>JASPKZ010010698.1:712500-1933670 GCA_030220185.1 Diploptera punctata
ATCAGGTATCAAGGCAAATGGAGTGTTAACATGATGGCTGACTATTGCTGGATGTTAAAAAGGAACTGCTTCTGAACAACATGCAAGAAGGTCAAAGAGGAGAAAATTTAAAATCCAATATTGAGGTAAGGTTATGAATGTGCTTATTATTATTAAGTAATGATTAATTAGTGGCAAATAACAAATTCTGGTCTAATTTTTCACACAAAATTCTTGTTGAACGTAATTTTTATTACTTTCACAAAGCTATGATTTAATTTCTAGTTATTCATGAATGTTTTAAAAACCTGACATGATGGGAGAAAATGGAGTTAATTTTCGAATTCAACACAAAAATTCCATTTAGAACCACCTATCAGATTAAAAAAAAAAACAAACAATAAGTTTTAAAATTAAATTATTTTCAGTCTGATCATCTTACCTCAATATTATTTATAATATAATAGTTTTAAAATGCATAACGGTGTTATATTATAATAACAACAATTTCATGGTGTATTCAAAATTATCCAACCTACAGTAATGATAATATATATACATACATACATCATCATCATCATCATAGTAGATTCACAAATTTAGGCCATTTGTTGACCTGTTTCAGCCTCAAGAAAACACCATCCAAAAGTCTTTTAAGTGGACGTCCTGGTCTTCTTCTTCCTGCAGGTTGATATCTTAACATTTGTTTGGGTATCCTGTGATCTTCCATTCGATGAACATGTTGCATCCATCTTGACTTATAATCAGAAATTTTGTTTTCTAATGGTTCCATGTGTAATTCTTCTAAGATATCTTAATTTTTTTTGTGATCTAGTAGTATGTATCCTGCAGTCCTCCGAAGGTACGAGTATCTCATTTCAGCAGATCTAAGTCTCTGTATATCCTTCTGTTTCAATGTTCATACTTCGCTACCATACAAAAGAGTTGGAAGAGCCAGTGTTTTATACACTTTTAGTCTTGAATGCTTTTGCCCTGGCTTGAAGATAGAATTTATTAACCCTAAAATTCTTAAAAATTTAGATATTTTTGCATTTACATCCTTTTCTTCTTCATATGAGATATTGCATCCTAGATATGTAAAATTATTAACCTGCTCCATAATGTTATTGTCCAGTACAATTTTACTTCTGACAGGATCTACACCTTGAAATGCCATAATTTTTGTTTTTTGTGTAGATATCTTCAATCCATATTCTTCTGTAATTTGGTAAGTTCATACAGACCTTTCTGTAGATTATCTTCTGAATTTGCTATTATTATTTGGTCATCTGCAAACAATAGGGTGTTTAATTTTCTATTTTCTGATATTCTTATTCCAAATTTATATTTCTTGAACCAGCAACATATTACTTCATTGATATTAAGATATTCTATCATTAATAACAGTTTTGAAAACACTTATATCACTTTTTTTTTTCAATAGTCTTCTGCCCCATGTAACAAGCTTATATATCTAGACATTCATCAGAATATTAAATTAATGTGGGAAGTAAACATTATGAGGTATTATATTTGAAGAGAAAAATTTTCGCCTAGACCGAGACTCGAACCCAGGACCTTTGGCTTGCCGGGCCAAATGCTCTACCAACTGAGCTACCGAGGTGAGTAACGATCTAGACACAAATTTTTCTCTTCAAATATAATTTATCTTTCATTGATAAATGTTAAATTAATAATAAAAACATTATGAGGTATAATCATTTAATATTTAATTTTAGGAAGTTATATTTTGAGGTTATTTTAATTATATTATTTTTGGTCTGGACATCTTACCTCAATATTAATGTTGATTTGTTCTTGAACATGTTTCAAAACAATTCTGTTTTATCTTCAGCTTTCCCAGACTGGTTTTATTTATGTTGCATTATGTTGCACCACCTGGATGTCGATGTCAGCTCCATCCTGTGGTTGGCCAAAGAACCTCCAAACAAGGTCACCCTCCATCGGAATATCAAAATTCATAACTCTGTTTCTGTTCTTCTGAATATAAATTTTTTCCCAAATAGTCAGCTCGTTTGTATTTTCTAACTGTTTTAATAATTTAGTGTCTGAATTGATATTATGTTTTTCAGACCAAACATGAGCAGCAACTGCAGATTTTTCAATTTCTCCATTTTTAATATTTCACATAAGAAATATTAAAAATGGAGAAATTGAAAAATCTGCAGTTGCTGCTCATGTTTGGTCTGAAAAACATAATATCAATTCAGACACTAAATTATTAAAACAGTTAGAAAATACAAACGAGCTGACTATTTGGGAAAAAATTTATATTCAGAAGAACAGAAACAGAGTTATGAATTTTGATATTCCGATGGAGGGTGACCTTGTTTGGAGGTTCTTTGGCCAACCACAGGATGGAGCTGACATCGACATCCAGGTGGTGCAACATAATGCAACATAAATAAAACCAGTCTGGGAAAGCTGAAGATAAAACAGAATTGTTTTGAAACATGTTCAAGAACAAATCAACATTAATATTGAGGTAAGATGTCCAGACCAAAAATAATATAATTAAATAATCATTTAAATTCATTGGAGAACATTTTTTGAAAAACTCACCTCACAAAACCGCAGTTTCAAGTGTAATCATGCTCATCCTCAGTCACAACTCTGACTAATGTAATTCTTTGGCCGTCAACTCTTCTATTGTCACCATCTTCAGTGCTGTGATCTATGGTTCAATTTATAAACTTTGAAATCAAATTTTGTTCATTAGGAATATTAAAATTCATTGATCTATATTTATTTTTCTGAATGTATATCTTCTCCCAAACTGTCAATTCTAAAGATTTATCCACTTGTTTTAAAAGTCTTGTTTCTCTTCCAATTATATAATGTTTTAATAAACTACGTGCAGCAATTGCAGATTTTTCAATTTCACAATTTTTAATATTTCTAAAATGTTCTTCGGTACGAGTTTCCAAAATCCTTTTAATTTTGCCTATATAAACTTTATTGCAATAATTACAACTTATTTGATAAATTCCTGATTTCTTACTGTCTGAGACATTGACTTTTTTATTAGTACTTAGAAGACTACGCTTGAAACCACAGTTTCATCAAAAGCAGGAAATTTATGAGGTGAGTTTTCAAAAAACATTCTCCGATGAATTTAAATAAAAAATCATGAGAATGCTTACAGCACAGTTACTGATACATTCAATCTAGAGTGTGGATGATTTTTATGATTCAAGCCCATTTTAATCATTTTCTTACAATATTCACATGTCTATGGTCTGATCTACTTATCTATCTCTTGTAAAACCATACTTAGTGAACTGAAATCCGATCTGAATTGTTCACTTGAACTAAAATGTAAAATTTAAAATTAATTAAGAACAAGGAAGAGAAAATACACATTATAAAAATAGCAAAAGATAATGGTTTTCAAGAAAAGATGATTCACAAGAAAACAAATAAATTCAAGAAACAAAAAGTGATAAATGAAAGTACTCTTCAGACAGATAAAGAAATTGCTAAAAATCAGGAAATTTTCATACTATTCTTCAGAATTTAATAAATTTAAAAAATATATATCAGCAAATGTAACATTAGATTAGCAACGAAAAATGATTACAGTTTGAATAAATTAATTAATACCAACAAAAATGAAAATATTGAAGACGGCAACAAATCACAGATTTATCAAATTGATTGTAAAGATTGTGAAAAGATATACATAGGGAAAACAAAATGGAATTTAAATACAAGATTGAAAGAACACCATAGAAATGTTAAAAATGGAGAAATAGAAAAATCTGCGATAGCTGCACATGTTTGGTCAGAATAAACAGTTAGAAAAATTTAAGGAACTCACAATTTGGGAGAAAATTGACATATGCAAGAATAAAAAGAAAACCAAGAATTTTGAAATTCCCAATATAAAGGAGAGGGGATTGATTTGGAAGTTCATCAGTCAGCTAACAGAGAGCGCAGAAATCAATTTGCAGGAGGGACAACCACAAGACAGCAGTTGTGTTGCATCAAGAATGTTGCAAAGTCAGGGAGGAAACCTAGGTCTGCATAAAAATCAAGAAATATGAGATGAGTCAAAAACAACTCAAATTTAATATAATTAAGGGGGATGATGGGTGTAAAATTGACCATCTGAGATCAAAATTGGCATTTTTTGCTTTTTGTACTAAAAAATAGCCTGTACTCTAATGTATATGTTGGCTAAGTTTCAGAGGCCTATGGTGCTTCTAAGTGCCCTAAATTACGTCAGAGTTAAAAGGCTGTGCCAGTTAAATACTACCTGCATGCAAATCTTAAAACTTGTTTTTCCACACTTTCACTGCAGTTTTGTACATTCAAAATTGAATGGAATTCAGAAATTTTGTCCTAGAAGGTTCACATTTTTACTGCATGTCCTAAAAACAATGGGTAACAAAGTAGTGCAAGGGTTTGATGATTGAAGCAGTATTTTAAGAAATAAAAAATTATTTGTTTAAACAATATGTTCTCCGATGAATTTAAAAAAATTAAATGTATGGAATTATTTTTTTTTGTAATTCCATGCATGAGGTACAACATTTTTTTTTTCTCCCTTTGTATTCACATTATAAGAATTCTAATGCATGATGTTTTTCTAAATATTTTAGGGGTCTTGTAAAAAGAATCAGACAATTTTACTAAAAAAATTGTGGAACCCATTTAATTATAATAAATGCAAATTTTAAAAACATAATATTTAATAACTCATAAAATAAATGTCTCACGAGAATGAAACTTAAACACGTCATTTTGTATCATACGGTGAATGTTTGTACAAAATCAAGTCTCTAGCTCAACAAATGTAGAAAATAGAAATTTCACCCATCACCTCCCCTTAAGAACAAGTTCATCGTCATATTCCACACAGCTACAGAGGGTTTGTCACTTGCCCTCCACTACTGGGTCCATGTGATGGATCAGAGCCAACCAAACTTCATTCCATACCTTCTCCATACTCATTTCATCTGCTCCAGTGATGGTGTGACCCTATTCAGTCAGAATCACAATACAGTGTGTCCACAAAGTCCTGCTACCAAAAAAAATGTAACTTAGCTCGTAAACCATTTGAGATAGAGACATGCGGTTTTTTGCAATGTATTCTACATCTCTCAAAGTTTTGTTTACATTTGTTGCAGATTGTGATTTAAACGACAATGAAGACACCACAGGAAAACACCCAATGTGTATGGTGGTATGTTGAGTCTGGTAAATCACCTGGTACCCCCATATCCGAATGTTATGGCAGTTAACGTCTAGACACAAAGAAATTTGCTTCATCAGAGAACATCACCCTCTGCAGGTACTCATTGTCTTCATTAATTGCGTTCAGCATGGAATCAACAAATTCTGTACGCCGAGAGAAGTTAATTGGCAGCGATTCTTGCATCATTTGCAGCTGCTTATGGAGGACTTTATGAATGGTTGATTTTGGTAAATGCAGTCCCAGTGAAGCACAACCAACCGATTTTTGAGGTCTGAGTTGAAATGCAAGTTGCCCATTGTCGATAGTTTCTTGGCTCACACCTGGTTGTCCATTTCGTGGCAAGACCATTACACTGCCAGTTGCTAGAAATTTCTCGGCCCATCTATGGATGATTTTGATGGAAAATTTCTTCCATTTTGCCGGTGGAAATTTCGCTGAACAGTTACTGGTGATTTATTAGACTTCAGCATACAACCATACACACTGGGCCTTTTTCTGTGGTGTCATCATCTCGTTTAAATTACAATCTGCAACAAATGTAAACAAAACTTTGAGAGATGTAGAATATGTTGCAAAAAACCACATGTCTCTATCTCAAACAGTTTACGGGCTAAGTTACATTGTTTTGGTAGCAGGATTTTTGTGGACACTCTGTATAATAGGGCTTTTATCTCATCTCATGTCATGTCAGCCTGGAGAGGGTTTAGTTGACGTATTAAACAATAAAGATAGTTTACCATTTCCTCAGGGAATGAATGATCGATGAAGAAGATATTCTTGTTCAGTCCTCGTATAGAATCGTAGTAGTGACATTTGGATGATTGTAGAGCACAGGGTAGATGGCTGGCACAATCAGGGAAGCGATCTCAGGTCTCATTCTGTGCTGAACATCCAGCACTTCACAGTGCATACCATTATTCAGCATTCGTTCAAACATAGACACGTCCAGACTGAAATCTTTAGCCAACTTGTGAACAGATGTTGATGGTCTCAGCTGTTGATGATCACCTGCAAACATAAACATTCACTTGTAGGCAATTCTGAAGGAACGAACATATTGAGGTTGTTTTCATGAAAAGATTTCTGAAAAACTTTTACAGCTCTTCACCAGTCCTATCTAGTAGACGCCGAAAATTACCATTAAAAACACACACATATATATACAAACCATACAAATCAACTTTTATAAGATTCATGATGTGTTCCGTTGAGGTATTATTCAAAATTTTTAAACCATACAAAGTAAAATCTGTCTCCAGAATAAAATTTTAGAGAGATCTAATCAATTTAAATATCTTGGATATTATCTCTCTCTCTGGGATGAATAGGATATCCCTGAAAAAATTACTAGTTATAATAAAAGTTTGGGAATTATTAATCAAGTTATGAAACCATCCCTTGTACAAAAAAAACGCCAGATTACGTTTATATAACACTTTGGCTAGACCAGTGTTGACCTATGGTAGTGAAGCATGGACACTAAAAAGACAACATGAAAGCAAAATAACGGCTTGTGAAATGAGATTCATGCGCAGAACAGCAGGTTACACCAGAT
This sequence comes from Diploptera punctata, assembly GCA_030220185.1. Lineage (NCBI taxonomy): Eukaryota > Metazoa > Arthropoda > Insecta > Blattodea > Blaberidae > Diploptera > Diploptera punctata. The sequence goes on from JASPKZ010010698.1 coordinate 719,256, forward strand.
GGGATCGGAAAAGGAACACCGATATCTTAAAAGAATTAAAGACTACGCCAATTTTGGAATATATTAAACACTACCAACTAAAATTCATCGGAGAACATATTGTTTAAACAACTCACCTCATAGGATTCATGCTTCCATGATGTCGCGATTTCAAACATAATCATGTTCATCGTCAGCCATAACTCCGACTGATGAACATGATTATGTTTGAAATCGCGATATCATGGAAGCATGAATCCTATGAGGTGAGTTGTTTAGACAATATGTTCTCCGATGAATTTTAATGATTGTACCTCATAATGTTTACTTCCCAACATTAATTAAATATACTACCAACTAAATTGGAAACACTATCTAGAAAGAATGAGTTCAAATCGGATCCCCAAAGCTGTTTATAATTATATACCAAGAGGACGAAGATCACTGGGCTGTCCTGTGAAATGCTGGAGGGAAAATTTCCTATAGGATCGTAACAGGCCTTGGCCTAATACTTAGAAGGAAGAAGAAGTAGAAGAAATATATATATACATACATTTGTGTCCATTAACACTCTAGTAACCACAATTTTTGTTTAATTAAAATCAAACTAGGCATATAGCAATTAATTAAAAAAGTAAAATCCAATTTCTTAACCAACAAGATCAGACGATTAGGTATAGGACTTCACTTGAAACGAAAATTTAAAAAAAATCACTAATTTTTTTGTGTTTCACACAAAACTCAGTATATGCTATTGATTCATAAATTAATTATGGGAAATAACATTATGAGGTTTCCAAGTTAATAATTGATAAAAATGAATTGTCTCTCGCCTCATCTTTTGGATTCAGATGAATTTTGAAGAAATTAAATCTAATCCTCTCCATAAAACAATAAAATAATTTAACAATACATTTAAACACATTAAGCATACCATCAAGGATCAAGAAAAATGTAAACTCACAAAATCCACAATTGTATGAACTTTTAGGACCGCATGCAAATACATTAGTCTCTACTCAAATTACTTCCAATCACTGGTGAGCTGACTCACTGTGAGCAATTGCTGAGATCGAATTAACGGCCGACTTACCGGTCATGCATGAAAGTTGACGTTTTTGTAATATTGGCAACAAATTACCCAGAATTCTCAGTGATAAAACCACTTCCGTTATTTTCATCTGCTATAGAGGAATGCATTTACACTTGCGTCCCGCAAATAATACCGTATACAACGACGTCTGCATCGCGCAATATTATGCCGATTCTCCTGTTCTTCCAGTTGAATTCTTTGGTAGACTCTATCAAATTCCTCTTCTCCGCGTATACCGAAAACATGATCGAAGTCTTCAAGGTTCGACATCTTGGATAAAGCTGCAAAGGTTTCAAACTACATCGGTTACCATCGTTCCCTTCGGGATTTTCACGATAAGTTTCTATCTTCAGCTATGATCTTAAGGTACCTCCTCAGGTAGCTTACAATTATTATCGCATGAATAGATTTCTGAGTAAGCAAAATGTATTAGGATAAAACTTTCTCAGCAGAGAACGCCTTTTACTGTCTAATGCATTCAAAGATTCGACCCTTAAAAATACACAAGGAATGAAATATGATGAAACCCATCATTAAAAATATTGGTTCACCTAGTTATTTTTGGGAAAATGACTCACCAAAAATTTTAATGAATTATCAATTTTCAACAAAAAAGTATTGATAATTGAATTTATTTAGTAGAAGAACAGAATAATATCTCATTGGATTCTAATGACAGATTGGTTTCATTTGATGTCATTTCTTTGTTCCCTAGAATTCCAATTGAAAAAATTGTTAAATACTTTAAATAATGGTTAATTTCCTTGGAATTAAAAAGAGAAATAATAGAACAATACGTAAATCTTTGTATCAGATTAAATAAGATTTATCAGATTAAATATGAAGAAAGTGAGAATCCAATTGGACATAAATTAGCAGCCTTTAATAGTTTAACTCATAGATTGGTAAACTTACCCTTAAACAAAGTGAGAAATTCTACATAGGAAAAACTAAGAGAAATTTGAAAACAAGAGTGAAAGAACATCTCAGAAATGTCAAAAAAGGGGAAGTAGAAAAATCTGCAGTGGCTGCCCATGCATAGTCTGAAAAACATCTTATCGAGAAAGAAGCTAAATTATTAAAATAAATAGAAAAACCAAAAGAACTTGCTCCTTGGGAAAGATCTACATTCGAAAAGAGCAAAAAGAATAAATTGATGAACTTTGAAATTCCCGGGGAGAATGACCTGGTTTCGAGGTTTTTCAGTCTGCCAATGGAAGGAGCGAAGGACGGCTCTTCAAGACGACAGAACAACGGTCGTGACGATACTGAGGATGGAACAGAAACTATGTTCCGAAACTAGTTTATAGTCAAATAAGAACAATATGAGGTGAGTGATAAAAAATTCTACCTAAACACAATTACAAGTTGCATTCTCTTTGATGTTGAATCTCTGGAGATGTTGGCTAAATTTTCCGTGCCCAGTGAGGAATTGCGTTAGTATAAAATTTGGAACGTCTTTATATTTTATTCTGTCATAAATATTTGGAAAGAACAGTTGTTGTGGTAATGTACCAGTAGTACCATTGAGCCAATTTGAAATTAAAACTATGAGGTCAATTTCCTGAATGAAAAATAATTTTAAGGTATGTAACACCTACTTACCAATAAGAATGAGATGTTGACAGTGGTTTGTGAGAGACACGACGACGTGTGATTCCAGAACTTCTGCAGCTTCTTCAACAATCACTGGAATAATATCATTATGACAAACAATTCAATTGATTACTTATTTTAGGAATTCTCACTATGAGGTATATTCATTAAGGTAGAATATGTTTATCACTCACCTCATATTGTTCTTCTTATTTGGAATTTACAGAAAGAAGACACATATAGATAACTACATAAAAGCTTTAGGTTTCAATCACATAGCTCACAAAGAAGCAGTTTTCAATAGTTTGACACATAGATTAGTGAACATACCAATGAACAAAGAAAATTATGAAAAAGAAAAAGAACACATAATCAACGTAGCCACGAAAAATGGTTTTGCTATAAAAATGATACTCAAAAAAATAAACAAGTTCAAAAGACAAAAATTTATTAATCAAAGCACTCTTCTAAAAGTAAAAGAAGATAATGTAAAATTTAGAAAATTCACATATCATCCATTAAAACACCACAAGTTTTCAAAAAATTTTTTAAAGATTTCAACATAAGGTTAGCACCCAAAAATGACTACAGCATCAGTAGACTGATTAGACCTAATAAGAATGAGAAGAAAGTAAAGAAGAAAACAAATCAGGGATTTATCAAATTAAAATGTGAAGAATTGGAGAAAGAATTCTATATAGGAAAAACTAAAAAGAAATTTGGGAAAACTAGGAGTGAAAGAACATCTCAGGATGTCAAGAAAGGGGAAGTAGAAAAATCTGCAGTGGCTGCCCATGCATGGTCTGAAAAACATCTTATCGAGAAAGAAGCAAAATTATTAAAACAAATAGAAAAACCTAAAGAACTTACTGTTTGGGAAAAGATCTACATTCAAAAGAGCGAAAAGAAGAAATTAATGAACTTTGAAATTCCCGGTGAGAATGACCTGGTTTCGAGGTTTTTCAGTCAGCCAATGGAAGGAGAGAAGGACAACTCTTCAAGACGACAGAACAACGGTCGTGATGTTACTGAGGATGGAACAGAAACTATGTTCCGAAACTAGTTTATAATCAAATAAGAAGAACAATATGAGGTGAGTGATAAACATATTCTACCTTAATTCAATTGATACTATGTTAAGTTATGTAGGTAGGAAATAACACTATGAGGTTTATTTTAATACTGTTAAGTTGTTTCTTGACTCACCTCATACTTCTTAACTCCCACGCAGACTCGAGTTTCTTCACTTCATTTGTGACATTCTCAATGCAGTATTACGTTCACAACTGATGTCCAACGGCCTCTTCTCCTGCATACTGACCTCCGCACCATCTGTTGGCTGACCGACGAACTTCCAAATCAATCCCCTCTCCTTATCACTGGGTATTTCAAAATTCATAGTTGTGTTTTTATTCTTGCATATGTACACTTTTTCCCAAATTGTGAGTTCCTTCGATTTTTCCAATTGTTTAAGTAATTGGAAAAATCGAAGGAACTCACAATTTGGGAAAAAATGTACATATGCAAGAATAAAAACACAACTATGAATTTTGAAATACCCGGTGATAAGGAGAGGGGATTGATTTGGAAGTTCGTTGGTCAGCCATCAGATGGTGCGGAGGTCAGTATGCAGGAGAATAGGCCGTTGGACATCAGTTGTGAACGTAATACAGCATTGGGAATGTCACAAATGAAGTGAAGAAACTCGAGTCTGCGTGGGAGTTAAGAAGTATGAGGTGAGTCAAGAAACAACTAAACCATATCAATTGATACTGTTATTCAAATGTTACATTAACATGCAGGATCTTCTTGGTGATGATAATTGTTACACATATTATCACTTAAAACCCAATCACCAAACAAAATTTAAAAGTTGTTGATGTGTTTCGATAGTAAAGCTATCATTATAAAGACTGCATACTGATTCACTGTGGGTTTTAAATGATAATATATGCAATATGTCCACTGCTGTGGTCTCAAGGTAGTGTGCTGCCTTGTCACGCAGCGGGCCCGGGTTCGATCCCTGGTCGGGACAGTTTTTCTGGGTGAGGTTTCTATCGTGGTTTTTCCTCACCTGTAAGACAAATGTCAGGAAAACTTTAAGGCCCAAATGGTCCCTGAAATCATATGGCCATCATCATCATCCTTACCAATATCATCATCATCCTTACCATTATCATCATCATCCTTCACCGGTATGGAAAGCAACGGGAAGCTACCACACCTACAATTCCCTACTAAACCTGGAAGTATAGCATGCAAATGCTATGACTGCAGTGAAGGACCTGCCTTCGGGCAGAATTACTATGGATGGATGAATGGATATGCAATGTCTTTCAAATGTGTCTAAATGTCACAAGGAGTAAGGTAGCCAAACAGTGTTCAGATACTTTTGAAATTCAAACTGATTAAAGCAAGGAGATGCTTTAAATTTTGAACTAAAGAATACAAACAAATCATATTTGAAGAGAAAAATCATATCAAATATGATTTATCCATCATTCAAATCTATGAAATGAATAATAAAACATTGAATACAAACAAATCTTTAGTGGATAAATAGGAAGTACACTTTGGTTAAAATTATTTAAAAAGTGACCAAGACCTCAGTTGTCCTCGACTAATTGCAATTTTAAATGGTACTATAGTGCATAGACAAAGAGAATGAAAGCACGGCACGAAGGGGGGCACAGGGAATTGCAAGCGATACAATGGCTTACTACCTGAGAATAAAGGTACAATAATCATCATCATCATAGTACATTCACAAATTTAGACCATTTGTTGACCTGTTTCAGCCTCAAGAGAAACACCATCCAAAAGTCTTTTGAGTGGACGTCCTGGTCTTCTTCTTCCTGCAGGTTGATATCTTAACATTTGTTTGGGTATTCTGTGATCTTCCATTCGATGAACATGTTGCATCCATCTTGACTTATAATCAGAAATTTTGTTTTCTAAAGATTCCATGTGTAATTCTTCTAAGATGTCTTCATTTTTTTTGTGATCTAGTAGTGTGTATCCTGCAGTCCTCCGAAGATATCTCATTTCAGCAGATCTAAGTCTCTGTATATCCTTCTGTTTCAACGTCCATACTTCGCTACCATACAAAAGAGTTGGAAGAGCCAGTGTTTTATACACTTTCAGTCTTGAATGCTTTTGGACTAACTGTGGCTTGAAGATAGAATTTATTAACCCTAAAATTCTTAAAAATTTAGATATTTTTGCATTTACATCCTTTGTAAGGGGTAGTGACATGTGTATAACCTCTCCTACCCAATTCTCATCCTCACCTTCTCGTGGTACAACCCGTTTTCACAAACGAGGCTCTGAGGACCGAGTCACGGTGGTATAACCGTTCCATCGGGTACTGAGTAAATGCAGTATCCTAATGTCTGTCCAGAGACTAAAAGGTAGCAGCCCTACCACTGGACTACTTAGCATCGGTCCAGTAACCTGTCCTAAGGAACTTCAAAACTACTTTCAAGTCTCAACACGAAAAAATCCAGAAGGAATTGAAATAAGGTACAATCATGACGTATGAAATACCTAGTGCTTTCATTCACTTCATCTGTGGACAATAAATGTTCTCTGTTAAGATGATACAGGTCATTGGGAGTGCTCCTTTAAGTAGATTCTATTTCTTGGCTTATTAACAACATATTAAACGGAAACATGCTCAATGACTTGGACCCTTTACACAAAAACTTAACAGAAAACCGTTACAAACATTTGGAAAGTTATAATGAAACACATTCTGAAAGATCTACTAAGTGTTTTAAATTAAATTAAAATTAGTTGACAACGACTGAGATTTGAGGATCTTATTTTAATTTTTAATTTTCAAAACATTGAAAATGTAAACTTTACTAGGTAAAAAAGTTGTGTTAAAAGAATAATAAACATCGAAAACTTATTTTAATATTTTTAGCCTATGACATAATAACCTAAACAGTATTTATATTTGAAGAGAAAATTTTTTGCCTAGACCGGGACTCGAACCCGGGACCCTTGGCTTTCCAGGCCAAGTGCTCTACCAATTGAGCTACCGAGGCGAGTTATGATCTAGACGCAAATTTTTCTCTTATGTACGTTGTAATTCCCTCGCGCCAAATGCTTGAAACCATACCTTCTATCTTTGCAAATGTACATAAGAGAAAAATTTGCATCTAGATCGTAACTCGCCTCGGTAGCTCAGTTGGTAGAGCACTTGGCCCGGAAAGCCAAGGGTCCCGGGTTCGAGTCCTGGTCTAGGCGAAAATTTTTCTCTTCAAATATAATTTATCCTTCAATGAGAAGTGTTAAATTAATAATAAAATCGTTAATAGAAGCCCTACTGGCTATAAAGTAGTGTTAAATTCCCAATAAATGTCTTCTTAACTAAGAAGCCGCCATTTGCAAAGATAGAAGCTATGGTTTCAAGCATTTGGCGCGAGGGAATTACAACGTACATAAGAGAAAAATTTGCGTCTAGATCGTAACTCGCCTCGGTAGCTCAGTTGGTAGAGCACTTGGCCCGGAAAGCCAAGGGTCCCGGGTTCGAGTCCCGGTCTAGGCGAAAATTTTTCTCTTCAAATATAATTTATCCTTCAATGAGAAGTGTTAAATTAATAATAAAATCGTTAACCTAAACAGTGTTTTTATTAAATATATGTAGGTAGGAAATAATACTATGAGATTTATTTTAATTAAATTTGAGTTGTTTTTGACTCACCTCATATTTCTTGATTTTGTTTTTATTATTAATTTAACACTTCTCAATGAAGGAGAAATTATATTTGAAGAGAAAAAATATATGCTGAGACCAGGTAGAACTCAGGACCTTTGGCTTTCAGGCCAATGCTCTATTGCTGAGCTAACTGGGCACTCCAATCTAAACACAAATTTTTCTCTTATACTTTGTTAATTCCCGACCGCTGAATGCTACGAACGTTTGCTTTGATTATGCAAATGACAGCTTCTATTTAAGAAGACATTTTATTGGGAATTTAAACATTGGGTTCAAACCCCAGTCTGAGAATATAATTTTTCTCTTCAAATATAATATGTCCTTCAGTGAGAAGTGTTAAATTAACAATAAAAATATTGAAAGAAACCCTACTTGCTTTATAAAGTAATGTTTAAATTCCCAATAAAATGTCTTCTTAAACAGAAGCCGCCATTTGCATAATCAAACCAAAAGCTCATAGCATTTGGTGATTGGGAATTAATAATGTATAAGAGAAAAATTTGTGTTTAGATTGGAGTGCCCAGATAGCTCAGTGGTAGAGCATTAGCCTAGAAAGCCAAATGTCCTTGGTTCAAACCCCAGTCTGAGCATATAATTTTTCTCCTCAAATATAACCTAACAGTGTTTTACAATGAATTTTAAAAGCATCTACATGATACTTCTTCCTCTAAACCTTCTCTAACTGTATAAAAAGTAAAGTAAAGTGATCCCACAACAGGCCCGGAGGCCCTTGGGGTAGTAGGAGGTTACGGCTCCCACTTTTTCTAGACAATCGGCACTTTATGTCAGCCGGGTTGTCAGCCCTGCATGACGGCCGCCTTTACCCCCAGAACAAGTGTCTGGTACTCATTTCCGTTAGAGGCTAAGTCGACCCCAGGGCCATAGTGCCGCCAGAGGGTTTGGGTCAGTTTAAAAATCCTGACCCCAACGGGACTTGAACCCTCGACCCTCCGGCTTGTAGCTCAGTGCCTTAACCACTACGCTACTAACAGTATAACATACAACATGTCTATTTCACTAGCCTGTTTAATTAGAAAATGGAGTTAAAATACATGGAACTTTACTGTTATGAAGACATTATTTAGGTGCAAGGAAAGAAATGCTCCGTCAACAGTCACTTGGTGATTATAAGCTAAAGGCTCACCTATTTTTGGTTGGAGGTCTTTCAGAAGATTTCGACACCGAGCTGCAAATGTTGTTGTCATGCCGATGACATGACTATCCTTCATTATTTCCAAATCTAATTTCTGACAAGCATCTTGGTACTCTTTTGCATCACTATTAAAGATTTGTTCCAAGCTCCTAAATTTTTCCAGCAGTCTCTCTTTCAAAATAGATATCCAATGCCTGATAACATAATTATGATATTACTTTTTAACGAACTGACACTATGACGTATTATTTATTTAAGTAAAATTTAATCACCTCACCTCATATTCTTCTTCTTAGACTGGTCTAAGAAGAAGAAGAATATGAAGTGAGGTGATAAAATTTTATATTTAATTAATGTTGGGAAGTAAACATTATGAGGTATATCATTAAAATTCATCGGAGAACATATTAATAAATTAATGAGTCATTTTAACATCTTACCTCATATTTCATGTTTTATCAAACACGGTAACTATAGTTTTCAAATGATCTTGTCATTCATTTTCAACCGCCATTATGACTACCGGATATTCGTTGGAATCTCCCTCTATAACGTTGCCATCTGGTGTTGATTTGACGAACTTCGAGATGAAGTTCATCAAATCAATACCAGATGGCAACGATATCTCGAAGTTCGTCAAATCAACACCAGATGGCAACGTTATAGAGGGAGATTCCAACGAATATCCGGTAGCATAATGGCGGTTGAAAATGAATGACAAGATCATTTGAAAACTATAGTTACCGTGTTTGATAAAACATGAAAATGAGGTAAGATGTTAAAATGACTCACTAATTTATTAATTAAGAACCTCGTAATGTGTTTCCCAATTTTAACTTTGAAGGAGAACATATTGTTTAAACAACTCACCTCATAGGATTCATGCTTCCATGATATCGCGATTTCAAACATAATCATGTTCATCGTCAGCCATAACTCCGACTGATGACGGCCGAAGAATTTCATCAGTCGGAGTTATGGCTGACGATGAACATGATTATGTTTGAAATCACGATATCATGGAAGCATGAATCCTATGAGGTGAGTTGTTTAAACAATATGTTCTCCGATGAATTTTGATAAAATTTTACTTAAATAATTATGAATCAGTGTATGCTGTCAACCACTGCTGTCTAGGGATGGATGAATACAACTGTTTTTAGTTGTTTGATACCTACAGCAAACATTTAAACTTATTTATCTCTGAATGATGTAAATGTAACTTACACCAATATGGTTTTCATCAATTCAAATTTACAATATATGTGTTATTTTATCATGGATAAAGTACATATTATTGCAACCTGTCCATCTCTGGACAAAATCCAGTTTGACATCAATTTGCATAGTTTTTGATGTGCTCTTTCATTCTGTGAACTCTGTTATTTGTCATACCACATTTTGTCCTGGTGTAGCTGAGCTTTGAAAAGTAGCAGATGTTGCAAATCATCTTTTGTCAACATTTGTGATTGGTGCAAACAATATTATGTCAAGCACCATTAACTGTCATGTTGGTAATCATTATATATTTAGTTTATTATATATTTATTTGATCAGTCCTAAGAGAATACCAATTCATCGCCATAATTTTCTTAAAATTTTATTAGTGTAGTGCAGATGGACGAAGGTGCAAATACAATAGGTTATGTATGCAGTGGAAGCAGAGTAGAAGAAAACAGAAACATGGCAAATCAGCAAGGCAAATGCAAAATTTAAAAACTTAAAATTGGTATTACTTTTATTAGGAATTAACACTATGAAGTATTTAACTTTTACAGGAATTAATCACTATGAGGTTTAATTTATGGTAAAATCAAATGTTTCCTAACCTAAAATAAATAAAAAAAAACTCCTGGCACGACAGGCCTAGAAGGCCCTTAGCCTACCAGCCGGCTGCAAGCCTCACATCCAAATGTGTCAATCACAGAGGCAGATGATCATCAGCAGTGTAGGGGTGACATGTGGTCAGCATGTCGAGTCCCCCAGCCATTATAGCTGGTTTTCTCAACCTGGAGCTGCTACTTATTGTAGCTACCCAAATGCCTCATGATGCTGGGTGGGCACCGGTCCCATACTGGCCGAAATACCATGAGAAAATTTCTTCCCCCATGGAGACTCGAACCAGCGCAAGTCCCATAGCTCTGCACCAAGGTTTCCTGCCTTAACCACTGGGCTACGGCACAGGACTCCTAAAATAAATAGTGATACTAAAATGCCTTGTAATTTTTCTTTCTTTACATCCAGTAAATCTGGAGTTGGCATACCTTGTTGTACGAGGTCATTTTTCTTGTTGATAGGTCTGCTGCACGAAAATGGTCCCGTTTGTAAATTATACAGTCACTTACATTCATTTTTATTAAATTGACAAATCACATTCATTAGTAACTCTTAAAAATGTAATAATAATGCGTTTGAATGAACTCAGTGTCAATATTAAATACAACTGTTGCTTTCCACAAATAATATATACACGTTCATAATAATCCAATTGTTGTTTTTATTATTCATTTAACATTTCTCAATGAAAGATAAATTATGTTTGAAGAGAAAAATTTTCGCCTAGAAAATTTTTCTCTTCAAATATAATTTATAATCCAATTGTTGTTATTCAGTTATATAATATAAATAAAGCTTCTTAAATTAACAGGTTGCTATAACTGACACAGTGTACTGCACAATTTTATTTATTTATTTTTTGTATTTTGTAAAAATGTAACTAGCATAAATTATATAAATTAAGAAATGTTATTTTGAAAAATTCTATTATTGAGGAATTGGCGCTTCCCAAATCAGCCAATCACGTTCTTTTTTCATCAAATGTATTCTTAAGAAATTAAATTAATCGTGAATTCTTCTTACCTCATACTTCTATGTTTTTTAAATACAGCACTGCAGTATCAGCGACCATCGTCACCATCCTCAGCTGTTTTCACGACTATCAATTTTTTCTTTTGCTGGTAATTATCCAAACTGCCATCTGGTGTTCTTTTGAAGGAATTATTTTCTAAACTGCCATCTGTTGTATTTTTGAAGAACTTTGTAATCAAACTTGGTTTGTCTAGAATCTCGAACCGAGCTTGATTACAGTTCTTCAAAAATACAACAGATGGCAGTTTAGAAAATGATTCCTTCAAAAGAACACCAGACGGCAGTTTAGAAAATAATTCCTTCAAAAGAACACCAGATGGCAGTTTGGATAATTATGGGAAAAAGAAAAAAATTGACAGTCATGAAAACAGCTGAGGATGGTGACGAGGGTCGCTGATATTGCAGTGCTGTGTTTAAAAAACATAGAAGTATGAGGTAAGAAGAATTCATGATTCATTTAATTTCTTATTAATAAAACCCCATAATGTTGAAAATTCCCAAATTTATTATATTAAATGTATTCTTTAAGGTAGAATATGTTTATCACTCACCTCATATTGAACAATATGAGGTGAGTGATAAACATATTCTACCTTAATGAATATACCTCATAGTGAGAATTCCTAAAATAAGTAAATGTATTCTTATTCGACTAGTGACATTAACTGGATACAGCTAGCTAGTAAGAATTAAATGAATCGTGAATTCTTATTAATAAAACTCATAATGTTAAAAATTCCCACATTAATTATATAAAAAACAGCTAGCTAGTATTCAATAAAAAGTCAATGGAACAATGAAATAAGACACAAGCTTCGTATAGTGGATTATCACTGGACATAGCAGGCAGTGATGCAATTTGGTTGCACCAGTCTTGCACGGATTCAACTGTAGTGCAATAACTGGTGTTGGTGGAGATAACATAAAGGTAACACTCTATGTGTTTCTCTATGGAGGTAATATGAATACGTAGATGGCTCCATCAAACTGAATGCAATACATGTCTGCTGGCACGGCAGGAATTTTGAATTTTTATGTTCATGCATAATTGATTTGAATGGAATTTGGCAAATATATTATTTCTTTAAATTCAAAATTCTTAATATACTAATTACCCCAGCAATGCTGGGGTAGCTGGGGTTGAATGCATGCCACTGGAATATTTGCAGACCAATATAGGTGGAATATTAATGACATACCTGTAGAGTTTCCAGCGGTCCTCAACGTTAAGCTTTGTTATATCCTTGACATATTGCAAACGCTTGATATCTCCATCTGACATAACTGTATTTTCTCTCAGGCGTTTCTCAAGTCTTTGTGTCTTGTGCGTTATAACACGTAGCTTACATTTGAAATCTAACATTTTGGTATAAAACAATGAATCTTTTTTCTTCAATTCACTCATAGATTCTTTAATTTTATTCTCTTGATTTCTCAGAATGTCAATACTAGTTGCATATGACAATGTCCTGCTGACATTTTTAATTTTAAGATCATAATCATCAAAATCTTCTCGAGTAATTCTATCCATAATGTATTCATCGGCACAATCATCATCCTCATCACCATCATCTTCATTTTTGTTCAGGCTTCCTTTTATCTTCCACGTGTTGTGAATATTCATTTTGTGAAAGTAACCAATCAACAAAAATCTGAAAATAAAAATGTAAATATTTAGAAGTTATATTTTTTAACAAAGAAGGTAATGAAGATAAGGGAATTACATGAACAATAAATAAAAGAAAACAAAAACTTAACAAAATATTTAACACTTTGCTGTTTGGAGTTGTCTTCAAGGATCATTCCATCACAAGTGGTCTAGTGTCCCATGCTCAACATGTTTAATTTCGCTGAAACTTGGTGTAGGTATGGAACCTCTTTAGAAATGAACCTCTGCAAAATTTCAAATCATAATATCAAGTGTTTGGGAAACTATGACCTTTCATATGGAGGCCTGTTGGATGAATCCATCAAGAACAGAACAATATTCAATGTGTCACATTCAGTACCAGGCACTGAGCAGGGCATTTGAACCCACAGGTCAGCCATTTAAATACCCCAGCTACCCTTTTCGTGGCACTTCAGAAAATGGGCCATTATTCACAAACTATTAGTCCTAGAAAATTCAAATTTTGTACATACCTAAAGGAGATATCCTAGTAGTATTTGATGGTGAAATAACTTGGGTGATTGACATCACATGATATCGACGTATCAATTTCAGGAAGTGGAAGTTCATCTTCACTTTCACTTTGTGAATCTTTTAATTCAGGAATCAGTTCATCACCTGAATCATCATTATACAAAATATTCACTAATTCTTCCTCAGTGAGATATTTTTCTTTCGCCATGGTTTCACTCATGCGCGATAACGAGAAACATATACGACTGCATTGGAGACTGGAGGCAAGTTTGGGTGGACGAATTCCATGTGTTGTTTGCTTTAAAAATAAAAGGGGATTCACCAAGGTTAAACGTGTCAAACGGGAATAGAAAATGTACATTTGCATGCCATCTATGATCTCCAAGACATACTAAGCCAACACAATATTTAGGTGCCGAATATAAACACGGTTTGTTCGCGCCCACTCTAAAATGAGTTAACTGACCGACGGCCGCATACACGATAGTCTCTTTAAACGCCTTAACTGGTTTACGGTACTGAATGTGACACTTTATTACTACAAGGCAAATGCAAGTAGGGACCTCTCATTTCTATGTCTTGCACAACTTTTTATCCTAAATAAAAAAAAACATAGTCCAACAAAAGGAAGTCCAATTTAGGAGTCATCAGCGTGGATCAAAGTGCCTAACAAAATCTGTCATATCAAATTTTAGTCCTTTTTTAGTGCCAAATATCTCAAGAACAAAAAACAAATGGAGACTAATATTTGGTAAATCTGTTAATGATGGTTGAGACAGTGCACTGCCCAAATATCTTTACTCATAGCCACTTATCTAGGATTACACATCATAAACATGATGCCAAATTGAATTCAAACAGTGGACACTTGGGACACAAAACAATTAGTGCTTGGAGAATTTATTGATGATTTGGTCAACCAATCTATGTACTAGGCTATTGTGTGAATTGTGGTTGAAACCTGTTGATTTGATGTAGTTATCTGTGTGTGTTTCTTTCTATAAATGCTGAATTCTATATCCTTTTTTTTTTTCCATTGACAGTCCAGAGCTTTGTTTGTAGAAATATCCTTTATATGTAAAAAAAATTGATTGATGCATAGTTCAATTAATTTTAAATATTCTTCCATACTTTCTTTGTCAATGTTGTTTTTAATTAGCCAATTTTTCACAATTTTAATGTTTCTCCTTTTAGGACACTCATGAACAATGCTGTGACATCAAAAGAAACTATTCTATCTGCTGGTTCAATTTTTATCTTTTTTAATTTTTCTACGTTGGAAAGAATTTTCAATGGATAGATTTTCAACATTCTTCATTCATTTGTTATTGCTATAGTTAAAGAAAAACACATAGAAGATGCTTTAAAACTCTTAAATTTACAGAAGAAAACAATAAAATTCACACTTGAAATAGAGGTGAACAAACAATTACCATTTTTAGATCTAAAATTACACAGAAATGAAGAAAAAAAGGAAAGAAAATTCAACATTTATAGGTAAGAAACACACATAGATAACTACATCAAATCAACAGGTTTCAACCATAATTCTCACAAAATGGCAGTCTTCGACAGCCTAGTACATAGATTGGTAAATATACCTATGAACAGTGAAAATTATGAAATAGAAAAAGAACACATAATTGAGGTAGCAAAAGAAAATGGTTTTGAGGAAAAAATTATACACAAAAAAATTGATAAGTACAAAAAAACAGAAATTGAGAAATGAAAGCACTCTTCAGATAGAAAAACCAAAAGAAAAGAAATACAAGAAATTCACATATCACCCTTGGGCACATAATAAATTCCAAAAAATAATTTGGAAAATTCAACATCAGTTTAGCACCAAAGAATGATTATAGCCTAAAAAATTTATGAAAACCAAAAAAAAAAAAAATGAAAAAATTGAAGATAATAAAAATCAGGAATATATAAAATAAAATGGGCTGATTGTGATAAAGTATACATAAGAAAAACAAAGAGAAATTTAAACATTAGAACTAAAGAACACATAAGAAATGTAAAAAAAGAAGTAGTAAAATCTGCAGTAGCAGCTCACGTTTGGACAGAAAAATACAAAATAGATCTAAATACAAAATTATTAAAACAGTTAGAAAATACCAATGAACTCACGATATGGGAAAAAATGTATATACAAAAGAACAAGAAGAAAATTATGAACTTTGAAATTCCCGGAGAAAGGAGCCTCATTACCAAGTTCTTTGGAACACAGATCCAGGGCCGACAACATGAAGAAAAGAAAAAAATCAGTTTGTGAAATGCTGACGATGGGGCAACAGCCTTGAAACATATGTCCAACTAAACAAATATATGAGGTAAGAATGTTACAAAAATACAAACTCAATTATTAAATTAAACCTCATAATGTTACTTCCTAATGATTTTAAAATAAAAATATACTCACGCCTTCTGTGTCTCCAGGGAACTGAGAGTAATAATAATGAGGTACTATTCCTAGCTTGTGCAAGTCTCCCAGTGAAATTATTCCTTTTTTCTTCTGAATCATTTCTAGGTCCAGTTGGATTCTATTTATTTCAGATATTGTTTCCACCATCCGGTCTTGAATATATCTTTTAAGACTATTTGCACTTATCAACCGTGACCGCAATTCTAGATTTTTGCATTTCCATGACCTAAGAAAATTATACAATTAAACAGAATACAATGTGTGATTGTAGAGCTTGCTAGAAAAAACAAGCCCAGTTAAAAACACCTTGTTTTTTTTAGAAAACAATCTCTACAACAATTAATGTAACTGTGTTGGGCCAAGCAGTAGCATTTTAGACTTATATTCACAAAGTCCCAGGTGCTGACCAAACTCACTGAGGTTTCTTACTGATTTTCAACAATCTCAAGGCAAAGAATGAATTTAAATTTTATTACCAAGACATGTTTTATCATGATTATGAGTTAGGTTTTTTTCTGATTCACCTCATATTTGTGATTTTCTTGCAGACTGCAGTTTCAGTACTCTTGTGCCATTTTCAAAGCTTCTTAACCATTGAATTAGCATAAATAAAAATACTTCTGAATAGTAGATGTCAGTTGGCATGATGGTAGTGACAGCTATTAGCCTTTGGACGAACAAGAATTGTATAATTATATTATTTTCAGTCTGATCATCTTACCTCAATATTACTGTTGATTTGTTCTTGGACATGTTTCAAAACAATTCTGTCCAGACAAGCTGACGATAAAACAGAATTGTTTTGAAACATGTCCAAGAACAAATCAACATTAATATTGAGGTAAGATGATCAGGCTGAAAATAATGTAATTAAAATAACCTCAAAATATCACTGCCTAAAATGAAATAAGAATTGTATAAGCTGAAAGAAATGTTAATGTTTGTATCGTCGTTTGAATGGTGTAATGGACAGCACACTAGTATGTAGAACTAGGGGTCCAGTGTTCAAATCCCGGTTCAAACATTAATTTTCCTTTATTAAATTTGATTCTATCCAGGATTGGAAAATGTTAATTCAAACAGAAACATAAAAAAAAAAGGTTGTATGCAGTTGAATCTCAACTAAATTTGTGATTTAAACCCCATGAATTCATTCCGGAAAGGAATGAAAAACTCTTTTAACACTTTCCATTTAAATACATGAAGCAATATAGTATATGTATTTATATATTAAAATTGGGAATTTTTAACATTATGAGGTTCAAATTCATAAGAATTAAATTAATCATGATTATATTTGAAGAGAAAAATTTTCGCCTAGACCAGGACTCGAACCCGGGACCCTTGGCTTTCTGGGCCAAGTGCTCTACCAACTGAGCTACCGCATTTGGCGATAGGGAATTACAACGTATATAAGAGAAAAATTTGCATCTAGATCGTAACTCGCCTCGGTAGCTCAGTTGGTAGAGCACTTGGCCCGGAAAGCCAAGGGGGGTTCGAGTCCCGGTCTAGGCGAAAATTTTTCTCTTCAAATATAATTTATCTTTCATTGAGAAATGTTAAATCAATAATAAAAACATCATTAGAAGCTTTACTAGCTTTATAAAGTAATGTTAAATTCCCAATAAATGTCTTCTTAACTAAGAAGCCGCCATTTGCAAAGATAGAAGCTATGGTTTCAAAAGCATTTGGCGATAGGGAATTACAACGTATATAAGAGAAAAATTTGCGTCTAGATCGTAACTCGCCTCGGTAGCTCAGTTGGTAGAGCACTTGGCCCTGAAAGCCAAGGGTCCCGGGTTCGAGTACCGGTCTAGGCGAAAAATTTTTCTCTTCAAATATAATTTATCTTTCATTGAGAAGTGTTAAATCAATAATAAAAACATAATCATGATTAATTTAATTCTTATAGTATATGTAGTTGCATTTCTGCCTGCAATTTAAGTTAATATTATTTTACTTAACGACGCTCTTTCAAAACTCGGGTCATTATTCTTATAATTCAAATATGGATGTGAAAGAGTTGAAAATTTGAACTTAGAGGTTTCTTATGTCAGATGAAGTTATTTTTCATGCAGTGTGATTAAGTAGAGCCCACATTTTTATGCACTAAAAGTTAAGATTGCAATATAATATATTGTATAGAAAGAGTTTTTTTCTTCAATCAACTGAAAAAAAATCTTGTTTGTGGTTTTGTAAATATAACTTTAAAATATTACCTAAATATTACTTACACATTTTACTTCTTGTAACAGGAAACAAATTATGTTCCATTTACACAAACATTCTAATTTATTTATAAATATGTATATATTTATATTTAGATGTTATAATTAAATTTCTGACATTCAGCAATGCAGGCCTAATATGACATGAAAAGAAAAACAAATGCCTAAACCGGGATTTGAACCCAGACCTCTGAATTGGTACTTCAGTGCACTAATGATTATGCCATCCAGATAATCCAGCACAAACATTTATTTTTCTAATCAATTGAGTTGGTGTTTACTTGATTAAAATCCATATTCATATAACAGAAATTTAGAATATTCAAAATGCTAACCACCTATTCCAATTTAATCACTGTTTCGATCCAAATTTTGAAATTTTACATGTTTGTGATAAGGGTATGAAGTTAGATCTTTTGGAGGCTGTAGAAATAAATAAATTGAAAAGTAGTAACAAACCTAATTTAAACCTTAATTTAAGTAACAAACTGTTAAATTCTCAACTTGATTTGAATGAATCCCCTTTGTTAAATTAAAAAATTTAAATAAATATTGTTATATTGTTGCTTAGATCAGTTGATATGTACTATAATAACACAATTCATCATTTGTTAACATGTTTGAAGAAAGTACAGTGTACCGAAACAGCTGTCACTGAATTATATCTTAAATAAATATGAAAATCAAATAAAACTAAGTTTTATTTTTATTTAATTAATGAATTTATTTTTCTATAATATATTCTCTATCATGGAGGTAGCGAGAACTCTGTCTCACTGCCCTCCAGTGGCTACTATAACAAGTAAGCAAATTAAAGAGAATTTTTACTTTATAGCAGTGATGCTTCTCTTTCATTTGCTTACTTGTTATAATAGCCATTGGAGGGCAGTGAGACTGAGTTCTCGCTACCTCTCAAGATAGATAATATATATAAAGAAAAATAAATGTTTGTGCTAGGATTTGTTTGGATGGCATAATCGGTAGTGCACTGAAGTATAAATTCACAGGTCTGGGTTCAAATCCCAGTTCAGGCATTTATTTTTCTTTTCATGTCATATTTACATGTTCCAAAATGATGGACAGGGGTTTTAAATAGTTAGTATAGCTTTATAAACGAAATTGGATGCGTGATTATTTGCTATAATGAAAGAAAAACTGTGAACATTTCATATCCCATATGAAGTAATTTATTTCTTATCATTATTATGTCACAGCATTAAATTTGTGAAAATGGCGACTCCTGTACAGAAGTCATTGTGTGTGTTGCAATTTGCGAGGTCTGGTTCAATTGTTGCAGTGCAACGAGCTTTCCGACGGCAACTTGGAATTGATCCTCCGACAGATAAAAGTATACGTCGATGGTATATACAGTTAGAAACAACTGGATGTATCTGTAAAAGGAAAAGTCCAGGATGTCCACGAACATGATAATGTTCCCCAACAATGGATAGGATGCGCTGGTCTGGATGACATGGTTTATTCACAATAGCCTCCACTGTGTCCTGATCTCACACCTTGTGATTTCTTCCTGTGGGGGTATGAGAAGGACCATGTATACGTACCACCACTTCCCGTCAACCTTCCAGAATTGAGAAGATGAATTGTTTGTTGCTTTGAATCCATTACTCCAAATGTGCTGACCAAGGTTCGGAAGGAATTTCATTATCGGCTAGATGTGTGCCATGTAATGAAGGTGCTTATATCGAAGACTTATAAAATATGTTATGAAAACCCGAAGAGTTTTTTTAATCCCATGTAAGTTTTGTTCTTATATACAGCATATCATGTTAGGGAAATTAAACAACTTTAAAACCCTGTCCATCATTATACATATATACACACACATAAGATTGGACTTGTAATGGGCTTACCTTTGCCTCCTATAAACCTTTCTGAGGTTCTTAAGGTTGAACTTAGTCAAAAGTGTACTTTTTGACTGGTTTCCAGCTCTTACAATCTTCTCTGTATACAGGACCAAGCCTTCAAGAAACTGATCTAAGGCATGGTTAGTGTAACACACAACCAATATTGGTTTTTCATCCACATTCCAGACTTTTTGGTTCTCCAGTAGAGCTCTGGCAACTTTCAGACCAAGAAATGTCTTACCAGTTCCTGGTGGACCTGCAATTATGTTTCACAAATTAAAATTCATTCCCAGCTCTCGAGACTAACAGGATATATTAGAAAAAAAAAATCACTCTATGTACAGTCAAATTTAAAACAATGTATTCTAAATATAATAATTCATTCAGGCACAGATAATTCTTACTATATTTGAAGAGAAAAATTAATACATGCTCAGACTATATGTATAATTTCTCTCTTCAAATATAATTTATTCATCACTGAGATGTATGAAATTAATAATTCTTATTAGTTATTTTAGGAATTCTCACTATGAGGTATATTAAGATAGAATTTCTATCACTCACCTCACAGTGTTCTTCTTATTTGACTATAAACTAGTTTCAGAACATAGTTTCTGTTCCATCCTCAGTATTGTCATGACTGTTGTTCTGTCGTCTTGAAGAGCTGTCCATCGCTCCTTCCATTGGCTGACTGAAAAACCTTGAAACCAGGTCATTCTCACCAGGAATTTCAAAGTTCATCAATTTCTTCTTTTCACTCTTTTGAATGTAAATCTTTTTCCAAACAGTAAGTTCTTTTGGTTTTTCCATTTGTTTTAATAATTTAGTTTCTTTCTCGATAAGATGTTTTTCAGACCATGCATGGTCGAGAAAGAAGCTAAGTTATTGAAACAAATAGAAAAACCAAAAGAACTTACTGTTTGGGGAAAGATCTACATTCAAAAGAGTAAAAAGAAGAAATTGATGAACTTTGAAATTCCCGGTGAGAATGACCTGGTTTCGAGGTTTTTCAGTCAGCCAATGGAAGGAGCGAAGGACAGCTCTTCAAGACAACAGAACAACGGTCGTGACGATACTGAGGATGGAATAAGAAACTATGTTCCGAAACTAGTTTATAGTCAAATAAGAAGAACAATATGAGGTGAATGATAAAAATTCTACTTTAACTCTTATTAGTTTATATTTGAAAGATAAATTATATTTGAAGAGAAAAATTTTCGCCTAGACCGGGACTCGAACCCGGGACCCTTGGCTTTCCGGGCCAAGTGCTCTACCAACTGAGCTACCGAGGCGAGTTACGATCTAGACGCAAATTTTTCTCTTATATACGTCTAAATTTGCATCTAGATCGTAACTCGCCTCGGTAGCTCAGTTGGTAGAGCACTTGGCCCGGAAAGCCAAGGGTCCCGGGTTCGAGTCCCGGTCTAGGCGAAAATTTTTCTCTTCAAATATAATTTATCTTTCATTGAGAAATGTTAAATCAATAATAAAAACATCTTATTAGTTTAGTTTACTCATATGTTCTCTCTTTTATCAAATTGCCCAGAAGATGATATAGAAGATTATATCGAAACATGTTCAAGAACAAATCAACATTAAATTGAGGTAAGATGTTTCCAGTCTCAAAAAAACTTTATTAAAAGAACCTCAAAATATTACTTCCTAAAATAAACCATTAGTTTCTCTAAATGTTTTGAAAGTTTAGTTTCTCTAAATATTTTGAAAGTTTAGTTTCTCTTCCAATTTTGTGATTCTCTAGTAAACTATGAGCTACAATTGCCGATTTTACAATTTCACCATTTTTAATATTTCCAAAGTGTTCTTTTGTATGAGTTTCTAAATTCCTTTTAGTTTTTTCCTATATGTACTTTCTTGCAGTCGTTGCAACATATATCATAAATACCAGATTTTTTACTATATGGGACATTACATTTTTTATTAATTATTACATAGGCATACCAAAATTAGACTGACCATTTAGGATTTTGGCAGTGGACCAGCTCTCCACTACAAGGGAGTATTGATTCTGATTACAAATTACTTCTCAGTCGACTTCCTAGAGAAATTTCTGAACTCTTACCTTGAATAACAACAAATTCTTTTGTAAGAGCAAACTTGAAAGCTGTGTACTGTGAACGGTCTAGACCAAGCTGTTCTGCACTGGGCCACATATCATCCACCAGCACTGGGAATGTCAATCTATCATTAATGCAGAACTCAGCAGGTGGATGTGTCTCCAGGTACTGTGGAGCTCGTCCTTTGCACTCGCAATCCACTATGTATCGCTTCATGGGAAACTCTTCTTCCTTCATTTCCTTTAAAGCTTTCAGCACCTAAAACAAGCACTGATGTTATCTAATTTGCATTTAAATGCTTTAATTTAATAAACTTAGAGAAATTATATAGTATCCTGCTGCAGTTTGGAATTCCTAAAAAGTTACTTAGACTTATACGAACGTGTCTAAATGGCACAAAGAGAGTAGGGTGCATGTAGGCAAACAATTTTCAGATAAATTCACAATGGGTTGAAGCAAGGAGATGCACTATCTCCTCTAGTATTTAATTTTGTACTAGAGCCGTAGCGTAGTGGTTAAGGCACTGCGCTACAAGTCGGAAGGTCGAGGGTTCGAGTCCCGGTGGGGTCAGGATTTTTAAACTGACCCAAACCTTCTGGCGGCACTATGGCCCTGGGGTCGACTCAGCCTCTAACTGAAATGAGTACCAGACGCTTGTTCTGGGGTAAAGGCGGCCGTCACGCAGGGCTGACAACCCGGCTGACATCAAGTGCCGATTGTCGAGAAAAAGTGGGAGCCTTAACCTCCTACAACCCCAAGGGCCTCCTGAGGCCTGTAGTGGGATCACTTTACCTTTGCATGCCATTAAATATTTAGAGGATGAAGAAGGCCTACACTCAATGGTATTTAATAAGCTGTTAGTTTATGCTAATGATGTAGTACTATTGGGCGATAGCGAGGAGATACTAAAGACCAACATGCACACACTATAGAGTAACACTAAGAAAGTGGGACTGGAAGTAAATATCAATAAAACTAAATATATGGCCACACATAGGAATATATTATATAATGGAAATG
Source organism: Diploptera punctata (assembly GCA_030220185.1). Taxonomy (NCBI): domain Eukaryota; kingdom Metazoa; phylum Arthropoda; class Insecta; order Blattodea; family Blaberidae; genus Diploptera; species Diploptera punctata. The sequence continues at coordinate 742,433 of JASPKZ010010698.1, forward strand.
GACATCAAATGACAAATGAGAGAAATTTTGAGGAAATGGTTGAATTTGAATACCTAGGAACAATAATCACAAATAGGAATGAGATGCACAAAGAAATTAAAAATAGGCTCAATTTTGGAAATGCATGCTATTATGCATTACAGAGACTCTTGATGTCCCAACTCCTTTCAAAAAACTTTAAACTGAAAATATAAAACTATTATACTATCAGTTATATTATATGGATTCAAAACACAGACTCTTACATTAAGGGAAGAAAGGAGATTACGAGTATTTGAGAATAAAGTTATTAGGACTATTTAACTCATGCCCCAAATGGGAGTCAATGACCAATCACGTTTCAATGATTTCTGTTTTACAACCAATCAGAGTCGTGTTTCACGAAATATTTATCAGTGTTATAATTACCATATATTAAACAAAGCTCCTCCTTTTTAATATTCTGAACAGGTCTGACCGTTATTTTGCAGTGACTGAGCCTATAAGAAATACGGCTACCAGATTGTATATATAGTGCATACATGTCAACATTTGTAGCAATTTATTATACCACCAAAAAAAGAAACCACTGTTTGACTTTCTTAAATGTATTTTTTCCCAGGTAATAATCCAGAAAAATATAATTGTAATATTTACATCATACGACATCAGAAATGAATTAATATACAGATTGATGTTTCATTTTTTCTCCACTAGAGAGCATTCTTACAATATTGCGTTCCTTTGGCAATAAATAGTATGATCTGGTTGCAGTGATAAACAAAAGAAGCAGTAGAAGCGTACCTATCGTTTCTCATTTGTTTTCAAACATCGCCGTTTGCATTAAATATATAAATATTTTGAAATAACTACAGTTAAATAATGATTTGTGAGTAAACAGCTTAATTTTATTCGTTAAATAGTCCTAACAAATGCCACTCTTGATTTCCAAATTCTCTAGATAAATTCACTCCTCACTTCGTGAGTCGTGAATTTATCGATAATTTGGAAATCACTCGTGGCATTACTTATGAAAATTTTTGGACCAAAGAGAGATGAAGAGACAGGTGAATGGAGAAAACTGCATAACAATGAACTACATGGTCTTTATAGGAAGCCAGATATAATGAGAACATTTAAGTCTCGTAGACTGCAATGGGCAGGACATTAGATACGAATGGGGAATGAAAGACGTGCATGGAAGCTTCTTGTAGAAAACCAGAGGGAAAATGCTTAGTTGGTAAACAAATAATGAGGTGGGAGAATAATTTTAACTATGATTTGAGGGAAGTAGATTATACAGGGAATGATTGGAAAACATTAGCTCAGGATAGGGATGTATGGAGAGCTTATGTCTGCGTGGCCATGAATCTATGGGTTCGATAGTGCCAGTGAGTTGGTTAGTACGGCAGGTAACACTATAAGGTAAAATATCAACTTATATGAATGGATCAGATAGATATTCATGAATGAATGGGTCATTTTTTATATCATACCTCATAGTTTATGTTTTCTTAAACACAGGAACTGCAGTTTTCAAGAGGAAACATCCCTCCCATTTTCAACCGACATTATGACTACCAGTAAAAAAGTAAACATAAACTGTATTTGAAGAGAAAAATTTTCGCCTAGACTGGGACCCTTGGCTTTCCGGGCCAAGTGCTCTACCAACTGAGCTACCGAGGCGAGTTGCGATCTAGATGCAAATTTTTCTCTTATATACGTTGTAATTCCCTCGCGCCAAATGCTTGAAACCTTTATTTCTATCTTTGCAAATGGCGGCTTCTTGTTAAGAAGACATTTACTGGGAATTTAACACTACTTTATAAAGCCAGTAGCCCTACTTCTTCTTAACTAAGAAGCCGCCATTTGCAAAGATAGAAACAAAGGTTTCAAGCATTTGGCATGAGGGAATTACAACGTATATAAGAGAAAAATTTGCGTCTAGATCACAACTCGCCTCGGTAGCTCAGTTGGTAGAGCACTTGGCCCGGAAAGCAAGGGTCCCAGGTTCGAGTCTCGGTCTAGGCGAAAATTTTTCTCTTCAAATATAATTTATCCTTCATTGAGAAGTGTTAAATTAATAATAAAAACGTCAAACATAAACTGATTTAATTTAAACCCAGTTTTATTAATTTTCAAGATTTTAAATGTGTATTAAGTTGCTTCTGCTTACCTGATAATAAGGTTCAAAGTAAACTTCACTCTCTGCCATTGTGAACTGAACTTTGAACAAATCACCTCTGACTTGTGAGCCAATGCCTAGCTGCACAACCACCAGACCTTGCTGCAAATTCTTTATATTCCATTCTGCCACAGTTCCAAACATTATGCTCCTGAAATTGTAAACAACATCCAAATATAAGATTATCATATTTTACAGACTATAAGACGCACTTTTTCTTCGAAAAATCACCTCCAAAATTTAGGTGTATCTTATACTTGAAATTAATATAAAAATGTTCAGTGTTTGATTTAACCTTTTGACCGCCGAGTTTCCCTTTTGCCAGCTAGGCTGTGGGTGCCAGGTTTTTTTAAATTTAAAGTACTACGCCATACTATATAATATAAACCTATGTAAAGTATAATTTATTGTCTACATGCCATGCTAAATTTAATTTAAACTCACTATTATACATTTATTTGAAAGTTAGGCGGTGTTGCTTCCACTTGTAAAGATCCCAGGTTCGAATTCAGCACGGTGTCTTCATTGAAATTTGTTATCACTATCATTAAAACATTTATCCTATTGAATAATTTTGATGGCATTATCACTAAACACTTATAATATTAAATGTTGTTGAACATTTTTATGGTCCTGGGTTCAAATCAATTCCAGTCAAACAGCTGTTTTATGCCACGTGTTTCGTCTGGTGCGACACGCCCACCACTGTCACTCACACCATGTTCATTTAGGTCTACATCACTTGCTTTACTATTTACAGGCTTAGATTGTAATAATATTCTCTTAGAAACAGGACTACTATCACATTCGTCAAACGAATAACCATTTGATGAACTGTTACTGTCACTCTCATCTTCTGATAAAACTGACACAATAAACTCGTGTATTGTATTTTCGTCAACTTCGAGACATGAATCACTGTGTTTCACCGCACGACCTACCCCTTGGCCAGGTATCTTTTCAACCAAAAATAAAATAAATGAAGAGAAAATCCTGAAATTGCAATATTCCACAGAAAAAAAATCGAAACATGAATGTACACCCTCCTTTAGAAAACACATTTACAACCAGCCTGTACCGTTATTCTGTAAGGGATGTGCAAAGTATTGCTAAGAAAGGATGTACAAACACAGAACGAGAAATAATTTTAGTTTATTGAAGTAAAAACTTCGGGAAAAAAATATTTAAAATAATAAGATTGAAAACTGGAGCTTGCCGGGCATGGCATACCACTGTACACACACTTTCACCGGCACATGCCGGGCATGGCGTACAAAAGGTTAAAATTCCCAACAGTCTTAAAAATGGCCATATATTTGATGCCGTGGAAAACCTATCTCTACCTGGCAACATTGGATTCAACTGCAGGAACAATGCACCGATGTGATGAACATGAGTTTCGGGGATTCACAAGCTTGCTAACACTATCTCCCTCCCACCCCGCCATCATAATCCAGAACACTGTATAGCCTATGATGCACCATTGCAGTCTACAATACAAGTGAACTTGAACAAATGGATGATGGATAAAACCCAATATGAATTCAAGCCGAAGGGAACTTTAAAAGACACACAATCAAAGAAGTGTGGTCTAGAGTGAGGGAAAACATTATTATTACATCTTTCAAGAAGTGCAGCATAAGTAGTGATCTCGATGGCAGTGAAGACCATCTTATATATTAAGAGGACAATGATGATGATTATGTTTATACAACACTTTGCCTAGACCAGTGTTGACCTATGGTAGTGAAGCATGGCCACTAAAAAGACAACATGAAAGCAGAATAACGGCTTGTGAAATGAGATTTATGTGCAGAACAGCGGGTTATACCAGATGGGATCGGAAAAGGAACACCGATATCTTAAAAGAATTGAAGACTACGCCCATTTTAGAATATATTAACAGTAGATACCAACAAAATTGGAAACACCATCTTGAAAGAATGAGTTCAAATCGGATCCCCAAAGCTGTTTATAATTATATACCAAGAGGACGAAGATCACTGGGTCGTCCTATGAAACGCTGGAGGGAAAATTTTCTATAGGATCGTAACAGGCCTTGGCCTAATACTTGGAAGGAAGAAGAAGAAGAAGAAGAAGAAGAAGAAGAAGAATGATGACGAAGATGAAGAAGAAGAAGATGACAATTTTCAGGGATTTTAAAGATCATAACAGTTTTATAAACTAAGATTTTTTTAGTCTGGCTTTGCAATCTAATAATAAAAGTGGTAAAAATGTTATTTTTATAAAAATTGCTTAAAAATTATGTGTGTCTTATAGTTCGTAAAATACGGTAAATTAAAATGCTTCATACCTCACCTCGAATCCAGTCTTGTAATTATACTGCAGTTTCAAAGCCTTGGCAGCTTGATCTTCAGTAATTTCTTGTCGACTGATGTTATGTCGATCAGAAGAACTACTTCTTCTTCCCTCTGTTGGTGGAACGATAAACCTCCAGATCCAGTCAGAATCCGCAGGAATTTCGAAGTTTATAAGTTTTTCTTTTTTGTGTTTTTGAGTATGGATTTTTTCTCAAATTGTGAGTTCTTTTTGTTTGGGAAAAAAATCCACATACAAAAAAATGAAGAAAGAAAAACTTATAAACTTTGAAATTCCCGCGGATTCTGATTAGATCCGGAGGTTTATCAGTTCACCAACAGAGGGAAGAAGAAGTAGTTCTTCTGATTGACATAACATCAGTCAATGAGAAATTACTGAAGATGAAGCTGCCAAGGCTTTGAAACTGCAGTATAATTAGAAGACTGGATATGAGGTGAGGTATTAAGCATTTTAATTTAATCTTAAATTTAACCTCATAGTGATTTTTTTTCCTACAAAAGTTCAACATCCAAATATAATGATAATACACTTTTTCTAAATTCCTACATTCTATTGCATAACAGGCCCTTGCCCTACCTCTGACTGCTGACCTCACATCCACATTTAATTTACACAGCTGAATGATCATCCAGCCAGTGTAGAGGTGACACTGGGAGATTCCAGCCAATTTGGCTGGTTTTTTCTACTTGGTACTGCTATTTATTCTAGGCTACCCGTCTACAATATTTGCCGTGATGTTGAGTGGGCACCAGTACCACAGTGGCCGTAAATTACATGAGAAAATATCTTCTCCCATGGGAACTCAAACCAGCACATGTCCCATTGCTTTGTGCTAAAGCATGATGCCTTAGAATGCTTGGCTTTGCCATGGGACATACTTTTATCAGAGAATTTGTAAATTTCTTTAGATGTAAATATTCCTGTAACATTATAAACATGGGAAGGATATGCATTATATGTATTTAATACTATGTTTTATTTCAGCATATTATGATTAAGACTGGGAAATGGAATATTGCAGTACCACAAAAACAGACAAAATTTATTTCTTTTCTACATATAAGAAATCCATAACTGAAGTTTGATCCACCCTGTATATATTCACATACTGCTACAATAATTTGCGCATTTTTTGCCATTTTCCTTCAAATTACTGTAGACTCTCATATGCACTAGAATCCACAAAATTAAAAACTCATATCAACTCACCTGAAGTTATCCTGTGTGAAACAAAGAAGAGATCCATACATCAAACGTTTTGAATTTTTCCAAATTACTTTCTTGAGGCTGTGGTCAGGATCAAAATTAACTAAAATTCCAATTTTATTATTTATCACAGTTGGACGAAGAAATATTACTTTTTTTATAAAGCCTGATGTTTGAAATTCTTCTTATTTTATTTGCTTTTAGCCTTGCGCTCTTTCCAAAATATTCTCTTATTCCTTCTCTCAATGGGCACACAAAATCTTCATGGAGCAGTCGGAACTGCACATCCAGGTAATGCTCAATATTTGTATAAGCGCCTCGAATTAAGTTCGGTCTTACAAAAGTTTCTTCATCTCTGAATATGTCATCTATAGTTGGAAGTAAATTAATCTCACGGAAATTATTTGGAGGAGTTTGTAATGATGAAACTTCTGATAGATTAGAAATGTTACTCTGCGCAGCACTTTTATTTGAATGTTTCATATGACACATTCCTTGAGGAATTCTATTATCTCCTTTATCGGCGTTTTTTTGTATATTAAGACTGCCTCCAATAGGTTTACTTACAAACTTTCTTCCTCTAGGTTTACCACGAACAAATTCCCCATATTTTGCATGATGTACTTGTGAATTGTTAATACTCAATCTTGAAAATTTACTGGATAAATCATTTTGTGAAGTCATGGAGATATTTCCATTACTTTGTGAACTTGTATACTGCTTTTTTATTGCACCTCGACTTCTGTCAATAACTATTCTAGTTGGTTGTAAAGAGTTATGTACAAGTGAAGTTTTCTGTTTGTTTTCTGTTGAAGCTTTCTGTTTTTTATCATCCTGAACATTCTGTAAAGTGGAATAAGAATCTGATTTATTTCCTTTCCATTTTGTTTCCATTTTGTGAGCTTCTTTTTTATGAGAGTTTTGTGAACCCAATGGATCATGTGTGTCAGACATTATAGATATTTGAAAAGTTGTTTGAACTCATTCATTATCTGAAATTAGACCAAAATTAAAATTAATATAGTGCACAGATTTTAATTACAAATTTGTTGTGACTATTTAACTCATGCCCCAAATGGGAGTCAATGACCATTCACATTTCTATGATTTTTTATTTACAACCAATCACAGTTGTGTTTCGCCTAAAATTTACCAACTAAAGTTTATCATAATAAAGAAAGCATCTCTTTTTTAACATTCTGAATAGGTCATAGCACTATTTTGCAGTAACTGACTCTAAGAAATACAGCTACCAGATTGTATAGGCTATATAGTGCATGAATGTCAGCAGAAAGCGCATACGAGAGATAATATAAAAACATTTGTAACAATTGATTATACTACAAAAAAAAAGAAATCACTGTTTTCACTTTCTTAAACGAATTATTTTCCAGGAAATGGCGCAGAAAAATATATACATATTTACATCATAGTACATCAGAAATTAATTAATACCTATAACGTTGGTTATAAATTTCTGCACTAGGGTGCATTCTTACAACATTGCGATCATCTGGCAATAAATAATATTATGACCTGGTTGCAGTGATGAACAAAAGAAGCAAATGAAGCATACCAATCATTTCTCATTTGTTTTCAAACATCGCCGTTTACATTAAATATATAAATATTCTAAAATAACTATATTTAAATAATGATTTGTGAGTAAACAGTTTAATTTTATTCGTTAAATAGTCCTAACAAATGCCACTCTTGATTTCCAAATTCTCTAGATAAATTGGAAATCACTCGTGGCATTACTTATGATAAATAAGTAAACATTTTTTGTGACTTTTTGAGTCTCAAATTTATGGTTTTCTCACAAGAGAACTGTCAACCATTGCATGTCGAAACCTACTTATAAATTTCTTCCAGAGAAGTGTTATGATGTACAAAGGCCATCCAAAAAAATTATCTGCCATTTTAACTGCAACTGAAATCAAGTACCAAATCTCTCATTTAAACTATAAGGAAATAATATAATCCTGTGGTGGTAGTCTGGAAAACCCTTACTATCCACCATCCATGCCGTGTCCCACCTCACTCCATTCTGTGTTTACTCATGCAGGGACGTACATCTGCTCAATACAGTGAGCTGCCATTGCTGGATTCTCACTTCGATTTCTGTGTCTTGCACTTTAAAAGGCAGATAATTTTTTGGACACGGTCTTGGTACATCACAACATTTCTCTGGTAGAAATTTTAAGGTAGGTTTTGCCATGCAAAGTTGACAGTTCCCTTATCAGAAATAAGTTTTTGTACAAAAATATATTAGTGCTTTAACTTATAAGACGATATTAATATTAAAGATATTAATATTAAATTTAATTAATTTTATATAATGTGTGACACTATAAAATAGACACTGAAAAATAAAACTTTGAGGAGTACACAATTAAAATTTAACAAAATTATGGCAGTGCCTGTCTTAACATCCATCCATAGTAATTCTGCCCGAGAGCAGATCTTTCACTGCAATCATAGCATTTTTATGCTATTGCAGCTTTACTAGGGTATTATAGGTGTGCTAGCTTCCCATTGCTTTCCACACAAGTGAAGGATGATGATGATGATGATGATAGCCAGGTGATTTTCGGGGACCGTTGGGCCCTAAGCTTCCTGACATTTGTCTTATAGGTGAGGAAAAATCACGATAAAAACATCATCCAGGAGCCGGTCCCAATTGGCAATCGAACCCGGTCTCACTGCTTGACAAGGCAGCATGCTACCTCGAGACCACAGTGATGGACTTATTTCTTATATTGAAAAATAATTAAATTTGATACTTTTTTAAAACAAAATTTCAAAACCTTGGTTTATTAATCAATTATGTGATTTCTGACATAGATATGTGGTGATTAACTGTAATAATGGCCAAGCGAATATATTATTCTATTCAAATAAAAAATAATAAGAGTGATGGCAATAGTTAATTTTTAAACATTATAACCAATGTAAGGCGTAGAAAAGCAGTTTAAAGTAGAACTTGGTACAGAGCTTTGGGACAAGCGCTGATTTGAATCATGAAGCAATGTAAGTACATAATGGTTAGTACAAATTTAGGCTCAACTGCACTTCTACTAGCGCTTGATTTTTCAGTTATATTGTTGTAAACTATAGCTCTTCTTCTGTATTTACTAACATTATTTAATATTTTAAACTTTTTCAAACAATTTTTATAACATTATTAGACAATTTTGAAGTATTTATTTAAATATGCAAATCACAACATTATGACACTTTAAACAATATTGTGATGCTAACTGCTATTTTCTCCACAGAGTATATAACTTAGTCTATGATTTTTCTACCGCTGTTTTGGGTTATCGCTGGTTGGATCAGCATTAGGGAGTGATAAGTAAGTTTACACCCATTTTTAATAAACATTTGGTAATTTTAATATTATTAATATATTTTTTATCATAGATTTGGGGATTTGTTGCAAATATTGGCCATTTAAATTTCATAGTGACAGATTGTAATTGAGGATGATAATCGATGTGGTTTGATTGTGGGTTATCACTGGCTCTATAAACTGTGGTGCATGTGCACTGTTGTTCTATAGGACTTTGAAAATATTTCACGCTAGTTTAAGTGCACTTTTTCCCAAATTTAATTTATAAAGCATTATTATTGCTATCTATGCCGAAGAATAAGATACATGTTAGTTTTATAAGTATAAGTCACGTTATATTTATGAATATGGCTGAGCAGACAATAAATTCATGATTTGTGTTAAATTTTTAAGTTTAAAACTAACTAACCAATATTTCAAACCAACCAAAATGTACGATTAACCTATGCTACACAAAAAGACAGACATACAATAGATATTTTGGGTTAGCTTTTTAAATGTGAAGTGAAGAATCCACCTTTAAAATAATATTACACGAATATTTATTCATCTTAAAAATATCGAGACAAAGAACTGCCATAGATATTTTTCAATAAAGTATATTAAAAATGCAAGAATGGATTCTAAGAAATTACATTATAATTATTATTAATTTTTTTGTGGTTATAGCATTTTACCCACATTATAAAATAATTGCTGAATAATGTAAAATCGTGAATTTTATTGTGTAATTATGCAACATATAAGTAAAATAACAACCATTGTTTTATTATAATTTCCTGCTTGTTGTAAACTATAATAAATATTTTTACCTTCAGAAAGTAGCAGAAATAATGCACCATTTAAAGTTTATAAATTGCACCAACTACAAATAACAAGCTTCAATATATTTAAAAAAACGTGCCAGCAGTGGATAACTACATTATAAACCATAGTTATTCAGCAAAATTGTAATGTTAGCAAACATGGAATAAGTGAAAGGGTTGGGGAACCCCAATGCTTCGCCAGTGTCGCCACATAGTTAACAGTAATTTTCCCCATAAAAAAATGCTCCTCTCCAAAGAAATACCGTATTTTCGCATATTACTTGATATCAATGACGGCAGTTTCTCAGTTCAGTAACTCTTATATCAAATTAAGCACCGAACATTCATGATCGAATTAGATGTTTCTTTCTTCCTGGAATTAGACAGTTGACCTGTTTCCACATCAAGAGGAGAGAACGAGACCTTCCATTTCGTAATCATCTTCTTCGGCTTCACGTCCCTTTGTAAATTTTGTAACAAATCCTTTATATCCTCAGATTTTTTTAAAACTGTCACTCTCCATCTTATAACTAGAGCCCGGATGTTATGCACTTAAAAAGTTCAAAATAGGCAGGCAATAATGCACTAAAAATCATTTATATAAACGAAAAGCGCACAAGTTGTGCATGAATCTAACTAATGTTAATGTCTTATACACTACTTTTCACAGTGTCGTTAGTCTGTGCAGGTCGCAATTATTGATTTAGGTAGTCTTTTACATGCTGTAATGTGGTAACGGTCACACGGTAGTTCACAAAGTTCACATACACATGTTGAGTTAGGGTCGTGGTAGGTCTTCAGATTACATTTATAGGCACTAAAAATCAAAATAGGCTCTTACAAAAATGGACTAAAACATAGAATTTTACAGCCTTACGTATAGAATATAAACATATGCTATCAATACCATACAGAGATGATTTTAAAACTTGTTTTGCCTTTTTACAAACAGCATAGGGCCTACTTATGTTTTGCAGTTGCAGTGTGTACGTGCTGTGAAACATGGCACTTCTTCGCGCAATTCACTGAAATTTTACACACTTTGCAAAACAATGTCACTTGAGAATATTTCCGCACCAAATTCTTTCACGAAATTGGTCAGTTTGTCTTTTACTGTTGTCCCCGTTCTTTAGGCATAGTGAAAAAACTGTTCTAAAGGCAAAAAAAAAAAAAAAGAAGAAGAAGAAGAAGAAGAAGAAGCCACATACACTTGTCGCACAACTTTGTCTATGAAGCACCTGTCTGTGAACGAGGACTACAGACTGGATTCCGTGTTATCAACATAAAAAATAATAGATATGTGTTATGAAGTTTGTCCATTTCAATTAATTTCATTGAAATATTAAGTTAATTTCGAGAAAAAATGGCAAATAGGCATTGTAAGCTGGAATAGTCATTTATAGGCAAAATTAACTTCATGGAAAACAACTTTAGGCTCGTCGGTATGAACTTATATGAAGTTACTTTTACAATACCTACATAAATAACTGTAGGCATTTCTTCTAACATCTGGTCTCTACTTATAACCTCCACATTATTAACCACCCTAAATGTTGTGTCCCATATGAACTGTAACTTCGGGTTTTGAGCTGACAGTTAATTGTGGAGTCCAATCATCGTCCATTATGATAATGTGTCCTAACCATTCCAATTAGCCTGTCTTTATCTCAGCTATAATATCAGGCGAGTTATACCTTTTCTTAAAGAGACGGCCAACATTAATTTTCCTTTTGAGTTTACAGTTGAATAAAATGTATATTGACGACATTCTTTCATTGTGTTGAACCAATGAAAAGTTTAAAACTTTGAATATATACATATATTTATATGTTTATCAATATATTACACGAAGAACGTTATTATGATAACGCCACAAGGAATTCCAGCTGGACTCCATCTGAAAACACATTATCCAAATTTTGCATTTATCAAAATAAAACTGATGCAATTAATTTTAAACTTAAGAAATATATGTAATTATGAATATGATAGTTACAAAATAAAATATAATTGTAAAAAAGTAGTAGAGGAACTTAGGGTAATGTAGACCCTTCGGTTTGAGTGGACCCTGTTAATATCTTTTTTAATTGATGCTGCCCTGGAACAGAAACTATTTTAATTTCTTCCCCTCATCAACTTTGACGTGTTCAAGGCGTTTCTTTTATTATTTGCGCCAAGAAAGGTTTATTTGTGATATTTATGAAAATGACCATTTAAAAGTTTTTCAAGTTAAAAATCAATTCTTAATTTCTGCTAGTGAATATTGCAAATGTTGAAAAAAAATCCTAAATATATTGTATTATGTAGATGCTGTTTTAATATACTGTCGGATTTCGTTTTATATTATGTGGCATGACTGCTGTATAAAATAATTGAAGATAACAAAGGAATTCGGTTAATGTAGACCCTCCACGAGGCGGTTAAAGTGGACTTGGGTCCACTTTGCACGAATACATATATTTTATCAACAAGGGTGCTATTTGTAAAAGCCATACACTTAATTAATTTTATATAATATCCTTGTAATTTTACCTAAACCAAAGACCGTCGCTGTCTGCAGATGAATGACGTGTGAATGTTATAATCAACGATAATTTTTCAAAACATTAAATAAATATCGACGCTTTTTAATTACGATCAGACATACATACTTTAAGATTACTTTGTGCCTGTCTGTATAATTCAATAGAGTATATAAACTTAAAATAGTCTAAAGGCTAGGAGGATTCTGGGGTCCACTTTACCCGAATATGAAGGTTAAAATGAACCTTTCTTGTAATGTAAAAAAGTTTATAATTTATGAAGATGTTTCCACATTTGAATAAAATAACAATAATATTTCATAATTATAACACTAACGATAGTCACTGTAATTAAACAAAATTCAAATTCTTTAATTAAAAGAAGAAAAAACAACAAATTCAAAATAGGGTCCAATTACCCGAAGTTCCTACATGTGATCGTTTTAAAAATAAATTTTAGCGAAATATGTACGCTAAACCGATAGACTGAATTTCTCAAATAGTAAATTGTACTTTGTCACTTTTGGTAGATCCTATTTGTATAAATTTATTAAATAAAATATTCTATAAATTTAATATGTAATATAATAAGTATCTAACTCTTTAGTGAGGCTGTGTGATTGCTATGTGATATAGAAGAAATATAGTAACCTATATTATAGATAGAATTACATAATTTATAGACTATATTATTTTGTAGATTTGAACTCTCATTTTCATCTCCATGGCATGATAGGCCTATCAGCCTGCTGCTAGCTTCATATCCATATAGGCCTACGTTGATCACATAGATTGACAATAATCCATCCAGTTTGTCAGAAATTCCTGGTCCCAACTATTATAGCTACTTAGTTTTCTTAATCTGGACTCGATACTAATTTTAACTACTCAAATTCCTTAGGATGATGGACTAGCACCGATCCTGTATTGGCCAAAATTCCACGAAAAAATGTTTTTTTCCCATGGGCACTCGAACCAGGAAAGTATCGTAGATCTACACTAAGGTATGGTGTTTTGAACTACGAGGGATCCAGCCTATCAATATTGCATATATATGTTGTAAGGGTGGGTTAGTTTGCGCACTTTTAAAAAATCATCAATAATTTAAATATCTGGTATGGCATACAGTATTTAATTTAAAAATATACTTTACATACAGTTGATAAATGAATGTAACCATTTTGCAACAAATTCTACATTTTATTTAAGGAAAAATAGGCTTGGAAAAATATGGAACGCAGTGCCAACTCTTGAACAGGTGAATGGAGAAGACTACATAACAATGAACTACATGGTCTTTATAGGAAGCCAGATATAATAAGAACAGTTAAGTCTCGTAGACTGCAATGGGCAGGACATGTTGCGCGTATGGGGAATGAAAGACGTGCATGGAAGCTTCTTGTAGGAAAGCCAGAGGGAAAACGCCCAGTTGGTAGACCAAGAATGAGGTGGGAGAACAACATTAACTATGATTTGAGGGAAGTAGATTACACAGGGAATGATTGGAAAGCATTAGCTCAGGATAGGGATGTATGGAGAGCTTATGTCCGCGCGGCCATGAACCTTCGGGTTCGATAGTGCCAGTGAGTAAGTAAGTAAGTAAGTAAGTGCCAACTCTTGGACCAGGGTGGGTTAGATCACGCACATCATAATAACGAATTCTTCCTTTTTTTCCTGGTCTCTGATTTTTCTGTTTTCTTTCCTGCCACATAGGGAACACAAATTAGCATGAATGGAAAACGTTTCATGTAACCATTTGGAACACGACATGAATTTAATCCAATCTGCTTTTGATGGATAATAACTAACTCCATGGCGTGACAGACCTAGAAGGCCCTTGGCCTACCAACCGGCTGTTGTCCTCACATATATTGATCATGGAGGAGGACTATTATCTAGGCAGTATATGGGCGACATGCAGCCAGCATGTCGGGTCCTAGCCATTATAGCAGGTTTTATCAATATGATGCCGCTACTTATTGTAGTTACCTGAATTTCTCACAATGCTAGGTAGGCATCACCTTCATATTGGCCGAAATTATATGAGAAAATGTATTTTCAAAATGTATTATAGGCCTATTCTGTGTAATAATTCTTTACTACTGTACGTATCAGGTTAACCATGTTAAAATTAAATAAATGTTTTTGTATTAATGTATTTTTATATCATTTCGACCCCAACATTTCATTCAGGCACAAAACATACAGGAAAATAGAAACAGTCTGAGATGGAGCGGAAAGTGTTGGACGCGCAGTCTCAATCCCCTCCAGTGCGCGAACTCACCCCTTTTGCACAACTATTTTTGTGAATTGTTTAGACATTGAAATTTTTGTAAGAGAGCATTGAACTCTGGTATTATGGACAAGGACAAGTTGCTTTGTATGTAACGGTATTCAATCCCTTAGAAACTTACAGGCAAAATAACCTTTTTAAATTGTTTCACTAACTAAAAGTATGTCTTCTCACAATTTTTTTTTTTTTTTGTTGGTGATACAGACACTAAAATTTCACAAGTGAACCTTCTCTGTTGACTGCATAAGCACGAATAGTAAAAACAAATATTTGTCTGTGCATAGGCCTACAGGGTAAATCATGAAGTGCCTGAACTCTCCCACTGCGAAGTCTCTACCCCTCTTACCCTATATAAATAAGGGGCGGCCAGTCCTTAAGGGCACAGGGGCACGCGCGCACCTCCACGTCATCTTTTATTTATAATTTATGTATTTACTGATTTATTATTTAAAACGCTTTTGCAATGTATCTACTCGTAGCATAGTGGTTAAGGCACTGCGCTACAAGCTGGAAGGTCGAGGGTTCAAGTCCCAATGGGGTCAGGATTTTTAAACTGACCCAAACCTTCTGGCGGCACTACGGCCCTGGGGTCGACTCAGCCTCTAACGAAAATGAGTGACAGACGCTTGTTCCGGGGATAAAGGCGGCCGTCACTCAGGGCTGACAACCCGGCTGACACCAAATGCCGATTGTCTAGAAAAAGTGGGAGGCTCCTACTGCCCCAAGGGCTGATTTATTATTTAAAATGCTTTTGCAATTTATCTAGTTTAAATAATCTTTATTTATCATTTTATCATCTTAGACGCAGGTAATTTAATTTTATTTAGTGTTATGGATAAAAACAGGTGGGCCAAGGGCCTTTTAGGCATGTCGCGCCATGGAGTTCGGAGTTAAGCATAAAAATGTGAATTGCATTACCTTGGGTACAGATGTTTTATGACTAGAATCTTCCTATGAATACAGTGTTCTTGTGGTTTATTACCGTTGACAAAATTCTCGGAATATAAGCTTGGAAGTATTTGTGAAACTTGCGGATGGAGGACGGCGCACTTTTGAACCAACATTCATCAGAGGCGCCCTCTAGAACAAGACGAAGATAACATCCGAGCACTGATCCCTCCGGAGGAAATACTAGGCAGCCTGGTACGCTATCGTATCGCCATAATAAAAATTCACAAGCCTATTTCTAGCCTAAGACAAAGAGGGCACAGAAATAAGACCCTACATTGTCAGGGACACTACGGTGTCCCATACTTAGTCGACTCGTGAAGCTTGGGTCACATGCTTAGTGTGACTCTGTCTCGGTGCAGGCAAAAAAAAAAAGTTATTTTGCCCACCCCATTCATCCCCTCAGACTTCAAGTCACCCTCATCATTAGGGTCTGTACTAAGTTACTCATGAATGACCATGCGCGATCTTTACACAGTATGCCAATATGAAATCACTGACACTCAATTCATGTTAACAAAGACTGTTCCTAAATATTTCGATTCAACATACATAGAGAACCTGTATATACGACGTTTCAGTGTATGCTTAACGTCTGTGGTGTTAAGTTCCCATTGTGAGTTTTATTGATATTAAAAATGAACGTTGTTTTCAACCTTAAATCGACTCAAGATTTTTTTTAAGGAATACAA
The DNA here is from genome assembly GCA_030220185.1 of Diploptera punctata. Lineage (NCBI taxonomy): Eukaryota > Metazoa > Arthropoda > Insecta > Blattodea > Blaberidae > Diploptera > Diploptera punctata. The sequence continues at coordinate 758,759 of JASPKZ010010698.1, forward strand.
TGGGAACTGAAAGACAGGTCGCATTGGCTATGCTCTTCCTACAGAAAGTGATGATCCGTGACGTTCCAGAATTTAATAAACAGATATAGAGGAGTTTGCTTCAGTTAAAGAGAGGAGAATATACAAACATAAATTTAGCAGGTATGTTAATTGTTTAGCTATATATAGGCCTATATATATATTTGATTTGGTGGTTCATTGTTTTAATTGATTCTTAGTCTTCAATAATTGTGCCCCACTCACTTCTAATCTTACGAACTGCCACTGATATAGGCCTATACAGAGTGATTCAGAAATATGGCTATACGTTTGATCGCATTTTGTGACGAAAATATTATTATGAAAGGAAATATGATGTTATCAGTGGAAAAGGAATCCTTCAAATTACAACAATAGAACAAAACAAACATATCACTGCTCACGTGCAGCTTGGCGGGTTGATTTTTGTGGGCTAGCGTCGAACGCCTCTACAATTCTCTTCGTTGTTTCTGCATCCGTGCTAATGCGAAGCCTTCCAGGAGGTTTGATTTTGTGCATCCTTCCCGTTTCCAGCAGTCGTTTTCTCCACTTCCCCACAGTCGACGGCTGCAATGGTACGTTAAACTCACATCTTGCCCGTCTTGCGGCCTCACGATCATTAGCATACGTTACTGCCCATGCAGCAATTGTAATTTGTTGTTGCACATTCAACGCCATTTTGACTATTGACGTAAGTTCTGCACTGTTTTGTTTTATTCCATTCTTGTAATTTGAATAATTGCCTTTCCAACGATAATTTCATATTTCCTGTAATGGTAATATTTTCGTCACACAACGCGATCAAACGTATAGCCATATTTACGATTCACCCCGTATGTATTAAAAAACATTACCAATAATAATTTGTGAGTTAACGAATGTATATCTATCAGTTTGTCGTTTTATAGACTTCTAAAGCGTTCAACCGATTTTCGTGAAACTTTGTATGTACATAGTTTCAGAGGCGGCGAGTGTTTTGCCGTAATCTATAATGTTCTTAAACCATTAGATGTAGGAGTTCACCTAAAGTAAAAATTTAAAAATCGCTCTAGCGGTCACATTTTTCGATGTTTCACATCGAAATTCAGTTTAACCTATTCAAATAAACCGAGGTATATATATATGACAAGATAAGAAAAATAAATGCCTGGACGGGATTTGAACCCGGACCTCTGAGTTGATATATATAAAAGCGAAATCCGACAATTAGATGTAGAGGTTTACCTGAAATCCGAAATTAAAAACTGCCTAAACGAATGGACCGATTCTGATTAATTTTTTGTGTGCATCGGATTGGGTCCCTCGATGGTTTAGATTCACAATTTGACCCTCTAAAACCATTAGATGTAGGAGTTCACCTGAAATGGAAATTAAAAAAATCGCTCTAACGGTCACATTTTTTGATGTTTCACAACGAAACTCAGTATATCCTATTAAAATAAGTCGAGATAGGCATTGTTGAAAAATGGGCGAAATCTGACAATATTATTATTACATAAAACTTTCCTCATTACAGGATTGCCTCAAGGACAAAGTGATAGAGACAATTAATTTTTGTAATTGATGAAATACATTTTGTAAATATATTTTAAAAAATTCAACTTGTAGGCCTAATTGAAGTATACATACTATAAAGTAATTTTGTAAATATGGTTTCTTAAAATTGAAATTGATCCTCTAATGGCAGCGATGGCAATTCTAGAAAGATACACCCTGTCCAAATCTAAGGAATTCCAAAATTTGGCTAAGAATCCTGGTATAGCACCTCTTGCCCCGATCATCAATCTTGTGACAGTTATACTATCTAGTTGGTATTTATCTTTGTAATAGTCAATTGTTGGTTCATTAATGACTTTCTTTTCAGAGTAAACTTTCTCAGGTTGGCCACCATGAGTCTCAAAACGAATTGTGGGATCTAATATCATACCAATTTTAGAGGATGGTCTAAATGCAATAATATCTATTTGTCTGTTACCCCCATTAGTGGCCACATCATGTACTTCCTCATAAACTGTGTATCTAAAATCTCGCAAGGCTTCTGCCATCATATTTCGAATAGTGTGGTGCCGAATGTTTCTCAGTGATTCTCCAAATGGACAGGCCCCAAGGACGTGTGCAAGGGTTTCGTGCTCTCTGCGACAACGTCTACAGAGGGTATCGTCCCTAGAGAGATTTACTTGAAATCTAAAATTAAAAACTGCCTAAACGACTGCACCAGTTTTGATGGAATTTTTTGTGTATGATTGAGTCGGTCTCTGGATGGTTAAGATTCACAATAGGACCCTCTAAAACCATTAGGTGTAGGGGTTCACATGGAGTGAAAATTTAAAAATCGCTCTAGCAGTCACAATTTTTTATATTTCACAACGAAACTCACAATATCCTATTAAAATCAACCGAGGTAGATATTATAAAAAATGAGCGAAATCAGACAATTAGAAGTGAAGGTTTACTTGAAATCAGAAATCAAAAACTACCTAAACGAATGGACCGATTTTTATGAAAAATATTTGTGTGTGTTTGAGCGGGTCTCTGAATGGTTTAGATTCTCAAACGGACCCGATAAGTGGCGCTACGATCGGGTTATAGGATTTTTTTTATGTCAGAGGTGTAATCATCTGCATTGCCGACACATATCGCGCGACAACAATGTGACGTCATAATGCACGTTTTTTGAGCCACAACAGATGGCAGTGAGGAGTTTTCTTGCGAACTTATTAATTAGTGAATTTTATGGTAAAATGTGTAACTTGTATTTTTATCATCCGGCCATGACACGAGAATTGAACGTTCGGGTAGGACTCTCATAAGGTTTACCTTGAGCCTTAGGACCCGAATGCAGTCTCCCTTCTGCAGGTCTATTCGGAAGAATAGAGGGATCATGAAGTTAGCTGGCTCCAACCAGAATTGGTAATGAGGAGGGTAGACAGCTGAAGCATTGGGAAAGCTGAGATCCTTCCTTTAACCAAACATTAGAGTGCGTTGGCAAGCTTTTATCAAGGCTCTATGCTTCACAGTGGAGTGACCAGTACTATACCGTATTCGGCCTTAGTTTATGTTGTATTGTAAACAAAGTCACAAAAGGTATCCTTCCGCAGGCATCTGTGATTGGTGGAGCGATGTACTATATTATGCGCCATCTCACTTGTTGTCAAATTCCAGTAGTATTATACTTTTCACCAAAACTCCGCCATTGCCGGTCCCAAGCCCGGATGGGTAAGGAGGAGGGGGAGGAGTAACACCTCGTAAAAAAAACCTTGGTTCAGCTGGCCCGGCTGATAGTATGAGGGCCCCTTGCCAGGGAACGGTGAAGACCTCAATGGCAATGAATGCGGAGAGGGATACCCTTAATACGGCAGATTTGGCGGAAGAGGCACCCTACCCTCACTCAGGGAAAGAGAGAGGAACCGCTGCCTTGCGGAGAAGGAGAAACTTCAAAGGCTAAGGGAGCATCCCCTACAGAAAAGCATGCCTGTCCAAAAGGCATTGAGGTGGCAACCCCACCACTGGACTTACCCAACTATAGGCTGGTAACCTATAATGGGGAAAACTTTAAATACTCGAAAGACTACAAGCCCTTCAACCGATGGAAATATCAGTTTTTGTAGTCGCAGAACGGGCATCATCACCCAATACTGCATTCGGAAGAAGAAGAAGACCAAAACTTAAGAATCTTGCCTCACACCACTACCTCAAGTCGGCAATTAGCCATACTTTCAAACCTTTTCTGTAAGCATTTCAGCATCTTATGGCATGACAATTGTTGCTTTCCTTTACAGGTATTTAAAAGCAGGATAAGAAGGGTTGCTTTCTGTTCACTGGAATTTATGAGTGGAAAAGAGAAGGGGTGAGTCCAAGGTATTTCCTGGAAATGAGGTTCTAATGTTTTGGCAAAACTATAATTTACGAAAGCCGCATGCATCTGCAAGTATTTTAGAAATTATAAAAATATTATTTAAAATAACAAACTTGATTAGGCCTAAACGTTTTTCAATTAATTTCGAAAGAGGGAAGCGGCAAAATAGTTATGCTACTAGCACACATGATGTTTAATGTATTCAACATGAGCAGCCATGTTGAAATAACTGAATATCGCACTTCGTCTGCGCGAAATGGTGTTATATTTAAATTTATACTTACTGTTCACCATTGTCATTTTTTCATAAGTTATATTGTGTTTTATTGCTTTATTAGTATTTATGCGATAATTTTGTTCATACATAGTAGTTATATAAAATGTAGATTTTTCAGGGAACTATGTTTTCATCTACGCCGCTGGACACCGATGTCATTAGGTTCATGTGGCCAATGGAATTACACTTAACCACGTGCTTCTGTTTAAATTACAACCTAAACTAAGGCAGAAAGTATACTACTCCTAAGATATGGGGGGAGAAGGGGCAATTTTAAAAAAAGTGGCCGCTAATAGTGCCAAATCCAGTTTTCGGAGTCGTTATGCTTATTGATCACTAGGGAAAGGATTTTGAGGTGCGGCACCTTTCCAAAAATATAGCTGTTTTCATACCAAAGTTCAATGTATGTATTTGGGGGATGAAATGAAGCGAAATGAACACAGTTTGTTGCACCTTTTCGTGAGATTACTACATTTCGCCCCTTTCCCTCTCTTTTTTTTATGCTTCAGCACCTTTCCTCCACTCTTCTCTGCGATTTTAAAAGATAGGACAGAGAAATGTATATTTATTCTTCTTGAACAGCTTTTTAAAATCTCAATCAGAAGTCAAAAATATTAAATAACTATTAAATATAATTGATGTAATTTATATCGCAGAAGCAATGGCCAATCTGCAGTATTCAGTCAACAATAGTAAATAGATATTAAAATATTATTTACGTAAACCACTAGTAATTTATTTCCCAGCAACAATGGCCAATCTGCAGCTGTGAAGTCAAATTTAAATTTCATCAGTGTTGCTGTAACAGTTTAAATAAGTTCGCTTAGTACTGACAATAATTTAACAGTTTTCTATCTACTGACTTGTTGGCTGTGTTTTACTAGTCTGAACCACAACGTATTTTTATTAGTATTACAACTGGGTTTTCACAACAATAACATGGCAGATGTTAAGAAGGGTAAGTTGTATGCACTTTCAGAATTCAAAACGCAATTTATCGAAACTAATTGCATCATTCTTTGATGTTCCGTCTGCAAAGTAAATATTGCAATAAACTAAAGAACAATGCATTACCTCTTATGGACTCTATAAAGAATAAAAAGCTACTGCAAAATTATATGCACATTATATAAACTGAGTTCATGTAACTGGTTTAAACCTGAATTCAATTGTGTTAAAATTAATGTTGGGAAGTAAACAGTTGGAGTCATAAAAATAAACTAAAGATGAATGAAAAATTCATTCAAAACCAATGGTCTTAAATCAAATACATTTGAAATTGTATGAGGTGAGTTATTAAAAACATGTTCTCCACTCAATCTTAATTCAATTGTTTCAGCAGCATCTTTTTGTAAGTATTTTCAGAAACTTTCTCCCCCCTTTTACGACCAAAATTTGCACCTTAAAATCCCTTCCCTATTGACCACAGTTGCAATGACAATCAGGTTCATGTTTGATCCTATCATACCCAAGGGGGTGAGAGAGAGAGAGAGTGAAAAATAAGAACACAACTGTGATGTTAGATTCATTATGCTGATAGATGTCATTGTAGACGTTACTTAAACCCAAGATGACCAGTTGCACCCCTAGAGGCTGAAAAATAAAATGACCAGATTTAAAGAGATTATTTTCAAATCCATAATTTTCGAGGCCTCTAAGCTGATTTGTGACAATAGGGTTGGAAAAAATAAATATCCAACTACATTGCTCAATTATCTAGTATTTTTAATAATAATAATCATGATCAGTCCATTCACAGATTTAGGCCATTTGTTGATGTGTTTCGGCCTCAATATAAACTCCATAATTATGATTATTTATTATAATAATTAAGTTATATTATTTATATAAAATACAGAGTGATTCAATATTAATGTCATTTACATAATTTATTTAAGATTAATAATGTTATTATATTAAATATGTCATATTAATTCTTATTTATACATAGTCTGTCCATGAATGTATAGAGAAATTAACCAGTTTTTCGATTATATATCTTTCATGCTTGAAGCTCACGAGCGAAATGATTAATGTCACGTGATCAGTTCTCTCTCCTGCACTTCCTTCCGCGGCCTCAATGGCCGTACATTTTTGCCCTCCTAGTGCATAGATGGCTTATTTCGAACAGTTTCTGTACATATATATAATATGTAGTCCACCGCCCTGGTCTCGAGCTAGCATGTTGCCTTGTCACGCAGCGGGCCCGGGTTCGATTCCCCTTCGGGACAGGCTCCTGGGTGAGGTTTTTTTCGGGGGTTTTTCCTCACCTGTTAGACAAATATCTGGAAGCTTAGGGCCCAACGGTCCCAGGAAATCATCCGGTCATCATCTTCACCCTTATCATTATCATCCTTCACCGGTATGGAAAGCAACGGGAAGCTACCACACCTATAATTCCCTAGTAAAGCTGTAAAACATAGCATGAGAATGCTATGATTACAGTGAAAGACCTGCCCTCGGGGAGAATTACTATGGAATGGAATATATATATATTATATAACTTTACTCACTGGCACTATCAAACCCATAGGTTCATGGCCGCACGGACATAATCTCTCCATACATCCCTCCCTTAATATAACAAAATTTATTTAGATCGTCAACAGCAGAATATGACTCCAAATGCTTTTGTTTCTTTTATAAAATAACAAGCAGGACAAGAGGAATAATTTTTATAATATATGACTTTGATGGTTTTGCACACATTTTCATAAAAAAAAATGCAAAACATCCAACCCATACTACCTGTAAAATAATCAATTACATATCCAGCCAGATTCTAAATCTGATGCACTTCTCTGCCAAAATGTTTGCTTTATGTGCCAATGTCATTACTAGAGTCCGGATGTTAGGCACTTAAAATGTTCAAAATAGGCAGGCAAAAGGCACTAAAAAATCAAAATAGGCTCTTACAAAAAATTGACAACATAAATTTTTACAGCCTTACATAAAGAATATAAACATATCCTATCGACAGCATACGAAGATATCAGACATGATTTTGGAACTTGTTTTACCTTTTTACAAAGATAATACTTACGTTTTGCAGTGTATACGTGCTGCAAAACATGGTATTTCTTCGTACAATTCACTGAAATTTTACACACTTTGCATAACAATATTGAATAGTCACTTGAGAATATTTCCACACCAAAGTTTGTCTTTTACTGTTTTACTGCTGTCCACTCTTTAGACATCATGAAACAACTGTTTTAAAGGGGGGGAAAAAAAAGACAAAAATATGCCACATACACTTGTTGCACCACTTTGTCTTTGAAGCACCTGTCTGTGAACGAGGACTACAGACTGAATTCAGTGTTATCAACATCAAAAATAATATTGTCAGTCAATTAAAGGTTTCTATGCAATTATATGTGTCATGAAGTTTGTCCATTTCAATTAATTTCACTGAAATACTAAATTAATTTGGAGAAAAAATGGCAAATATGCATTATAAGCTAAAATAGGCATTTATAGGCAAAATTAACTTCATGGAAAACAACTCTAGGGTCATCGGTATGAACTGATATGAAGTCACTTTTACAATATCTATAATAAATAACTGTAAGCATTTTCCCTAACATCCGGTCTCTAGTCATTACTCAGACCTTTTTTTTTTTTTTGCAGTTGCAACTATATACAATTTTTTTTTCTCGTAAGGAGAACTAAATCCACTTTTCAGCTATGTTTTTACCATGTAGCCGTACATCGACCCTTCTTTCACTACAATCCCGCTCACACCCATTACCACAGAGCATACAAAGAGAGTTAAGCTGGGCAAGTTTCATGTATGTGTCACAAGCGGTACTAGCGTAGAACTAGCTTGCTAACATCTGTTATCATATTCTCGGTACTGTACAACAGCAACACCATCTGGTGCAGTAATTATGAAACTGGGAAATACAACAGCACCATCCGATTCCGATTGAGGGTCTTTCCACTTTTCAGCGGTTGCCCTTTTACCAGCCGGCTGCTGGCCCTTCACATCCACATGTGTCAATCACAAAGGTAGATGATCAACAGCCAGTGTAGGGGTGACATGTGGTTAGCATGTCGAGTCCCCCAGCTGTTATAGCTGGTTCCTCAACCTGGAGCCGCTACTTATTGTAGCTACCCAATTGCCTCACGATGCTGGGTGGGCACCGGTCCCATACTGGCCGAAATACCATGAGAAAATTTCTTCCCCCATGGAGACTTGAACCAGCGCAAGTCCCATAGCTCTGTGCCAAGACTTCCTACCTTAACCGCTCGGCTACGGCGCGGGACCAGCACCATCTAGTTTCAAAATATGAAATTGCATGATACAACAGCACCATCACTTAATGAATTATGAAATTATGTGAATTCAACTTTTTTATCCAAAATATTACCAGCCTTTACATATCGTCGCTATTACTCCAAAACCTCATAACTCCACCAGCAGCTAAATGTGAAATTTTGAGTCATGTGAATTCAAATACTCAATCTTCAACTTACTTACTCACTGGCATTATCGAACCCGTAGGTTCATGGTCGCGCGGACATAAGCTCTCCATACATCCCTATCCTGAGCTACTGCTTGCCAATCATTCTCTGTATAAGCTACTTCCCTCAAATCATAGTTAATGTTATTCTCCCACCTCATTTTTGGTCTACCAACTGGGCGTTTTCCCTCTGGCTTTCCTACAAGAAGCTTCCATGCAAGTCTTTCATTCCCCATACGTGCAACATGTCCTGCCCATCGCAGTTTACGAGACTTAACTCTTCTTATTATATCTGGCTTCCTATAAAGACCATGTAGTACATTGTTATGTAGTCTTCTCCATTCACTCAACTGTGTACAAAATCTTAATTAACAATGTGCAATATACATTGTCCATTAAGATTTCATACATAGTCGTGGAGCGAATATTTGAATTCACAAGACTCAAAATTTCACATTTAAAAATGCTGGTGGAGTAACGAGGTTTTGGAGTAATAGCAACGATATAATTATATAAATTATATTATACATCATTTTCACAATAGGGAAGAATGGAATGGAAAATAATAGAGAATGAAATGTGCTAAATTTATATTTATTCATTTCAAATTAAGAAAATGTATTATGAGCTCTTCCACAGATACAATTGGCCCACTCTATATTTCTCATATACACAATACAGTATACACTATTTATAAAATATTGATACATTAAAGAACTATTCATTTGAGTATTCTAAAATCAAATTACCTTAATTAAACAGTTGATTGCATCTTTCTCTTATACTAAAGCAGCAATGTCAAAGCAACATCATTTGTACAAACATTTTTATGACTAGGGGTCGGAACTTGAGGACCTATAAAATACCTATAAAAGACCTTTAAAAAGACCTAAAGTTATCCTAAAAAGAACTAAAAACTGGAAAAAGGACATAAAAAGTGCTGCAGATGCTAATGGGTGGATATAGACAACCTCGCTGCCTTCACTCTGTACTCGAGCTAATATTAACAAAGTGGCAAATTATTTAGAAAATTTGAAGTCGAAATACAATAGTTTAGGTAGTGAGTAGGCTGGTGGTTAAAAGAACGGGATATTTTGTGAGGATTCAACAGTTTTTCACAGAATAAAAGTGTTTGGAATGTAAAAAATCTTTAGAAAGTAAAACTAGATAGTGTTTTTAAAAGAAGTTGGAATTAAGACTAGACTCTGCAGATTCCTGAATTATACAAATGGTATAAATGTAGTCAAAAGAAGGTAAAGTTAAAAAAAAATCCATTAAGACCTAAAAGAAAAGGCTACAAAAGGACCAATAAGCCAAAGTTGAAAAAGGAAAGATAAAACTCATCATTTTCTGACCCAAAATGTAAATATAGTATGTTAGGCCTCGTCTTCAGACATAAAATAATATATAATAGTTTTAAAAAACTAAAAAACACGCTTTATTAGAAAACAAACTAAAAAATGAGAAATAATTTTAATTTCCAACACGCAATAAAATTAAAGTGGTCAACAAAAAAATCATCTCCAACACATCTAGAATAAAACTAGAGTTACCGACAAAAAAAAAAAATTACCATCAAAAGCCTGGGGTGCTCATTATCAATTTATATATTCGATAATAAACAGATATTGGTAAAAGTAAAGTCTCTAAGAAGAAAACGTAAAAACCATAAAAAAGCACCCCATGCCTTTGATGGTAATTTTTTTTTGTAGATAACTCTAGTTTTATTCTAGATGTGTTGGAGATGATTTTTTTTGTTGACCACTTTAATTTTATCCCAAGCGTGTTGGAAATTAGAATTATTTTTCACTTTTTAGTTTGGTTTTCTAATAAAGTGTGTTGTTTTAGTTTTTTAAACAATTATTTATTTTTTAATTTAGTTTGGTTTTCTAATAAAGTGAGTTGTTTTAGTTTTTTAAACTATTATTTATTTTTAAATTTTTAGTTTGATTGTCATAAACCGGAGTCCCAAGAAAATATAATTGCTCACGATATTTTTAGTGTCTAGACATGAATATAATTATATTTTTTAAATTATTATAATCTAACATTATTATAATATTTTTGAATATTTTAAAATAGATAAATAGTTACAGTTAATTGTATACTTCTCATTTTTTTTTTTGATAAATTATAATGTGGTAAGTTTACAAAATTGTCATTGATATTTTACAGAATAAGATAAAAATGTAAATATCTTTAAATTTGATACTATTGTAGTATGAGCTAAAAGTAATACTCTTCTAAAAAAATCCTCTGGGCCGGATTTGAACCAGCAACCTATGGATTACTGAAATTATATACCACTACAGTCCACCACTCTACCAACTGAGGTACCAGAGGATATAATATTAACTTCTTACAACGATGGACTAAAAAGTCGGTAAGTCCACAACCTATTATATATGAAATTATTGTATTGTCATTGGTACTTTACAAGTATACAAAGTTTCAAGTCGATCCAATGTTTTTAAGTGGGTGAAAATCGTGTTGAAAGATTCCGCTACATAGATAGATACACGTCAAGCTAATATAAAGCATGTAAAAAAAGAATTTTTCCTCAACTTCCGAGCCCTATTTATGACCATGAAGGCCACCATGAGAACCAGTAATGGGAGAAAATATCAGCAGTATACAAGTGACATAAACTACAGTCTTATCTAACTTAACTTTGACTTTTTTCCTACACAGTTTCTACGAAAAAATTATAACTTTGTACTTTTTAATATTAGTTTAGACTTTTAAATTAGTAATATATAATTTATTTAGGAAAACTTTTATCACTCACCTCATATTCTTCTTCTAATTAAACTAGTTTTGGAACTTTCTACTTCAGTTCCATCTTCAGTAATTTAGCGACCATTGTTCTGTTGTCAAGAGCCATCTCTCACTCTCTCTGTTGATAGACTGTAAAACCTTGAAATCAAGTAATTTTTCCTGGGGAATTTCAATGTTCATTAATTTCTCCTTTTCGTTTTTTTGAATGTAGATTTTTTCCCAAAACATCTTATTGAAAAGAAGACTAAATTATTCAAACAAATAGAAAACTCAAAGAACTCACTGTTTGGGGGAAAAAAAATCTACATTCAAAAAAAACAAAAAGGAGGAGAAATTAATGAACTTTGAAATTAGCGGGGAAAATGACTTGATTTTGAGAGTTTTCAGTCTACCAACAGAGTGAGTGAGAGGCAGCTCTTCAAGACGACAGAACAATGGTCACGGAATTACTGAAGCTGGAACTGAAGTAGAAAGTTCCAAAACTAGTTTAAATACAAAAAGAATATGAGGTGAGTCATAAAAGTGTACCTAATTAAATAATATCTCATAGTGTGAATTCCTACAAAAGTAATGTATAATTTATTCACAAATGTTTTTGTTGTTGCCAATGCTTAAGGAGCTTGGACATCCTCCATTCTCCTAGTAGAGAAAATAGCAGTTAGCATCACAATATTGTCTGTGTCATAATATGTGATTTGCATATTTAAATAAATACATTAAAATTGTCTCTTCTTCTTCTTCTTCCTTCCAAGTATTAGGCCAAGGCCTGTTACGATCCTATAGAAAATTTTCCCTCCAGCGTTTGAGGGAAAATCTCGTATAAGACTTGAAAGCATAATAATAGTCCCTTCGATTGGTTGCTGGCCAAAGGAAGGCAAGACCAGTGATGGGGCTGCCATCTTATAGCCTCTGGTCAGGCTTTTCTGGAGAAGAAAAGAAAATAAAGGAAAGAAGAAATGGAAGAAAGGAAAGACTCCCTAGCCCTCGGATGCCCTAATAGCGTCGGGGTCGAAAAAACAAGAGTTAACCAAGAGAGGTTAGATAGTAAAGTTAAAAGAGTGCAAAACACAAGTAAATGGAAGAAATGTTTTGCACAGCTTGGGCACCTTGTGGTCGCCACCCACATATCCCCTAGATGAGGACCCCTGACTAATAATGTTATATAAATTGTTTGAAAAAGTTTAAAATATTAAATGATGTTAGTAAATACAGAAGAAGAGCTATAGTTTATAAGAATATAACTGAAAAATCAAGCGCTAGTAGAAGTGCAGTTGAGCCACATTTTAGGCCTACCTTAGTAATTCAATTTCATATGGTATGCTTCAAAGCATTCCTCCAAGCACAGTCTGTACAACAATAAACTGTATCCTTTTTTTTCTATGCTTGGAGCATACTTGGCATCTTCTTTGAAGTCTGGACTTTTTACATGTCGGAGGTACTTTTCTTATAAAATGTCTTTCCGTCAGTTGAGGTATGGTATTATCAGACGTGTGATGACCAGGTAATTTTTGTTGTGTTGTACCGATACCATATTTAGCAAAAGTCCCTCAACCGACAAAATTCGAAAAGATAAATGCTCCACTTTTTTTACTGGATTTTCAATAAATTATTAGCGAATTTAAAACTGAAGCATTCAGCAATCTTTTGAACAGTCTATGGTACCATTTCTGCATTCTCTTTCTTTCTATTAGGTGCAACTGTAACATTAAGTCTTTCAAGTCAATTCCCCCCATGTGTTTATTGTAGTCCAGTACACTAACTGGTTTTTCAATTTCTTAGTTTGTTTTTTTTATTTCTTTGTTTCTAACAGTAAGTTTCTTTTTCTCATCAGAATGGTATGTGGAGATCATGGATACAACTTTCTTTAGTTTCTTTGTTTTGACTAGTTCCGGAACATTTTTTTCTATTTCGTCTAAGTGTCCCTACAGTCTGTATTATGTCTTTTCAAAAATTTTGCTAGTTGTGGGCTATTGTAGTAGTTGTCCATCCACACATTATAGCCCTTTTCTAGAAGAGGTTCAATAAGCTTCATTACAATAGCTGAAGTTTTAGGTGTGTTTGGAGAGATGAAGGTGGAATGTACTTGAGTATCTTTTCCTGTGTATACTATGAAAGATCAGAGATAGTCAGAAGATGATTCACACAGCTCAAATGTTTTATCCCAAATTTGGAAGATTTTAATGGAAGACATTGTCTAAAGGACAAACACCCCTTCCATAGTGTTAGGGATTCGTCAATTGCTATATTTTGGCTGGGAAGATAATTTAGCTGAAATTTTTAATTTAATTGCGAAAGTGTAGGAAAAATTTTGAATAATTTTGGAGGTCCTTGGTAAGTATCTTTACTTTCATTGTTGCAAAAATGGAGGAAACGACAAATCAATTCAAATCTTCCCCTGGATATAATTTAATTGAAACCAGATGTTTCGATTACTCTTCTTTTTTGTAAAATAAAGCCTAGTTGTTGATTTTTTAACTATACCTGTCAGCATAAATAAACCAAGAATTATATAAATTTCATTGACAGTGACAGGTTGCCAAGATCGTATAGGTGAACAAAATGAAAACAAGTTCCCTTTAGAATTTTTGTACTGTTTGGCATATGTTTGTTTCTTCAACAATAGTTTGCACTGTATCTGCACCGAAAAATAATTCGAAAAATTCAACAATGTCACTAATAGTTTGTGCTTCATTCTGGGGTCCAAACACACCACAAAAAACTTATTTTTGTCTGACATAATAATCCATGTTTTCCTATATAAAATTTGCATCGTCTTCATCATGATCACTGTCATTTTCTTTTTCAGTGGCAATAATTTCTGCTGCAGTAATATCGTCAACAACACTCGATTCACGGCAGTCACTTTCTTCAAATTCAGAATCACTCGACACTTCATACTCATCTAAAATCCTATTTCACTGTCACTCAAACGTTTAGATCCTTTGGTAGCTATGGTGAATTCACAATTTTAGAGTACGACGCAAAAAGTGGACATCCGAATTTCAAAATAATTTTGATTTTAAAATGAAGCTTATGAACGTCGAAGATGAAAACATGAAAAAAAATTGCGGACAATTCAGAAACAAAGCTGGAAAATAACAATTTTCTTTTAAAATTTCACTGAACTGAAAACTAATCTCTGTGGTATAAACTGATCTGCTCACATCTAAATATATATTACAATTTCAGAGCAATTAGAAACAGAGAACCGATTAGAAATGAATCACAATGTCCATGACCTGCTCGATAATAAATCCTTTCTATCCATAGAGAACGAAGTTTCTATCAACACTTCTACTGGGCCGTGATAACTGGATAAAATCTCGTTAAATTTCATGAGCAATGCGAACATGTCATAGTCCAATTTTCCCCCCCATATTTGCAATTCAAATCAATTTTTAATTATTAAACTAATCCCAAAATATATCTAAATTTACTTTCTATAATTTTCACTTACATAAAAATTGTATTAAAGTGCGTAATAAATATAACTGTCTTGTGAAAGCCCGTGCCCTTACTCACCATCATTTTATATCATTATGGAGGTGAAAACAATTTTAAGGAAATTCGAGTAAGAGAAAATATGTTCTAGTGATCAACTGATAGGCTACTCTCTGAATTAGAACCACTGTTGTTAGAGGTGAGTTTAGCTTATCTATTTTATGTTGTGGAATACATTCTTATAACATCCTAATCTATAATTTCAATAATACTTTTATAATGTAATGCAGTAAAACTTGTTCAAAGCGGAATCGCATGGGACCAATTTTCTTTTCCACATTAGACAACATTCCGCATTATAAAAAACAAAAAATATTAAACAATCTTAGGTTGTAGATCACTGTATGCCTTTTTATGACTCTTGGATTATTTGTAGTTCCGTTGCCGTTGGAAAGTGACGCATAGTATGTACGAGCGACTTCGACGGTAATGCGCGAAAAAAACACCCTAGTTTCGTCAGCGTTAAAATGTCTCTTAGGCGCGTATCCTGAAATTGAAGTATGCAGTTTCGCTTTCCACTCACTAACTATACTTTCGTCCACATCCTTTGATTCCCCGCAAATTCCATTCTATACCACATTGTGTCGTCTTTTAAAACTGTCCACAACCAACCTGAAGATGTCTTGAAATCGTTATTTCCTAGAGCTTGACTTGGAGCATCGGTCAGGAAATTTGGAGATTTTTTGATCGTGAACTTGTAAAACACTCCCACACGTCGTTGATTTCTTCATTCCCCCACCCCTTGTATCCATAATTCATTATTTTTTCTTTGTGTTTTAAAATCTTACAAATCTAAGTTTTTCCACATTTAAATTTAGTCATTATTTCGCGTACTGAGAGTTTGTTTTTCTTTATCTTCAATCACTTTCACTTTTTCGTTTAATGACAATGATACATACGATTTAGCCATCTTTATTAAGCGTAAATTCAGAACGCTACCTGTGAAAGATAGTACACAATCGGTTTCACATCTTAAACTAATTTAAGATTTTACAGTGCACTGTTATTTGTAAAGACAGATGTCACACACGAAATATTTGTTAAACGAACCTGTATTTCGCAAAACGGATATTCAGTGAGGCCGAAAGAAAATTCAAGATATAGGTAGAAACTCTACTTCACCCGGCGGCAGGAAACATCACTTACTGTTAATTCGCCTAACGGGAATTCAATGAAGTAGAAACGAATTTATTTCTGTCTTTATCTTTCTGCCTTATAAACTTTTTTATGAATTGTGTAGAAATATCCTTCCGTTTCCGCGTTGGACAGATTCCGTTTTATACAAAATAAATACACGTAAAATTACTATTATTTTGCCGGGACCAATAAATTTGTTCACATTGGACAAATTTCCGCATTATTCACGTTCCGGATTAAACACGTTTTACTATATAATGGAAGCTAACTAAATGACTAACAGCTAACTATTAATGATCAGACTACTACATTATTAATTAAATTAGTCTTTTATAATTAAATCCTTCCGGCTTTGATACTTTGGACATTTTAGTGACTGAGGTTAACTATTTATCTCACACTATTTTTCTTACAACATTCTTATGCCACTGTTGCACTACTGGTAAACACTTTTAAACATTTTGGAAACATTTTATAAACATTTCTTACGATTTTTAAATGTTTATATAATTAAGCGAATATTGTGAATCTAGTTCTACAGATGTGCAAATGCTTAATGTTAACATCTGCTAGATGGCTCTCAAATCACTGTAACCAACATTTACAAATAATTCCAAACAATATTTCAAGAAATTAACTTCATTTTGTTAGATTATTTCAAGGAACTAACTTCATTTTGTTAGATTCCGATGGGACAAGTTAGTGTACATAAAATTAGTTTATAGTTTAAAAAATAATATGCATGTAATTTGTTTTATTAGGTTAGGAAATGAGAAGCTGGTTTATGTCCATTTTTTTAGCATTTGGGAATTTATTCCAGAAGTTGGTAATGCCGACTTCAGAGCCATCTACTGGAAGCTACATTAACCATTACAGCAGCTCCGCAACTCACACATGCGCACTGCGATTCTGTAGAACTTAGAAAAATTCACATGAGACAAATAGTACACTTTTTTCTTTTTTAGCAATTACTTGTTTTACTGATGAATAAGGAGTTGGTCTAATGCATCAACCCCCAACCTGGAGGACCAGGTAATTTTTGTTCAAGGTGTTCTTCCTCTAGTCTTTAACAAACCATCATCAATCTACAAGGCAGTAGATGTATAGTTGCCTCTTCCACCAGGTACACTGTACAGAAGGATTCCTTCTCCACTGTATCTGCCGTTAAGGTCTTCACCGTAACCCTGGCAAGGGGCCCTCACAGGGTGGTATCAGCTGGGCAACCTGAACCAAGGTTTTCTTTTATGAGGTGTTAATCCTTCCCCCTCACCCTTTTTCAACCTGGCTCGGGACAGGCTATCACAGATTTTCCAGATTACCCAGAAAAGAGCTTTGGAATGGATTCGACCTAGAAAGAGAGGTCAACCTAGATTTAAATGGATGGATGATATAAGAAGAGGTATGAGGGAGATAGGCCTAGAAGAATTGGAATGCGAAGATAGAGAAGAATGGAGAAAGAAGATACACATTTAAAATGCTTTGGACACAGGGAGATGTTTTTTTACATTGTAAACCTGTTTATAAATAAAAACTTTAGATAGGTAAGCTTCCAAAATTGTAAGTTATGAGCGCTAAAGTACAGGATTACCGTGGACATTTGAATTTTGAGATAATTTTGATTGTAAAATAAAGCTAAGGAAGTCAAATGTGAAAACACGGGGGAAAAAAAAATTGCGGACCATCGAGAAACAAAGCAGGAAAATAACAATTTATAAAGCACTATTTCCTATTAAGATTGTGACATCAGTTTTGATATTCAAATGTTAGTCTATACTGTATCTGAGCTAAGTTCCAGTTGTATTGTAAAGAAACTTGAATAAAGTATTACTCGCCAACTCTCTATTTTTACCCGCCATATGAGTGAATTGTATATGGAACTGTCATTGATAGAAACATTTTTTTAGCCAACATCAAATTAAACGGGAAACAAGGCTGAATACAAGGTAAGATGGCAGTAATAATTAGAAACTTCAATTACTTATTTATTTACAACAAAAATATATTTGGGCCTACCTAATCTGAAATTTATGCTTTTTTCCATGATGTCGATAGATATCCTTTATTTGCAACTTCCTTATGAGCAAAATTTATGTTTCATCCTGACTCACCTGTAATTTCAGCTGTTATTTTCACCACATCTTCAGTGGCTAATATGAAGCACTGTAAATTCCAACGTATTCTGCATTGCACAATCGTAAGAATATAACAATGCTTATTAAATCTATTAAAATTGTAATTATATATACGGTATATATATTTAGATAAAATTCTATCACTCACCTCCATATTCCTTCTTCTTTTTAAACTAGTTTTGGAATTTTCTACTTCAGTTCCACCTTCAGTAATTTAGTGATTGTTGTTCTGTCATCTTGAAGAACCACGTCTCTCTCCCTTCATAAAATATATATATATATATATGTAAAAGATTCTCACATATAACTTATATAGACATGTGGTAGATAACACATATTTTTATTATTTTTATTTTATTTATTTCGAGTGATAGAGAGTAAACTACATTTTCTTACATACTTAAAGGTAAAAAATTATTTGACCAATGAAAATGTAGTCAAGGCATCTGGTTAGTTTACATTAAAACTGGAACTTAGCTCAAAAGGGTATAGAATGGAAACATGGTAGATGTTTTCTTCAGTAGAAAGGCAAAATAGAATAAATATTTTATTGTAATAAAATTGCAGTGCTATGTTTCCAAAATTACATGGCAAAGAAATTGAAATTTATGAAAATTCACATACACACATTGACGAATCTGAAGAAAAAATTGTTTAAGTGAATCATTTGTCGACAGTAATCGATACCGGTACATCATCATACATATTTTTTTGAAAATAGCAGGAAATTAATGCCTATAAAACATTCAATATATAGATGACACTTATTTGAAACATAATCTTGTGTGATTTATTTTAGGAAGTAATATTTTGAGGTTCGTTTTATAAAGTTTTTTTGAGTCTAGAGATATCTTACCTCAATTTAATGTTAAATTTAACATTAAATTGAGGTAAGGTATCTCTAGATTAAAAAAAACTTAATAATCTTGTGTATTTTAACTTAACCTCATCTAACCTAAAAAATCAATTATATATTACATTGCATTCTTCTGTAAAGTAATCTGATGTACACTAACATGTCCTCATCTAACCTAACAAAATCAGTTACATACTATTGCACTCTACCTTAAACTAATCTTGCCTTATCACTGTAATTAAAAAAAAATTGAATTTCCTGTAATTAACATTTATGTAAATTCACAATGTCACATTGTATTGGACCTTATGTATTCATTTGCAAAGAAAAAATAATGTCGCTTAGTGTTATATTGTTACAAGGAATTTGATGTAATGGGATATGGATTGTGTAGTGTTTCTGGAAGATCTGCAATTTAATTTTAAAACTATAATTATTTCAAAATTCGGGTGTCAACTTTGCACCGTAACCAAAAAAATCCATGGCGCGACAGGCCCACCATCCAACTGTTGCCCTAACATCCATTTGTCATTTACAGAGAAGATCATCTAGCCAATATAGAAGTGACATATGGTCAGCACATTAAGTCCCAGCCATTGTAGCTGGTTTTCCCAACCTGGAGATGCTACTGATTTTAGGTATCCAAATTACTCACTGTACTGGGTGGGCACCGGTCTATTAGGACCAGAATTTCATGAGAAAATTCATTCTCCCATGAGTACGAAATATTTTTACATTAAATTAAAGTTAAATAACACTGGGGAACAGTGATTTTGGTGCCTTAATGTTTTCACCTATTTATGGGTATATTTGGGTCACTGATTCCAAAGATGATTTCAGTTTCGTCCTATCAGCTCTAGTTTTTGAGATAGAGTTTATTCAAATTATATACCAGTTCAAAAATACTGGTCCACATATACAACTATATTACTCGCATACAATTAAATACAAAAGAACAAATACTTTCTTTTTCATGAAACAACTGTATCTATATAACTACCATAATTTATTTACACATTAGTCTCGTTAGAATCATTAATTTTCCTCCATCAGGTCGCAGAATCCCCGTTTCTGTGATTTCCTCCGATGCAATGATCTTGGACATTCTCGGTGGATGCTCCAACAGTAGTCCGCCATCATATGTATATCCCACCGTCCACGATACCTTTCTTCCATTGTACTTAATTCCTGGTGAAAACGCTCACCCTGTTCCTCACTTACATCTCCAAGATTGTCTGGAAATCGATCCAAATGACTGTGTAGGTAGTGTAATTTGATGCTCATGTTACAACCTAGTGCACAAAAAGCAGTGAGCATATTCTCCACTAGTTCATCACTATTAGGAGACTTATAGTTTCCAAGGAAATTCTTCCCTACCATACAGAACGAAGACCATGCGGCTGCTTCAGTATCATTCATTGAGTCTTGAAATTGATGGTCATTAATAAGTTGGCGGATTTGTGGTCCATCCAATATACCTGCTTTTATTTTTTCCTTACTCAGTGCAGGAAATTTTGTACATATGTAGCCAAAACATGTTCCATCTCTATTCAACGCCTTGATGAACTGTTTCATTAAACCAAGTTTAATATGCA
Source organism: Diploptera punctata (assembly GCA_030220185.1). Lineage (NCBI taxonomy): Eukaryota > Metazoa > Arthropoda > Insecta > Blattodea > Blaberidae > Diploptera > Diploptera punctata. The sequence continues at coordinate 779,375 of JASPKZ010010698.1, forward strand.
GTGGTGGCAAGATGATGTTGTTTCTGTCAACCAAAGGTTCTGCAACGATGTTTTTTTCTCCAACGGTCATGCTTTCTCTAAGAGGCCAATGCCTTCTCACCCAATGTTGGATCTTTGGCTCTAGAGTCCCATAACATATAAAGCATGGGTATTTGGTGTACCCACCTTGTTGTCCTAGAAGAAAATTCACCATCTTGAGATCGACACACATTACCCATTGGTGATCACGGTAAGAGATCTTCTCTAGCACTGTAGCTATTGTATGTTGATTTTCACGCATAGAAACTGAGTGACCAATTGGGATTGACCTGTATATGTTCCCATTATGCAAAAGAACACATTTTAGGCTGCGTTTGGAGCTATCTATAAATAACCGCCATTCACTTGGTGTGTATTTTCTTACACCCAGCTTCATTAACAGTCCTTCAACATTCATACAAAAAACAAATTGATTTTCTACTGTGAAGAATGGCAGGAAGTCTGTTTCTCTTTTGCGATAGACTGTGACCTTTGTTCCCGGTAACAGACATTGTTTCTCTGCCAGCCTGGAAGCTAACAACTCAGATGACTTCTTTGGAAGACTTAGATCCCTTATGAGGTCGTTCAGTTCCGCTTGACTAAAACCGGATGAAACTGATGAAGGTCCTGGGAAATCGCTGTCATTTCCCTCAGAATAGCTTTCAGTTGAATCATCCTCTTCTTCTGGTGACTCTGGAAGACTGGTAAAAATTGGAACAGGTATCTCCTCTGAATGTGGAACAGGGCGTCTTGCGGAGCGTAGATTGGGATATACCCATCTATTCCGGTTTTTGCTATTGATGCCCTTTACATTGACTGAACAAAAATAGCAGTCATCACTATGGTTAATTTGTTCTCGCCAGATCATTGGTTCCCCAAATTTCAAGCATTTCCGTTTCCCATTTGTCCATTGTCGTAGATGCTCTGTGCACGTTTTACATACAATGTGAGGTGCCCAAGGCTTATCTTGATCTCCCAGTTGTACTTTGAAATAGGCCAAATAAGCTCTTCTTACAAAGTCAGTTATAGGTTTTCTTTGTTGAGTGAATGTGTACTCCCCACAGATGAAACAAAACACATCAGGATTATTCACACATTTTCTTCGTGTGTGAAGCCATGTCAGTCTAGAAAAAGGATAAACAATTGTCAAATTAGTAAAATTACATATGCAAACGGCAACAACAACATGAATATAACTTGGATTAAATCAATTAGTATTATGCAAACAATCGATTTACAATGGTGGTACATAAGAGCAGTATCATCAATATCTTGCAAACTAGAGCTGCTGCAACAAAATGGATGACATTTTTGGAATCAGCAGTGCCGAAATACCCAGAATCAGGTGAAAAATTTCAGGCACCAAGAAAAAAATATTTTTTTGTTCCCCAGTGTAATCAATTGATTTGGTGTTTACTTGATGAAAATCCATTTTTATGTTAGATAAAAATAAAACTTAAAGTTTTATATGATTTTCATATTTATTATAAATAATATATAATTATATTCATAAATGAAAATGAAAATCATATAAAACTTAAAGTTTTATGTTATTAACATGAAGTTAAATACATCAGTATAAAGTCTTTTTAAAATAAATCACTAAATAGTTATCCTGAGACCATTGTCCACTTGTACCTGGTTACCCACGATGATTGTTTTACTCACTGCACATTCTGTTTTCTCTATTTGGTTAAAAAAAATTCCTCGGGACTTCATTCTGAAATGATCATAATCTTTTCTCCTCTCTTAAACTAGGAGAACACGTTTCACATCCATATATTGTAACTAGAAGAATCATTTCAGCAATATTTGTCGAACTTTTCTTTTAGAGAAATTGGGATTACATGAGTCCCTGTAATTTATGTGCTTATTGAGTAGAGTCCATGTTTAATTTATTTTTTCACCTCATTCCTGTTTATAATTATTGTTACTAAATATTATATTTTTTTTTTTTTGAGAATTACATACTTAGGAATAATAATTATAAACAGGAATGAGGTGCAGAAAAAAATTAAACATGAACTCAACTCTATAACCACATAAATTACAGGTACTCTTGTAATCCCAACTTCTCTAAAAAAAATGAAGAGAACTAAATATATTCAAGCTATTAGATAGAATTGCACAGAACAGAGACGAATGAATGGATTACATCAATTGAATGGATAATAACAGAATTAATTCCTAAACAGTTTCTTCTCTACAGACCACTAGGACAAAGAAATGAGGAATACCCAGTAAAAGATGGACAGACCAATTCTAACAGTAGATTGGAACAGACTTTAAGGTCTAATCTTTGATGCTGATGATGAAGTATTGTAATTCCATCTGTCACTTCTTCAAACTTTCCCTTGTTTGTTGTTAACACTTTGAGTCCTGCGGCATTTAAATGACACTGAAGCCAGAGAAAATTAAATCCTCTGGCATGCCTGTGCCGGCAGATTTACAGGTGTGCTTTTCTGGTTCAGATTTACAGGGGTGTTTTTCTGAACCAGAAAAGCACCCCTGTAAATCTGCAGTCACAGGCATGCCGGGGGGATTTAATTTTCTCCGGCTTCAGTGTCATTTAAATGCCGTGGTACTATTACCACTGCCAGACTCAAAGTGTTAAGTGCCCATTCACATTTAATAAATTATTTCTGTGTTCCATATATTTAGTTTTATTGGCATTTTAAATCAATCACACAGGTTTTGAGTTTTTTACAAAGTGAGAGGAAATTATCATATAAGATACAAATGGACTGAAGTGGATAACGTGACACGAGGCCATGTCATGTAGGTGATGTGTATAGAGAGGAGTGTATGTTTAACCCTAGCAATACTAATCCATATTACAGAACTTATACTACCATCAGGGGAGAGGGGGTGCTTTATGACGACCACTTTAAACAATATATATGAGTAATTTTTTGAACACATCTTAACATATTTGTTTTAAAATTAAATGCTATAGAATTTCATGCTTATTAATGTAATATTTAACTTAATTTTACATTTTGTTTTCATTAAGCACATTACATATTTAGTCTGATATAGTAGTATGTATCTTAATATAAGTAGAACATTTGTGCAAATTAATTATTGATATTTGTAGAAACAATAATTTCAGAACAATACCCAAGTCTAATCATTGATGGTATAATCACGTAAACTCATCGTCATCATCACAAGGCAATAACATGTCTTCGTCAACTTGCTCACGCACAATATTTTCATCTCCTGTTTCTTTCACTTCCTCGTCACTATAACCAAATTCTAAATCTAAAACTATTTCATTATCAAGTATATCCAAAATTTCTTTGTCAGTCAAAGGACGTCGAGACATTCTGAAATAATTTTGTTATTCGCATGTGTAAATTATATAGTAACACACACCAAAACAGACAAACTGAATACTGAATAAGTAAAAAAGAAAAGTGTTATAAGAGAACAAATTGTCAGATCAATTACGTAATAACGAAAGAATAAATTATATAAACCAACTCTAATTTTGGTAAAAAACAGAATTAGAGATATAAAACCAAAGTTGGAGAAGCCAAGAAAAGAAATTCAATACATGTTGTGCATTACAAGAACTACCAAGGGGGGGGGAGGGTACTTCATTACCACAATAACATATCATTGTTTCATATAATGATCAACAATGAAAACTTAGAAACAATTGCGCATTTCAATACTAGAGGCAATGATTGACAACAGCTGTTAACTTCGTGCTTCTAGTGAAATAACTAAAAGACAGAAATATATAAATGGCAGAAAGTGGGCATAAAATAACCCCCCCCTCGTTGGTATTGCTAGGGTTAAGTTTTTGCATGTAATGTGAGTAGTGAAGAAGTGTGATGCATGCACATAGTCCACTTCTGTTGAAAAGCGTGAAGGTAGTTGCTAGGTGTTTAACGTTGCTATGTGATTGCTATCAACAATACCACATGTCTTCTCTACATATGTAAGAAAAATAGATGAATTGCTTGTATTGTAATGGTGGTATTTTTTTTTCCAGATAATCTGATTGCAATGAATTGCCTGTATGATGTTAAACACGAAGATAAGCTGTCAATCTTGGAAACTGGATCACAAGTAAATTACTATATACAATTGAAATTTTGTAGGAAAAAATCACTATGAGGTTTAATTTAAGATTAAATTAAAATGCTTCATACCTCTCTTCATATCCAGTCTTCTGATTAGATCATAGTTTCAAAGCCTTGGCAGCTTCATCTTCAGTACTTTCTTGTCGACTTATGTTATGTTGATCAGAAAAACTACTTATTCCTCCCTCTGTTGGTGGGCCAATAAACCTCCAAATCCAATCAGAATCCGTGAGAATTTCGAAGTTCATAAGACTTTTTTCTTGTTTTTTTTAATGTGCTGAAAACAAAGAAATTGAAGAAGAAAACAAACCAGGAATTTATCAGATCAAATGCAGGGATTGTGACAAAATGTACATAGGAAAAACAAAAAGAAATTTGAAAACAAGGGTAAAAGAACACTGAGAAATGTCAGAAATGCTGAAGTGGAAACGTCAGCAGTAGCTGCTCATTCTTGGTCTGAAAAACATCTAATTGAATCTAATTAAACAAATAAAAAAAACAAAAAGAACTCACAGTTTGGGGAAAAATCCACATTAAAAAAACAAGAAAGAAAAACTTATGAACTTTGAAATTCCTGCAGTTTCAGCTTGGATCTGGAGGTTTATCGGTCCACCAACAGAGAGAAGAAGAAGTAGTTCTGATCGACATAACATCAGTTGACAAGAAATTACTGAAGATGAAGCTGCCAAGGCTTTGAAACCATGGTCTAATTAGAAGACTGAATATGAGGTGAAAAATGAGGCATTTTAATTTAATCTTACTAAATACAGTGTTTATATTTCTTTGACTGACAGGAAAATAAGTCAAATATTGTATTTTTTAAAAAATATATTTAGGTACTATTGGGGAAATTGAAATGTCTTAGCTGTGATTCAGTGTTTACTTGCAATCATTAAAGAGATAGATAATGTACAATGCAACTCAAAAAATATTGAATGGACTCTTGATCATTAAAATACACAATTTTAATGCACAGTTCACAAGTGTATACCTACGAATTGTATTATAGTGTATATGACACTGCACCATAGTGTTGTTTTTCAGTGAATTATTGATGTTGTGGCAGTGTAACATTCAGCTCAGTGCTCTGGTTCAGGTACATGAGGTCTAGAGTTTGATCCTTGGTCGATTTTTATATCTTTCCGATTTGCATTTATTCATCCTTTTTATTTAAAGATAATTCACTTTGATTATGTTGACCTACACCTGAGGCTTGTTAGGAGGCTGAACTTAACCAATATAAAATAAAAGTCATATTTGGAGGTGGAACTCAAAAAATAGATGAAAATAAATAAATAAGATAAATAAAAAACTGTGGAACTAAATCTTGCCCACTTACCACTTGCATCTGTTAAGATGCTTTCACCATGTCATGGAGTCCATGAGATTCTGGAAAAGTTCTTCATCCAATGCCACCTTTTCCCATGCATCAACAACTTTATTCCACAATTCATCCTGGCTACAGTATGGTCCTGCCCAAGTCCTTCTCTCCCACTACACATATTCAATTGGGTTCATGTCAGGTGACATCATAGGATGACACAAGAGATGGATATTGTACCTCCTCTGAAACCATCTTTTAACCCAAAGAGCATGGTGAACCGGATGGTTATCCTGTTGGAACACAAGCATTCCTTCAGGATAAAGCTCTCCAACTAGAAGTAACCAATAAGTTCTCTAGAATATGCAGATATGCTGCCATGTTGAACTTCCCATGGATATATTAAACAATATCCCCTCCAACATTATATGCTTATACGACTTGGCCTCGCAACAGAATACATGTAACGAGTAGAGCATTCGTTCCCCAAACTTCCAATCATCACCTGTATAATCCACATCCCTTGAATTGTGGTTAATGTTATTCTCCCAGCTCATTCCTGGGCTTTTTTCTCACATTTTCCTAGTAGGAAGTTTCCATGCCTCTCTTTGATTCCCCATTCATGTCACTTGCCTGCCTATCACAGTCTATGTGACTGTTCTTATTATATCTGGTTTTCTATAAAGGTCATGTGGCAAATGATGCAAATTCAACACAAGATAAAAGTAAATCTGAATAGTACTTGGTGATAAAGTTTACAACATCTTAAGACTTATTTAATTTCCAGAAACTCCAAACTTAAATTCTATTTTACAGTAAAATGACCAGTAGTTACTGATTCTTTAAAAAATGTGGAAACCCGAGGAGGTAGCAAAAACAAAAGAAAAAAAAGCTTCTGGTATTTAAAAGAAAGTTCTAAGTAGAATTTGTGGAGCAAAGAAAAACAAAGATGACACATGAAAAATCAGAACAAAGAAAAAATAAGTAGACTTCTCAAAAATCAAAATATAATTAAATGAAAGCACATAGACTAAGTTGTTTTGGTCACATACACAGAATAAATCATGATAAAATGGTTAAAAAAAACTTTACAAATGCAAGCCAGTCATTTCTAATGAATGACCCTAAAGCAGATGGGGAGATATTACAAGACACCATATCAAGACAAATAAAAAAAAGGCATAAAAATGCAAGACAGATGATCATGGAAAGGATTTGTTGAGGAGGTCAAAGCATTATAAAGTTGGAGGTGTTAGTGTTTTTTAATTAGAGAAGAATAATAGAACCTTATTTGTGAAACAAGAGAACTGTGAACAAAATTTGTCAGTCATTTCATGCCCAGATTTCAATTGTAACATTAATGCTCTAAGCTATTAAGAGTTATTAAATATATATTATACTAACTGAAGTTTCTTTTAATGCCTGAAAATATTGCACATGTATTCTAGGACTTATGTATAGAAGCTTAAATTTGATATAATACTTGATTTTTCATTTTGCAGGATATGAAAGTAGAAACAAAATCAGAAGAAGAAGGACTAACTGATTATGTTGATATTAAACATGAAATTATTCCAGTTTCTGAGGAAATAAAACTTGAGGTAATATTTTAATGCTCAAAATTGTACAATGGAATGATCTTTGTACTTGCGACAGGTAGAGGGTGCAACTCCCCAGAATTTGTCATTCAGATGTGGCCATGAGTAACCGTGTCATTTTAGTTTAGATTTTGTTGATTGAGTTTGGTTTTTATTTTTGTTCTAATATGTCTCATCTTACTTTATTCCTAAATTAAACAAAGAGAATAATGTGAGTACAAGACTGAACATGTTTCATGCAACATTAACTGTCAATAATTCTTCAAGATTCCTTTCACATTAATATTTAAGTAATGAAAATGTTGTCCTTTGGTTAACCCGTCAGCGCCGACATCCATACGTGGTATAGACCCTCTCTTCTTCACTTATTGCCGACATCTATACGTGGTATAGACCTATGCAGGCGTGTTTTCTTTTTGTTCTGGATCGTACATTTTTGAAGCTACAAATATGTAATTTATTTGTGTTTAACGTAGAAATTATGAGCTCTCTGGACATATGAATAAAAATAATATTTGTTTAAAATTTAATTTCATATTATTTTTTTAAAAATCAGATGAGATTGAAGTAATCGTAATTTTCTCTAAATGCGCGTGACCTTTTCATTTGTTTTTTTTTACTGCTGTATATTCTTATATTTGCGTATGAACAATATAATTGTGAAGCCTAAGATCTTAGCTTTCTTTCTAAGTGTATGAATCAGCTGTGATCACATTTTGTGCATGTGGTATTGAGGTTGAAGTAGTTTCTTACTTCAACACTCGATGGCACACAGACCTAGCTTTGTGCTGCTTTCTGCAGGGCTTCTAATAAACTTATACACAATCTAATTTTTCAGGTCGATAAAATGATATACAAGCTATCGATTGATATATAAATCGACCTGTTTATGGGAATACCTGATTTATTTTGCCTCTTTCAAATAGATGTTACTTACAAGGAATCAGTCTGAGGCGCGGTGTCGTGCATTATATACGTAATTATGGCAGTCGTAACCTATAAGACACTTCATCAGAAAAATTACCCCTAAAAGTGATAAATTGAAACCTCAAAGGAGGTGTGTTGTTTGTACTAAACATGGGAGAAGAAAGACATCTGTTTATTGTTGTCAGGAATGTGATGTAGGTCTGTGTATTGAAGAGTGTTTCGAGCTGTATCACACCAAGCTCAACTACTAAGGTTATGTGATTTTTAATTTCTGAAATTAGTAGTACTAAAATAAGAGAAAATTATTTTTATGGTCTGTGTAGTTGTAAATAATTGCTGTAGAATTTTTATACGAATCCAAGCAATAATTCAGATTCTAAGTATAAACATTGCTAGTGCTTTGACACAAGATTGAGCTTCTAAATATTCATTCTGATTTTGGTTATGCCAGCTGCTTTTGTATATACAAGTTACAGATGAATCAGCACTATGCCACACAATATATTTAGTGTCTCACAGAAAGAAACAGGGATGTATAATGTGAGCAAATCAAATTATTTAGTAAAAATGTGTATCATGAGAGAGAAATTCAGATTTCAAAATTTTTTTTAATAGTTTATAAAGGCTACTGAACTCCATACGGCATGTATTAAATTTCTCATTTATTTCTGAGCTGACAAGTAAAAATTTCGTTCAAATCCATCGATATGTAAAAAAGTTATGATCGTTTATACAAATCAGTGTTCTAGGAATACTAAAATGTTAAAATGGCCTCCGTCCATGCAGTAGGAAAGCAAGTAAAAGGGTGCATCACTGACGGGTTAAAGATTTACCTTACTTATGCTTATACAATGTGGATGCGCCATATCCGAGTGGTTAAGGCTAGAAGCCTTGGTGTAGAGCCATGAGACTTGCGCTGGTTTGAGTCCCATGGGGGAAGATATTTTCTCATGGAATTTCGGCCAGTATGGGACCTGTGCCCATACAGCATCATGGGGCATTTGGGTAGCTGCAATAAGTAGCGACTCCAGGTTGAGAAAACAAGTTATAATGGCTGGGGGACCCGACATGCTGACCACATGTCACCCCTACACTGGCTGGATGATCGTCTACCTCTGTGATTAACACATGTGGATGTGAGGCCAGTAGCCGGCTTGTAGCCAAGGGCCTTCTATGCCTGTCGTGCTTGGAGTTTTAAGTTTTATAACACTGAAGTGTGCTGCTTGGGGAGGGGGGCAATCTAATTAATTTTGAAAATAAAAAGCTGAAATTTTTTGAAGATAAAGTATTATACATTTAATGTTATGTGGTGGAATTATTTTTTACATACAATTTGTACCGAGCATGCTGCATTCTTGTAGATAATCAAATTGTCAGATTTTTCACTATACATTGTACACTGCATAACTATTGTATTATTGCTAGATATGTACATACACTTAGTTACACTCACCATAGATGTGTGCCTACACATTATATTAATATTATAATGGCATGTGGGATCATACCGAAACGTCGTAATCAGTGGCCACAGGCCGACCTTGAATCCATGATGCAGAAAACCCAAGAAAACTTTTTTAATCATATATATATGTTATATAGCAGATTTTCGCGGATATAAGTAGTATATATATATATATATTTATTTATTTATTTATTCTTTCCTCCTTTACTCTTATTTCTTTCTGCAAGGATGAATATTTCAGCTATCAGCTTCTTTAACTGTTGGCAAAAATCTTTTTGTTTAGTTCTTAAACTTTGAATATTCCAGATAACAAATTTCATTGACAATTTTCTAAACTTACGTCGTCTTTGTTTAGATCCATTCTGATTCTGAGAGATTTTATCAAAATTTTAGAAGATAACCTTTTAATAGGTAGTGAAGTGCTGGCCTGTTGACCTAAACCTCAGATTTGATAGACCACGATTTTCTCTAGGGGTTTGTTCCTCTAGCCTTTGTAGTACCAACTACTCACTACAAGTAAATGGTGCTGGTCTGATCGGTGTACTTTATTTCTGCAGTGTTTGCTAAATCAGGTGGGCTTCCCCATATCTGCCACCTGGGGAGGCATATGATGAGAGACCAGCAACACTATACAGGGTCTACATTTGATATAATTTAAATTTTATATCTATATACTAGTGTAAGTCCCGTAGTTCTGTGCCAAGACTTCCTGCCTTAACCACTCCACTACGGCGCGGGACTCTTAGTATTAATGAAAGATAAAAGTGGTTATTGTGAGTTATGAGTATCAGATAAGCATTTGCTGTCATGAACTTTTTTGTAGAGTTTTTTGAGATATTCAGTTCTGTGTACATTAATTTTGTGTATTGCTTATGGTTGAGGCAGCATATGCCATTTAAGCGTCCAGAGAGCTACTTTTTTCACATTAGAATTGTACCCTCCTTTGCAGATAAGTTAAGAACCGTCACATAACAATTATATTAAAGTAAAAAAAAAAGATAAATCGATGAGGGTGAGTGAAAATAGTTTTTTCCCAGCTAGATTTCTTTTCTGGCCCACTGTGCACCGGTCCCATACTGGCCAAAATTCCATGAGAAAAAAAAATTTCCCCTATGCAGACTCGAACCAGCGTAAGTCCTACAGATCTGCACCAAGACTTCTTGCCTTAACCACTCAGCTATAGCACGGGACTCTTGGTATCAATGAAAGACAAAAATGGTTATTGTGAGTTTTCCGTAAGAGATAAACATATGCTGTCACAGACTTTTTTATAGAGCTTCTTGAGATATTCAATTCTGTGTTCGTTAATTTTGTGTATTTCTTATGGTTTCGGCAGCGTAAGCCATTTAAAAGTCAAAGAGCTACTTTTTTGACTTTTCCACCACAAAGGGCGATTTTTAAGGGTGTAGGAGTTGAGTATCGCAACTCTCTTATACCCTATGTTCATCCCGGGAATCTCCTGAACATTTTGCAAGGAACCCCATCACAACTGGATCAACGGTTTGGCCGCGCATAAAGTTCGAACAAACAAACATTAATTTTTATGTATAAGATATATCATCTTACAAAACTTAATATTCAAGATCTCCTCAAACAAGACTACTCACAGTCCTCAGTGAGGTTCTGGTTGTAGCTGTGAATAACACTATACATAGTTGTTACACCCAACAATTATTATCCTATTAAAATTCACTTTACCAGAAATTTTTGTGGGTTACCTACCAGCCTGAAATAAATTACAACATTCAGAAATTCACCAATAAAATAATTTTGTGCAAAAATGAAGTAAAAACCCTAGATTTCAATATGTCAGGAATTTATCAAATTAGTTGCAAAAAATGTCTGTAAAATGTACATAGGGAAAGAAAAAACAAAAAATAAAATTTGGATACTTGCACTAAAAAATACTTAACGACATTGAATATGAAAAAACGGCATTCGATGTTTATTGTTTGATGCAGAATCAACTAAATTGAAAAAGATACAAAACTATTAAAACATTTGGAAAGATCGATAGAACTTAACTGTGAGAAAATGCGAGTATATGCATTTTGAAGGACAAAAATGTATCCATGAATTTGAAGATTTCAGGGAGCAAGATTAGATCTTATTATCCATTAGCCATGAATAAAGCTGGTATTAACAGCTCATAGGAGACATTGAGAGCTTTGCATTGATTGTCGGCCATCTTAAAGACTATGGTGATCAACTGAAATGAGATGAATAAAGAAATTAATTTTATGACATAGCTGCCGAGGTGATTTTTATTTGTTATAGGATGAAGTATACTTACATTTATATTAAGGTGTAACACGTTTTTTGTCATAATGTTATATTTTCAGGTGGAACATAGTGAAGAAAGTCTTGTTGGAACATACAGCTCTAATCAACATTCACTAGCAGCAGACGAAGAGTTATCATGTAAATCTTTAAATTGTTCTGTTTGTAATGAGATATTTATTCATAAGGATGATCTTGAAACACATTTGCTCCTGCATAGTATTGAGAAACCATTCAAATGTAATATTTGTAGTAAGTCATTTACTTTGAAATCCAGTCTTAATACACATTTAAGTGTACATAGTAATGAAAAATCATTCAGATGTTCTGTTTGCGAGAAGTCATTTACTCGGAACAGTAGTCTCCATACGCATTTAAGTCTGCATAGTAATGAAACACCATTTAAATGTTCAATTTGTAATAAGTCATTTTCTCAAAAAGCTAATCTTAAGACGCATTTACTAAGGCATAGTGAAGAGAAACCATTCAAGTGTAGTATTTGTAGTAAGTCATTTCCTTCGAAATCCATTCTTAATACACACTTACGTGTACATAGTAATGATAAACCATTCAAATGTCTTATTTGTAGTAAGTCATTTACTTGGAATTTTAGCTTTAATAGACATTTACGCCTGCATAATGACGACAAACCATTCAAATGTGAAGTGTGTAGTAAGTCATTTGCCTTGAAATCCACTCTCGATACACATTTACGTGTGCATAATAATGAGAAACAATTCAAGTGTAATCTTTGTAGTAAGTCATTTACTTTGAAATCCAGTCTTAATTTACATTTACGTGTACATAGTGATGATAAACCATTCAAATGTTCAGTTTGTATGAAGTCATTTACTATGAAGGGTAATCTTATCATACATTTACGTTTGCATAGTAATGAGAAGCCGTTTAAATGTCCACATTGTAGTAAGTCATATTATCAAAAACCCAATCTTAATACACATATACTTTCACACTGTTTTGAAAAACCATTCAAATGCAATGTTTGTAATAAGTCATTTTCTCTTAAAGTAAATCTTATTACTCATATACTTTCACATAGTAATGAGAAGCCATTCAAATGTAATATTTGTAATAAGTCATTTGCTTGGAATTCAAATCTTAATTCACATTTACGTGTGCACAGTAATGAAAAACCATTCAAATGTTCCCTTTGTAAAAAGTCATTTACTAGGAAAGGTAGTATGTATACGCATTTTCGTTTGCATACAAATGAGAAACCGTTTAAATGTGTTAAATGTAATAAGTTATTTTCCCAAGAAGCCAATCTCAAAAAACATTTACTTTTACATAGTGATGAGAAACCGTTCAAATGTTCTCTCTGCATTAAGACATTTGCTCAGAAGTCCAATCTAAAAAGACATTCACTTCTGCATAGTAATGAGAAACCATTCAGTTGTTATTTTTGTAGTAAGTCTTTTACTTGGAAATCCAGTCTTAATACACATTTACGTGTGCACAGTAATGAGAAATCAGACAAATTATCTGTTTGTAAGGAGTGATTTTTGAAAAGGTCACTGTAATATACATTTACACATGCATAGTAATCACAAACTAACTGAAATTAACCGATTGTAATGTCATTTGTTCAGTTGTAAAGTCATAATATGAATTAACTTTGACACAATAAGTTGCAAGGGACATTAAAGTACGATATGTCAATATGTAATAACATAAGTTTTCATTAACATATTTCAACATATGTATTTTGAGGTGTGATAAGAAAAAAAATAAAGAATTTTTTGGGACATTTTTTTTGAGATTAGAACATTTATCCCCTTAATCATCCTTTTTAATGTGTTCACATATTTCCTTACATTTGTGTGTTTTGTTTTTTATGTTGGACAGAATAATGTATATTTTTTAACTCGTCTTCGGTAAACTATTTAACTGTTAAGTCAGAAATGAGCACAAATATAAAATATAGTTTACGTAAACTTTCAATAAGATTGCGGTAGGATTTGTCAACCTACAGCTATGAAACCAATCTTTGGATTTAAAAATGTCGCTTGAGGGTTATTAGCTAAGTTAACTTTGTATTGAACTTAATTAACAATTTCTCGTGTTAGTCATTTAGTGACACTCAGTTCGAACTAAGATGTACTTGTCACAGTAAAAACATGGCAGAGGTTAAGCGGAATAAGTTGTATGGTCTTTCAGAATTGAAGATGTAATTTATCAAAAACGGTCGCTTCGTTCTTTAATGAGGCATGGATATCTTGACGTTACACTGCCTAAAACATTTTAATCAGTATAAAATCAGTATAATAATGATTATAATCCAGTAAATGACTGTTTGCTTCCAAAATATATTTAACATATATACACTATTCAAAAAAATTAGAGGAATACATGTTTAAACCAAAACACGAGAATGAACATTGAACCAATTTAATGTTTGATCTGTTGTAATTATAAATTGAAGATTTATGTAAAATTAGAATAGACATTCAAGCGACGTTTTCTTGTACAGTATTAGAAATATGAATAAGTTATAATTTGTAACAGAAAACAAAGTGGAAATTTGAGATTTACAATTTTTGGAATCAATGTTTCCATGGTTATTTCAACACTCAGTACTTAGTGTGTCCTCCGTGAGCCTGAATGACCGCATTACCTACGAGGCATTTTTTGCAGAAGCCTTCTTACAGAAACTTGTGATATTCTCTCCCATTCCTGGGTGAGTGCATGTGAAAGTTCTTCAAGGTTCTGAGGTATAGCAGGGCGCTTATGAACAAGTTTTTTCTAACTTATCCCATATATGCTCGATCGGATTAAGGTCCGGACTGCATGCAGGCCAGTCCATCACCCGAATTTGCCATTCTTGCAGGACATCTATGGTAGCCTGTGCTGGATGACATCTAGCATTATCTTGCATTAGAAGAAAATTAAGGTCCATACCATAAGCAAAGAACACATCATGTTGGAGGATAATGTCATTAATGTAAATATCAGCATTTATACGCTGTGGGATGACAAGCTCTGTCTGAGACTCAATAGTAATCCCAGCCCAAACCATAACTGAACCACTTCCAAATCTGTCACATTCAATAATTGTGGCTGGATCAAAACGTTCACCAGAACGTCTCCATACATGTGTATGACCATCAGAACCTGTTAGACGAAATCTTGATTTGTCCGTGAATAAAACACCCTTCCATTGGTGGAGCTGCCAGTTGATATGATTCTGAGCAAATCACAGCCAGGCTTCTTTGTGCTGATGTGTTAAACGAGGGGCTTTAAAGGGGATTCTAGACCTCAACCAAGTATTTCTCAGTCTATTTCTTACAGTCTGATCAGAAATTACCATCCCAGTTGCTGTGCGTAAATTATTTTGTAGATCTCTGGCTGTAGATTTTCTTCTGTGCAAAGCTGATAAGACAAGAAATCTATCCTGTACATCTGTAGTTTTCTTCTTATGACCTTGCCTGGGTCTTCTCTTGTATCCATGTGTATCTCTATACCGCCTCCACAGCCTATGGATGACGGAGGGGCTGACATCAAGAATCCTAGAGACATGGTGAATGGAACGATCATTTTCAATCAATGCAACTGCTCGTTCAACTGATGTTTCATTCAGATGTTTCATTGCTCTGTATTAGCTTCAGAGAACACAAAAATAACAATTCTCTAGCACAGATTATTCTTCAAACCTGTTTTTAAAAAAATAAATCAATACGAACTCACTTTGGTTTCAACAACTCCTGGAATTTCACTAACATATTCAGAGAAAAATTAATAAAACCCAGAAGCTCTTCAATCTGATTTTAAACAATACTTGAACTCAGTAGATCTATAAAAAATTATATTGTTACAATTATTATTATTTTGTGGCTTTGGTTTAAACATGTGTTCCTCTAATTTTTTTAAATAGTTTATTTAGAACAGTGATTGGAGAAAAAAATTGGTTCAAATCTTAATAAACTATTTTCAACTGCATTTTTCATGCAAATTTTTGGATGCTTTACATGCTAAGATCTGTTCTTTACCAATAGATCTTTCAAATATTCTCTTTATAATAAGTCAATTTCTCAGAAATTTCATCTTCATATGTTTTTATACATACACACACACACATATATATTATATATATATATATATGATATTGCTGTAATGAGAAACCATGATAATGGTAAGTTTACAATGAATCATTTGTTTACAAATCTGTTCTTATAAAATGTTGTCTTGCGGAAAATAATATTAAATTATTTTTCAACACTGAAATGAAAGGTTTCTTAGTACTACTACTACTACTACTACTACTACTACTACTACTACTAATAATAATAATAATAATAATAATAACGACGATGACAACAATAATAACAATAACAACAATAAAGTCATGAAGTTTGTCTATTTCAATTAATTTCATTGATATACTAAGTTAATTTCGAGAAAAAATGGAAAATAGGCATTTATGGGCATTGTAAGCTGAAATAGGCATTTATTGGCAAAATTAACTTCATGGAAAACAACTCTATGGTCGTCGTCGGTATGAACTTATATGAAGTCACTTTTACAATATCTATAATAAATAACTGTAGGCATTTTCCCTAACATCCGATCTCTAATAATTATCTAGGCAATATATATATGCTACATTTTTGCAACCAATGCAAGAAATGATTTAAATTGAAAGAGGATTTGAAGCAATTTTAATCTAACAATGGAAAACATGCATTAGTCATTGCTGAAACAGAATAGCAACGTATCCTTATAGGGCACCAGATTAACCAATAAACAGTAAACAAATCTCATCTACACTAACTTGCCCATTTTCTCACCTAACGAAATAAAATGAATGCGAATATTATGTGGTAAAATTACTTGATAATGAGTGAATAAATATATACAAATCCGCAGTATGATAGTGGAAATTAGTATTATCATGTTGGCTAAGAGTCCACTGCTGTGGTCTTGAGGTAGCGTGCTGCCTTGTCATGCAGCGGGCCTGGGTTCGATCCCCGCTCAGCACAAGTTTCCTGGGTGAGGTTTTTTTCGGGGTTTTTCCTCCCTTATAAGACAAATATCAGGATACTTTAAGGCCCAAATGGTCCCCGAACATCAACTGGCCATCACTATCATCAATATCATAGTCACCTCAGTAGATTAAGTTTAGATTTAAGATCTCTCCTGGCGCATCGTTACCCATCGTCATCATATAATTGGGGTAATGTAACCCCATCTTCCAGGGGCCCCAACCTCAGAAATGGGCTACAATAAGCCAATGCCAGGAGAGAATACCTGAAATGTCGAATGACAAACAGGTGACACTGAAACAAAAAATGTTGGCTAAGATGTCATTTGTTCTTTGTTGGAACATTCACTGATTGATTCCTGTCATAGAATTTCCAAAAAATTCATATGCAAATTTTAATTTACTTAAAGCTCTAATTATAAGCGTAATGTATATAGGAAAATTTTTGGACCAAAGAGAGATGAACAGACAGGTGAATGGAGAAGACTTACATAACAATGAACTACATGGTCTTTATAGGAAGCCAGATATAATAAGAACAGTTAAGTTTCGTAGACTGCGATGGGCAGGACATGTTGCACGTATGGGAAATGAAATACTTGCATGGAAGCTTCTTGTAGGAAAGCCATAGGGAAAACGCCCAGCTGGTAGACCAAGAATGAGGTGGGAGAATAACATAAACTATGATTTGAGAGAAGGAGATTATACAGGGAATGATTGGAAGACATTAGCTCAGGATAGGGATGTATGGAGAGCTTATGTCCGCGCGGCCATGAACCTACGGGTTCGATAGTGCCAGTGAGTAAGTAAGTAATGTAAATAATATACCCTCCAGCTGTTTTTAGTTTTAACTAGCAAACAAATATTTCAAACTAACTACCAACATTTATAACTAACAGAAATAATACCTAAGTGGATAGTGTGAATAGTTTTGGGTTAACTAACTAATTCATTGGCACTATCGATCCCATAGATTCATGGCCACGCGGACATAAGCTCTCCATACATCCCTATCCCGAGCTAATATTTTCGAATCATTCCCTATATAATCTAGTTCACTCAAATCGTACGGTAGTTAATTTTATATTCTTACCTCATTCTTGGGCATTTTCCGTCTGGTTTTCCTACAAGAAACTTTCTTGCACGTCATTCATTCCCCATTCGTGTCAAATGTCCTGTCCATCGCAGTGTACGAGACTTACCTGTTCTTATTATATCTGGCTTCCTATAAAGACCACGTAGTTCACTGTTATGTAGTCTTCTCCATTCACCTGTCTGTCATCTCTCTTTGGCCCAAAATTTTTCCTAAGTACTTTATTCTCAAATACTCGCAATCTTCTTACCCCCCTTAAAGTAAGAGTCCATGTTTCGGATCCATATAATATAATTGGTAGAATAGTAGTCTTATATATTTTCAGTTTAACGCTTTTTGAAAATAGTTGGGACATCAAAAGTCCTTGTAATGCATAATAGCACGCATTTCCAAATTGAGCCAATGTTTAATTTCTTTGTGCATCTCATTCCTCTTGGTGATTGATTATTATTGTTCCTAGGTATTTGAATTCAGCCACCTCCTCAAAATTTCCCTCATTTGTCATTAGCTGTCCATTTCCACTATATAATGTATTTCTAAGTGTGAACATATATTTAGTTTTATTGGTATTTACTTCCAGTGAATAGTTCTGGTTAGTTAGTTCAAAGTAAAACAGTTGGAGGGGTCATTATGACTTACGAAATATATGTTATGAAGATCCACTCTTCAATTATCTAACGCAGTGATTTCAGCAAGTAAAGAATGCATGCAGGTTATGCTGGAAAGCAGTCCTAGAGAGTGAGACTGTAAAAAATAACTGGAAATTAGTGTGGAGTCCATATTTTTCTGTCCTGCTGAGAAACTCCTCGTTCTGTCTGGGGTTGAATAATACTCAAAAGTATGTCTAAAATTATAGAAATAGTGTGGAATACGTAGTTTTCAAGGTCGCTAAACTGATTTGTGACAAGGATATCGGGATAAATAAATATCCGGGCAACGCCGAGTAGCCAGCTAGTCGATTATTGTTTCATATTTCCAAGAGATGTAAATTTTCCTCATTTGACGCTTTGATGATTATTTTGATTGTTCTCGTGGTTTATTTGTTATTTACATGTTTCACAAACTTTGAGGTTGATTTCATTTGAAAAGATGGCCTTGTCCTGGAGGCTAGTATAATTATACGGAGAATAGATGTGTTATGATTTATCTGTTGTATTGTGATCCAATAAGATCGGTATTACGATATAATACATGTTGTTGTTACCTATGCCACCAGGTTGTCTTTATCACATTTATGGTATTTTATGCTGGCGGAACTGTAATCCACTTCTTAAGTTGTGGCGCCTGGAAGGCATAGTTATGTTACCCCCAGGTGATTAATTATAATGAAGCACCAGGGAGTCCTTAAATCTGAAGTTCACTTAAATCCAGACCATGAAAGGTCACAGGAATAATTTCATTTTAAGAAAAAAAATCTTGTTGTATCACCAGGAATCGAATCAGAGACCCCATGAACTATAATCACAAGCTTTGACCACTAGTCCACGAGGCTGGTCGCAATTATTATTATTATTATTATATTTATTATTATATATTATTATTATTATTAATAATATTGTTATTAATAAAATGTTTTAATAATAATATTCATAATATATTTACTAGTAATATTGCTACTTTATTTATATCCTCAACTCGTGTCAACTCAGGGTCGGGTCGAGGGATGAGATGAGATGAAGCCTCTTATGTAGTGGCCTGTGAATGACAAGGGTGTCGGCCGACCACGCTTGACTCAACATCACAGGGGCAGATGAACAAAATGGATGAGATGAGTATGGAAAAAATGAAATTGCGGGAGGCAAAAACCTCGAGAAAAACCTGTCCAAGCTCCGTTTCGTTGACTACGAAAACCACATGGAGTGACCGAGACTCGACTCCAGCGGTGAGAGGCGAGCGTCTAACCACTTGTGCCACGGAGTCGCCTATTAACTCAAATAGGCTTACAAAACAGATAATGGAATTCTAGGAAAAAACAGAAGTAAAGCTCCAGTGGATACTATGAAGTGGATTGATGAAGTCGAAAAGGACTTAAAATTGACAGGAATTACTAAAGAAGATATCCCAAACAGAGATATATTTATAAGTGGCAAGTTGACCAAGAGGACAAACCGAAGAAAAAAACTGTAACAACTTGGACAGATGAGAGAAAACAAGCTCATAGCAAAAGAATGAAAGAAATTTAGGCTCAAAGAAAACGCCTCTACGTACTTTGCGTAGTCCTACATGGACTTATCCGCAATTTAAAAAAATAATTTTTATTGTAATTTATTATTATTATTATTATTATTATTATTATTATTATTACTTACTTACTCACTGGCACTATCGAACCCGTAGGTTCATGGCCGCACGGACATAAGCTCTCCATACATCCCTATCCTGAGCTAATGCTTTCCAATCATTCCCTGTATAATCTACTTCCCTCAAATCTTAGTTAATGTTATTCTCCTACCTCATTCTTGGTCTACCAACTGGGCGTTTTCCCTCTGGCTTTCCTACAAGAAGCTTCCATGCAAGTCTTTCATTCCTGCCCATCGCAGTCTACGAGACTTAACTATTCTTATTATATCTGGCTTCCTGTAAAGACCATATAGTTCATTGTTATGTAGTCTTCTCCATTCACCTGTCTGTTCATCTCTCTTTGGTCCAAACATTTTCCTAAGTACTTTATTCTCAAATACTTGTAATCTCATTTTTGAAGAGAAAAATTATACGCTCAGACCGGGACTCAGTTGGTAGAGCACTTGGTCTAGAGAACCAAGGGTCCCGGGTTTAAGTCCCGGTCTGAGCGTATAATTTTTCTCTTCAAATATGATTTATCCATCATTGAGATGTACGAAATCAATAATAAAAACTTGTAATCTCCTTTCCTCTCTTAAAGTAAGAGTCCATGTTTCGCACCCATATAATATAATTTTATTATTATTATTATTATTATTGTTATTATTATTATTATTATTATTATTATTATTATTATTATTATTATTATTATTATTATTATTATTATTGGCAGCTCTGTTACTACTAACGACACTTCAAGTCTACAACGTTCTAAGCAACAACATCTACGTAGTAGCAGACACTGATCCTGCCGACGATGGAAGTTAACTTTCGAAAGGCCTCCAGGTAACATTTTAAACATAGTATTTTAACGCAGTTGAGCACGACGGCACCTGCCAACAGGTATATATTTTCATTTTTATCTTAAGAGCTACAATACTTGCGCTGGATCGAGTTCCCAAACGGGAATAATTTTTTCATGGAATTATCGACACAACTGGACAAGTATCCATCCAAAATCACGAGGAATTTGGGTAGCTAAAATAAATAAGAACTCCAGGTTGAGAATGTCCCGCGCCGTAGCCGAGTGGTTAAGGCAAGATGACTTGGCGCAGAGCTACGGGACTTGCGCTGGTTCGAGTCTCCATGAGAAAGAACATTTCTCATGGAATATCGCCCAGTAAATGACTTGTGCCCACCTGTGAGGCATTTGGGTAGCTACAATACGTAGTAGCACCACGTTGATAAAACCAGCTATAACGGCTGGGGCACTAGACATGCTGACCACATGTCACCCCTACGCTGGCTGGATAATCGTCTACCTATGTGATTAACACATGTGGGTGTGAGGCCAACAGTCGGATAGTAGGCCAACGGTCTTCTAGGACTATTGTGACATCGAGTTTTTTTTAGGTTGAGAATTGACCATATATCACCTCTATACTGACTGGATGATTCGTCGCCTCTGTATATGACATATTTGGATGTTAGACCAGCAGCCGGATAGTAGACCAAGGACCTTCTAGGATTGTTGCGACATGGAGTTTTTTTTAGGTTGAGAATACCAGCTGTAACGGTTGGGGGACCCGCCATGTTGATCACATGTAACTTGTATACTGACTGGATGATCCACTGTATATGACTAAGAGTCCGGATGTTAGGCACTTAAAACATTGTTGTATTGTTGCTTAGATCAGTTGGAACACAATTCATAATTTGTTAACATGTCTGAAGAAGGTAGAGTGTACCGAAACAGCTGTCACTGAATTATATAATAAATATGAAAATCAAATAAAACTACGTTTTATTTTTATTTAATTAATAAATATGTATTTTCATCAAGTAAACGCCAACTCAATTGATTAAATAAACATATGCTATCAATAGCATACGAATATCACAGAGATGATTTTGGAACTTATTTTGCTTTTTTACAAAGAACATACGTATGTTTTGCAGTGAGTACATGCTGCGAAACATGACACTTCATCGCGCAATTCACTGAAATTTTACACACTTTGCAAAACAATATTGAACCGTCACTTGGGAATATTTCCGCACCAAATTATTTCAGGAAATTGGTCAGTTTGTCTTAGAGTTTACAGTTGTCCGTTCTTTAGGCATCGTAAAACAATTGTTCTAAAGGTAAAAAAAAAAAAACTACATACACTTGTCGCACCACTTTGTCTTTGAAGCAACTGTCTGTGAACGAGGACTACAGACTGATTGAAATCAGTGTTACCAACATCAAACATGATATTGCCAGTCACTTACAGCTTTCTATGCAATGATATGTGTCATGAAGTTTGTCCACTTCAATTAATTTAATTGAAATACTAAGTTAATTTCGAGAAAAAAATGGCATTTATAGGCATTGTAAGTTGAAATAGGCATTTATAGGCAAAATTAACTTCCTGGAAAACAACTTTAGGGTCGTCGGTATGAACTTACATGAAGTCACTTTTACAATATCTATAATTAATAAACGTAGGCATTTTCCCTAACATCCGGTCTCTACATACACATGTGGATGTGAGGCCAGCAGGTCTGTCACGAAGTGTGGTTCATGTCCTGGTTTGAATTAAGACGCTAGTTTTAAAGAGCATCGGTGAATAAAATACTAATTAACTCGGATGACGTTGAATGTTGGATTTAACTGAGTGATAGCAGACGATTGAAATAGGCGAGCCGGAAACAATAAGGACAATTGGTACTAATTAAGGTCATCAAATTGCAAAGTGTATAAAAAAGCTGTACATATGAGTACTTCAGTTCTGCAACATGCGATCCCTGCTCATCATAAGTTTTTATCTCGCCATCTTGTTCATAGTTCTGGTACGTACTTCAACTTCAGGTTTATGGCCGCGCGCACAATCCTCACCCAATATTTTCCCTGTATAATTAATCTCCATCAAATTATGGTTAATTTTATTTTCCCACCTCATTCTAATGGACGCTATCTCTCTGGTTTTCTTATAAATAACAAGTTCCATGCCTTCTCTTTCATTCCCTATTCGGCCAAATTCTTTGATGTCTATTTCAGTCCACGAAACTTAACTTTTCATATTACATCTGGTTTCGTTTAATGATCACGTAGTTCCTGTTGTATTGTATTTTTCTCCGCTCACCTGCCTTTTCGCCTTTCTGTCGCACAACAATTTCCCTTAGTAGCCTACTTTATTAGTAATCACTTGCAACCTTTTCTCCTCTCTTTAAACTAAGATACCCAGATTTTGAATCCAAATAACTCAACAAATTTCCGTTGCTATTAATATTATTAATTATTATTAGGATACCACTGTGTGCACACACACACACACACACACACACACACACACACACACACACACACACACCACACACACACACACACAACACACACACACACACACACACACACACACACACATATAATACTTGTGTACACATGTATGTCACTGAACTCCTCCTAAAAGACTGGACCGATTTTTTCATGATTTTTTTTTATTTGAGTGGGGCCCTGGGTGGTTTAGTTTCACAATTGGGCCCGGCAGTTGGCGCTGTGATCGGGTTATAGGATTTTTTATTACATTTTTTAAAAGATTTTTCGCATATTAGAACATATAACCCCAAAATTTCACCCCGAATATTTTTTAAAATAAAGGAATTGACAGTTAAAATCAACTGAGAAGTTCATGAATAAAATTGACCTTCTGAGAATAATTCGGGCAGGACGTCTGTCGGGTGCGCGTGTACATATACGCGTATGCATTTCCCGTGGGCTCCGCTACCGGAAATTTCTTAATGAAGCACATTTAGTTACGCTTATGTCCCTACAGATGTCAATAAATTACAAGTGGTCAGCATATCGCATAAATGACACATCTCGTACGTAACTCAGACATTATTTGGATGGGGAAAGCCGGTTAATTTTCTCGTACAGGCACTAATTTAGATTTGAGGTTCTTTTACGAACCCGAAAATCTTCAGACTAGGGATCCACCGCTTAAAAACCCTGCCCGAGGACTTGATTTTTCAATAACGATGATAATTATTATTATCATTATTATCCGTGTCAACTATATGTGTGGAGACAACATGTAAACGGAATATTTATGGAAGCGAATGTCTTCTTCAGTGGTTATACATATAAGATGTTATCCGTGCTTTCTTCTCGTTAGTAACGGACTGTATTCAGCGATTTATGGAATTTTCTCAGCCCCGGTTTCAGCGCTTGTCGTTCCAAGTGAACCGAGCAGTCGCAGTCTTTCCCTTCAAGATTAGTAAACAATATGAATGGTGTAATTTTAATAGCCGACTCTAGCGGATTCCCTTCACCGGGAACGAGAAGCGCTGACGTCAGATCGGAGTGTCGCAGGGAATGTCATGCACCGCTCTGTAGATACTGAGCACCGGGATGATTTATCTGTGTTTGAGGTTGATTACGTTCACTTTTTACATAATTAACATGTCACTGACACATTTAATCTCATTTTACAGGGTCTCCTAGCTGCACAGGAACTGCCTATTTTCATTCCAGGTATGTGTGTTTTATTATTATTATTCCATCAGTTATTCTTCTTATAGAAATGGAAATTAGAATAACTGATGGAAGAAAAATCATTGGTATTTGAACTCAGTGATTTGGAATAGAAATATAATACACAGAACGAAGAAAACTATATTTCAAGTTCTGTTACAAAGCATTTTAATATATAGGTCCGAAACTTGGGACAGTAAGTAGAAAACAAGCCAACAAGCTGTTAGCAGAGAAATGGATTTTTGGAGGCGATCAACAAGAATTTCACGAGGGGATAAAGCCAGAAACAGCACAATAAGGGAAATTATGAGAATTAAAAAATATATATATAAAAATAAAAGAAAACGTTTGAAATTGTATGGACACCTCATAGGAATAGAAGAAGAAAGAATGCCAAAGAAGATCCTTGATTGAAAAGCTAATGGAAGAAGTGGAAGAGGCAGACCTAGAGAACGTTGGATAGATGGAATGAGGAGAAGTGTGGAAGCTAGTGATTTGAGGGAAGAATAAGCTTTAGGCAGGAACCTCTGGCGACAAATCACTTTGGGTTGAAGGAGAAATATTGTATTGTGGAATATTCCTAATAAAAAATATTATCATCATCATCTTCCAGCCATGTATTACCTGTTTTGGTCTCATGTCTGTGTATATTCCACGTGGGGAAGCGTGCTGTTCTGGTGGAATTATTTAGCCAACTTACGACTATATCTCTACAGATGTCAGCAAGCAACCATTACTTACCTCATCTTTTCAAAGAGATATCTTGTAGAAACCAACGAATTAATTGGATGGGAAAGGCCGAATAAAATGTTGGTCAGTGACACTACTCGAGGTTCTTTTACGATCACGGGATCCACTGCTTAAAGCGCCTCGTCCGGAGGACTTATTCTTTCGATTTTTCAATCTTAAAAAGAATCCCTCGTTAGCGGTCTTGTTTGACAGTCCGACCCTCGAGAACATGGACAAAGAGGTTAATTCCTCGAGCTCCGAGGCCGATATCTTTCCGATTCTAGCCTCCTCTAAGCGGACTTCCTAAATATATTATTCCTCTGGGATGGTAATTTAAAATCTGACCAAGGACTCGGGTTCGATACAAGTGTTGAAGGTGTTATGCCAAACATTTCTGTATGTAGATAGATATATGGTCTGTAACTGAAGAGATGTGAAGTTTTTGTAGGGTGTCAGTATTTTTCTTTTTGTATCAAACATTTGTTCCTTCTCTTCAACATCTGTCAATCTCATTATATTTTTTCCTCATAGTCCAATTTTTGTTTCCATAGACAAGCATCGATCTCGCTAAGGTTTTATAGTCTCTTACTCTTGTATGTCTCTTCACTAAAGGCGGTTTGAAAATTGTATTAGTGATTCTCATCGACTTATTAATATTTTTAAAAAATTTTAGTTAACAGGTATACAAAATAAATACAACATTTTAATAAGAATAGAAATAATATATTTTAAATATACTTTTCTAAAGGCTATCCGTTCTTAAAGTGATACTCATCAAAACAAAACCATGTGACCTGCTCGCTTTTCATTGTTTATGGACACCAACGTACGTTGTAGAAGAAATAAGTACGCGAAAAAGTAGTTCCCTTCATTAAATTAAACATATGTCCTCCGAATATACTTGTTATTCTTCGTGAATGAAAATAATACTATTCAAGGCATAGAAAATATTCTAAAACATACTTAATCAATAATTAGAACTCAAAGGTGTTCAACAGTCTTTCAAACTCAAAAACAATCTCAGTCATATTGGAAAAAATAATAATTCACACCCCCGTGCCGATGGGCACCTCGACTGTAATCAAATATATGCATTCGAAACTAATTTTGATTTGCTTTCGATCATTTTATATGTAAAACTTTTTTCTCACCTTACAGGTGCTAGGGGTGAAACTCAGCCTTCAATGCCATCTGGACTGTCACCAATCAACTTAGCAGCTCTGAAAATGTATATTAGATATCGATATTCAGCTGTTTTCATCATGTGCCCTCACTCACCTCCTGGACGTGCTAGGGATCTCTTACCTGAAACAGCATCTTATCCACATTCATTTAATTAAAATGAATGCACGTCCTTACTCTATGAGAAAATAAATGGATACAATATTTCTACCAAATTTGGTTGAAATTGCTGCCGTAATTCCAGTTATGTTCACACGCACGCACACACTCACACATGTATTTATATCAGATATACATTTCTATATACAGTTATGTGACTAGCCTCACGGGCTAGTGGTCAGCGTTCCTGACTACTGTACATGAGGTTCCAGGTTCGATTCCTGGTTAAACCATATGAAATTTTCCTTAAAGGAAATTATTCCTGTGGTTGCTTCTGGTCTGGAATTTAGGTTAAGAACTCTCCTGGGGCTTCATTGTCATTTATCATATCATCGGGGCAACGTAACTCCGCCTTCCAGGCACCCCAACTTCAGAAGTGGTTTGCAATTAAGCCAATGCCAGGAGAGAACACTAGAAATGTCGAAATGACAACCTGGGGCACAGAATTTAAAAAAATATATAGTTACGTTATTTTATTTCAGAATTGTACAATGATGTTGGTAACAACATGGATGCACTAAATCGGGTGAGTTATTCTTCAACAGCACATACAATACTGTATTGCAAAATAATTAGAATCAGATATATATATATATAATATATATATATATTATTACGAGATAATTTTATCCCTCATCACAGCCGACATACCTTAAGATCCATGCAAATGTTATCCTCCCACCCAGACCTTTGTCTTCCTCCATTTGACATATGAACATGGTTTACTATAGGAGGCGCGATCTCTGGACGTTGTGTTGGACTGGGTGCAAGACACTTGGGAAGAAACAAAGGATAAACTAGCCGACGCTGCAGAGACCATCATGAAGAAAGGCGAGGAGATTATGGACAAGATAACAGGAGAATCTTAAGTAAGAATACTCTTCTGTTAGTCGTTTTTGTGGATAAGGGTATGAAAAACCTCACCTTCACTTTTTTCCAACATTACCTAGTTCTCCAGCTTTCTGAGCATGCTACATCAAGTCTTCCTGTTTTCGGTTCATGAACAAGTTTTCTACCTTCTTATTATATGTGCAATCCCTGTCTTCAGATGTCTCTTTGCAATTATTAATATTCATTTTCCTCTGTAGCCAACAAATTTACACAAATATTTGTCTCTCTCGTTTGTCACCTACCATTTTCCATTATTATATAACAGAAGTCCTTAACGTTTATGTTAAGCAATTTAATTTTTGTATTTCATGAAATGTATTTCTCCTTTCGGCGAGTTCAGTCTTGATTAGAAGTCCACACATATTTCAATCATTCTCATCCCTTTCTTCTCCACTTCACTCCAAACTATTCTTCTTATTTCAACATCCTTCATTACTTATTACTTCCTTCTATACCTCTCCTCCTTTATATTCTACATTCTAGTACCTCCCAGAATACATTTTTGAACATATTATTGTATTTCATCATGTAATAAATATATATTCAAATTTTCACTTATTTCTGTGTTACGAATTTAGTTGTTGATGGTTTTCACTAACATATTTATTAAGCAATTCATCTATACTTCCATCTTTGTTAAAGTACATTTTTCAGTCCCATAAAATAAAAATGGTTTAAAGTATTTTTTTTTTTTTTTCAATTCAATGGTATAACTTCATTCCATAACAAACTTTCAATTAAATTACAGCATATAATGTAACAATAACATATGTTGAGACCTTTACTGGCCTGGAGTGGGTGTGAAGAAAGTGTTATTTTCTAAATTTTGGGTTATTTTTCCATAATTTTTACTAGCAAAGGCTACTTGATCTGTTTAACTTATTTTCTTGGGTCATCATCATTTAGAGATATCCTTTTACATCTTCTTTGAGACTTTTTAGTAAGGTAAGTCCTCACAACAGGTTACTAGCCTGAAGAGTCCAGTAGTGGGGTTGCCACCTTAGGCCTCTGGACAGGCGTGATTATGATACAGCATTTATCCTGTATCTTGATGGAATGGTTATACCACCATGACTCATGGAATATGTATAAAAATACAGAAACAACTGGAAATCTCATGTAAGAAGATTGAGCAGAACAAGAATACCACATCAAATCTTAAATTACCAGCCACCAGGCAAGAGACCTTTGGGCAGACCCTTCAAATGTTGGATTAAGACCGTAACAGACCACTAGGTCTATCACATGAAAGGAAGAAGAATAACTTATTTTCTTCTAATGTACTTGTCTATCATCATTGTATATTTGTAAGTTTTCTATTGTATACCATACATCTTGTTTTTCCTTCAATAACATTGCACTTGCTCATGCATACTCTAATTCTTTCCCTGAGTTGGGTGAAGCATGATGCTAAGGTTTGTTAAATTATTTCTTTCACTAATGTTATATCACTTAATCTTCAAGCATAAAGTATGTTTCGATATAAAAATTGAATCATTAACATAATCCATTTCCTTAAATATCTATGGTTATAATGATAACAAAATGGGAACATGTTGTCTTTTTCTATACTTTATAATATATTATATTTGAATTACTTTAATTTATTAATAATCATATGCTGTCTACTTTATTAAATGAATATTCATGTTATATTTAAATTAATGTTGGAAAGTAAACATTATGAGGTTATATCATTAATATTGAGTGGAGAATATATTTTTAATAACTCACCTGATACAATTTCAAATTTATTTGAGATCATTGGTTTCAAACAAATTTTTCGTTCATCCTCAGTCATGAACTTCGAGAGTTCATCAAATCAACACCAGATGGCAATGTTATTGATGCAGATTCCAATGAAAATCCGGTAGTCATAATGTCGGTTGAATAAGAGAGAGATGGTTCTCTTGAAAACTAGTTTTTGTGTTTAAAGAAACAAAATATGATGTAAGATGCAAAAAATGACTGATTAATTTACGAATTAAGAAACTCATAATGTTATTTCTCATATTTAACTATGAATTACAATAATCTGCTTATGTCTGTGTTAAATTTTAATAACTGAGACTTGTGTTCAGAGGATGATACTCAGTCAAGCTGATTGGTTTACCTCAGTCATAAACGTAAATGTTGGGTTCGTGCCTTATATCACATGATTATGATTAATGCACCTCCAGAGAATTTTACTCCAATCAGAGTGATTTGAACACGGTTCACAAGAGTTGTATTTTTACAGTGAAAAATAGTTAATTTTTCGATCAATGTATCTCTTTTAGTTCATGTTATGACTTTAGACCTGACCGGCGTGGGCAATTATTATGGTATAAATGTTAGCAAAGTCATTTAAGCAACCAAGCTTCTCCATCATGAACTATATAAACATACCATCACAGGGAAATTATTCATTAATATATAATAAAGTAATTTTCTCCAGAGAACCATACTGGATAGATGTTAAAGCATATTTAAATAGGAATGTAAAAATTAAATAATAACTTTTTTCTGTGTTTTACAGGAGCTGTTGGATACTGGACTGTAACACATTTTCAAATACAAAGTTATTATATTACAAACAATTTAGAGATGATAGAGGAGACAATAATTGTAAACAAATTTCAGTAGGAACCCACAACCGAAAACATCTTGTTGTATAATGCTATCATTTAAAATAATGCTATCATTTTAGCGACCATATGTGAAAATTAAATGTAAGAGTTTATAATAGAGAATGTAAAAAAAAAAATTGTTTAATAGTTACAGTTGTTATGTGCTATAATAACAAAATTCATTAATTTGTTATCATGTCTGAAGAAGGTACAAAGTACCGAAACAGCTGTAATTAATTTATATTTTAATAAATATGAAAATCACATTAAAAACTTTAAGTTTTATTTTAATTTAATTAAATAAATGTAAGAGAACTGTAATCTATTCACTCGGCCCTCATCTGCATTACTTTACCTAGACCCCTCAAATCAATATTGCTATTAAACTAGTATTTTGTTCATTTCAGCTAAAATCTATTCATTGCAAACATACATAATCGTGACAACCTCCCTGAATCTTCAGATCAACCAGAACAGTTTGATTCAGTGTCCAGTCTATCATCTCTTAAAAAGGACATGAACACAGGTATATCTCGCTTAATAAACAATACCGCATACTTACTTACTTACTTACTTACTCACTGGCACTATCGAACCCGTAGGTTCATGGCCGCACGGACATAAGCTCTCCATATATCCCTATCCTGAGCTAATGCTTTCCAATCATTCCCTGTATAATCGACTTCCCTCAAATCATAGTTAATGTTGTTCTCCCACCTCATTCTTGGTCTACCAACTGGGCGTTTTCCTTCTGGCTTTCCTACAAGAAGTTTCCATGCACGTCTTTCATTCCCCATACGCGCAACATGTCCTGCCCATCGCAGTCTACGGGACTTAACTGTTCTTATTATATCTGGCTTCCTATAAAGACCATGTAGTTCATTGTTATGTAGTCTTCTCCATTCACCTGTCTGTTCATCTCTCTTTGGTCCAAAAATTTTCCTAAGAACTTTATTCTCAAATACTCGTAATCTCCTTTCCTCCCTTAAAGTAAGAGTCCATGTTTCGCACCCATATAATATAACTGGTAGAATAATAGTTTTATATATTTTCAGCTTAACGTTTTTCGAAAGGAGTTGGGACATCAAAATTCTCTGCAATGCATAATAGCATGCATTTCCAGAATTGAGCCTATGTTTAATTTCTTTGTGCATCTCATTCCTATTTGTGATTATTGTTCCTAGGTATTTGAATTCAGCCAATTCCTCAAAATTTCCCTCATTTGTCATTAGCTGTCCATTTCCATTATATAATGTATTTCTACGTGTGACCATATATTTAGTTTTACTGATATTTACTTCCAGTCCTAATTTCTTAGTGTTACTCAATAGTGTGTGCGTGTTGGCCTTTAGTATCTCCTCGCTATCGGCCAGTAGTACTACATCATCAGCATAAACTAACAGCTTATTAATACCATTCAGTTGTAAGCCTTCCTCATTCTCTAAAGATTTAATGGCATGCTCTAGTACAAAATTAAATAGTAGAGGAGATAGTGCATCTCCTTGCTTCAACCCATTCTGGATTTCAAAAGTGTCTGAAAACTGTTTGCCTACACGCACCCTACTCGTTGAGCCATTTAGACACATTCGTATAAGTCTAACTAACTTTTTAGGAATTCCGAACTCCAGCAGGATACTATATAACTTCTCCCTCTTAATTGAATCATATGCTTTTTGGAAGTCTACGTATAGTTGATGTACAGTACCATTATATTCCCATTTCTTTTCTAAAATCTGTCTTATACTAAAAATCTGATCTGTTGTAGACCTGTTTCTTCTAAATGCACATTGATGATCTCCTAGAATGTCATCAATATAGGGAGTAAGTCTGCTTACTAATATATTTGTTAGAATTTTGTACGAAGTTGAAAGTAATGAGATGCCCCTATAGTTGTTACAATCAGTTTTATCTCCTTTCTTATAAATTGGTACGATAATTGATTCCTTCCATTCATCTGGAAGAGCTTTTTTTTCCCAAATCATACTAAGCAAACAGCGTATCTTGTCCATCAATTTTTCTCCCCCTGATTTTATCAGTTCTGCTGGGATCTCATCT
This sequence comes from Diploptera punctata, assembly GCA_030220185.1. Taxonomy (NCBI): domain Eukaryota; kingdom Metazoa; phylum Arthropoda; class Insecta; order Blattodea; family Blaberidae; genus Diploptera; species Diploptera punctata. The sequence continues at coordinate 811,594 of JASPKZ010010698.1, forward strand.
GAACCTGATGCTTTATACATCTTCAATTTTTCAATTGCCATTTCAACCTCTAATGCACTTGGCTCTGAGACTAGCATTTCTGCTGTCTGTAACTTATCCTCCTCAATGTCCTGTTCTGTATGTACATTTAATAGCTGATTAAAATAACTTTTCCATCTATTTAATATACTCTTGGAATCTGCAATCATATCCCCATTTTCATTCCGAATTATGTTTGTTCTAGCCTGAAACCCTTTCTTCTCTATACTAATTCCCTGATATAATTCTCTAATGTTCCTATTTTTTGCATTCATTTCAAGATCATTAATCTTCTCTCTCAAATATTCCCTCTTTTTACTCTTTAGTAACTTGGTGGTTTCCCGTCTAACACTACCCAATTGCTCTAAATTTACTTCATTTGGCTCGTGTAACCATTTCATTTTTGCTAGCTTTCTTTTCTTTACAATGTCGGCACATTCCTCATCAAACCATTTCTTGTTTTGCCTCTTTTTTAAACAACCAATGCTTTCTGATGCTGACAATTTAATAGTATCTCTCATAGTCTCCCATTCTTTATTTATATCAGTTTCTTCTTCGTTTGCCACATTGTCATCTGAAGATTCCAGTATTTCAAATCTATTAGCAATTTTGATTTGGTATTCTTGCCGCATTTCATCATTTTTCAAGTTTTTTAATTCATATTTTACAGAATCATCTTTAGCGTTTGTTCCTCTCATAAGCGATAGCCGTTGTCTGATTTTCACCCTGACCAGATGATGATCTGAATTGCAGTCTGTCCCTCTAACTGATCTAACATCAATGATGCTACTGTGCCAGCGTTTATCCACTAATACATGATCTATCTGGTTCCGAGTTTCTCCATCTGGGGACGTCCAGGTGTATTTATGAATATCCTTATGCTGAAATGTTGTGCTCTTAACAATGAGATTCTTTGATGTGGCAAATGTGACTAATCTAACCCCGTTGTCGTTACTATCTTCATGAAGACTGAATTTGCCTATTGTTGGTTTGAATATATCTTCCCGCCCCACTTTTGCATTAAAATCTCCTAAGACAATTTTCATATGATATCGTGAAAGGCTATCAAATAAGCATTCTAATTCTTCATAGAACTCATCCTTGATCTTGTCATCTTTATCTTCTGTGGGGGCATGTACATTTACAATTATAAAATCATGTCGTTTACCCTTAAGAATTATGTATGATATCCTATCACTAACAAACTTAATATCTCGGATAGCGGATAGGATCCTCCTTCTGACTAAAAAACCCGTTCCAAATGCAGGTCTTTCTGCACCCCCATAGTATAATGCAAAGCTTCCTGATTCCTGACTACCTTCTCCTGGCCACCTAACTTCCTGTAAAGCGACTATATCCAAGGGCGATTTATCCAATTCCCGCGTTAATATCTCTAGTGCCCCGCTATTGTATAAAGTCCTAACATTCCATGTTCCTAGGAACATGTCCCTGTGTTTGAGCCTTTGGCATGGGTTCCCTGAAGTAGTCCCCGCCCGGAGAACCGAATGGGGGACTATTTGACCTCCGGAAAATTTTACCCCAGTAGAACCCATGTCCGCATTTCTTGACGGTTGTATTTTTACGGTGAAAGATCGTCACTCTTTCGACCAAGGTACTTATTTCGTCTGGCTTATCACCTTCGACCAGTCCGGCATGGGTAACCCTATCGGCAGCAATGCTACCGCCGGCATAGCTCTCAGGATCATTTAAGCACACAAGCCACTCCACCACGACAAGGTAAAGATACCATGGAGGGAAACAATACCGCATAACTAACAAAATACACATTTTACACGAGAAACAAAAAAAAAACTGTTTATTTTTCTCCTTAGTACCTATAGATTGAAACCAATGTATCTATAAGTTTAGCAAAGTCATGGTACAAAATTTCATTCTAATCTATGTTTCAACTGAGCGCACTTCTTCAGTGATGCTAACAGTATGAAAATGTCAATTTCACCAAAAGTGTCAGTTACGCAGTATTGTTTCTTAAGCGACCAAATGTACTTTACAACATTACTTGCCCTTCATGTTTCTGTCGTTCTGCAATAATTCATTGAACTATTCTTTAAGACACTTCAGTAGCTTCTGACACCCTATCCTGGACTTAATTTAGCTGTGCTTTGTATTCTGACTCCATCTACAGTATCGTAGAAAAATGCATCACTATTGAAAATCATACATACCAATATATCACGATCCTCAAGTCAAAATTTGAGTAAAGATCGCACCAGAATCTTCCCAATTACATCCCACAACTCCCACTATTACAATTCCTCTGCCGTCTCCACTGCTAGACTCTGGAACTACCTACCACAAGAGATTAAGGGCTGCTGGACATTAGCTTCTTTAAAAAAATATATATATTTCTTTTGCATTTGGTCTTTCAGCAGTTTAATATTTTTGTGATCTTGTTTCTCTCATACTATTGATTTGATTCATTTCAGTTTCAATTTAAATTGTAAAAATATAATATTTTTATATTTATTATCTTATTTAATTTTTTTGTATGTAATGTTTTCATTGGCTGACTGGAGAGAGAAAATTTTATGAACTTAACTATTCCAGTTTATATAAATAATGAAATACAAATTACTATCATCATTCTAGCATTGTATTTTATTACATCTTTCTGCCTGTGATTTCATAAATTTGTAAGCATCACAAACAATTTCTTGGCCTTACTATTCAGTGTTTTAATGCAATGAGGAACCATTACTATAAGTTACAAATTACATGACACTTTAATGAGTAGCATACACTTTACTATGGACTGCTGTTATAACAATAAACAGAAGTTGCATCTTAACAATTGATTTGTTGCCCACAAAAATTAACTAACATCTGTTTGTAAGAGAATGGCCTTCTTCTTCTTCCTTCCAAGTATTAGGCCAAGGCCTGTTACAATCCTATAGAAAATTTTCCCTCCAGTGTTTCATTGGACAGCCCAGTGATCTTCCTTCCAGAAAATTCTCGTATAAGACTTGAAAACATAATAATAGTCCCTTCGATTGGTTGCTGGCCAAAGGAAGGCAAGACCAGTGACGGGGCTGCCATCTTACAGCCTTTGGTCAGACTTTTCTGGAGAAGAAAAGAAAATAAAGGAAAGGAAAAATGGAAGAAAGGAAAGACTCCCTAGCCCTCGGATGCTCTAATAGCGTCGGGGTCGAAAAAACAAGGGTTAACCAAGAGAGGTTAGATAGTAAAGTTAAAAGAGTGCAAAACACAAGTAAGTAGAAGAAATGTTTAGCTCAGCTTGGGCACCTCGTGGTTGCCATCCACATATCCCCTAGATGAGGACCCCTGAGGAAGTAAGAGATTGGTAAATTCAAAAAACAAACTTTCTCATGGAATTTCAGATAGTACGACACTGCAATCCTGTATTGAGATCAGTAGAGGACATTTTAAACAGTTCCTGTAAAGTGTATTGTTATATAGTGCTTTACTTGGGAAAAATATTTGCACAGATTCACATATATAGAGATTCCATGTGACTTTCCATTCTACATACTTTATTGAGAATTCTTTAGAGACATTTTGACAAAATTATAACTTTGTACAGCTGAATCTGGCAATATTTTTATATTAAATTATAAATAAATAAACTTTAAATATCCACCTGGAGTATTTGAGTAATCCTGAATCTCCCCCCCCCATCTAAAAAAATTGTTGTGATTAAATTGATGATAATATTTTCGTTATCCAAGTCAAAGTTAAGTTCATCAACGTTTCTATCTCCTAATGTGAGATCATTCACAAGATTCCGTTTTATTTATCAAATGCAATAGAAATTGATACATCAAGTGAAATTAAAATAAATTTATTGAAATCCATATTTAATATGTAGTAAAGGATTTAGTTCATGATTGTAAATTCTTTGTCAAATAGTTTTTCATTGCATTTGATGAATCTTTACAATCAATATTATTCCAAACAGTTAATTGTAGAGTCGTCAAACATAATGAAAAATTAATTGTCAAAAGATTTACAATCATGAACTCAATCCTTCACTACATATTGAACATGGTTTTTTAATGGATTGATTTTAATTGCATTTGACATATCAATTTCCATTACGTTTGATAAACGAAACCGAGTTTTGAGAATGACCTCACATAAAGAGATTGAAACTTTGACAAACTCTTGAATAAACAAAACTTTGACTAGGATAATTAATTTAATCACGTCAACTTCTCCCAGGGAATAACATAAAGGAAGAGTTAATAAAAGATTGTTGTCATGTATTTTAACTGTATTCCATAAATAATTGTTTGTGATGCAAGTGATGGGTAAAAAGTAATACTATCATTTCCTGACATGGGTTGCTATTAGTTGTTTATAATATTCTATCGGTCATCACCCCCTAAAAGTGTGTACAAAATCATCCTCTACACCTTCAGACAAAAAAAAATTGGGAAGATTTTTGAGGCGAGATTTTGCTTAAGTAGGTTAAACCTCTCTTGAAACACCGTATGTTAGACTTCACATCCTCCATATCAGTTATCAATAGCAAGTATTAAACGTTTTAGTATGAATCGAGTTGCACTCTACCCAGAATGCTTAGTTTCTGGAGACTTCTCACTTTTTGTGATAAGGTGAACTAAGTTTAAGTTTGTTAATCCACTTTAAGAGTGAATGTTATATCATTAATAAAATTATGCATTAATTAAATGAAAATAAAACATAGTTTTATTTGATTTTCATATTAATTATATAATTCAGTGACAGCTGTTTCGGTACACTGTATCTTCTTCAGACATGTTAACAAATTATGAATTGTGTTCCAACTGATCTAAGCAACAATACAACAATATTTATTTAAATCCCCTTTGTTAAATTAAAAAATTTAAATAAATATTGTTGTATTGTTGCTTAGATCAGTTGGAACACAATTCATAATTTGTTAACATGTCTGAAGAAGGTACAGTGTATCGAAACAGCTGTCACTGAATTATATAATAAATATGAAAATCAAATAAAACTATGTTTTATTTTTATTTAATTAATAAATATGGATTTTCATCAAGTAAACACCAACTCAATTGATTAATAAAATTATGTTTTAAAATCATTAGGAAGTTACATTATGAGGTTTAATTTAATATTTGAGTTTGTATTCTTTAACATATGAGGTAAGAATGTTAAAGAATACAAACTCAAATATGAAAATTATGTTTACCTAACGAACTACTAGTAGTTCATGGCCACGAAGACAATAACTCCCGGTGTTAAGCTAATACCTTCCATTCATTCACTACATAATTTACCTGCCTTTAATCATAGTTGATCATTCTTTTATCAATATTTTTATAACTTTTTCTCCGGCATTCCTACAATAAATTTCTATCCCCCTCTTTCTTTCCAACGTGTACACCCTTAGACAAAAAGTAAGTAATCCGCAGATTCTATCAACCGATCGGTGAACTTCATGAGTGCTCGCAGAAGCCATATTCACATCAACACGTTTTCAGTAATTGTACTGGGTTGTTTGCTAGTTAACGCAGTGCATACTCAAGCAACATGAAAGAGAGAGCTTGCCTTAGTGTGTTTCTGTGGTCGAGAGGTTCAACAGATATAATCTGCATTCGTAACCTCATAAGTTCGATTCCCGTTCTACTTTTTTTTAAAACGAATGTTAGAATAGCATTTTGCCTGTAATATAGTTTCATATTTCATTTTATATTTAAGTTTTATGGCTTTAATGCACACACAAAAACATAAATTAAAACCTTCTTCTAATAAATAAATGAGGGAAGAAAATATTTTCTAAAATGAAAACTTTAACAAAAACAAAATCAATATCGGGTATATGAACCCTCAGCATCTATTACCACCTTCAATCTGTGGGGCATTGAGATTGCCTTGTGCCCATGTCCTTGTGTGTGTGCTGAGCCATGATAAAACTCAATTTGATTCATTATAAACAAACTTGTTAGAGGCTGTTGTTTTTTTGCAGATGTCTGCGCATCACAGTCTATTGAATGCAATACATTGAAATTACATAGAACAAACCCTGAATGTGGTAAATATAACTTTAGAATAATGACATTAACATTGATTTAATTCAAATGTCAAAATAAAATGTTGTATTTAATTCATAAAACTTTTTAATACATATACCACAAAAAACAAAAAAAAAACTGTATAATTGAGGATGCAAACCTGCGACCTTCATTAACAGAAACAGTGACTGCATGCTTTACCGCTGACCTAACAGGACACGTAGGAGTGTATTCAGTTCATGCCACAAAACACAGTAGCTCAGGGACTGCACAATTATGACTAGTTTCCTAGTTTGAAACTAGCACTGTGCCAACTAGGACTTAGAAGAAATGTGTGTTCAAGAGATGACTAATTATTTTGTCTAAGTGTGTACCATATGCACTGCCCAACACAGTTTACAACACTTTGTAAATTGTCTTCAGAATAATTATTATCTAAAATTATTTAGTAATCTGTTGAAAGGGTAACCATTTATTTATGTACTAGGGGATTTCAGTAAGTAATGTAACTCATTCTGTTCTTCCACCAAATGTGGTTAACAAAAATTAAAACTTTATTTGGGACATCTTTAAATATTTCTGCTTCTTTTCATATAGTTTCATTAATTTCCAATAGTTGACAGCACTATAACTAACCTTCAAAATGGTGTCTGTAACGGAGCACATTCCAAACAGAGAGCAGTTATTGAGTTTCTTTTGGCAGAAGATTAGAGCAACATAGATAATCATATACACTTGCGGAATGTCCTGGCAGTGGACAAAAGCACGGTGAGCCATTGGGGAGACATCTGTCATTATCACAAGGTTGAAGAAACTTGTCTGATCTACTGGCCAGCCACACACAGCTCTGAATCCTGCAATGTTGCAATGTGCGGACATTCATGGTGGAACAATTAAGTGTGAAGTTTATTGTGCTACTCTAAGTAAACTGAAGAAACAATTTAAGCGTGTTCACGCCTCAAATATGCAAACAAACTTCTCTTTCTCCAAGATAATGCAAAGTTTCACACAAGTTCCCACACCTTCAGACTTCCATCTGTTTTTCCCAATAAAGGGAATAACTACAACAATGATTGGGTTATTACTGATGCAGCAGGATGTTGGCTATCACATAGACTGGTACAGTGGAACCATGCAGACATACGGGCCCTCCCTTTAAGGTGGCATCAGGCCATAGCATTAAACAGATATTATGTAGAAAAAAATTGGGTTTAACACATTGATGACTGACAGTGGTGCGTTCCATCCACCCCTGCTAGACTGAACATTTCTAACATTTCTGTCAGTGGGGTGGACTTTTAAATTTTAAACCGCGCTAGCACAGTGTGGTTTTTACATCAATATATTTACAGTTAATAACAATAATACATATGTAATTCTTTATTAGTGTTCTCACCAGACCTTCTAATAGAAATTGAGGGTTGGAAACAATCTCCTTTATGTAAAGGCACACGGCAAAAGGAGCATATGTAGCGAGTTTCTTTTCTTGTGTTCACTGTAAATGCGGCAAGTTTGGGAGGGGTATTTTTTCAATGCATCTTCAATATGTGATAAATTCTAAATATATTGAAGATGCATTGAAATTACTCAACCTTCAAAATGAAACTGTAAAATTTTCTATGGAATTGGAGAAGGATAAACAAATCCCATTTTTGGACCTTTACATAATAAGGAATGAACTACAAGGAAAAATTGAATTCAATATAGGAAGGATACTCATAAAGACAATTATATAAAATCTTCAGGTTTCAATCACATTGCACATAAACATGCAATTTTCAACAGTTTGATATATAGATTATTAAATGTTCCATTAAATGAAGAAGATTTTAAGAAAGAATACAATCACATTTTGAACATAGCCAATTTAAATAGTTTTGGAAAATAAATAATTGTAAATAAATTAAAAAAATTCAGACAACAAAAAAGATTGAAAGAATACACTACCCTGCAATCTGCTTCAAAGAAAGGAAAACAGTTTAAGAAAGTTACGTATCATCCTGAAATACATAACAAATTTCAAAAATTTTTCAAGATATTCAATATTACATTGGCACCGATAAATAAATTTAGCCTTGGTAATCTATTAACACATTGGTGACGGGCCAAGGAGATCTCTGTGTTTAAATGGCCAGCACTAGACGACCGGTCATGGAGATTTCCGTTTTTACGTTTTCTATGGCTTCCCTGCCTCTTCGCTTTTGAATGAGGCATGCAATTTTGTTTGTTCTCATTGTGAAATAAATTTTAGTTGTTTTTGTACCCTCTTTTCTCTTTTATGAAACTGTCAACTTTACAGAAAGAGTTATTTACAATTTTAAGACAGACGGCTGGTGAAATATGGAATTTTAGTGCAGGTAGTTAGGCGATTACGGGATACGTATATAACCTGTAAATATATGTTGCAGAGCGGAAAATTAAAATAAACTCTATTTTGCGTTCTGGAGCCGAATTTATATCTGTGGCATCATGTCCACCAGGATAAATATTATAATAGTGTGGCTATAGCTAAACATTTGCTCGAAAGAAAGACGAGAGTTTCTGAAGCAATAGAGATTAACAGAGGGCTCCCAAAATCATTTGTGGAAGCAGAAAATAAACTGAAACCAGGAGAAAGTGAATTTTGTCGTAAGGGGGACCTTTTGCTACATACATCGAAAGATAAAATAGATGTAAGAATGGTTAGCATCAGGCAACACGAGAGTGGGAGGAGTAAAGTTGTAAAAATGCCCTACTGAATACTTCAATATAACAAGTATGTGAAGGGTGTAGACAGGGCTGACCAGTACCTATCATATTACTCCATCCTTAGAAAAACAGTGAAATGGAGCAAAAAAGTTGTATTATGGCTTCTGAATTATGCACTCTTTAATGTTTTCAGGGTCAATAAATTTCAAAATCCTAACAGCAAAATGTCAAACAGAAGTTTTTTGCTTGAAACAGCCTCTTGTTTGGCAGTCATGAAATTAGGAACAGATGACAGGGAAGAGGAAGAGAAAAGGAGACCACCTGAAGACCCACCAGGGAGGCTGAGACATGAAGAAAAATAAATTAACACCAACTGTGATTGGAAAGAAAAAAATACTCCTCCAAACCTTGCCGCATTTGCAATGAACACAAGAAAAGAAACTCGCTACATATGCTCTTTTGCACTGTGCCTTTACATAAAGGGAAATGTTTCCAACACTATCAAACCTTCAATTTCTACTAGAAGGTCTGGTGAGAACACTAATAAAGATTTATTTATGCATTATTGTTGTTGACTGTAAATATATTGATGTAAAAGCCACACTGTGCTAGCGCGGTTTAAAATTTAAAAGTCAACCCTACTGACAGAAATGTCCGGTCCAGCAGCGGTGGATGGAACACACAGCTGTCGGTCACCAATGTGTTAATTAATAAGAAATTGAACACCCCAGATAGCAAAAAATCTGGAATTTATCATATTAATTGTAAGGACTGCAATAAAGTATACATAGGAAAAACAAAAAGATATTTGGACACTCGCACTAAGGAACACTTCAGAAATATTAAAAATGATGAAATTGAAAAATCAGCTATTGCAGCACATAGTTTATTGGAGAATCATAAAATTGAAAAAGAAGCCCTACTTTTAAAACATTTGGATAAACCTTTAGAATTGACAATTTGGGAGAAGATATATATTCGGAAGAACAAATTTAGATCCATGAATTTCGAGATTCCTGATGAATGTGACCTCATCTCAAATCATCAAATCAACATCAGATGGTAACGTTATAAATGGAGATTCCAACGAAAATGTCGGCTGAAAATGAGAGAGATCCTTCTCTCGAAAACTAGTTCCCGTGTTTGAAGAAACATAAAATATGAGGTACGTTGATTATGTGTTCTTTTCTTTTTCATAATTTTCTTTGTTCATTGGTATGTTCACTAATCTATGTGTCAAACTATTGAAAACTGCTTCTTTGTGAGCTATGTGATTGAAACCTAAAGCTTTTATGTAGTTATCTATATGTGTCTTCTTTCTGTAAATTCCAAATTCTATCTTATTTTCTTCATTCCTTTTTAAGTTGAGATCTAAAAATGGTATTTCTCCATTGATTTCCTTTTCCATAGTGAACTTTATAGTTTGACTTTGAATGTTCAATAATTTTAATGCATCATCTATCTGTTTATGATTAACTATTGCAATTATGTAATCCACATATTAATATGAGGTGAGTGATAAAAAATATTCTACCTTAATGAGGTAAGATGTTAATCAATGACTCATTAATTTACAAATACATATGTATATTCATTATTATGGTTTTCAAAAGATGTAACATATAACTCAGTTATTTGAATTGCTATGAATGTGTATTTATTTTAAAAGTTATATTCATTTTACAGTAAGTGATGTATTATAAACAGATTATTTGAATGACTTCTCATAATAATCATGCAAATGTAAATGTATTGTAAGACTATATCTATGAGAAAATGATTTATTACAAAATGAACATTTGAACGGTTTCTCTTTAGTATGAGTACGTAAATGAATAGTAAGAGCGTACTTCTCAGAAAAGGACTTGTTACAAAAATCACATCTTAATGCCTTATCTTTAGAATGTGTATTTAAATGTCTGAGAAGATTGCCTTTTCGAGGAAATGCCTTATCACAAATCGAACAATTGAATGGCTTTTCATCTGTATGAGTAAACATATGAGATTTAAGATGATCTTTCCGAACAAATGATTTATTACAAAGAGGACAATTGAAAGGTTTAATGACTTGGGGAATAAAATCCTCCTCAACACTACAAGCGTTAGTTGTCCCACTATTGTCTTCTTTTCTTGAATGTCGACTAGGATTGTAGATAAGAATAATATTGTTTATGTTACCATTATATTTAACTTCTTCTACATCCTCTATGTTTGGATCACATTTTGTTACATTCACTGGTGTTTCTAGCAATCTCTCTAAACTTTCTTTATATTGTTCCATCTGAAAATTTAACACAATTAAAATCAAAATATCTTTTATCACAGAATAAAAATAATAATCCATTTATTAAGAGGTTCTGGGCTATATGACCATGGTCCATGACTAGTGTTTCTTCCAGACATTTCACCCTCAACTGTGGAGGGCATCTTAAATATAATAATAGCTTTATTTCACCTGGCAGAGTTCAGGCCTTGAGGCCTTGTCTGTCACCCAACCAGGTTTTAAAAAATACAAAAAAGATAGTCTTACATCTAAGTTACAATATACATAAACGATTACATGTTATAAATACAATACAATTAATATTTATAATGTATTTGGATTTACTCTAGATTTAAGAAATGAAATATATAATATGTACAAGATATATAAAAAACGAGAAAAAATTATTAATGACATAGTATAAATTTAAATAGATAGAGAAAAACTAATTATTAGACAACAGGTAACTGTATAAGAGTGACTAAAAAGTGCCACGTGTGCGGCAACTCCTGATATCTTGAGGAAGGAAATTCCAGGAGCGGGTAGAGGCTTCTGTAAAGGAAGTAGAAAAAGAGCAAGTACCATGAAGGGGAATTGTTAAGAGACTGTTATCATGTGACCTAGTGTCAGTATTGTGGTAAGAGCATAACTACTCAAATCTGGAACCAGGTAAGTAAGAGAGTAGGAATTCAGAACCTTGAAAAGTAGTGAAAGAGAGTGCAAAGTTTACGTGTCAGTAAGACGGAGCCAAGAGAGGTTATTAAAGTGTTTGGAAAATATTGGTCATAACGGCGGATATTGAAAATGAATAAAACGCAAGCATTATGAACACACTGCAGTCTCTGCGACAAGTCATGGTTTAGATCATTATATATAATGTCACAATAATCTAAATGTGGCAACACAAGATTCTGCACAAGGATATGTTTTAATAAAACTGGGAGATAATTCTTTAAACGTCCAAAATAATGTAAGATGGAGAAAGTGTGTTTTCATGTGTGTTTCATTTGCGTTTGCCAGGTTAAATTTGCATCTAAATTTAGTCCAAGATCTATTACTCAAGAAGAATAAGGGATAATTATATTATTTATAGCAATGTTTGGAAGTGTAGATATGTTAAAGTTTGTAAGCAGTCTTTAAAAATAAAATAAGTTAAAATATACCTTCTTAGGTAAGATCCGTCATCCTCAACTTATAAAATATGTATTCTTTATGCCTGTAGGCCTTTCAGAACATCCATTCCATCTTCAGCAGGTCCTTCTTGGCTACAATATCTAATATGATGGTTGATGCTTCTGGTCCTAATGTGGTGTTGTCGTGACTAAAGCTTCTTGCTGACGATATCGTATAGTGGGTTGTTTAGTCTGGGAGTGCTTTCATTTATTAAAAGCTTGTTGTCAATTTCCTTGATAATTTCCAGGTCTTCCAATATGTTGATTTTTGTTGGATTTCCCTCTTTGTGTACTATTGTAAGGGTGTCTTCTATTGAGTTCATTCTATGACCGGGCGTTTATTATGTGCTTAGCATAATTAGACTTTCCATATGCGTATATGAAATCAGCGATGCTCTTTAAACCATATGTTGAAGCTTCTTTTCATTCTACCTATATAGAACTTGTCACAGTCTTTGCATGTTAATTTATATACACCCTTGCCATTAAATTTATTGTGTGTTTCTATTTTGTTACTTGTTACATTATTTAGTTTATTATTAGTTTTGTAGGCTATGTTTAAATTTTTATTTATTTTTCTCAATGCTTATGCCAATTTTATGGTTTTGTGGCCAGTGTATGTTAGTGTAGTCCATGTATTATTAATATCTGTTACTGTTTCCAGTTTCGTTATTTTAATTATAAAAAACTGTACACAAAAATCAACATATTGGAACACCTGGAAATTATCAAGGAAATAGACAATAAATGAAAGCACTCCCAGACTAAACAACCCACTATACGATATTGTCAGGAAGAAGCTTTAGTCATGACAACACCACATTAGGACCAGCAGTATCAACCATCATATTAGATATTGTAACGAAGAAGGCCTGCTGAAAATTTGAAAATTAAAGCAAATGGAAATACGAGGAAACTAGGAAATAGCCATAAATCATCCAAGAATAAATATCTTGAAAGTGAAAATGTGGTTAATAATAGTGTTGTTTATTTTTTATTTCACTCACCTCATACTTCATAACTCCTCACAAACCCAAGGTTTCGTCACATCATTTGTGACATTCTCGATGCTGTGTCACGTTCACAACTGACGTCTAACGGCCTTCTATCCTGCAGACTGACCTCCACGCCATCTGATGGCTGACCGACGAACTTCCAAATCAGTCCTCTCTCCTTATAACCGGGTATTTCAAAATTCATAGTTGTATTTTCATTCTTGCATATGTAAATTTTTTCCCAAATTGTGAGTTCCTTCGGTTTTTCCAATTGTTTAAGTAATTTTGTTTTGGTTTCTATTCTATGTTTTTCTAAATACAAGATTAAAGGAACACCTCAGAAATGTTAAAAATGGAGAAACCGAAAAATTTGCAATAGCTGCACATGCCTGGTCAGAAAAACATATAATAGAAACCAAAACAAAATTACTTAAACAATTGGAAAAACCGAAGGAACTCACAATTTGGGAAAAAATTTACATATGCAAGAATGAAAATACAACTATGAATTTTGAAATACCCAGTTATAAGGAGATAGGACTGATTTGGAAGTTTGTCGGTCAGCCAGCAGATGGCATGGAGGTCAGTCTGCAGGATAGAAGGCCGTTGGACGTCAGTTGTGAACGTGACACAGCATAGATAATGTCACAAATGATGTGACGAAACCCTGGGTTTGCGAGGAGTTATGAAGTATGAGGTGAGTGAAATAAAAAATAAACAATATTAAAAAACCTCATAGTGTTATTTCCTATCTGCATAACTTAATAATAGTGTTGTCAACTTATCATCAAAAACTTTTGATAACAAAGAAATGCAACTTTTTGGAAAATGGTTTGAAAACATGTATACATTTTTCGGGACAAAATAGAAGACTATATAGCATATACAGAAATTCTAATCGAAAACATGAATATGAAAGACAAAATTACTATCAGGAATAAATGTGGAAAAATTATCAAAGAAATCAAAGAAACACCGATAAACAAAAGGGGTTCAAGAAATATGAAAATTATAAAAGACATAACAATGTAATAATTACTAAAGCTGACAAAGACAAACAATTAGTTATTTTAGACGAAGAAGAACACAACAACAGAATGGAAAAACTTCTGGACTCCGAAGAATATACACAAATTCAAGCAGATCCCTTAGCAAAATAATTAAAGAAGTAGACAACACTCTTAAGAACATCAACAACATTTTAACTAAGAAAGACAAGTTTCAAATCCAAAAATTCCCAACATCTACGGACTCCCGAAAGTACACAAAGAAGAGAAGAAAATGAGACCAATAATTAACAACATAGGGTCTCCTACATATCATTTATCTAAATGGTTATGTAATGAATTTAGTAAAATGAATGGATTTGAAAACTCTTCAATAGAAAAATCTTATGAATTGATAAAGAAACTAGAAAACATACAACTGCAAGCTTCAGACAGATTAGTTTTTCAAGCATTCCTAAAGACCAAACTATGGAAATTTTAGAGATTTAGCTAAACAATAATAAAACTGAAAAAGAAAAGATAGTCAAATACAGAAATCTAACTAAATTATGTATTGATAATATGTTTTTCACCTACAATGAAAGATTCTATAAATAAAATTCAGGACTTTTGATGGGAAACCCTTTATCTCCATTCTTAGCTAATCTATTCATGGTAAATTTTGAACACAAGATAATTAGTGGACATAGTTTAATTTTCAAGTTCTGGTGCGGATATGTGAATGACATAATTGCAATAGTTAATCATAAACAGATAGATGATGCATTGAAATTATTAAACATTCAAAGTCAAACTATAAAGTTCACTATGGAAAAGGAAATTAATAGAGAAATACCATTTTTAGATCTCAAATTAAAAAGGAATGAAGAAAATAACATAGAATTTGTAATTTACAGAAAGAAGACACATATAGATAACTATATTAAAACTTCAGGTTTCAATCACATTGCTCACAAAGAAGCAGTTTCCATTAGTTTGGCACACAGATTAGTGAACATACCTATGAACAAAGAAAATTATGAAAAAGAACACATAATCAACGTAGCCACGAAAAATGGTTATGCAGACAGAATGATACTCAAGAAAATAAACAAGTTCAAAAGACAAATTTATTAATAAAAGCACTCTTCTAAAAGTAAAAGAAGAAAAAGTAAAATTCAGAAAATTCATATATCATCCATTAAAACACCACAAGTTTTCAACATAAGGTTAGCACCCAAAAATGACTACAGCATCAGTAGATTGATTAGACCTAATAAAAATGAGAAAATTAAAGAAAAAAGCAAATCAGGGATTTATCAGATTAAATGTGAAGAATGTGAGAAATTTTACATAGGAAAACTAAGAGAAATTTGAAAACAAGAGTGAAAGAACATCTCAGGAATGTCAAGAAAGGGGAAGTAAAAAAATCTGCAGTGGCTGCCCATGCATGGTCTGAAAAACATTTTATTGAAAAAGAAGCTAAATTCTTAAAACAAATAGAAAAACCAAAAGAACTTACTGTTTGGGAAAAGATCTACATTCAAAAGAGCGATAAGAAGAAATTGATGAACTTTGAAACTCCCGGTGAGAATGACCTGGTTTCGAGGTTTTTCAGTCAGCCAATCAAAGGAGCGAAGGACGGCTCTTCAAGATGTCAGAACAACGGTCATGACAATACTGAGGATGGACCAGAAACTATGTTCCAAAACTGGTTTATAGTCAACAAGAAGAACAATATGAGGTGAGTGATAAAAAAATTCTGCCTAAATATGTCATAAATTTACACTTGACAACTATAAATGGAAACCAAAGAGTTGAACCTCCTAATATCAGATGGCATTGTACAGGACGTGAGACTACTGGGTGTGTGAGGATGGAAAAGGAAGGCAGAAAGTAGAGACGTATGGAGATGCAATGTAGGGGCTGTCAAGGCCTGCAACGGACTGTAGAACCATGATGATGATCAGATTCTGTACAAGGATCATAACACCCTATTATTTCCCTAGAATATATGGAGAGACTATAGAAATTTACAAACATAACGACAATTTCAATAGAAAAGCAGAAGGGATAAAACTGGCTAAAGCCTGGTATCACACATTAGTGAATTGACATATAAACATAATCAATAACAAGGAGACAATTCCGAACCAATGAGATGCTAGATTGACGAAGACTAGCCAATTTGCTTTGACCTCATCGAGCCATCCTGGGATCAGTATTAGTATAAATACCAGTTTCCAGCAGTCTACTGTTCATTCACAGTTGAATCTCCGACCAGGGAACACCACGTAGAACTACTTGACACTTGCAGTAGAGAGAAATGTCTGGAAGAAACACCAGTCATGGACCATTGCCACATAGCCCAGAATCTGTTAATATTATGAATACCAGTAGTGAAAGCCTGCAATTCAACTATAATTATCCTTTGTTCTGCAATAGAGAAATCACATATAAGTAATACTGCAAATTGCCATAATTTCATCAACATCACTTTTTAATTATTTTATGCATTTATAGAATGACCGAATAAAAAAAAGTTATATTGATAGAATAACTCCTTAAAAAAATAATAGCAAAACTATATTACCTCTGGTTTTACTTCTTCGCGAGCAAGTGGATCAAGAGTTATTGATTGTATGAATTGAATGAGAGAATTCCTTACATGAAAAATTCCTAAATGTAGAGACTTGGCAATAAATAGTTATATTGATAAAATAACTTCATTAAAATATAATAGCAAACCATTAACTATATTACCTCAGGTTTTACCTCTTCGCGAGCAAGTGGATCAAGAGTTATTGATTGTATGAATTGAATGAGAGAATTCCTTACATGAAATATTCCTAAATGTAGAGACTTGGCAATAAATAGTTATATTGATAAAATAACTTCATTAAAATATAATAGCAAACCATTAACTATATTACCTCAGGTTTTACCTCTTCGCGAGCAAGTGGATCAAGAGTTATCGATTGTATGAATTGAATGAGAGAATTCCTTACATGAAAAATTCCTAAATGTAGGGACTTGGCAATAAATAGTTATATTGATAAAATAACTTCAGTAAAATATAATAGCAAATCATTAACTATATTACCTCAGGTTTTACTTCTTCGCGAGCAAGTGGATCAAGAGTTGTGGATTGTATGAATTGAATGAGAGAATTCCTTACATGAAAAATTCCTAAATGTAGAGACTTGACAATAAATAGTTATATTGATAAAATAACTTCATTAAAATATAATAGCAAACCATTAACTATATTACCTCAGGTTTTACCTCTTCGCGAGCAAGTGGATCAAGAGTTATCGATTGTATGAATTGAATGAGAGAATTCCTTACATGAAAAATTCCTAAATGTAGGGACTTGGCAATAAATAGTTATATTGATAAAATAACTTCAGTAAAATATAATAGCAAATCATTAACTATATTACCTCAGGTTTTACTTCTTCGCGAGCAAGTGGATCAAGAGTTGTGGATTGTATGAATTGAATGAGAGAATTCCTTACATGAAAAATTCCTAAATGTAGAGACTTGACAATAAATAGTTATATTGATAAAATAACTTCATTAAAATATAATAGCAAACCATTAACTATATTACCTCAGGTTTTACTAGTCCACAAGCAAGTGGATCAGGAATTGGATCGGTCTCTTGTTTAATTACATTTTCAAATTCTGTATCTTCCATTTTTATTTTCTGTTCCATGTCCTGAAAAAGTCATCATTATGTCAAACTGAATTCTGAGATTACAGGAACAAAAGAAAACAACATATCGTCGCTTAAGAAACAATACTGCGTAACTAACAAAATACAAACTTTACACGAGAAACAAAAAACTGTTTATATTTCTCCTTAGTACCTATAGATTGAAACCATTTTATCTATAAGTTTAGCAAAGTCATGGTACAAAATTTCATCCTAATCTATGTTTGAACTGAGCGCAATTCTTCAGTGATGATAACAGTATGAAAATGTCAATTTCACCAAAAGTGTTAGTTACGTGGTATTGTTTCTTAAGTGACGATATACTCTTACTTACATCAGGAATAGAAACTCTTACATAGCTCGGCAGATGACCTTCATACTCTTTAGCAAGATGACTATTCATCATGATCTCTGTTTCTGGAAAAGACATTAAAATACAGTGAATTACACACAACTTTCTAAGGTAAAATAATAATGGAATTAATGTTTCAGATACACTGGAAATATAATTTTAAGTTAGGGAGTAATATTTTTAAAATTGGTACCATAGATTATCATGTCATCTAACATTATCTTCTTCATGGAATGAACTTCAAAAAGTTTGTTCCAGTCTCATGCAGAAAACTGATCTCTCCATTGTGCTCTTGGCCATCCCACAAATCTATACCCCTCTGGCTTATATGTGAATAACTGTATTGTTATACATTCCTAATCCATTCTTTCAATACAAATGAACCAATTTTGTAATATTAGCAATGAGGGGCATTCCACTGTTACATTTTTATGATCAAAATAATCATTGCAGCGGTGACTCAATCACATGAAAATTACCATATAAATCAAGCTCGTTAAAACAGAACAATGATATTTTTTTAACAATTAAAAAAAATTATTCTTTTCCTTTCAGAAAAAAAAAAGTCAAATTTTCAGATGTTTAATTATTCTCAATTTCAAAGAAAAAGGCATTGATAAAGTAACCAATTGTGAGATGCTTAACACAAGAGGAAACAACAGAGCGTTTAAAGTGGGAGTTCCCTTCAAATACTAAGACGAGGTATTCAATACAGACTTCTGGCCAAAAGGTGTCACTTTTCGCTCCTTTCGGATCCGATTCTAACGACCTGAACTGTATCCTCTGGAACATTGAAAGTCTGCGCTCCATAATGAAAAACCCAGAAATGTTTCTACTGGATCAAGACCTACTTGTACTTAAAGAAACCTTCCTCCTAGAGCCTGTTCAACTAGAGGGCTACTACGCAATGCATGCATTAACACAACCTGAACAAGAAGGCAGACTCTCAAGTGGAGTCTCATGTTTCTACAGACCAACCTTAGGGGAAGTGATCCATAAGTATAAAGAAGAAAACACAGTGATCGCCAAGTTCCATAATTTCACAGTTATCGGAATGTACATCAGACCTTCCACATCTAGAGAAGCTGTAATAGGCACTATCCTCCAGGCAATACATTGCACGAAACCTGACTCCCCAATAATACTCGCAGGTGACTTCAACTGCCAAACAGACAAGCCAGACAGCAAAGCCACAGCAGTAGACAAGGCCTTAAGGCCTTAACTCTGCCAGGTAAAATAAAGCTATTTATTTATTATTCAAGACATTTGAGGAACAAGGCTTCTATCTAGTCAACAACAACATAATTCCGACATATATCTCATACAACGGATCCAGCATGATAGACCTCAATTTCTATAGAGGGTAAGAGATAACTATAAAACAGGTGGAACACATATGGGCACCTCTACGGAAACACGTCCCAGTAAAGACAACTATCGTAACAGATAAGCAAAAAGCGGAAGCTCCAGAAAGGCGTTGAACGCCGTGCTGAATCAATACAGAACTTCTTCAGAGAAAATTAAAAAAAGAGGATGCCTAACAACTAATCGAGCAAGATCTCATCAAAACTGCTCTTCTATTGTTCAAAGAAAGAAAACCTTGGAAAAGGAGAAGCAAACCCTGGTTCGATACAGAATGCTTCAAACAAAGGAAAGCAGTACTGGCAAAACTATACTCATGGAGAGAGTTTTACACAGAGGAGAGACTAAAAGAATACACACAAGAGAGGAAAAGACACAGAAACCTAATAAGAGAAAAGAGGTTACAATTTGACAAAAAGAAGGAACTCAAAACCATAACGGAAGCTGAGATGTCCCCACTCAAAATCCTAGAACCAAGAAGATGTAAGTCACACTCTCAAATTCCAATGAAAACATGGGAAGAACACTTTTGCAAGATATTACGAAAGACCCAAATATCCAAAGAACGAATAACTGAAACAGCGCAAGAAGCATGGACACCAATATCAATGGATGAAGTCTGGCACGCCTTCCAAGGATGCAAACAAAGAAATGCTGCAGGACCCGACAGCTTAACAAATGAAGTCCTAATGGATTCTCTACCAGTAACTATCGAAACCTGGATGGCGATGATAAAAAATGTATTGACTGAAGCATCATACCAGAGAGTAGGAGAGAGTCCGAACTTCTAATACTATATAAAGGGAAAGGACCAAAAGACTCACCCAACGCTTACAGCAGAATTGCACTGGAATCTGCATCTTTTAAAATTCTGACGAAGATTATACTAAAACATATATGTGACGGGAAAATCCACGATACAGGCTATCGAGTGTTATCAATAATCAGGGAAGCAACAAAATCATAGGTGGCCACATATACGCGGCTTTCATAGACTTCTCCAAGGCGTTTGATAGCATAAATAGAAACACATTACTGGACAAAATCTCCAGAATACTGGGGAAACAGAACCCATTCTTGAAACTAATTGAAAGTATACTGGCTTTCAACCTACTAACCATAAAAGACAAAGTTAGCCAATCTGACTACATAACACAAATAGAGTGCTTCAAGGGGTTCTTCAAAGCCCATTTCTCTTCAACTTGCTAACCCATGATGTAGTCCAAGAAGTAGCATCACTGGAAGCCACGGTCCTCCTCTATGCAGATGATATAGTCATCCTATCCAGAAATAAAGTAGCTCTTCAGAATAGCCTGGACGGTCTACATGACTGGGCGCACAGGAATGAACTATAACTTAACACAAGCAAAACTAAGGTTATGAAATTTAGACGAGGAGGAAACGTAAACAGGGATGACAAATTCAAGTATGGAAATGCCCAAACAGAATTAGCCAACTGCTATAAGTAGTTCATTCTAACGTTGCAAGTCAAGGAAAATCATTCACCAAGCACATCCAGGAAAGATGCACCACAGCAATAAAGGCCACTTTTGACATTCGAAAAGCTGTCAGTCCAAACAACTATAAGACTATTTCACATCAAGATATCACCAATAGCGTGCTATGCAATCACCACATTCTGGACTCGGTTAAACATAGCAAATCTGAAAAGATTAGAAATAGTCAAAATTACCTACCTCCAGAGAGTACTTAGGGTTTGAAGGTAGACGAGCTCCCAAAACTCATACACCATCTAACCAAGACTGACTTCATCAGAGAAATAGCGTCAAAATATAACCTGTCACACACCCCACCCTATGAAGCACACATAAGAGAGATGAGAAAAAGCAGAGGGTATAGACCTCAGATTCATCCTGACCCCAGCGATGAACACCGAAGAATGGAAGGAACCGAACTTCTCCCTGAGACACGTATTCACGAGGACTGCCACACATGGATTCCACTACAGAATATGTACCCAAAAAAGGTTCCACCTCGCACCGAACCAGTGCCTCTGCAAGCTATGTCATCAAAAATATGAACACCACCATCTAATTGACTGTATAGCAAGAAGAAAGCCTCTAAAATTCTACGCAGATGATAATAACTTTCAATAATTGTACCTAATGTACACAGTGGGTTTAATAAATCTTTATATAATTTCACCTGAGATACAAGACTAACTCCAAAATATGAGTAATAAATGTGACATTATGATCTAATTAAAATATACCTATTATTTTACAAATAAAGGATGTGCATTTAAATGGAAATTGGGTATTAGTTTGTAAATAATGCTATTGTATTTACACTTTATTTGCTATCAGACATAATTGCTCATTACATTTATTTTTTAAAATAACACAGATTATAGTGACTACAAAAATAATTGATATAGTTTCACCATGTCACAGTTTATTTCAGCTCAACTTTTTGTATTCTATTGTATAAGAGTCTAAACAAATGAAATGAGATGAATGAATTAATTGAAGGATCAAATTTGATGACGAAGTTGCATTTCACTTTAATGCTGGATACATATTTTTAATTGATTTTGGTTACATGGCCTTATTGTTAAGTTTTGTTAAGGTTATATTTAGTTTAAAATGTATGAATGCTTTATAGATATCTTGAACCTTTCAGTGTGAATTATATATACTGTCTCATAATTAGTGTCTATTTTTTAATAAAATGTTATTTTGAATGTTTTCTGACAAGAAATTAGATTACTCTTCAAAGTAGCAATAGACTTTAAGGTTTTGAGTAATTTTTCAATGATGTTCAATATCTGCGATGGCAGCACTTTCTTTGGTTTTAATGTGAAGAATTTGTTTAGACCCACTTCCACATATTTAATGTTTTTGATGTCTCGGAAAAAAAAAATGTGCCATGGATCAAAGCAGATGGTAATCTGAAGCTACAATATCAGGACTATATGTTGGGTGTGAATACAGATTGATTCCTCTCAATTCTTGAATTTGTGTAATAAGTCCGGTCGTGTTTGTACCCGTGACACCTCAAAGTTTCATGATTCATTCCAGTTTTTGAGATCGTTTGGAACAAACTCTCAGAGAATCACACTATTAAATTCCACCAGACACACTTTTATTGAACTTTTATGGGAAGAAATCACTATGAGGTTTATTTTAAATTAAAATATATCATACTTGGATATGAGGTGAGGTATGAAATATTTTAATGTAATCAGACATACTTTACCTGAAAAATTTAAATTACTTATGATTCAATATTATGATTTTTTATAATCAAAGTTTAGCCATGAAAAACTTATAAAGAGACTTTTTATATTCTTATAAAATAAATAGGATGAAAAAATTTCAACAATGGGTCATTATATATAAGAAATTGGCACAGTAATTTTATTGTTTTGCCTGTAATATTTTGAATGAAGTATATGATTTAATGTTATATTTTTAATTAATGTGTTCAGAATTGAATATAGTTTTATTTTAGAAAGAAAAATTACACTCGAAGCGGGAGTTGAACCCCAGAACTCTGACTCTGTACATCAGTGCAGTAACCATTACGCCAATCGAACTTCCAATAGGAACGTCAAACTTCTTTCTACTTATACAATTAAATCTCCTTTTGTCTGAAGGTCAATAGTCACCGCTATCAACAACGCCATCTGATGACTTCTTTTCAAAGTATTTTTATTGAGAATTTAAACATTACTTTTTAAGCAATTAAAGCTAATATTTTGATGTTATATTTTAAATTAACATGTTACAGAATTGGATATACTTTTATACGTACAGAGTCAGTGGTCCAGGGTTCGACTCCCAGTTCGAACATAATTTTTGTTTCTACAATAAAACTATATGATTTAATTTTAACTTATAATTATGATAGATTTGTTCACCTAACATTTAATGAAAATATGGTTTCTGAAGGATCAGTTTAGTGAATATGCAGCTGGAACTTTATCATTTACATTGAGTACAGTGCCACGAAAATTTAATTGCTCTACCTCAATGGTGATTTTCAGGAATTATTTAAAAATTTAATGCATATATAAAATAAAACAATCTACTTTAATAGTAACTGCTAAAAGTATCAGCAATCAATCTGGGATGCAAGTATATTCAATTAAACTACAGATTCCAGTGAAAGTGACAAAACAAGACAATTTTAAACATACCTAAATTGATCCCACCTCTTCAAGGACATGACATGTGTTGGGATCAATTTGGTATGTTTGTCTTCTTTTATATGTGGTTTTAATTGAACATATTTTGATTGCAGATTGATTGCTGATTCTTTTAGCGGAATTACTACTAAGGTAAATTGTTTTATTTTATATATAATGAAGTTTTGAAAAGTTATGCCTGACTCCATTAATTAAATTAATTAAAAATATATATATATATATATATATATATATAGCACACACACACACACTCGCACACACATGTATGTAGTAAAGAGAAATGTACCCATAATCCAGAAATCTGACATAGAATCAGATGTGCAGAGAGTTCCTCAGCATTTTGCCATTTGGTCGTTGGTTGGTTAGGTAAGTGAGCGATTGCTGGCAACCGACTGCTTCAAGCCATAGAGCTTCACAAAAATAAACTTTTATCCATTCTTATTAAGTATAATATTATATTGTATTTTGAGTTATTTATCAGCTGATGGCTCGGCATTGCTGGGGTATTTACTTATTGCAATCTTCATGGAATCAATCAGCTTAATGATTTGAAAAACCATGAATTAGATAATATACTCAGTCAATTTATAAATAACATTTGTACCCCTTGCAGATAAGTTCTGAGCATAGGCTTAAACAGTACCTTTTATCTCAGTGACTTTGATAACTATTGATTTGAAACCAATATCATTGCTTTATCATTATTTCTATATGTCACCCCTTCTCACCACATTAAAAATAGGAGATATTAAACTTGGACTGTGTCCACTGCTGTGGTCTCGAGGTAGTGTGCTGCCTTGTCATGCAGCGGGCCCGGGTTCGATCCCAGGTTGGGACAGTTTTTCTGGGTGAGGTTTTCCCTCACCTGTAAGACAAATGTCAGGAAAACTTTAAGGCCCAAATGGTCCCCAAAATCATCATCATTCATATTCGTCTTAGATTAAGCTTAGGATTAGGGACTCTCCTGGTGCATCATTATCATCACCCATCATATCATCGGAGCTACATAACCCTGCCTTCCAGGCGCCCCAACCTCAGAAGTGGGTTACAAGTACGCCATGCCAGGAGAGAACACCAGGAATGTCGAAAGACAACCTGGGGCATTCGCAAAAAAAACAAAAAACTTGCATTGTCATCAATGAGCTTATAGACTCTGAAAAATACAGGTTTGGCTAAGTTATGTAGGTAGGAAATAACACTATGAGGTTTATTTTAATATTGTTTAGTTGTTTCTTCACTCACCTCATACTTCTTAACTCCCTAGTAGACTCGAGTTTCTTCACTTCATTTGTGACATTCTCAATGCTGTATTACGTTCACAACTGATGTCCAATGGCCTCCTATCCTGCAGACTGACCTCCTTGCCACCTGATGGCTGACCGACGAACTTCCAAATCATTCCCTATCCTTATCACCGGGTATTTCAAAATTAATAGTTGTGTTTTTATTCTTGCATATGTAAATTTTTTCCCAAATTGTGAGTTCTTTTCGGTTTTTCCAATTGTTTAAGTAATTTTGTTTTGGTTTCTATTCTATGTTTTTCTGACCAGGCATGTGCAGCTATTGCAGATTTTTCTGTTTTTCCATTTTTAACATTTCTGAGGTGTTCCTTTAATCTTGTATTTAGATTCCTTTTTGATTTTCCTATGTATATCTTTTCACAATCTTTACAATTAATTTGATAAATTCCAGATTTTTTGCAGTCTTCAATCTTTCCATTTTTATTGGTTTTTTTTGTTAAATTGTTTTTGGTGCTAATTTAATGTTGAATTTGTTGAAGACTTTTTTAAACTTGTCAAATACTAAAGGATGGTATGTGAACTTTTAGAATTTTTTACCAATATCTTTATCTGTCTGAAAAGTACTTTCATTAATCATTTTTTGTTCCTTAAATTTATTTCTTTTCTTGTGTATCATCTTTTCTTGAAATCCATTATCCTTTGCAATTTTTATGATGGGTTTTTTCTCTTTATTGTAATTTTCTTTGCTCATGGGAACGTTCACAAGTCTGTGTGTTAAACTATTAAATACTGCCTGTTTGTGTGAAAAATGGTTAAATCCTGCAGCTTTTGTATAATTGTCAATGTGAGTTTCTTTTCTATAGATTCTAAATTCCATTTTCTTTTTTTCTTCATTCCTGATCAATTTAAGGTCTAAAAATGGTATTTCATGATTATTTTCTACTTCCATTGTAAATTTGTTTTATTTTGAATATTTAACAGTTTAATGGCATCTTCTAATTGTTTCTGTTTTAATATTGCTATGATATCATCTACATATCTTCTCTAAAATTTAAACATCAAAGGGTATGCTTTGGTTACATGACATTCAAAGTTCCCCATAAACATATTTGCTAAGAATAGTGATAATGGATTTCCCATTGCAAGAAAAATCTGCAATAGCTGCACATGCCTGGTGAGAAAAACATAGAATAGAAACCAAAAACAAAATTACTTAAACAATTGAAAAAAATGAAGGAACTCACAATTTGAGAAAAAATTTACATATGCAAGAATAAAAAAAACAACTATGAATTTTGAAATACCTGGTGATAAGGAGAGGGGATTGATTTGGAAGTTCGTCGGTCAGCCGTCAGATGGCGCGGAGGTCAGTCTGCAGGATAGGAGGCCATTGGACATCAGTTGTGAACGTAATACAGCATTGAGAATGTCACAAATGAAGTGAAGAAACTCGAGTCTGCTTGGGAGTTAAGAAGTATGAGGTGAGTGAAGAAACAACTAAACAATATTATGCACTAATCATCAGAATTTCCATTATATTAATTAAAGTTAAAATTTCTTTATATGTATATGAGTTGTGGTATTTAAGGCATATTTATTTTTCTGTATTTCAGGTTATACCATACATTTCTATATATGTATATAGACTATTTATAGTTGAAAATACATTTTCATGTTATGATGGAATATAAGTAAACAATACATGAGTATAGGTATACAATGAATAAACTTCAATTATATCCACAAATTAATTCAGATTGAAAGGTTTATGATACATGTATTTATTTATCAGTTTCTCTCATAATGCAATGTTGATTTTTAATGAAATGTTTGTCTGATGGAATTTTTGGTGTGTTTCACTGGAAGTTTGTTCCAAACAGGCGTGTAGTGAATGCAGATCATTATTCTCAACAATTGGTATGAGTTCATGTAATTTTGAGGGTCGTGGATTCAAACCCAAACTGACCCTACACTGCATATACAACCATGACAAAAATTCTAGAATTGGAAGGAATCAAACTGTTACCACACACTGCATATAGCTCTGATATTGAGACTTCGGATTACCATCTGTTTCAATCCACTGCTTGTTTCTTATAATAAATTTTGAAAACATTGAAGTTGCTGAAATTAGATATATGTATTTAATACAAGAAAGATTAATCAAGTCTAAATGTGTGAATTCTTTAAACCACGGCTAAGTTCAAAATTATAAAATATTTTATTGTGTACTTGATTTTATGCAACGTTCTAAGAACTGACAATTTTTTTTTACAGTTAACTTTTATTATGAGGCAATTCATGATTCTATATTACAATCACAGAAAAATATCATGTTTCTTGATGGAATTTTAATTCAGTTTGAAAAACTGCAGTTTTTCAAGACTGTAAGTATTGCATACTGAGCTATTTCAGTACTGTTCTTAATTAACACAATTTTCGCCCATATAAAAATATTTATCTAAATCTAATAAACTTATATGGCATATATTTAGTTATGACTTTAACCGGTATTATATGAAATTGCATTTTATTTGAAACAACATGTCAGTAATTCTGAGTAGTAAGTATTCTTTCCTCTTCATCTTTACATACACAGGATTAAATAATATATTTGATCTGGATCTTGTAAAATGGACAAACAAAACTTAAACAGAAATCAATTCTATATAAGTAATTTTTAGAAGCAGAAAATTTCAACAATTCGTAACCAACATGTACATGTAAATTTTTTATTACAAATTTTTGAAGAAGCGATAGTCCTTAGAATATTTTCACATTGTTACAAACATATGTATTTCTTTTAAAAGTATTTTTTTTCAGTAAGTGATATAATTAAATTATTTGATTGGATTTTTATTAGTATGCAAAGTTAAATGTCTTTTAAGACTATATTTATGAGAAAATGATTTATTACAGATCAGACAATCGAATAGTTTTTCATTAGAATGAGTACGTAAATGATTGGTAAGAGTGGTCTTCTCAGTAAATGACTTATTACAAACAGAACATTTGAATGGCTTATCATTGGTATGAATACGTATGTGTGTGACCAAGTTGCCTTTTAAGGCAAATGACTTACTACAATAAGAACATTCAAATGGTCTCTCATTATTATGAATGCGTAAATGTCTATTAAGAGTGGTGTTCTGGACAAAAGATAAATTACAAAAAACACATTTGAATGGTCTTTCATTATTATGAATACGTAAATGTGTGTTAAAATTGCATTTCTGTGAAAATAACTTATTACAAACAGAACATTTGAATGGTGTCATGTTACTGTGAATACGTAAATGTCTATTAAGAGTGATAATATGAAGAAAAGAGTTATTACAAAGCAAACAACTGAATGGTTTTTGATTTGAATGTGTAAACAAATGAGTTTTAAGAGTGGATTTCTCAACAAAAGACCTATTACAAATAAAACATTTAAATGGTTGTTCTTTTCTATGATTAAGTAAGTGTCTTTTATGAGTGTTTTTTCCTGCAAACGACTTATTACAAAATGTACATTTGAATGGCTTCTCACTATTATGCATAAGTATATGTGTGTTAAGATTATCTTTCCGAGTAAATAACTTATTACAAATAGTGCAGTCGAAAGGTTTTCTCGTTGCTATGTACACGCAAATGAGTGTTAAGATTGTCTTTCCGACCAAAAAACTTATTACAAATTCTACATTTAAATGGTTTCTCATTACTATGGATACGTAAATGTGTGTTAAGATTATCTTTTCGAGCGAATGATTTATTACAAACAGAACATTTGTAAGGTTTAATGACGTGGGGAATTAAATTATTCTCAACACTACAAACGTTAGTTGTCGCACAATTATCTTCTTTCTTTGAATGCTGACTAGGACTGTACATACCAGCAATATTGTTTACATTACAATTATAATTACTTTCTTCAACATCTTCAATGTGTACATCACAATTTGTTACATTCACTGGAGTTTGTAGCAATTTTTCTGAACTTTCATTGTATTGCTCCACCTGAAAAATTTAAAATGATCATATCAAAATATCATACATCACAGAATCTATATATAAATAGGTACGGACAAAACATTTCAGTACTTTTTTCTCCTCTCCTTATCAACCGAGTTTTTTTTTTGCTTTTTGTTATGTAGCTATTGATGAACTTTAGTGTTAGCAATAAAATAATTTTGGAAAGATTTTTTTTCCCCCTATTTTTGACGTAGAGTTGACATCATTATTTAGAGCTCCCTATTTGTCATACTTCACACTCCTTACCTCTACAAATCTATAATATTTGTACAATACACAATACAGTTTTTACCATTAGAATTTGTTGTATCTTTATATATTATTTTCATATTATTAGCTGGAATCAATTTAATTAATTTCATCATGTTAGTTTAAAACAAAAATATGATAGCTAGACCAAAGTCCAATTTCTGAATAAACTAGGGAACGGTGAATTATTTTAGCAGTAACAAATTATGAATGTGGTTTAATTAATGACAATATACTTAATTGTTTATCAGGAGAAGAAAAAATTTACTGTAGCTTTGATAAAAATAGATCTGATGAAAATGATCTGAATGGGAATGATTATCCCATTGAATTTTTAAATTTGTTGAATGTTAGCAGAATTCCACCTCATAAATTGAAGTTAAAACTCATTTCTATAATTAAGCTCAATTGTAACTTAAATACTGCAACAAGTTTTAGTTAATGGAACACGAATGAGAGTGAAATGCTTCCATCGCAATACTGCTATAAATAAAATAATTATGATTCCAAGAGTTAGTTTAACAATTCTGGGAAAATACTTCCGTTTCAATTACAAAGAACATAGCTTCCAGTAATATCTGCATATGCTATGATCATAAACAAATCACAAGGTCAAACTTTTGATAAAGATGGTGTATTATTGTGACATCCTGTGTTTTTGCATGGACGTTTATATGTTCCTGCAAGTAGAGCGTGTTCATTTCATAGTTTTAAATGTTATATTTCTAAAAGTAATGGACAAAGCAACTTACTCAATAATAATAGAATTTTTACAAAGAATATTATTTATAGATAAGTTTTACTTATAAATTGATTTAAATTTAAATTTTAAGAGGTTATATAGACTCTGAATAAACAGTCAATTAAAAGAATAGAAGCAGCAGAAATGAAATATTTACGATTTGTGGAAGGATATACTTTAATGGATAAAACATGGAGTGAAGATATCTGTAAAGAACTACAAATATTCAGTTTGACAGATAAAATAGAAGAGTACAGAAGAAAATGGTATGAACATGTCTGCAGAATAGATACCAACAGATTGTCTGAACTATGAATCAAGAGGAGGAAGAAGAGAGATCGGGGACGCCCATGAAAGAGATGGACACAGCAGCTATAATACATGGAACCGGAACAAACCAAAAGGGTTAATCCTTGCAAGAAGAACAAGAAGAAGAAGAGGTTCTGAACTATGTGGCTATGGTCCATTACTGGTGTTTCTTCTAGACGTTTCTCCCTCAACTGCAGAGGATATGATCAGTGGCGAGTTCTTCTAGGTAGTGTTTACTAGTTGGAGGTTTAACTGTTAATGAGCGATGGACTGCTGGAAACCATTCTTTATACTAGTGCTGGTTCCAGGGTGGCTGGACATGGATGATGCTGATTGGTTGATCATCATCATTCTAACATCTGATTGGTTCTGAACTGTCTGTTTGTTATTGACTATGTTTATACATCTACTGTCTAAAGGTGTGACATCAGGCTTTGGCCAGTTTTATTCATTCTTCTTTTCTATTGAAATTATCCTTATGTTTGTAAGTTTTTATAGCCTCTCTGTATAGTCTAAGGAAATAACAGGGCATTGTGGCTAAAACTTATCTTCATACAGAATCTGATGACCATTTATAATAGCATGTTCAGCTACAGCTGATTTGTCCATTTGTCCTTGTCTGCAGTTTATTTTGTGTTCCAATATACAAATGGTTATCCCCGGTCAGGGCAGTTTTTCTGGGTGAGGTTTTTATTCGGGGTTTTCCTCACCTGTACGACAAATGTCAGGAAAACTTTAAGGCCCAAATGGTCCCCGAAATCATATGGCCATCATCATCATCCTTATCATTATCATCATCATCCTTCACCAGTGTGGAAAGCAACGGGATGCTACCACACCTACAATTCCCTAGTAAAGCTGCAAAGCATAGCATGAAAATGCTATGATTGCAGTGAAAGACCTGCCCTCAGGCAGAATTACTATGGATGGATGGATACTTCTTATGCATGATTTTCCATATGTATATGGAAGTCAATGTACACCGCAAGTGGAGAGTGGTGGCCGAGTGAAGGTAGTCTTCTATTTTTCATGTGGGTCAGTAAATGGTATTTATGTTGTGTTTTTGTAGTAAAGACACTGTTCAACAGAGCTAGAAGTTATGCCAACTACATCTTAAAGAAGAACAACACCATCTTTTCAATTGTTTCCAGAAAAATGGACACACATACAGAGAAATAAGACAAACCATAAATCCACTAGGAGAGCAACGCAGAATGGATAACATACCTTCAGTCAACATAGCCTTCTTACCACATATATGAGTCACGGACTGTATCAGAAAACCATTACAGTTTATATAATATTAAAACTAAGTATAATTAAAAATCTAAAACATGCTTATTATATCTGACTATTATTTCATGCTTATTATGACAATTTCATTACTAACTGTGCCGTTGATACCAATGAGACGATGGAAGCATTTAAAATACATCATTTTATATTTTCAAATTTTGATATCAAGTTATTGAAAAGTTAATTTAATAACATCCAATTAAGTGACTGATGATTAACTTCTTCACGTATATAATCATTCTTTGTGTGTTCCAGAGAGAAGGAGCAATTTCCTCTATTATAAAATTTAAAAAAAAGCAACCTATTTTTAATAATGCAATAAAGTCAGTTCTGTTGTTTCAACTCATCTCCATTTATGGTAGTTTAATTGAATTATAAATTATATATTTATGATCAGATTGGTTCTAGAGGAGAAATAAAATTTTCTAACATATTCTGTAGAAATAATTTTGTGTTACCTAGTGTTCTGATTATTACTTATTTTAGGAATTCTCACTATGAGGTATATTCATTAAGGTAGAATATTTTTATCACTCACCTCATATTGTTCTTCTTATTTGATTATAAATTAGTTTCGGAACATAGTTTCTGTTCCATCCTCAGTATCGTCATGACCATTGTTTTGTCGTCTTGAAGAGCTGTCCTTCTCTCCTTCCATTGGCTGAATGAAAAACCTCGAAACCAGGTCATTCTCACCGGGAATTTCAAAGTTCATTAATTTCTTCTTTTCGCTCTTTTGAATGTAGATCTTTTCCCAAACAGTAAGTTCTTTAGGTTTTTCTATTTGTTTTAATAATTTAGCTTCTTTCTCGATAAGATGTTTTTCAGACCATGCATGGGCAGCCACTGCAGATTTTTCTACTTCCCCTTTCTTGACATTCCTGAGATGTTCTTTCACTCTAGTTTTCAAATTTCTTTTAGTTTTTCCTATGTAGAATTTCTCACATTCTTCACATTTAATTTGATAAATCCCTGATTTGTTTTTTTTCTTCTTTATTTTTCTTCTTTAATTTTCTCATTCTTATTAGGTCTAACCAGTCTACTGATGCTGTAGTCATTTTTGGGTGCTAACCTTATGTTGAAGTCTTTAAAATTTTTTTGAAACTTGTGGTGTTTTAATGGATGATATGTGAATTTTCTAAATTTTACATTATCTTCTTTTACTTTTAGAAGAGTGCTTTGATTAATAAATTTTTGTCTTTTGAACTTGTTTATTTTTTTGAGTATCATTTTTATTGCAAAACCATTTTTCGTGGCTACGTTGATTATGTGTTCTTTTTCTTTTTCATAATTTTCTTTGTTCATTTTTAGATCTAAACTTAAAAAGGAATGAAGAAAATAAGATAGAATTTGGAATTTACAGAAAGAAGACACATATAGATAACTACATAAAAGCTTTAGGTTTCAATCACATAGCTCACAAAGAAGCAGTTTTCAATAGTTTGACACATAGATTAGTGAACATACCAATGAACAAAGAAAAT
Organism: Diploptera punctata; assembly: GCA_030220185.1. Taxonomy (NCBI): domain Eukaryota; kingdom Metazoa; phylum Arthropoda; class Insecta; order Blattodea; family Blaberidae; genus Diploptera; species Diploptera punctata. Next base: position 844,656 of record JASPKZ010010698.1, read on the forward strand.
TATGAAAAAGAAAAAGAACACATAATCAACGTAGCCACGAAAAATGGTTTTGCAATAAAAATGATACTCAAAAAAATAAACAAGTTCAAAAGACAAAAATTTATTAATCAAAGCACTCTTCTAAAAGTAAAAGAAGATAATGTAAAATTTAGAAAATTCACATATCATCCATTAAAACACCACAAGTTTCAAAAAAATTTTAAAGACTTCAACATATGGTTAGCACCCAAAAATGACTACAGCATCAGTAGACTGGTTAGACCTAATAAGAATGAGAAAATTAAAGAAGAAAACAAATCAGGGATTTATCAAATTAAATGTGAAGTATGTGAGAAATTCTACATAGGAAAAACTAAAAGAAATTTGAAAACTAGAGTGAAAGAACATCTCAGGAATGTCAAGAAAGGGGAAGTAGAAAAATCTGCAGTGGCTGCCCATGCACGGTCTGAAAAACATCTTATCGAGAAAGAAGCTAAATTATTAAAACAAATAGAAAAACCTAAAGAACTTACTGTTTGGGAAAAGATCTACATTCAAAAGAGCGAAAAGAAGAAATTAATGAACTTTGAAATTCCCGGTGAGAATGACCTGGTTTCGAGGTTTTTCAGTCAGCCAATGGAAGGAGAGAAGGACAGCTCTTCAAGACGACAGAACAACGGTCGTGACGATACTGAGGATGGAACAGAAACTATGTTCCAAAACTAGTTTATAATCAAATAAGAAGAACAATATGAGGTGAGTGATAAAAATATTCTACCTTTCTGATTATTGTTATCATATCGAATGTATTCATTGAATGAGAGGAATTTTTTTGTTTGAAAAATTCTTAAATATAGTGACTTAGCAATAAAAAGTTATATTGATAAAATAACTCCATTAAAATGTAATAGCAAACCATTAACTATACCTTATCCGCTCGTAGAGCGGATTATCATCGACAAATGGCAATTGTATCCTTCTGCTATTTGCACCATAATTACGGTCATATTGATATAGAGCATGTGTGAAGTATATAAGACATGTGCTCGTTGAATAGGGTAAATTACAAGAAAGCTGTTGATATATTTCACTGAACTTGTGAAATACACTTAATATAACTGTCTTTTTTACCACAAATCAAAGGTTTGCCAGACTTGTGTTTTAAAACTTTAGACGGCGACACAGCAACAGAAGACTCAACACGTTCAGTCATTTTGTTGCATCGAATCGACTGACACATGACTCAAATGCATCATCCATATGTAATAAATTATTTTAAATTATATTTATTAATTAGGCATATTTTAAAATATTTTCTATGTTCTGAATATTATTATTTTCATTCACGAAGGATAACAACTATATTCAGAGGATATATTTTTAATTTAATGAAGGAAACGGAAAAACTGCATTTAAACTAGCGTGAAATATTTTCAAAGCCCTGTAGAACAACAGTGCGCATGCGCCAGAGTTTAAAGAGCCAGCGATGACTCACAATTGAACCACATCGATTATCATCCTCGATTACTATCCGTCGCTATGAAATTTAAATGACCAATATTTGCAATAAATCCCCAAACCTATGTTAAAAATATATTAATAATATTAAAAATACCAAATGTTTATTAAAAATGGGTGTACACTTACTTATCACTAACGCTGATTTAACCAGCGATAGAAAAATCATAGACTAAGTAATATACTCTGTGGAGAATATAGCAGTTAGCATCACAATATTGTCTAACTGACATAATATTGTGATAAATAAATACTTCAAAATTGTCTAATAATATTATAAAAACTGTTTGAAAAAGTTTAAAATATTAATTAATGTTAGTAAATACAGAAGAAGATCTATAGTTTACAACAATATAATTGAAAAATCAAGCGCTAGTAGAAGTGCAGTTGAGCCAAGGAAACTACTTTTTGCGTACTGGTTGCTTCTACATCATACATCGGTGTCCATAACCAATGAAATGCAAGGAAGTCACATGGTTTTGTTTTGATGAGGATCACTTTAAGAGCAGACAGCATTTACAATATCTTATGTTTTACTTCTTTAGAAGCAGGCGGATCAAGAGTTATTGATTGTATGCATTGAATGAGACGAATTCCTTACATGAAAAGTTCTTAAAGTAGTGACTTAGCAATATAAAGTTATATTTATAAAATAACTCCATTAAAATATAATAGCAAAACCATTACATTACCTCTGGTTTTACTTCTTCACAAGCAAGTGGATCAAGAGATGGATCAATCTCTTGTTTAATTACACTTTCAAATTCCATATCTTCCACTTTTATTTTCTGTTCCATGTCCTGAAAAAGTCATCATTATGTTATAACGACATACTACAGGCAAGAGGAAAAACAGGTTTACAAAAAGATCAGCTTTTTAGCATAAGAGAGTTTTAGAAAATAAATGGGAATATAATGGCACTGTGCAACAACTAGATGAAGTATATTTGAAGAGAAAAATTTTCGCCTAGACCGGGACTCGAACCCGGGACCCTTGGCTTTCCGGGCCAAGTGCTCTACCAACTGAGCTACCGAGGCGAGTTACAATCTAGACGCAAATTTTTCTCTTATGTACGTTGTAATTCCCTCGCGCCAAATGCTTGAAACCATAGCTTCTATCTTTGCAAATGGCGGCTTCTTAGTTAAGAAGACATTTATTGGGAATTTAACACTACTTCAAATATAATTTATCCTTCTATGAGAAGTGTTAAATTAATAATAAAATCGTCAATAGAAGCCCTACTGGCTATAAAGTAGTGTTAAATTCCCAATAAATGTCTTCTTAACTAAGAAGCCGTCATTTGCAAAGATAGAAGCTATGGTTTCAAGCATTTGGCGCGAGGGAATTACAACGTACATAAGAGAAAAATTTGCATCTAGATCGTAACTCACCTCGGTACCTCAGTTGGTAGAGCACTTGGCCCGGAAAGCCAAGGGTCCCGGGTTCGAGTCCCGGTCTAGGCGAAAATTTTTCTCTTCAAATATAATTTATCCTTCTATGAGAAGTGTTAAATTAATAATAAAATCGTCAACTAGATGAAGACTTTAAAAATGCATAAGATTAAATTAAGGGTGAAAGGTTATATAGTATCCTACTGGAGTTTGGATATCCTAACAAGACAAATTTATTTGAATGTGTCTAAATGGCACAACGGGTAGGTGCTGGTAAGCAAAGAGTTTTTGGACACATTTTAAATTCATAATGGGTAAAGCAAGGAGATGTACTATCACGTCTATTATTCAATTTTGTACTAGAATATGCCATCAAATCTTTAGAGGACGAAGATAGCCTACAATTCAATGGTATTAAGAAGTTGTTAGTTTATGCTAATGATGTAGTATTATTAGGCGATAGGAAGGAAAAACTAAGGGAAATACAAGCACATTTTATTGAGTAGTATTAAGGAATTGGGACAGAAAGTAAAGGACAGTAAAATTAAATAATTGTTCACACATATAAATGCTTTATAAATCATGAAAAATGATATTTAATGACAAATGAGGGAAATTTTGAAGAAGTGGCTAGAACTAAGAATGAGATGTAGAAGGAAATTTAACAGACTAAATTCTGGTATGCATGCTATTATGAAAATTATAGGGACTCTGGTCGTCCCATTTCTCACAATAAACATTAAACTGAAAAAAAAAAAATTATTCTCGCAGTTATATTATATGGATGTGAAACATGAAATCTTACTTTAAGGGAAGAGAAAAGATTAGAAATGTTTGAGAATAATGTTCTCAGGAAAATGTTTGGACCAAAAGGAAATAGACAGGAGAATGGAGATCATTTTATAACAGTGAGCTACATGATATTTATAGGAAACCAGATATAATAAGAATGGTTAAGTCTCATAAACTATAATGGGCAGGACATGTGGCACAAATGGGGAAAGAAAGATGGACATGGAAGTTTCTTGAATGAAAACCATAAAGAAAACACCCAATTGGTACACCAAAAATGAGATGGGTAAATAACATTATCCATGATATGAGGGAAGTAGATTATACAGGGGATGATTGGAAAACATTAATTCAGGATAGGGATGTATGGAGAGCTCATGTCTGTGCTAGTATGAAGTTAGTTAGGGGAAGAAAATGAAACTAACTTGAATTGTTACTTACATGAGGAACAGAAACTATTAAAGTGCTCGGCAGATGAACTTCATGCTCCTTAGCAAGATGACTATTCATTATGATCTCTGTTTCTGAAAATGACATAAAAAACAGTGAATTCCACACAAGTTTCTAAGGTAAAATAGTAGTGGAATTAATGTTTTAGATGCACTGAAAATATATTTAGTCATCGTCATCATCATCAATCCTCTTAATGTGTCCTCCTGTCGGAAGGTTGATTTCAAATATGCCTCCAACCATCTCTATCATCCCATGCTTTGCTTCTTTTTAGTTCTTCCCAGTCTTATCCTCTCTCTTGTAGACTTTTCTTCACTTGGTTAATCCATATTTCTCGTGGTCTACCTCATGGTCTTTTTCTTGTATCTTGAGATTTAACAGTTTTTGTGGTAGTCTTTCCTTTTCCATTCTTTTTAAATGTCCAAACCATTTTAGTCTACTTTTTCTATCTCTGTTGTTAATTTTTCTACACTTAATGTCTCCCCGATTTTGTCATTCCTTATTCTATCTCTCCTTGTTTTATGTACCATTCCACGTAAGAATTTCATTTCGGTTGCTTGGATTCTGCTCAAGTCCTTTTGATATATGTCAAAGTCTCAGCTGCATGTTAGAACTGGTTTGAAATAAGTTTTATACATTGCCATTTTATTCTTGGTGGATATATCTTTATTCCAGATTAATTGTTAAGTTAAATTATAGACTTTTAAACTTTTCTGTATTCTTCTACTTATTTCAGTCTGTATTTTCCCATTTGCATTATCATGGTTCCTAAATATGGAAATTTATCCACTTTTTGTAGATTTATGTCTGATTACTTAATATTCAAATCATCATTTTGATTTCTACTTATTTTCATGACGCCATTTCCTTGATATTTATTTTTAATCATATCTTTCTGTACTGCAAGTAAATTTTCAAATTGGTGACAAAGAATATATATTATCTATTATCTTCTTCATAGATTGAACGCCACAAAGATTGTTCTGGTCTCATGAGGAAAACTGATCTCTCTATCGTGTGCTTAGCAATCTCACACATCTATACCCTCTGGCTTATATGTGAATAACTGTACTGTTATACATTCTTAATCCATTCTTTCAATGTGGTCAAACCGAATTTGTTTGTATCTTTTTTATTCCGCCTGTTAAGCTGAAAATGTTGAGATCATTCCTAATATCTTTACTAAATTCTTTATCTTATAAAGTAACCAGCTACATGTCACAGGAAACTCATTTCTGCAGATTCTGCTTTTATTAGTTGGTTCTTAGTCAAAGTCCAGTTTTTGAAACCATGTAACAACACAGGAAAAGCCATAAATTTTAAAAATGTTAAGGCTCAACTGCTCTCCTACTAGCACTTGATTTTTCAGTTATATTGCTGTAAACTATAGCTCTTCTTCTGTATTTACCAACTTTTTTAATATTTTAAACTATTTGAGACAATTTTTTAACATTATTAGGCAGTTTTGAAGTATTTATTTAAATATGCAAATCACAATATTATGACACTGTTAGACAATATTGAGATGCTAACTGCTATTTTCTCCACAGAGTATATTACTTAGTCTATGATTTTTCAATCGCTGTTTTGGGTTATCACTAGTTGGATCAGCGTTAGGGAGTGACTAGTAAGTGTACACCCATTTTTAATAAATGTTTGGTAATTTTAATATTATTAATATAGGTTTGGAGATTTATTGCAAATATAGATCATTTAAATTTCATAGCGATAGATAGTAATCAAGGATGATATTCGATATGTGGTTCGATTGTGGGTTATCACTGGCTCTATAAACTCTGGCGCATGTGCATTGTTGTTCTATAGGACTCTGAAAATATTTCACGCTAGTTTAAGTGCAATTTTTCCAATGTTAATTTAGTTTCTTTCCTTATATATTTAAAAAATCATTTATAATACTTCCACATATGTATCTGAATTTATTCAATTTGATTTCAACATCTCTTTGTTTATTGTCTTCTTCTTCTTCCTTCCAAGTATTAGGCCAAGGCCTGTTACGATCCTATAGAAAATTTTCCCTCCAGCGTTTCATAGGACGGCCCTTGTATGTAATATTATATTCCAGGAATTCAAAATAAATTACTTGATCTATTTTCTGTTCCCTATACATATCTTCGCACACAGTGGAGAAGACCCTTTGAATGCTATATAAATTTTGTTTTGTTTACAGATACTTCCAGACCATATTCTTTTGAGACAGCATGTAATTTATGCATAGGTTATTGTAATTTATATTCAGTATCAACTAAAATGACTTGATCATCAAAATAATACAAATTCAAGAATAGTGTTATGTATTTTAAAACGAGTTTTTAAAATATTCTCCCACTGCTTTACAATGTCATCAATAAATATATTCAAAACTGCTGGTTTCAATGGACACCCTTGTCTCACACAACAATTTATTTCTGTAGTGTCATATTTGGTATTGTATGTTTCTCCTTAAATTTTATTATCAGCTTGAATGGCATTTACTAAGTGTTGTGGAATTCCTCACTTTAGCAGTATATTCCATAATTTCCTTCTATTTATTTTGTCAAATGCTTTTCTGTAGTCGATAAAATGCATATGTTGGTATATTAAATTGTTTTTGTTTCTCAAACACTTGCTTAACAATAAATATACATAAATGAATAGAATTCGATTTTTATGACTAACTCAGACTTGTAGATTTCTTGAAGACTAGTTTCAATACGCTATATATATCATTATTAAATACTGAATTGGCAGTTGTTAATCCTGAGTTGGATGTAGAACCCATTCTTCAATGAATGCCGTCTCATAGAATTCTAAAAGCCATGCTTCGTTACTGCCCCCAAGGTAAAAGATCACTGGGACGTCCAAGAAAGCGCTGGATGGAAAATTCCTCAGAAAAACTGCACTTAAACTAGCATGAAATATTTTGAAAGTCCTATAGAACAACAGTGCACATGCGTCAGAGTTTATAGAGGCAGCGATAACCCACAATCGAACCACATATCGATTATCATCCTAGATTACTATCCGTCGCTATCAAATTTAAATGACCAATATTTGCAATAAATCCTCAAATCTACGTTAAAAAATATATTAATAATATTAAAATTACCAAACTTTTATTAAAAATGGGTGTATACTTACTTATCACTTCCTAACGCTGATCCAACCAGCGATAACCCAAAACAGTGATAGAAAAATCATAGATTAAGTAATATATTCTGTGGAGAAAATAGCAGCATCACAATAGTGTCTAACAGTGTCATAATATTGTGAATTGCATATTTAAGTAAATACTTCAAAATTGTCTAATAATATTATAAAATTGTTTGAAAAAGTTTAAAATATAAATAATGTTAGTAAATACAGAAGAAGAGCTACAGTTTATAACAATATTTAATATTAGGAAGTTACATTTTGAGGTTATTTTAATTATATTATTTTTGGTCTGGACATCTTACCTCAGTATTAATGTTGATTTGTTCTTGGACATGTTTCCCAGTCTGGGAAAGCTGACGATAAAACAGAATTGTTTTGAAACATGTCCAAGAACAAATCAACATTAATACTGAGGTAAGATGTCCAGACCAAAAATAATATAATTATAACAATATAACTGCAAAATCAAGTGCTAGTAGAAGTGCATTGAGCCAATTGCTCTTTGAGACTGTAACAGGCCACACAGGCTAATACTTGCATGGATGATCATGATGATGATGATGATCCTGTAAGTTGCTTCCTGCTCCTGTTGGCTGACTGATGAACTTCCAATCATAAGTAATAATTAGATAAAAAAAACTGATAAATGAAATCACTTTTCAGACTGATAAAGAAATTAGTAAAAACTCAGGAAATTTACATATCATTCTATGGCATACAATAAGATTCAAAAACATTTTCAGCAAGTATATTAAATTTGTAATGAAAAATGATTATAGCCTGAATAGATTAATTAAAACCAACAAAATTGAAAAGATTAATTAAGGCAATAAATCAAGGATTTATCAAATTGATTACAAGATTGTGAAAACTATACGTAGGAACAACAAAAAAGAACTTAAAATACAAGATTGAAAGAACACCTTAGATATGTTAAAAAAGGGGAAATAGATAAATCTGCAATAAATGCATATGCATGGTTAGAAAAACACAGAATTGAAACAAAAGTCAAGTTACTGAAACAGTTAGATAAATCTAAGGAAGTCGCAGTTTGGGAAAATATTCATATCCATAAAAATCTTGAATTTTGAAATTCCCAGGGAGAAAGATATAATTTGGAAGTTCATCAGTCAGCCAACAAGCAACCTACAGGATCACCAACTGCCAATTCAGTATTTAGATGAAATTAATAATGATATGTAGTATACTGAAACTAGTCTTCAAGAAATCTACAATTATGAGGTGAGTTGTAAAACTCTAACTCTGAGCTGGGGGATAACTGGGAGCATACCAATAGCAGAGTTTGTTGAAAGGGAAGGAAAAAAAAGATTGCTTGTGATGTACATTTTAAGCAATGTTTCCATGGAACTCGAGCACCAAATTACCTACATGTTCGCTCCATATTCTATTTCTAGTATGTCCATTCCTACACTAGACAATGTGCACCTAAAATGCATGGAGTTTAAATAAAGAACTAGACAATATATATATATATATTGTATCAATACTAATAAAATTCATTCTTTAAAACCGTTGAGGTGGATAGTCATAAAATAAAAAAAAGTTAAAATGTACCTACTGCTGAAGATGGAGTAGAGATTCTGAAAGGCCTTCTGACAAAAAAGCATACATATTTTATAAGTGGAGGACGACAGCTCTGACCTAAGAAGGTACATTTTAACTTAATTTTTTATATATTGTAATTTGAAAACTATTACAAATGTTAGAAAGATAATTAAAAGGGGAGTGTCTTACTTGTACTGTATATCTAAGTAGTCCGCAATGAGGTTCAAAATAACAGCATCAACGCATGTATATTTTGTACAGTTGAAATATAGATTACCTCAGCCTATTTACAGTCCCTTACAATAGTCGTATCCAGTTCTAGTTCAGCGTTAAGATTTTTTTTTCTCGGAATGTTTTTCGATATAGAGCTGTTTACGCATACAATAAAATTATTCTATTCTTTTTTCATTGTACTGGTAAAATCGTTATTGTAATTGGAGTTTCAGTTTTAATCTGTTTGATCAATATATTATTATCAGATCGAACTCCATTATCTTCATACGAAACACATGTTGGCCTACATTCTATATCTTATAGCACTAATAATAATACTTTAATTTCGGAATAAAAACAAACTATTGTCGTTATAAACTATTCACTGTAATCTTAAGCATTGGCTTATTCACGGCCTCCTTGATATGACCTTGATGAGATTTTTCAATGTCATGTGTAAAACCAGAGCTAACCCACTATAGAAATGACCAACGACATTGTTATCATAGAGGGATTGTTATTCAGTGATGCCTCAGGTGATGCCTAGACTCCAGAAACCTCAAGCGTTGGCAGAAAACACTAACCGATTACAGCATACTGTATTATCGGCAAAACAATTTGCGCTATCTATCGATAAAAGTATAACTAATCAGTGTTGCCCGTGTGGCTCAGTCGTCACTTTCGTCGTTTGTAATACCACATTTCAAATAACTCCTGGAATAATAATAATAATAATTAATCAGATTTTACAGCTCACTTCCTTTTATTGAAAAACTCAGGACCAGTTTCGAAAGGGAAACTTATTTCGAAACCGGTCCTCTGTTTTACAAAAGTATGAAGCAAGGTGTAAAATTTGATTAATTATTATTAAATAAAACCTCACAGTGTTATGAATATATTAATTCACAACTTCATCTCAATTTCCAAGATCCTCAACTTACTCTTTATCCAATACGTGGAATATATTCCTAACATCAGAAAAACAGTTGATTAGTTTTAGAAAACTGGAAAAACATTTTATAATTCAATTAATTCTTTTAAAGTATTCACGTAAACTGGTTTTTTGTTCAAAATTTTCTTAGAAATAACATTATTTTTTGCATTACATTTTCCTAGAATTAAAGATTTTTAAGGAATGGTTCAAATAAAAATGGAGATATCATTTAATAATTATTTATTTATTTTAGACATATGAACAAAAATAATAATAATAATAAACAATAAGAGAATTTAAGTACGGTAATTATGAAGAATTAGTGCATTGAGATTTTTTAAATTTCTTTCCCTACATATTTTGCCAACAGAATTTGGTCCCTAACAAAAAAGGTACATTAAAAATTACAAGTGTTTTACTATCTTACTGTTCTTAACATATGATAATCTCAATCAAACAATGTATTAAATTACAATAAACCATTCATTTCACTGTATTGGTAGTGAATTCAATTATCAATGACCTCTTTCCAGATGGAGGTCAAGAGCAGCATTACTGGACATTTGCATATCTGAATGGAAAGAAAAAAAAAAGTTATACAAAGTACATACTGATTATAAGTCAAGATGGATACAACATGTTCATCGAATGGAAGATCACAGAATACCCAAACTAATGTTAAGATATCAACCTGCAGGAAGAAGAAGACCAGGACTCAAAAGACTTCTGGATGGTGTTTCTCTTGAGGCCGAAACAGGTCAACAAATGGCCTAAATTCGTGAATGTACTATGATGATGATGATGACGACATTCTGTAATGGACACTACATAGCTTTTGAATCTTTATAAACATACTACAATTATATGAACATGAAAAAATACAGAAATCTTACATTATTATTTCAACAGAATAACCATAAAGTAAACTATAAAAGAAATGGTAGAAAACAAACATTCTCCTATCCTATCAGTTCTTTTGCTGAAATAAAAAAAATTATAAAACAAGTACCGTACTTATAATTAAATATTCCTTTGTTGTTTTTTTAAGTTTTAATTAATGTAATATGTCTTCAGTCTCAAGTACACATTAAAAGAATTAATTTAACTATTTCAAGGAGTTGTTTATTTAAAATATAAGTTTTGGAGACATATGAAGATATATATATTTCCTCTTTGGTTCAAATTACAATATTTATACATATGTATATAAATTCAATATATGGTTATCCTTCAATAGCAGACAGTTATCTATTATGGCTTGCTATGCCTGACGTAACTTTACTGGCTCTATTAACACCATCTTTTCAGAGGTTGACCAAGATATAGACAAAGTCTGTAGAACAAGTTAAGGAGAATGTCTAGAAATGGGTAATTCAACGGATAGAAATTATGGAAGAGTGGACATGGAATAATGAAGATAGATAGAGAATCTTATCGAAAACTCGATCCCCAGAACAATGACAGGTAGCTAGATGAAGAATAATTCAATATAATTACGTCAAAGATATGGCATCTGTGTATCTATCACTAGAAAAAAATAATAATTTACTTAAAATCATATTATTTTTAACACTATACAAAAAGCATGTTTGCTTCCTAAAATTTCTGTAAGCAATATATAGAATAACAATTATACATAGGAAGATTTTCCCTAGATCATGTAAGTAATGCAACAGTCACATAAGAATCTTGTATTATGCGCAGGAAAAATATTAAGAATTTTAACAAGCATTAGAAAAAATTTTATATAAGTAGGAAATGTAAGTAAAACCATAACCTAATAATTCCGTAAAAGTAATTTGAGGTATTTTAAAAATTCCGTGACCTAATGGAAACATGAGCCAATTCATATATTTTAATATTTATTTTTATGCATAAACGTATTAATAATACTGACTAGAAAATATTCTTTCAACAGAATATTAATTACTTCTAATTAAACAAACAAAAATTGATGCACGATGCTCATACATTTTAAAATATGCAGCCAACATAATAGAATAAAATATACAGTTTATTATGATATAAATAAAAAAAACTAGGTATAGAAATTATTCAAAGCTAATATTACATGGAATAGTTTAACAAACATTTTATCACGATAATGTTTCTACTTAAATTAAGAGTAGGTCAGCTCATTTCAAATAATAAAGAATATTTAATTCAGGAAGTCTGTTGGCTGCACTCTCACTGCAGACGAATTTGCTTTTCGACATAGCAACTGCAGCGCTCCAAGCATTGGCAGCAAAAACTAGGCCTGGCATCACTCTCTTCCATTTGCGTTGGCCTGGGGTGTGTAAAACCCTATTCAGGGTGTACTTTATGGTACTTTTATATTTATCCTGCCTCATGATCTTTTGGTCAGATCTTCTGTGAATGAGGTCCCGGGTTCGACCGATCATACAATAGGAATTTATTCTTCAAAGGTCGCCAAGTCTAGAATGTAGGTAAAGGAATATCTTACCACGTCCTTATCATTTATCATTCATCAGGGTAACAACTAGGCATTCCAGTTCCACATGACCCAACCGAACAAATGAGTTACAATTTTGCAAATACCAGGGAAGCAAGACAGAAATGCCATAAAAGGCAACTGATGGCATTGAATATCCTTTAAAGTTTTAGCTTTAAGGAGAACTAGGTATTACAATTAAAATCCATATATACTGTGTGGTGAAATAGTAGATCATATTTTTGTTTCCAACTCCTTAAGGTCCATGACATTTCCTGAGAACAATAACTTTGTACCAAAGAAAATATGGTAATTCTTTCCAATCTTATATTATTTGTCAACAAGAAGTTACTGTGTGTAATTTTAGTTTTTTTTGTTGAAAATATATTATTATTATTATTATTATTATTATTATTATTATTGTTATTTGACATTGTTTAAATAACATAATTTTAGAGAGAGTTAATGAGTTTACTTATTTAGGATATAAACTCTCTTTTGTTGAAAATTTGGATTTACCAGAGAAAATTGTGAAATTCAACAAATCAATGGGAATCATTAATAGAGTTTTAAAACCTTCATTAGTGTAAAAATCAACTCGTACTCGTCTTTATCAAATAATGGCTCGACCAGTCCTATGTTATGGGAGTGAAGCGTGGACTATAAGGATGAGAGATGAAAGCAGACTAACAGCTTGTGAGATGAAATTTATGTGCCGAACAGCTGGCTACACCAAATGGGATCAAAAGAAAAATGTAGAAATCCTTCAAGAACTTAATGTGTCACCAATACTGGACTACATCTCCAGATATCAGCTAAACTGGAAGGAACATGTCTCAAGAATGGCTAGATCCAGGATCCCCAAGGCAATAATTAACTACTGTCCAAATGGGAAACGGTTACTTGGTCGACCTATGAAAAGATGGCACAAAAACCGCTTTCTCAGGCCATAACAGTTCATCTAGAACTAATACCTGGCAGGATGATGATGATGTTATTTGACAAGTTTTAAATGTATACATGTCTTCATGTGCCCAATATTAAGTTTTGATTCTGTTCCTCCATTCATCTCTATCCATCCTGCAGTCCCCTGTCCTTCATCAAATTCATAATTACCTCTATCCATGTCTTCTTAGGTCTCCCTCTTCTTCTCCTTTGATTTGGAATCCACTCCAAACTTTTAACTGGCAATCTAATTTCATTCATCCTCTTCATGTGTCAAACCATTGTAATTGTTTATTTCCCATAAATTGTGAAATTGTTTTGTTAAAGTTAATGTTTTCTTGGATAATACTGTTTTTACAAATTAAAAAAGGGACCTAATGTGAAAATTCAATCCTTAAATGGATGGCAATGAAAGAAGCTTCAAAAGAAGGAACTTAAAAATTTATTTTGTTCTCATATCATTTGAGATATAAAGTCTAGGAATTATGAAGTCATATAGAGTGATTGGTTACAGGCAGAAATACTTTTAAAAACTTTTTAAATTAGAAATTTTGGGGAACAGATCTCTCTTGAGACTTGAAGCAATATAAATTAATATGCCCAATGGATTGTTACGGTTGATGCTATTCCTTTCCTGGGTTATTTCTTCTGCAGAAATTCATGCAATGCATATGTCCTTTTAGAGAATTTAAAAAATAAAGCAGGAGAACACAAGAGGATGTACTTTAGTTATTTTGCATTAAATATGATTCATGAATAAATTAACCAAAAAATGAGATAATGGGTTACCCATTGACAGTCCTAACTTCTGTTCAAAGAAATTTCCTTTGTAGGTGAAAACAGTGCAGTTAATTTTAAATATTCTTCTCTACACTCTTTGTCAATCAAGAATACTTATGATTAGTGTTTTGTTAGAATCCTAGAAATGTGTCTTCTTTTGCCTATGGTAAAAATATTGTATTCTTCAGTTTATTTAGTAAATTTATACAAATTTTGATGTACTGAGAACCAAAAAGTTGCTCAAAAGATTCTATCATAGAATACCAGAATGGGAATCCTATCAATCAGATAGTATGTATTGACATGTCAAAAGGAATTCCTGAATATTGTTTTCTTTTTTTTTTTGCCCTATTTGTACAGTAACAATAATGCAGCAATGCATTATTTATACTGGCAGGGTTAAGGCCAATAAGATCTTGGCATCCACTCAACCAGTAAAAATTTGCAGTTCTTATGTAAAGGAGGTTAAATAAAAATTAACTACTCAGTTTATGGGAGAAGGTCACATTTTGAGTCCTGGTGGGGACAGAATTTTTAAATTGATCTAAATCCTCTGGCAAGACCATGGGTTGACTCAACCTCCAATGGAAATGAGTAACAGACCTTCTGGAGTTAAAGATGGTCATCATGCTGACAATCCAGGTGACATCTCATGCCGATGGTATAGAAGCCTGACACTCCAAATCCAATGGCCTTCCGAGGCCTGAAGTGTGATCACTTTACCATATTTATTTCTTTGTAGCCAATATCAGATTTCTAACCCTCACAAATTAAAATTGTATTGTACATAGTAATGTACTTATAATAATTAATTCCTCATTTATGTTTAATGAAGGATAATAATGCAATGTTTATATACAATTAAATCTTAGGAACTGTTTTAACCCTTTAGGTGCCGTGAGCTGATTAGATCGTCTCTGAATGCTTCTGTCCATTACCTGTTAGACAATAAACTTAAACTACTTGAAAAGCCGATCACATTGGCTGATACAATTTTAATTTCTGACACAAGAGATTTTACCCATGGCCTGCAGAGTGTTAATGAACATTAACAACACATTGTGCATATACAATGAAATCTTCACAAATTATGTTTAATGAACAATATAACAATACTTGCAATAATGATAATAGATAATGAGTTATATATATATATATATATATATCCATCAATCCTTAGTAATTCTGCCCGAAGGCAGGTCCTTAACTGCAATCATAGCATTTTCATGCTATGCTTGCAGCTTTACTAGGGAATTGTAGGTGTGGTAGCTTCCCGTTGCTTCCCACACTTTCCACACTGGTGAAGGATGATGATGATGATAATGATAAGGGTGATGATGATTATGATGGCCATATGATTTCGGGGACGGTTTGGGCCTTAAAGTTTTCCTGACATTTGTCTTACAGGTGAGGAAAAACCCCAATAAAAACCTCACCCAGAAAAACTGCCCCGACCGGGAATCGAACCCGGGCCCGCTGCGTGACAAGGCAGCACGCTACCTCGAGATCACAGCAGTGGATATATATATATATATATATATATAGATATTATAAATATATTATCGAGTTCGAATCCCGACTCAAGCATTCATTTTTCTTTTCATATCATATATATATATATATATATATATATATGTAGATTTTTGTGGATATAAGTATGATTATTAAAGTTTTCTTGGGGTTTCCGCATCATGGATTCAAGATCGGCCTCTGGCCACTGATTCAGACATTTTGGCATGATCCCACATGCCATTATCAATATTATTCCTTGATAATGGCATATGGGATCATACTGAAATGTCGAAATCAGTAGCTGGAAGCTGATCTTGAATCTATGATGCAGAAAACGCATGAAAATTGTATTAATTATATATATATATATATATATATATATATATATATATATATATATAATTTAACTAGAGAATTTGGAAATCAAGAGTGGCATTTGTTAGGACTATTTAACGAATAAAATGAAGCTGTTTACTCACAAACCATTATTTAAATATCGTTATTTTAAAATATGTATATATTTAATGTAAACGACGATGTTTGAAAATAAATGAGAAACGTTTGTTATGTTTCACTTGCTCATCACTGCAACCAGATCATATTATTTATTGCCAAAGGATCGCAATATTGTAAGAATGCACTCTAGTGGAGTAAAAAATGAACCAACATTATAGGTTATTAATTAATTTCGAATGTCCTATGATGTAAATATGCCAATTATATTTTTCTGGAACGTGAATTCCAAGGAAATAATACGGTTAAGAAAGTGCAAACAGTGGTTTCTTCTTTTTGAGGTATAATCAGTTGCTACAATTTGATATTATCTCCCGCAAGCACTATCTGGTTACATTCGTGCATTATATGTACAATCTGGTAGCCACAGGCATTCTAGACTTCGTATATAAATTGTTATATTCAACGTATTTCATTGGGAGTCAATCACTGTAAAATAATGGTCTGACCTATTCAGATTGTTAAAAAGGAGAAGCTTGATTTTAAAGTGAAAATTAAATTGATAAAATCGAGGTGAAAAACAATTATGATTGGTTGTAAATCAAAATTCATTGAAATATGATTGGTCATTGACTCCCATTTGGTGCATGAGCTAAATAGACAATTTAAAATAAAACTGGAAACAGGAACTATCGTTATTTTAATATATAAAACTCATTCGTCACCTGATACAACCGGGAAACCCTGAGAACAAACAGCTCACCGACAAGCGAATCGGTACATGGAATAAAGAGAAATGATCTCTCTGTGAGATCGGTTGACATGCCAATACTGTGTGTGTTCATACAAGCAAATAATAGAATGAGCAAGGAAACACATTAAGAGGAGAACATTTGGAGACGCGCCAAAACTTACATTCAAACAAGTGAAAAGTCTGAAAGCGTAACAGGTGATACTCTACCCTTCAGTATCAATAATTAAATGCAGTCACGTGACTTAATGAATGCTACAATTATAAAATGTTCAAACGTTATTCACTTTAATAATAATAATAATTACAAGAAGAACTAATCGTTATCTCAGTCAACAAAATATATATATTAAGTCGATGTTTCAATCTCCTTGTGTGAGATCATTTTGAAGACATGGTTGTTTATAATACATAGTTCATCAAGACATTTTTAACTACTCTCTAACTAACCAACTCACTGGGACTATCGAACACGTAGGTTCATGGCCGCGCGGAAATAAGCTCTCCATACATCCCAATCCTGAGCTAATGCTTTCCAATAATTCCCTGTATAATCTACTTCCTTCAAATCATAGTTAATGTTATTTCCCACCTCATTCTTGGTCTACTAACTGGGCGTTTTCCCTCTGGATTTCCTACAAGAAGCTTCCATGCAAGTCTTTCATCCCCCATTCGTGCCACGTGTTCTGCCCATCGCAGTCTACGAGACTTAACTCTTCTCATTATATCTGGTTTCTTATAAAGACTATGTTGTTCACTGTTATGTAGTCTTCTCCGTTCATCTGTCTGTTCATCTCTCTTTGGTCCAAAAAATTTCCTAAGAACTTTATTCTCAAAAACTCTTAATCTCATTTCCTCCCTTAAAGTAAGAGTCCATGTTTCGCATCCATATAATATAACTGGTAGAATAATAGTTTTATATATTTTCAGTTTAACGTTTCTTGAAAGGAGATAGGACGCCAAGAGTCTCTGTAATGCATAATAGCACACATTTCCAGAATTGAGCCTATGTTTAATTTCTTTGTGCATATCATTCCTATTTGTGATTATTGTTCCTAGGTATTTGAATTCAGCCACTTCCTCAAAATTTCCCTCCTTTGTCATTAGCTGTCCATTTTCATTATATGATGCATTTCTACGTGTAACCATGATATTTACTTCCAGTCCTAATTCCTTAGTGTTACTCAATAGTGTGTGCGTGTTGTCCTTTAGTATCTCCTCGCTATCGGCCAACTACATCATCATAAGTAATGCCACGAGTGATTTCCAAATTATCGATAAATTCACGACTCACGAAGTGAGGAGTGAATTTATCTAGAGAATTTGGAAATCAAGAGTGGCATTTGTTAGGACTATTTAACGAATAAAATAAAGCTGTTTACTCACAAATCATTATTTAACTACAGTTATTTAAAAATATTTTTATATTTAAAGTAAACGGTGATGTTTGAAAACTAATGAGAAACGATAGGTAGCCTACGCTTCTACTGCTTCTTTTGTTTATCACTGCAACCAGATCATACTATTTATTGCCAAAGGAACGCAATATTGTAAGAATGCTCTCTAGTGGAGAAAAATGACACACATCAATCTGTATATTAATTCATTTTTGATGTCGTATACATTTAAGAAAGTGCAAACAGTGGTTTCTTTTTTTGGTGGTATAATCAATTGCTACAAATGTTGACATGTAAGCACTATTATATACAATCTGGTAGCCGTATTTGTTATAGGCTCAGTCACTGCAAAATAACGGTCAGACCTGTTCAGAATATTAAAAAGGAGGAGCTTTGCTTAATATATGATAATCCTAACGTTGATAATTATTTCGTGAAACACGTCTCTGATTGGTTGTAATACAGAAATCATTGAAACGTGATTGGTCATTGACTCCCATTTGGGGCATGAGTTAAATAGTCAGCATAAACTAACAGCTTATTAATACCATGCCTTCTCCATCCTCTAAAGATTTAATGGCATGCTCTAGGACAAAATTAAATAGTAGAGGAGATAGTGCATCTCCTTCCTTCAACCCATTGTGGATTTCAAAAGTATCCGAAAATAGTTTGCCTACACGCACCCTACTCTTTGTACCATTTAGACACATTCGCATAAGTCTAATTTTTAGGAATTCCGAACTCCAGCAGGATACCATGTAACTTCTCCCTCTTAATTGAATCGTATGCCTCTTTGAAGTCTACCTATAGTTGATGTACAGTACCATTATATCCCCATTTCTTTTCTAAAATCTGTCTTAATATGCCTTGCTTGTATACATTTTATTATTAGTTTTAGTCTTAATTTTAACTAATATTAACTGGTTGTATTATAGATCGTAATATATTAGATAGGCCCTATTATCTTTTGATCAAATTTTTACTTAGTGTTTAATATTAGAGTTAATTAAGATTGTCATTTTCTGATGTAATATATGTTTGTCCTGGTGAGTGGAAGAGAAGGCCACATGGCCTTAACTCCACCAGGCTAAATAAATCTAAATCTAAAATCTAAATCTAAATCTAAATCTATACTAAAAGTATGATCTGTTTTCGACCTGTTTGTTCTAAATCCACATTGATGATCTCCTAGAATGTTATCAATATAAGGAGTAAGTCTGCTAATATATTTGATTCCCATTCTTTGAATTATTGTTTTATTTGATATTTTATAGATATTAGAATATACAATACTACTACTACTAATAATAATAATATTAATATGTATTTGTTTATTTGCAGATTTCCAGTGTTTGAACGTCTTTCTGTGTCTTAAGTTTTATTTTCCTTTTCCACTTGTCTCTATCCATCCACTCCATGTCCTCAATTTCTCTTGCTCATTCCAGTTCTCATTTCTTGCATCCATGAGTTTTGAGGTCTTCTTTTTTATCGTCTTCCAGGTGGACACCATTTCAATGTTTTTCTGGGTAATCTTTCTTTTTGAAATCGTCTTACATGCCCATACAAATTAAATTGCTTCTATCTTATATAATCCGGTATTGAATATTTAATATTCTTTTTTTTTCTCTCCTGTGACTTTATTTTTTCAATTTTGAACATCTTGATGCTTTCCTCAAGAAAATAAAACAATAATAATAATAATAATAATAATAATAATAACAATAGATTCCCTGCTGGATTGGAATGCTGAAGGCAGGAGGAGGAGGGAACAGTAGATGGATGAACTTAGAAGAAACATGATCAGCAGAGACCTCAAAGAAGAAGATGCAGAGGATAGAAATCTGTGGCGGAGCAAAAATACATTTGGGCTGAAGGATAACTACGGAGTACTGTAATGTAGAGAAAATCCTTAACAAATAATAATAATAATAATAATAATAATAATAATAATAATAATAATAATAATAATAATAAACAGAAATTAGGATTGGTACATGCATTAGGAAATTTCAAGATAATTTAAATCAAACTTAAAACTAACACAAACTGTAATATATGTATATATATATATATTTTTGACATTTGGCAATGAAGGGATATATATATATATATATATATATAAAACGCGCTCAAATGTAAAAATAAGATAATTCGTATAATTTATTATTGTTTTTAATATGAGTAGGTTTTAATTATGTACTCTTATTTTGTAGGTGAATTCTCTAATATACGTTATAGGTTTACATGAATCGCCTTATGTATTGCGGAAGAATATAATGCAGGCATCGGGTGCACAACATAGCTACTAACATTTTTCGATCACAACTTTTCCTTGCTCTCAGATTAAAATTTTTAAAAAAATTACAAATTACAAGATTTAGGATATCGAACTCTGATCTACGCAGATTTTGAAAATAAACGAAATAGAATGTTCTACATGGCATGGCACAATGGCACAATGTGAATACGTAGATGTTTATAATGGGCTTTTTTCTTACCAACTGGAAAGACAATTCTGGTGCTCGAGCAGGCACTTCCACCACCACCACCGGATCGATGAAGCGACAGACAAGCCTGGAGTAAAGCTTCCAATATTAACAGAAGAGAAGGACATGAAATGAAGTTTATCTCCTGTTTGTTGTAAAATTTCAGTGTTCCACTAACACAAAGCAGAACATATGATCATTTAACAATACTTTGATGCTCCGAATTAAAAGGAAAAGCTAGTTCTGGAGAAGGTATATAACAGCGTTTTAAATATAAATTAAAAATTGGCTTTTTAGAATGTAAATAATGCATAGATGAAGTGACATATCTCTCTCTCTCTCTCTATCCCTTTGTAGGTACTTACATATGCCCCAAACTAAACGAATCTTACAGGAACAGGGGGGGGCGGATTTTAAATTGTGGATCATAGTTTTTGAGTAGAGAAAAACATGGAGGGCCTGAACTGTGCATCCTGATATTTCATCCATGGTGTTCATATATGTTCTCTCCATTTTTCCTATCTCCTTGTCCTAACGTTATTGCTTAAGTTATTCCCTACGTCATCACCTGCGTCAGAGGGTAGGAACGAGGCTAGAGACCAAGAAATATACCAAAAAACTCGACTCAGGAAACTTGTTCCAACTGTAGATCAAACCTGGGCCCGCTCCATACGAGACAACGGCGTTCATTCGAGACTACAGGAATGGACCTGAATGAACATTTAAAATTAATGGAAAAACTGCACTTAAACTTACCTGATATATTTTCAAAATCCTATAGAACAACAGTGCGCATGCGCCAGAGTTTATAGAGCCAGCGATTACCCACCATCGAACCACATATCGATTATCATCCTTGCTACATATCGATTATTATCGATATCGTACTAAAGTTCATAAGCTTATGCTAGATGGCAGCACGTCGCTATGGAATTTAAATGACAAACCTTTGCAATAAATCCCCAAATCTACGTTAAAGGAATATATTAATAATATTAAAATTACCAAACGTTTATTAAAAATGGGTGTACACTTACTTATCACTTCCTAACGCCGTTCTAAGCAGCAATAATCCAAACCAGCGATTAAAGAATCATAGACTAAGTAATATACACTGTGGAGAAAATAGCAGTTAGCATCCCAATATTATCTAACAGTGTTATAATATTGTGATATGCGTATTTAAATAAATACTTGAAAATATTGTCTAATAATGTTGTAAAAATTGTTTGAAAAAATTAAAAATATTTAAAAAATGTTAGAAAATACAGAAAAAGAGATATAGTTTACAACAATAAACTGAAAAATCAAGGGTAAGTAGAAGTGCAGTTCAGTCAAATTATAGGGATACTTCATCAAGAATTATACAGTTATACTAGTGGAAATATTATACATTTTAAATGAGAATTGAACAACAAGGATTCCAAATTTCTCGCATAACATATCTTTGTTTTTGCAAGAGCTATATTAACTTTTGTTCTATCGTATCTATAATAATTGGAAATCAAATTTAGTTAAATCTGCAATGAAATACCGAGTAGAAATTCTAACTCAGTTAATGATATTTTGAGGTCACATACACAACCTCATAAAACTTTACAAGGATTATAAAACCAACTGGAGCCTTAATAAATTTTATAATCATATCATCTATACTATGGGAACATTTTAATATGGAACATTTTCATAACATTCCGAGGTATAGACCTAATTATAAAGGAAAAAATATCGTATTTTCTAGAGAATTTACATTTCAATTCTTTACTCGAATGATTTCTCATTCAATTAATTGCAGTATCAAATTTTTATAGAATATTGTACGTGTTCATAAAAATGATATTATGCTTAAAGTGCATCGCCAAAATGCAGAAAAATGTGATCACTAATTACTCAATGCTGTATGAATAACAGAATTAAACTTCACAGCGCTACAGGCAAATCAAGACCTTGACCTAACTTCCGATTCATGGTCTCACATCCACATGTGCAATCTACAGAGATGGGTGATTAAACGGTCAGTTTAGAGGCGTCATGTGGTCTACCGTTATATACGATATTCTCAACGTATTCGATACTTATTATACCTACATAAGTTACAATTATGGGTGGGCACCAGTGTCAGACTGCAAAAATTCCATGAGAACATTATTTCACACATGAACGCGTCTGGTGTAGTAATTCTTAGGCGTTTTCAGCCACATCGATGCGTCCAGTACGCCCGAATTAGCCTTGTTCAGTACTACTCTGCAGTTTAGTACTTCTCTATGTTTAGTAGGATCTATTTCTGGGTGAGACTAGTTGAGTAGAATTCTTGAGTTCTTGTCCACGTGGTTGTGTGTAGTACATACTATCTTATTGGTGAGCCTGAATTAGGAGGCTACTACTCTGTTGTTTTAGACCAAGTTGATGCAATAAGTACGTACTATTTTCAGGGTGAGCCTGGTTGAGCATTACACTTCAGTTCTCGGCCACGTCTACGCGTTTATTATTTATTATTATTTATTTATTTATTTTCTGTAATTCCTAAATGGAACATAGATATATTTTAGATAGATTTATTTAGCCTGGTGGAGTTAAGGCCTTGTGGTCTTCTCTTCCACTCACCAGGACAAACATATGTTACATATAAATACAAAACATTAGAATAATAACCATACTAAACAATTAATTATCTGTCAAATTGAATAATAATGTAAATAATGTCTAATAATACAATAAAATTAAATACAATTATTTTAAATTAATGATAGAATGAATACAGAAAGGAATAACAGCTCGAATCTACTATCCATCCATAGTAATTCTGCCCGAAGGCAGGTCCTTCACTGCAATCATAGCATTTTCATGCTATGCTTGCACCTTTACTAGGGAATTGTGTAGGTGTGGTAGCTTCCCGTTGCTTTCCACACCTGTGAAGGATGATGATGATAATGATAATGGTAAGGATGATAATGATAAGGATGATGGCCATATGATTTCGGGGACCGTTTGGGCCTTAAAGTTTTCCTGACATTTGTCTTACAGGTGAGGAAAAAACCCCGATAAAAACCTCACCCAGAAAAACTGTCCCGACCGGGGATCGAACCCGGGCCCACTGCGTGACAAGGAAGCACGCTACCTCGAGAAAAGAAAAAGAAAGAAAAAATACAAATAAAGTAATAAACTATAATGAATTAATCTCTCGCTTATTATACAAGGCATTAGGTAAATATATTAACAAATCTTAAAAGTATTTTTATTAAATAATGAAAATTTTAAAAAGTAATAGGGCAGCAATAAAGTTCCTCCAGCGTACTCTGCTTCCAGCCAGCCTCTTCACTTGTTTCCAACTTTTACCTCTTTCCTTTGCTTCCTCCTCTACTGATCGCTTTCAAGTTTTCCTACGTCGTCCCCTCTTTCTTACACCTTGCGGATTCCAATCTAGTGCAGTCTTCTTGATGGCGTACGCAATATCCTCTCGTTCAGCCTGGTTCAGTATTTCACTGCAGTTCTCAGCCACGTTGAGTCTACAGTACGTGTTTTCTTCTGGGGAAGCATGGTTCAGTTCTTCTCTGAATTCCTCGGCCACGTCGGTGCTTGCAGTACGAGAGTCTGATATACTACTTTGCAGTTCTCGGAAAGGTCGATGCACGAATCACAGACTTTATTCTGTGATTACTACGTTAGCGCGTTAAAATCACGTCAATATCAATTGACTTTACATAATGTAAATATCTAAAATATAGGTTCCTTCTGAAAATAAATACAGACGTGACATGAAAATTACCTACTAAATTCAAATAAAGGTTTTTATTAGGTTTTAAAGGTCTTTTCACTTGAAAATTTGAACTTGGACGCTAATGGACTGAGTCTTAAATAATATTTTAACTAGCTCCTAGTACGTAGGAGATGAGATGGGGTATATCAAAATTAGTAACCGAGCAGTATGTAGGAAGTTGTGTGCCCTACGGAACCAAGAAATGCAATTAGGTAGCAATTCTACTGGTTGAGAGGGCATCTGGGAATATCTGGAGAAGTTAGAAACTTCTCACCAACTGCGGTTAACATTTCTAAACCCAACATTAGTTGTAATCTCCAACTGTGAGATGAAACACAAGTCTGGTTCAGTACAAAACATTCTATTTGAACAATTCGAAAGCGAGTAACTCTTTACACGTAATAGTTTATAATTTGTAAGCAAATGGGTTTTAAAATTCTGAATTTAACTTCAGTATATTTTTATTTAAGGGCTAAAATATTTTATATAATGTTACTATTATCTACAAATAATCAACTTTATATATATATATATATATATATTATATATATATATATATATATATATATATATATATAACTTTCCATGCCTTTGTATTTAACCCATTGACTTCTGGTTTAAATGCTCAATGCATTTCCTCAGAAACCAGATTTAAGCCACCGTAAAGTATATTGTTTATTTTCAGGCGTTCAAAACGAATAAAATATAACGGTACTAGAGATCACAATAAGGGTGCAGGACAAAACACATTCCTCTACTATTCATCAATGTTAACAAAAGATAGCCAGCCAAGGGATGTACAAAATATTGCAAAATATATAGCAGCAGAGTTAAGCAAGTGTACCTCGTCTTCTGAGGCGAAGGCCACATAACTACCGGCGAGTCTACTTCGCCTTCTGCGGCGAATGGGTTAAGGACACTTGTGGGCCTTGTCTCATTTGTTCATCATCATCATCATCATCATCATCAACAACAAGGATTAAGCCCAATGGCCTGTTCCGATCTCATTATAGGTCGAATAGGTCCTTCCATCTCTTCAATGGTCTTCCCAACATTCTTCTCCCTTTTCGTTTATAATTATGTATTCTTCTTCTTCTTGGTATGCGTTGTTCATTCATTCGTAATACGTGCTTAAGAAAAGCATTTTGATAATATTTTATTCTTTCACAGAGATTAAATATATTAAGTTCTGTTCTTATATCTTCGTTTTTCTTTTTATCGGTCCTTAGGTATCCTGCTATTGCTCTCAACATCTTCATTTCAGCCTCATTTGTTTATTTATTTTATTATCCATTTAGAATATCATATATGTTTTTAGGACTTGTCTAGAATTAAAATGTACACAACATTTTTATTTTACGTATAATTATCCTTGTGAAGTGGAAGAAAATACCTCACGGTCTTAACTCATATGCATAGTGGCTACTGTGACGGGCACCGTCCAATGTGTTGCATTCTGTAGCCCACGAGGCTTTCTTGGCAGCTAGTTCCTTCGTGGCTACCAAGATGGGGTTGTGGACCTTCAACCCTATCCATTTTAGCAGCAAGATATGTTCGCCTGATAAGTCAATGTTGGGTATTAAAAAGTGGACATTGTCACACTAGAATACGGCGTCATGAACTGCCCTGTCGGCAAGGAGAGAATCCGAAAAACCAAGCACCGCAGAATGAGCCTCGTTATTCTAGGCGAGTGAATCTCGCACGCTTTAATAATATTAATTTAATTATATTTAATCATAATCCTTAAAATGCGTCGTGTAATTTAATTGTGGTGAAAAACAGAACGTCAGCTTGTGGTTTTATTATTGTTATTATTTTTTTTTTCAAATGCCCCAGGTTTGTCTTTTGACATTCCTGGTTTCTCTCCTGGCATGGCGTATTTGTAACCCACTTCTGAGGTTGGGGCGCCTGGAAGGCGGGGTTACGTTGCCCCGATGATATGATGGGTGATGATGATGATAATGGTGCGCCAGGAGAGTCCCTAATCCTAAGCTTAAGCTAAGATGAATATGAATGATGATCATTGCGATGGCCATATGATTTCGGGGACCGTTTCGGCCATTTGTCTTACAGGTGAGGAAAAACCCCGATAAAAACCTCACCCAGAAAAACTGTCCCGACCGAGGATCGAACCCGGGCCCGCTGCGTGACAAGGCAGCACGCTACCCCGAGACCACAGCGGTTGGCAACGGAAATTTATTTTGTACGAAGGGCAGCAAGAATTTCAAGAAGAGAAAAAAAAAATAGAAACTCAGTTAGGCTATAAGGGAGAAAACGAAAATTGAAGACACTATTTTATATTATATTAAAACTCAGCAATTAAGATGTTACAGACATGTCCAGCGAATGGAAGATGATCGGCTACCAAAACGTGTTTTGGAATGGAAACCTGAGGGAAGACGAGGCAGAAGAACACCTAAAATCTCCTGGAGTCAGGAAATACATTTATACATGAAGGAGAAACATCTACAACCAGGAGATTGGCTGGACCGACAAATTTGGCTATTAGGAATCGGACGATGTCAAAGACATTAATCAACCGATGATCTATCTATCTGTTATTATTATGTACTTATATTAATATTATTGATGATATTTCATTAAGAGTATTTGTGTTGTGACACACGTGTACTCAACCAAAAAAATATACACTTTCTTTTTATTTTTCTGGATGGAGTAGCTGTTACAGTCGGTTCTTAAATTACAGAACTCTGGTTTAAGTGAAACTGTAGCCTGACGCCATTTGTTTACATTCACACTAATACAAAGGTTGACACAGATTTTATTACATTATTATTTAAGAGGAAACGTTGTTAACAAAATGGATGTTACTTTGTGGCGTGTAAGGTACGTTGAGTGCTTGTAAATTGAATTATGAATTCTTTATTAAATATACAGCCTGTGTCTTCTTCATATTTCATACCTCTATGGTTTGCTGTAAATTTTATATAAGGTAACTTTCCTACCTTGTATTACATAATTCGAGTATCTAATTGTATTATTTATCTAACATACACAACATGAAATCATGCGGAACCTAAATTACCTATAATGCTTTTGATTGGGTCTCCTGGGAAGAAAGATGATGTATCGACCACAGGTACAAGAGATTATAAGGTCTGTGGTGGAGACTGTATTGGAGGAACGCGATTCGGAAAATATAAAGGAATACAGAAATACAAAGTTTGTATAACTTGGGATATAGGAAGATGTTCATCCAATGTAACGCTGTTCAATAAATAAAAACATAAATACCATTTTATAAATTAGTTCAACTCTCTTGGTCTCAAATGAGTCTCATAGAAACCATACATATCAGAAAAAAATGAGTTGAGATTCTCACGGGATAAACAACCTACGAGAACAGGGCAAATGTGGATATTCCGAGGGTTTTAAAGTTATATCTGTATTGATCTAGATGCGAATATCCAACACAATGTTAACCACGAGTAAAGATAGTTATTAAATGTAATGGGTAGGTGAATGGAGAAGACTGTAGTTATTAAATGTAATGGACAGGTGAATGGAGAAGACTTCATAACAATGAACTACATGGTCTTTATAGGAAGCTAGATATAATAACAGTTAAGTCTCGTAGACTGCGGTGGGCAGGACATGTGGCATGAATGGGGAATGAAAGACGTGCATGGAAGCTTTTTCTAGGAAAACCAGAGGGAAAATGCGCAGTTGGTAGACCAAAAATGAGGTGGGAGAATAACATTAACCATGATTTGAGGGAAGTAGATTATACAGGGAATGATTGGAAAACATTAGCTCAGGATAGGGATGTATGGAGAGCGTATGTCCTTGCGGCCATAAACCTATGGGTTCGATAGTGCCAGTGAGTTAGTTAGTTAATGGGGATAGGGCGATGTTCTAACTACAGACTTTGAAACCAACTGAATTAGCAGAAATATCAACGAACACGAACCAAAATTTATGAACAGAGAAGTAATTAATGTGAGTACTACAATTATTGGTGAATGGTACAGAGAGGATCTCCCGACCTACGGCCGGGCTAGCGGGAAAACCGCATGCGGGCGCTGAGTCCTCACTCTGCGTCACGCGGCAGAGCAACTGCACGTCTCTTTTCCAACTTCTTTCACTTGGTTCGTGCATGACCATGAAAATAGGAAAAATAAGTTACGTATTATCGCCTCACTATGATGCTTAACAAGCGGCTCGCTTTGTTTCCCCGCAGCTGTTATATGTTATTAAAATACAAAGATCTCGACTGCCGCGACTACCACGATGTTGCCACATTGCTATTCTTCCCTCGGTTTCAATTAAAACTCGGAACGTGGAGCAGTCCATCCAGTTATAAAATTGTATACCGTAATTAATGGTATAATTATCAGTGATTTATTGCGATATATAGCTTGAATAATAATAATACAATATCTACATATATAAGTGATTTCAACATGTGGCGGTCATGGGGAAATATTTCAGACCGAACAGCTAATAATAATAATAATAATAATAATAATAATAATAATAATAATAATAATAATAATAATAATATTAATAATAATAGTAATAATAATATTTTCAGCATGGTGTATGAATATTAAATGTATGTATACCTACAAGTTATATAATGTAGGAATTAAATTTTTTGATAACAAATACATACATAATTTTAATTTTAAAAGTTAAACAATACCAAATAATAACATAAGAATTAAATAATAACATAAATATAATCAATGTCTTCTGTCCTTGTGTAATAAACGCTTTTAGCGCTATGAGAAACGTGACAACACCGCATGTCAAGCAGTTTTGCGCGACACCCGCTTTTATATAAACGGTTAACCATCAGAGTGAGGCGATAATACTTTATGATAGGAGATGTTGGCTTATGTTCTAATCATTCTCCATTTTCATCTAATTTTTCGTCAGTAAGCACACGTTTTGTTACCTTTGGTTTCTTATCGAGCACAGAACCCGTTTCTCTATATTTCTTTACAAGTTGTCAAACGTTATCTCTATTTGGAGGATTTACATCTGGATATTGTGTTCGAAATCGTCTAACGACTTCTCTGCAAGACTCTGTTTTCACATAATTATAGTACATAAATACCCTATGCTGTACTGTAAACACAGATCGAGGTATATTATTATGAACTACGACTGCCAATACATGAATACACAACGCGTGTTTCACCTTACAAGCATGTAACTCAACTGCCTTGCCAGGCGGTTAAGTTTCAATATCTCGGCGGCGGCGCGAGTTTGACTCCCAGTGAGACGTGCAGTTGTTATACCGCGTGACGTGGACTGAGGACTCAGCGGCCGCATGAGCTTGTCCCGCTAGCCCGGCCGTAGGTCGGGAGATCCTCTCCGTATTTTATTACATTACACACAGGAAATTACAGCGTTCTTGACTCTTTCGGTTGCTTATGAGAATGCCCAAGTCTGAGGGTGGCCGTGAAGATTTTATTGTGGTGTAATAATTGCAACAATTCAAAACACAAAACAGTTTACGTTATTATTATTATTATTATTATTATTATTGGGGGCACGCCGTAGCGTAGTGGTTAAGGCACTGAGCTACAAGCCGGAGGGTCGAGGGTTCAAGTCCCGTTGGGGTCAGGATCTTTAAACTGACCCAAACCCTCTGGCGGCACTATGGCCCTGGGGTCGACTCAGCTTCTAACGGAATGAGTATCAGACGCTTGTTCTGGGGGTAAAGGCGGCCGTCACGCAGGGCTGACAACCCGGCTGACATAAAGTGCCGATTGTCTAGAAAAAGTGGGAGCCTTAACCTGCTACTACCCCAAAGGGCCTTCGGGCCTGTTGTGGGATCACTTTACCTTACTTTATTATTATCATCATCATCATCATGAACAAATTCGTTTTAGGCCATGTGGCCTGTACGGTAAACCTAGCGAAGATGGTCTTGATCTTTCCACCGATGTTTTGGTCTTCCTTGGTCCCTATGTCCAGTTGGGGTATATTGGAATGCCAATTTTGGAAGTCTATTTCTTGCCATTCTTCTCAGATGATTTTTCCATTCTTGTTGGTATTTTTGGATATCTTCATTTAAACTTGCTACTCCAAGTTTTCCTCTGATAGTAGTGTTCCTTTGGTGATCCAGTCTATTAACTCCTAACAATGATCGTAAGAAGCTGTGGCAATTCAGTCACACAGCCTCCTGTGTAAATCTAAATAAATCCCTATCGGCAATAATAATCAGATGAAATTATAACATCATTAAATGAAGCAGTTACTGGACTTAGGTCATATTTATATTCAAATTGATCAGGGAAGCGAGTGGAACCTGATTATGTAGGAGCAAAGGCCATATAAAATGATCCAAAGAAGTCAGCATCAATGTAATTAAATTATTAGTTATTAGGGAGGATTGACAACTCAGGTAATGTAACCCTTTCTTTTGTGAAGACGGAAGTGGCTGACACATGATAATAACTTACTAATGACAATAATCCTTTGCTCGACAGATTGAGTAGAGATATCTTCTAAGCCTCCAGTTAACTGATTTAGCGTGATAACCATAACCCATTAGCTAAATGTACAAGCGGGGGTTTTACCCTGACACAAACATCGTTAGCAAAAAAGTGTGGGAACATGGCAAGTTTCTAGCGTCGGAAGCCTAGGAAAAAACCCAAGCCTAAGAAAAAAAAACCCAAGCCTAGCTAATGTTTGTGACCCGACTGTACGTGAAGCCAGCACGGGAAAAAAAGGTCCAACCTCTGAAGGCGTAAATCGCCAATGATAAATTTGTAACACCCCCGGGATCAAAATAGGAGGGCGCATTAACCAATTATATGTTTCGTTATATGTGCCTAAGCACTGACCTTAGGTCCACGTGATCGAGGTAGTGGGAGTAACTAATTTACCTATAGGCGAGAGAGGCTTCTCCTCGTCACTTACTTCTCGTAGATAATTTCATCAACTTACTTCTCGTAGAAAACTTCATCAAGTCACTTCTCAAAACACTTCGTTCTAGAAAGTTAAATAAATTCACTTCATATATAGACGATTACTTGCAGTGTATAAAAGTTAAGAATAAACTACTTTTACCAGATCTTCTTCGCACATTAATTCTGCCCGACGAAGTCCTCGTGGAATCCCGAGATAAGAACCTCAACTCTACCGATTACCAACCTGAGCAACCTAAGTTCTCACACATGGAGAACTCCTTCAGTATTCCTAGTGTCACTGAATCCAATCTTTACCTCTTTACCCAACAATAACCCTTCTCCATATTGGCTCCCTAACGTGCGGGCAGAATAGGTCGTAAAAGTAACACACGAATAGAAATCAACGGCAGAACGACTAAGTCCCACGACCACGAGGCAACCAGGACAGAGAAGATGATGGCAACAAGCAGGCAACCCTGGATGCGGAACGAGAAGACAGCGACTGAAGGAAGGATGCAGTAAGTGACACAACAGCAGAATAAGCATTTTCTTTACTTTTTACATATATCTGTGTGTATTTATGTTGTTAAGAAGTAAGAATAGAAAGAGGCAGGCAAATAAAGAGGAAAAAATGGATAGGAAACACGAAGAGATTAGGGACAAGGCTTGTGGGCAACTGATTGAAGGAGAGAACGAAATCGTAAGGATGGGAGAGGATAACGAAGATGGCAGAGAGAACTTAGAGCAGAGCACAGGGGAAAGTAGTGAAAGCAACGCAGGAGCAGAAGCTAGAGGGGAAGTAGAGGACAAGGGAAATCCAAGCACCGACACCATGAAATACATGGAAATGCTAATGTCGAGAATAGAGGAGATGGATAGAAGTAGGAAAATGGATTTAGAGGAGATGGATAGAAGTAGGAAAATGGATTTAGAGACGATAGATAGAAGTAGGAAAATGGATTTAGAGACGATAGATAGAAATAGGAAAATGGATTTAGAGGCAATGCAGAGGAATAT
This sequence comes from Diploptera punctata, assembly GCA_030220185.1. Classification (NCBI taxonomy): domain Eukaryota; kingdom Metazoa; phylum Arthropoda; class Insecta; order Blattodea; family Blaberidae; genus Diploptera; species Diploptera punctata. The sequence continues at coordinate 877,089 of JASPKZ010010698.1, forward strand.
GAAACGGGAACTTGAAACTTGGAGAGGACAGATGGAGATAAGCAGGGAAAAGGATGTATTTACGTTGAAAGAAACATTAAGGGATGAGATGAGAAAAGATAGAGAGATACTAGAAGCGAAAATAAATGATTCGTCAGCGTGTGTAGAACTAAAGATAAATAAAATGGAACAAAAACTTATTAAAGACTCAGAGAAAACAGAAAACAGGGTAATAAGTCAAATGAGAACAGAGATGAACAATAGTATAATAACGTTACAAACTAACTTAGGGGAGAAACAGGAGGAATTACAAGGGGAAATAAAACGAGTCGACAAGAATGTGCTCTGTAGTGTAGAGAACTCGGACAAAAGGGTAAATTATATGTGTCTATTTGTACAAAAGCCAGCCCACGAACAAGAAACACTAAAGCCCCAAGTAGCTCAGAAAATTGCAGAGCAGGATAAACGCTCTGAATTGATCGAAATGATAGTAGAGCCTAGATTTAATGAGTTAGGCACTAATATAGAACAGAAAGTGACTAACGAAATCAGCCAAACTAAATGATGAAATAAGTGTTCATCACAAAGAACATATAATAGTAGAGGTCAAAAGGATAGGAACCCCGAAAATGAATCATACGCGTCGGAGAGTGTTTCTTGGACGACGGCTAATCACAAAACATATGCACGTATAGAGATACTAGGGAACCCAGAGATCGCTAGTAATTCTGTGGCGCATATTAACATAGATGATAGAAGTAAGAATCATTTGAAAAATTTTGACAAAAGTCTAGTCATCATATGTGAATCTAAGGATAAGATTGAGGCTGTAAAGACCCGATAAATTACCATGCGTGTGTTCAGAGTTTGTTTGCGTGTGGGCGTAGTATCGCAAAACATGTATATAATAATAGTACAGGAGGCCTTTGCGAGTCAACAGACTGTGAAATTAGACACTAATAGTATTAAGGGTAGATAGACGGACAGTGAAAATGACACTCGAAAAAAAAAAGGGAGAGATTTTTACACGTAAGAATGACAACGGAATGGATATATTACGTATGTATGTATGTCTTGCATTGTACTATATTGTATTGTGTGCACAGGTAGGCACTACCGTGATTTTGGGCACGAGATAAATGTCCATGTAAACGCTGAAAATTATGCAGTACCCAGGTAAGGAAGTGGTTTATATACCGACAGAATTTTGATATAACATACAAAAGGTACAAACATATAAGCTCTACATAATCCCCAAACAAAAATAAAAACAAGACCTGATAAATTATACTTAAATGCATGAACCAGTTTTCACGGGATTCGAACTCAATACTAGCTGAGATTAGGACATAAATGAAAAGTATTAGTGAAAAAAAAAAATAAATGTTGTATGGTAAAATACCAAATATAATCAGTAATTAAAATAAATAACACTAATAAAGTGATTAAATAGGCCTAGATTAAAACGCTAATCGCGAGAGGAAAGGGCACAATGACTGCGAAAAAAAATAAAGTGAAATGTCGATTTAAATATTAATCGTGATAATACCCCCATATTGATGGATGGAGAATTAATTGAATTAGTGTGAATACATAACACATGCATGTCCACTTTCAGCTAAGATTGGGGGTGATTAATAAATTGTTGATTTGAACTTAACGATGGAGAATGGATCTATATTTTTAAATGTTTTAACCCAATCGCTCGAGCAGAAAGCTGCAGTATCTACTTAATCCAGTAAATGTTAAAATGAGCCCAGATAGGCCATTGTCATTGTTTAATACATATAGGTAATTGAAGAAACTTGTACAACAATCTGAATACGAATAATATCGTGATGATTATGATTCTTTTGTCTAAAATAACAATCAGACAGCGTAAACATAGGAGCTAATGAGACAGGGTGAAGCTCAATGCACCTTAATTGAAAGGCCGAGTGGCGGTGTGAACCTATAAAGCGTGAGGAATTTATTTGTTGATTATATTTACAGAATTTAATTTGTAGACGTGGGCCGAAGCGGCACGTCACTGTGTTTGTATAACACGTGCTATTTTGTTGAAAATATTTGAGGGCAAGGGATCCCGTATTATCTAATAATGAAATGAGATGAAGTCATGGTCGCTGGTGGAAGCGAATGTGACAATTTGTGCGAATTTGTATTCGATGTTAATAATGAGATGAGATGAGGTCATGGTCGCTGGTGAAAGCGAATGTGACAATTTGTGCGAATTTGTATTCGATGTTAATAATGAGATGAGATGAGGTCATGATCGCTGATGGAAGCGAATGTGACAATTTGTGCGAATTTGTATTCGATGTTAATAATGAGATGAGATGAAGTCATGGTCGCTGGTGGAAGCGAATGTGACATACTATACGATTCTGCATTCGAAGGAAATGATTTTGCACGCTTAAGAAAATAACGTCGTTTGGCTGAGTAATGATATAGCCAGCTATGCTTTGGCATAAATGGGCCGAAATATGTTGAGAATAAAATATTAAGAATCATGAATATTTCATGGATTAATAATCATGATGAATTCGTGTGTATGTAATACCTATGGGAAAATATGAGATCAGGGTGTAATACTATCAACAATAATTGTTTATAACGATAGCACAGCTGCTTAAACGCGATATTTAGTATTTTGGTCGCAAAGATATAGATCCATGTAAATAAGTCTTATTGACTCAATTTAAATTAAATTTAGCAAAACTGAAGTATTATTCGACATATGGTTTGAAGTAGACAAAACTGGTTCATCGCAAATGAATTCCCAAGCTGTAGACGCACATTATAATGTAGGTAGATATTAAGGTGTAAATTAAATTGAAAATAAACAGTTACACATGAAGAGTTTTGAATGGTAATTGTATAAGCATGAATGGTTTGAGTAGATCACCAAATATATATTAAGGGTGTATCTTTTTTTTTCTTTATGAATATTTATGTATGTCTATATTGCAGAAAGTGAGTCTATTTAACCTCAAAGAACGATCCCAGGTAAAAGGGATACATATCAGTGTTTACAATCTGAACATAATTGACGTGCTGGCAACACTCTCAGGATTAACGTGCTCTTACCAAAATATTATAGCCATTTTTTTTAAGTCCACTATAGCTATGATACTAGCATTATATTATGCGAGAGGATTATAAACAAATGAAAAAATCCCTTGATTTTTCCATTTGAGTATAGGGCATTTGTGGCAATTCAGTCACACAGCCTCCTGTGTAAATCTAAATAAATCCCTATCGGCAATAATAATCAGATGAAATTATAACATCATTAAATGAAGCAGTTACTGGACTTAGGTCATATTTATATTCAAATTGATCAGGGAAGCGAGTGGAACCTGATTATGTAGGAGCAAAGGCCATATAAAATGATCCAAAGAAGTCAGCATCAATGTAATTAAATTATTAGTTATTAGGGAGGATTGACAACTCAGGTAATGTAACCCTTTCTTTTGTGAAGACGGAAGTGGCTGACACATGATAATAACTTACTAATGACAATAATCCTTTGCTCGACAGATTGAGTAGAGATATCTTCTAAGCCTCCAGTTAACTGATTTAGCGTGATAACCATAACCCATTAGCTAATGTACAAGCGGGGGTTTTACCCTGACACAAACATCGTTAGCAAAAAAAGTGTGGGAACATGGCAAGTTTCTAGCGTCGGAAGCCTAGGAAAAAACCCAAGCCTAAGAAAAAAAAACCCAAGCCTAGCTAATGTTTGTGACCCGACTGTACGTGAAGCCAGCACGGGAAAAAAAGATCCAACCTCTGAAGGCGTAAATCGCCAATAATAAATTTGTAACACCCCCGGGATCAAAATAGGAGGGCGCATTAACCAATTATATGTTTCGTTATATGTGCCTAAGCACTGACTTTAGGTCCACGTGATCGAGGTAGTGGGAGTAACTAATTTACCTATAGGCGAGAGAGGCTTCTCCTCGTCACTTACTTCTCGTAGATAATTTCATCAACTTACTTCTCGTGTATAATTTCATCAAGTCACTTCAAAACACTACGTTCTAAAAAGTTGGATAAATTCACTTCATATATATACAATTACTTGCAGTTTATAAAAGATAAGAATAAACTACTTTTACCAGATATTCTCTACACATTAATTCTGCCCGACGAAGTCCTCGTGGAATCCCGAGATAAGAACCTCAACTCTACCGATTACCAACCTGAGCAACCTAAGTTCTCACACATGGAGAACTCCTTCAGTATTCCTAGTGTCACTGAATCCAATCTTTACCTCTTTACCCAACAATAACCCTCCTCCAAAGCGCATTTGGCTTACTTGAAGTTTATGAGAGTTTCTTTTATTTAATATTATTATAATTATTATTATTATTATTATTAGTAGTAGTAGTAGTATTTAAAGATGACAATAAAGTGTTTTGTGAAGAAGAAGAAGAAGAATAAACTATTTTGTATCTCCAGTTGCAGTTGGTTACTGACGGGTAAACGAGCGCCTGGAATGTTACCTAGTTACACCACGCGCTCTTGCCCTTCTGGTGACATCATTTTCCATTATAACTACATTTAAAAATAATGCAGGGAAAACGAGTAAAGATAATATTTATGGAAGCGCACATTTCCATCAGTGATTATACATTAGATGCACTTGTTAATATAATAGTAAATCCCTCGTATCCTCATATTCAATCCCCTCTACTCTTCTCGTGAGTAATATACTGTATGTAACAATATTAATAACAGTTCAAAATGTCTATCTCTAGCCAGCATAACTATAGTCCAGTTCTTGTAACTGTAGCCGTTTTGGAGAATCCTAAGACATGTGGCAGGAGGGAAATAGTAGCATTGCTAAAACGTTTCTTAATAATAATAATAATAATAATAATAATAATAATAATAATAATAATAACAATAATAATAATAATCCATCCATCCATAGTAATTCTGCCTGAAGGCAGGTCCTTCGCTGCAATCATAGTATTTTCATGCTATGCTTGCAGCTTTACTAGGGAATTGTAGGTGTGGTAGCTTCCCGTTGCTTTCCACACTGGTCAAGGATGATGATGATGATGATGATGATAAGGATGATGATGATGATGATGATGATAGTCATATGATTTCGGGGAACGTTTGGGCCTTAAAGTTTTCCTGGCATTTGTCTTACAGGTGAAGAAAAACCCCGATAAAAACCTCACCCATGGAAACTGCCCCGACCGAGGATCGAACCCGGGCCCGCTGCGTGATAAGACAGCACGTTACCTCGAGACCACAGCAGTGGCCAATAATAATAAAAATAATAAAATTAAAAAAGATAAAAAATAAAAAAATAAAAATAATATAAGAAAATAATAAAAAATAAAACGATAAAGAAAAATAATTAAATAAAAAATAATAAAATAAAAAATAATACTAATATAAATAATAAAAATAAAATAAATAAATAAAAAATACTAAAAATAAAAAAATAATAAAAATAAAAAATAATAAAAATAAAAAATAGTATTTGTATTGTATTGTAAGCCTATGTTTTACCTTTACAGAGATTTAGGCGCTCTCCCCGTACAGGGAAGAATTTGAACCATACTAATTTAGTTACACTTGTTTTCGTATAGATGTCATTTTGAGTGGTCCGTGGTCAGCGTTCCGCCTCATGCTGACATCTAGGAAACCAAGGTAGTATTAGGACGGGAAAATTCGTTAAATTTTGCATAGAGGCCTTTTCATTCAGGCTTAAGGATTTTTTACGAGCCTGAAAATCTTCAGACTCGGGACCCACGGTTTAAAGTCCCTCCCGGAGGACTTGCTCCTTGGATTTTTCCGTCCTAAAAAATCCATCGACCCCGGCCGGGTTTGAACCCGCGACCCTCGGGACCAGAGGCAAGGAGCATAACCACTAGTCCACCGCTGCCAAAAATAAAAAATAATAAAAATAAAAAATAAATAAAAACAAGTTATAAAAACAACATTATTCTATAATGAACACTCCAAACATATGAGAAAACATAAGTTTTCACTAACACAGAACTAGTAGATAAAAAAAATTGAATGTATAGTAGCTATTATGTTTTCATAATTGAGTGTACTTGATGGCAAGTACTAGCAACTCACCCTCCCCTCTTACCGCACTATACAACATTCACCCATCAAATATGGACTACAGAAGCCAAAACTAAACTATATACTGGTCTCAAGCCGAATGAGTTTGTCTTCATTTGTTATATTAAACTCTGCCACTTATTACAAAAAAAATATTAAGGAGAGGAAGATTAGATTCCATAATGTTATTGGCGATCACTACGTGTGATCAGTATAACATTAGACCGTAACAAAGCGCTCTAACATTGTTTATAGTTTAATGTGAGATTTTCAAAAGGACACTTGACACTTAGGCTCTTACTTTTTTAAACATGTTGAAACTTGGAACGGAATATATTTTTCTAAGATGTCAAGCAGTGGTTAGGATCTTCCGCATCAACAAGGGAATAAAAAAACATGGCAAACAGAAGTTTGTGACACAAACTTGGGAAAGTTGCCAACATTTGCACACACTCTTGTGTAAACTACAGTTGGTACTAACTTCCTTCTCTTTGCTCTAATTATCTATTAACAAGTTCCGTCTTTAATTTAGCAACTCATTCTCTTCATTATTACATTTTACACAAAATCGTTTTTGAAAAATATTTATAGAGTTACATAAAATTTCTTCATACGACTTTTACATTCGGTGAGATGGCACTAAAAGTCTATACCAGGTTGTTTAGCTGAATGTTTATAGAATTGATGCCAAGTCCGGCGACGGCGTATCATACACTAATTTTTTGTTGATACATCGTGTATGTGACATACCTTCGGATTGTGATAAAGTTGGTTCTCATAGGTTGCAATAAAATATACATAATCAAGTAGTCGTCAGCTGATGTAGGTGCCGTGAAAATCTTGATCTATCAGAATTCATCTTATCACGTCTTTGACAAAAAATAGGAATATATCAAGCTGCATGTCTGCTAAAATAGAGGAATTAAACTCATCAATAGAGAAATACAGAACAAACTGGAAAGAACACTCGGCAAGGATGACTGAGAATAGAATACCAAAAGCAGCATACAACTATTCACCACGAGGAAGAAGAAGCTTGGGAAGACCAAGGAAAAGATGGGAAGAGCAGCAATTTGGAGCCGGAACAGGCTAGTAAATAAACTTAAACCGTGAAGAAGAAGAAGAAGATGATGATGTCTGCTAAGTAAACAACACATTTATCATAAGTAATGCCACGAGTGATTTCCAAATTATCGATAAATTCACGACTCACGAAGTGAGGAGTGAATTTATGTAGAGAATTTGGAAATCAAGAGTGGCATTTGTTAGGACTATTTAACGAATAAAATTAAGCTCTTTACTAAAAATAATTATTTGAATATAGTTACCGGTGTTTTAAAATATTTATATAGTTAATTTAAACGGCGATGTTTGAAAACAAATTAGAAATGTGAGGTTATGTATATTCACTGCAACTCGATCATATTATTTATTGTCAAATAGGATCGCAATATTGTAAGAGTGCACTCTAGTGGCGAAATAATGAAACACATCAAACTATTATAATCAACATTATAGGTTAATCATTTATATCTTGAATAAACAACTCAGTAAAATCACTGAATCTATTCATTATTTGCTATATTCAATGTATTTGTTGGAGAAAATCTATGGTCTAACCTGTTCAGAATCTTAAAAAAGGTGGAGCTTTCTTTATCACAAAAGCAGGAGCTGATAAAGAGAAATCGATAAAGAGCGAGGTGAAACACAACTGTCATTGGTGTAAAACAGAATTCATTGAAATGTGATTGGTCATTGACTACCATTTGCGACATGAGTTAAATAGTCATAAGTAGTGTCACGAGTGATTTCCAAATCATCGATAAATTCACGATTGATCAGCCTCATGGTCTAGTGGTCAGCGTTACTGACTACTGTTCATGAGGTCCCGGGTTCGACTCCCGGTCAGACCATAGGAATTTTTTCTTAAAGGGAATTATTTCTGTGGTTGCCCATGGTCTGGAATTTAGATTAAGTTTAGGTTAAGAACTCTCCTGGCGCTTCATTATCATTTATCACCCATCATATCATCGTAGTAACGTAACTCCGCCTTCTAGGTGCCCCAACCTAAGAAATGGATTACAATTCCGCCAATGCCAGGGGCAAAAGCCAGAAATATTATAAAAGACAACCTGGTGGCATTACACAAAATAAATAAATAAATTCACGAGTTACGAAGTGATGAGTGAATTTACCTAGAGGATTTGGAAATTAAGAGTGGCATTTGTTTAACGAATAAAATTAAGCTGTTTGCTCAAAAATAATTATTTAAATACAGTTATTTTAAAATATTTATAAATTTAATGTAAACGGCTATGTTTGAATTCAAATGAGAAATGTTTGGTTATGTTTCATTTGTTCATCATTGCAACTTGATCATATTATTTATTGCCAAATAGGATCGCACTATTGTAATAATGCACTCTAGTGGAGAAAAAATAAAACGCATGAAACTGCATATTATAACCAACATTATAGGTTAATTCATTTTTGAGGAAACAAATTGATAAAATCAGTATTTAAAAACACAATTATTTAAAAACACAATTATTGAACACACAATTATCAAATGTGTAGGTCGAAAACATCTGTTCATTATTTGCTGTATTCAACGTATTTGTTAGAGAATCATTCACTACAAAATAATGCTCTGACCTGTTCATAATATTAAAAAGGAGCTTAATTTATTTTGGTAAACAAAATTCGATAAATATCGAGGTGAAACACGACTCTCATTGGTTGTAAAACAAAATTAATTGAATCGCCAATGGTCATTTGGTCTCATTTGGAGCATGAGTTAAATAGTCTTCAATAGGTTTCTCGAGTCCATGGGTTTCTTATTTCGAAATAATCCCACAACACAAAAGAAAGTTTGTCGGTAGAGTTCTGTCTCTTCATGTTCTTATTTGAACGTGTGACAATGTCCATATTCCTTGATATGGTTCAACAGCACAAGTCGGGCCTTGATCTCACCAATATTTCTACTCCTTTTTACACGCTTTATATTAGCTTGACCTGTATCTATTTATCTATCTATCTATGTAACGGAATCTTTCAACGCGATTTTCACCCACTTAAAATTATTGGATCGACTTGAAACTTTGTATATTTGTAAAGGACCCGTGACAATACAATAATTTCATATTTATTTTCTAAAATCCTGGCCATAATCATCAGAAAATCAAAAAAAAGTGTTTTTGTATCTATGTAACGGAATCTTTCAACGCAATTTTCACCCACTTAGAAACATTGGATCGACTTGAAACTTTGTATACTTGTAGAGGACTCGTGACAATACAATAATTTCATATTTATTTTCTAAAATCCTGGCCATAATCATCAGAAAATCAAAAAAAGTGTTTTTGTATCTATGTAACGGAATCTTTCAACGCGATTTTCACCCACTTAGAAACATTGGATCGACTTGAAACTTTGTATACTTGTAGAGGACCCGTGACAATACAATAATTTCATATTTATTTTCTAAAATCCTGGCCATAATCATCAGAAAATAAAAAAAAAGTGTTTCTGTATCTATGTAACGGAATCTTTCAACGCGATTTTCACCAACATAGAAACATTGGATCGACTTGAAACTTTGTATACGTGTAGAGGACCCGTGACAATACAATAATTTCATATTTTGATTCTAAAATCCTGGCCAGAATCATCCGAAAATAAAAAAAAAATTAAAACTTGTATAATAGATTGCGGACTTGTCGAGTTTTTAGTCAATCGTTGTAAGAGCTCAGTTGGTACAGCAGTGAACTCTTAGTGGTATATAATTTCAGTAATCCATATGTCGCTGGTTCAAATTAAGCTGGGAGGGTTTTTTTATAGAAGAGTATTACTTTTAGCTCATACTACAATAGTATCGAATTTAAAGATATTTACATTTTTATCTTATTCTGTAAAATATTAAAACTAAAAAATAAAAGATAAATAATAGTTTTAAAAAAACTAAAAGAACACGCTTTATTAGAAAACTAAAAAATGAAAAATATTTTAATTTCCAATACGCTTGGGATAAAATAAAGTGGTCAACAAAAAATCATCTCCAACACATATAGAATAAAATTAGAGTTATCAACAAAACGAAAATAATTTTACCATCAAAAGCGTGGGGTGATTTTTATGATTTTTACATTTTCTTCTTAGAGAGCTTACTTTTACCAATATCTGTTTATTATCAAATATATTAATTGATATAAAGCACCCCACGCTTTTGATGGTAAAATTATTTTCTTTATGTTGATAGCTCTAATTTTATTCTATATGTGTTGGAGATGATTTTTTTGTTGACCACTTTATTTTATCCCAAGCGTATTGGAAATTAAAATTATTTTTCATTTTTTAGTTTTCTAATAAAGCGTGTTCTTTTAGTTTTTTAAAACTATTATTTATTTTCATTTATTTTGCTCCGGTCCTATAGTACATACGGTAATAAGTTACATACGTTAATTTGCCCAAAGAAATTCTCCAAATTATGGTTAAAACCCCATTCAATTTGGTTAAGCAGTTATTGAGTTCATAAAAAACAGATTCACAGATGTTCATGTTTATATAATTTATCAAATATTAATACAAATAACCAACCACGTGTTCAATTGAAGACAAAAACAGCTCCAGAGTCCATTCCACACGCATCAAAACACTCTAAGCACGCTTTAATAACTATCACAAATCTTACATGTTGAATGTATTAATATTTATACACGACAGACGCCTGGTTTAGCCAGGGTACGCCTACAGTGTTGCAAATTAACAAAACACAATCGCTATGTGGCGTTGTCTGTGTCACCTTCACGCAGTTCTGACAATATGAACAGATCGTCAATTAACATGGAAACGAAATATTTTAAAAACTTTGAAGATTGCAATAAAATATATACTCTATGTAATTGCTCAGAGATGTTTTAATATTATTTTTGAATAACTTAATTTTTCATAATTGTCTGAAAATATTTATTTTTTATGCAGCTTTGATAGTTTTCGTGTAAATATGAAAAATAATGCAATATGTATATTTGATTGAAATTTTATGAAGGCCATTGAGCTACTTATTGACTTTTCCGGAGACGGAGAATGACAAGTAGATTGTTGCCACATGTACGTTATTTCTTAGACTATGTTGTGCAAACATATTTCGCATGTTAATTAGCAATTTTTTCAAACTTTATAAATATAAACCAAACGTAACATAAAATTAACTGAGAAAATTGAAAAATCTATAATAATAAATATATTATTATAATACTATTTATAAATAATAAATAAAATAAATAAATTATAATTATTTTATAATTAATAATAATAATAATAAATAATAATAATAATAATAATAATAATAATATGATGGACATTCTGTACTATTTCAGATAAAGTTCTTAAGAAGATTTTCAGGCTCGTAAAAGATCCTTAAGCCTGAATGAAAAGGCCTCTAAGCAAAATTTACCGAATTTTCCCGTCTTAGTACTATCTTGGTTTCCTAGATATCAGTATGAGGCGGAACGCTGACCACGGACCACTCAAATGACATCTATACGAAAACAAGTATAACTAATTTAGTATGGCTCAAATTCTTCCCTGTAGGGGGAGAGCGCCTAAATCTCTGTTAAGGGAAACATGGGCTTAAATATATATATAATAGGTTGCGGACTTGTCGAGTTTTTAGTCAACCGTTGTAAGAGCTCAGTTGGTAGAGCAGTGAACTCTTAGTGGTGTATAATTTCAGTAATCCTTATGTCGCTGGTTCAAATCCGGCTGGGAGGGTTTTATTTATAGAAGAGTATTACTTTTAGCTCATACTACAATGGTATCGAATTTAAAGATATTTACATTTTTATCTTATTCTGTAAAATATTAAAACTAAAAAATAAAAAATAAATAATAGTTTTAAAAAACTAAAAGAACACGCTTTATTAGAAAACTAAAAAATGAAAAATAATTTTAATTTCCAATACGCTTGGGATAAAATAAAGTGGTCAACAAAAAAATCATCTCCAACACATATAGAATAAAATTAGAGTTATCAACAAAAAGAAAATAATTTTACCATCAAAAGCGTGGGGTGATTTTTATGATTTTTACATTTTCTTCTTAGAGAGCTTACTTTTACCAATATCTGTTTATTATTAAGTATATTAATTGATATAGAGCACCCCACGCTTTTGATGGTAAAATTATTTTCTTTTTATTCATACCTGTAGTTTTATTCTATATGTGTTGGAGATGACTTTTTTTTGTTTACCACTTTAATTTTATCCCAAACGTGTTGGAAATTAAAATTATTTTTCATTTTTTAGTTTTCTAATAAAGCGTGTTCTTTTAGTTTTTAAAACTATTATTTATTTGATTTTCTGATGATTATGCCCAGGATTTTAAAAAATAAATATGAAATTGTTGTATTGTCACGGGTCCTCTACAAGTATACAAAGTTTCAAGTCGATCCAATGTTTCTAAGTGGATGAAAATCGCGTTGAAATATACCGTTACATTGATACAAAAACACTTTTTTTGATTTTCTGATGATTATGGCCAGGATTTTAGAAAATAAATATGAAATTATTGTATTGTCACGGGTCCTCTACAAGTATACAAAGTTTCAAGTCGATCCAATGATTTTAAGTGGGTGAAAATCGCGTTGAAAGATTCCGTTACATAGATAGATAGATACAGGTCAAGCTAATATAAAGCGTGTAAAAATAGAAGAAAAACGTTTGAAATGGTATGGACACCTCATAAGAATGGAAGAAGAGAGAATACCATAGAATATCATTAATTGGAAAGCTAATGGAAGACGTGGAAGAGGCGGGCCTAGAGAACGATGGATGGATGGAGTGAAGAGAAGTATAGAAGCTAGAGATCTGAGGGAAGAAGATGCTTTAGACAAGAAACCTCTACTTACAATTCACTTTCGGTTGAAGGAGAAACACTGTATTGTGGAATATTCCTAAATAAAAAAATTATTGCATTATTATTATTATTATATTATTTTAATTTACAATTTATTTATTAATCATATTATAATAAAATAAATATTGATATTATAGATTTTATAAATTTTTCTGTAAATTGTATGTTACGTTATCGTTTATATTTGTAATGTTTGATAAAATGGCTAATTAACGTGCGAACCCTGTTTACAAAATATGGTCTGATAAATAAAGTAGATGTGGCAACAATGTACTTCTCATTCTGCGTCTCCGGAAAAATCAATAAGTAGCTCAATGGCCCGTGTAATACACCAATGGAATTTACATATTGTATTTTTTTTAATATTTACACGAAAACTGTGAAAGCTGCATAAAAAGTAAACATTTTCAGACAATTTTGAAAAATTAAGCTATTCAAAAATAATATTAAAACATCTCCGAGCAATTACATAGAGTATATATTTTATTATAAACTTTTAAGTTTTTAAAATATTTCGTTTCCATGTTAATTGCCGATCCATTAGTAATGTCAGAACTCGCGTCAAGGAGACACAAACATCGCCACTTAGCGATCGTGTTTTGTTAACTTGCAACACTGTAGGCGTGCGTTGGATGAGCCAGACGCCTGTCGAGAATAAATTTTATAATTTGGAAAATATGAAGATGTGTATGACTTTAACGCAAGAACGGCATATGCACAACGTTAAACTTCTTTTTAAAGTTCAAACGAAAGAGACAACTCATGGAGCGCCAGATCATCCAATAATCTTGTATATATTAACTGTCAACTTCCTCACCTTAACCTATCGTCATTATCGAACCGTGGTACCTAGACTCACGGACATAGGCTCTCTATATATCCCTATCCTGAGAGTTTTCCTATCATTCCCTGTATATGCTATATTCCTAGTATCATGTTAATATTAACCTCCTACCTCATTCTTGGCCTTCCCTTTGGTTTTCCTACAGAGTTTCCATGCCCCTCTTCCAATCCTCATTTGTGTCACATGACCTGCTCACCGAAGTCTACGAGACTTGACTGTATAAAACTATGTCGTTTGAACCAACTAATTAACTTACTAGCACTGTCGACCCCGTAGTTTCATGGCCGCGCGTAGATAAGCTCTCCATACATCCCTATCCTGGGTTAATGTTTTCCAATCATCCCCTGTATAATCTACTTCCCTCAAATCATGATAAATAATATTCTCACGCTTCATTCTTGGTCTACCGAATGGCCGCTTTCACTCTGGTTTTCTATAGGAGCTTCAATACCTGCCTTTATTTCCGCATTCGTACCCCGTGTTCTGCGCATCGCAGTCTACGAAACCATCATTATATCCGATTTCCTACTATATAGATAAAGTAGTTCACTGTTATGTAGTCTTCTGCATTCGCCTGTCTGTTCATCTCTGTTTTGTCCTAAAATTTTCTTTCTTTCTTTCTTCTTCTTCTTCTTTAAGCCCATGTTTACCTTAACAGAGATTTAGGCGCTCTCCCCCTACAGGGAAGAATTTGAGCCATACTAATTTAGTTACACTTGTTTTCGTATAGATGTCATTTGAGTGGTCCGTGGTCAGCGTTCCGCCTCATACTGATATATAGGAAACCAAGATAGTAATAGGACGGGAAAATTCGGTAAATTTTGCTTAGAGGCCTTTTCATTCAGGCTTAAGGATCTTTTACGAGCCGAAGAAAATCTTCTTAAGAACTTTATTTCGAATAGAGTACAGATGTCCATCATATTATTATTATTATTATTATTATTATTATTATTATTATTATTATTATTATTATTATTATTATTATTATTATTATTATTAATTATAAAATAATTATAATTTATTTATTTTTATTTATTATTTAAAATAGTATTATAATAATATATTTATTATTACAGATTTTTCAATTTTCTCAGTTAATTTTATGTTACGTTTGGTTTATATTTATACAGTTTGAAAAAATTGCTAATTAACATGCGAAATATGTTTACACAACATAGTCTAAGAAATAACGTACATGTGGCAACAATCTACTTGTCATTCTCCGTCTCCGGAAAAGTCAATAAGTAGCTCAATGGCCTTCATAAAATTTCAATCAAATATACATATTGCATTATTTTTCATATTTACACGAAAACTATCAAAGCTGCATAAAAATAAATATTTTCAGACAATTATGAAAAATTAAGTTATTCAAAAATAATATTAAAAACATCTCTGAGCAATTACATAGAGTATATATTTTATTGCAATCTTCAAAGTTTTAAAATATTTCGTTTCCATGTTAATTGACGATCTGTTCATATTGTCAGAACTGCGTGAAGGTGACACAGACAACGCCACATAGCGATTGTGTTTTGTTAATTTGCAACACTGTAGGCGTACCCTGGCTAAACCAGGCGTCTGTCGTGTATAAATATTAATACATTCAACATGTAAGATTTGTGATAGTTATTAAAGCGTGCTTAGAGTGTTTTGATGCGTGTGGAATGGACTCTGGAGCTGTTTTTGTCTTCAATTGAACACGTGGTTGGTTATTTGTATTAATATTTGATAAATTATATAAACATGAACATCTGTGAATCTGTTTTTTATGAACTCAATAACTGCTTAACCAAATTGAATGGGGTTTTAACCATAATTTGGAGAATTTCTTTGGGCAAATTAACGTATGTAACTTATTACCGTATGTACTATAGGACCGGAGCAAAATAAATGAAAATAAATAATAGTTTTAAAAAACTAAAACAACACGCTTTGTTAGAAAACCGAACTAAAAAATGAAAAATAATTTTAATTTCCAACACGTTTGGGATAAAATTAAAGTGGTAAACAAAAAAAAGTCATCTCCAACACATATAGAATAAAACTACAGGTATGAATAAAAAGAAAATAATTTTACCATCAAAAGCGTGGGGTGCTCTATATCAATTAATATATTTGATAATAAACAGATATTGGTAAAAGTAAAGCCTGTAAGAAGAAAATGTAAAAATCATAAAAAGCACCCTACACTTTCGATGGTAAAATTATTTTATTTGGTTGATAACTCTACTTTTATTCTATATGTGTTGGAGATGATTTTTTTGTTGGCCACTTTATTTTATCCCAAGCATATTGGAAATTAAAATTATTTTTCATTTTTAGTTTTCTAATAAAGCGTGTTCTTTTAGTTTTTTAAAACTATTATTTATTATACTTCTCCTAGCTTCATTCTTATAACTCCTTTCCCTTAGAAATGTTATACACGTACATTACCGAAAAAAATGGTTAAGTGCTGTTGATAAAAACAAAGTTTCCTCGCGTTGTTCAGAAGGTAACATTGTTTCCTTCAGAACTCGCGTGCGATCATAAGACGAGAAAACATACTGCAGCTATTACCAGTATGTTTTGTTTTTTCATAGCTCGTAATGTAGCGTCGTTTTAAAAACTGCGCTGGATCCATCCCAGGTTATATGTTTGAATTTATTATATATATATATATATTTATGTACACGGTTTTATGTTCAAAATATAAACTAATAATAGAACATATATAAATAAAATAATATTAAGGCTATATCCTTTAAAATACAAAACTATAATAAAGCTTTAAGAATTATCAACCAAGTTTTTAAACCATCAAAAGTGCAGAGACACACAAGAATGAAAATCTATAAAATTCTCGCTAGACCCATAATCTGTTATGGCAGTGAAGCTTGGACCATCAGAACTCAGGATGATCGTCATATTACAGCCACGGAGATGAAATTTCTGCGACGAACTGCAGGTTATAGCTTTCTAGACCACCAAAGAAATTCAACAATAGCCAGAAACTACATCGTACCTATATCTGAATACCTCCAAGAATATAGAAACAATTGGCTAGCCCATATTCAGCGCATGGATCGTCACAGAATACCAAAACAAATTCTTCACTACATTCCTCGAGGCAGAAGATCTGTGGGTCGACCTTTTCGGAGATGGCGGGAGACCGTAACGGGCCACTGGGCCTAATACTTGAAAGGACGATGATGATGATGATATTAAGGGTAGATAATTTATGCCGTAACTTTAGCTATAAACATTTAAGTAGGCCTGAAAAAAGTATCGCTATCAGGATAGTAACTAATTTCTATACACATTGTTTACAGAACTAAGGATGACCGTCATATTAGAGCCATGGAGATGAAATTTCTGCGACGAACTGCAGGTTATAGCCTTCTAGACCACCAAAGAAATTCAACAATAGCCAGAGAGTTAAACATCGTACCTATATCTGAATACCTCCAAGAATATAGAAACAATTGGCTAGCCCATATTCAGCGCATGGTTCGTCACAGAATACCAAAACAAATTCTTCACTACATTCCTCGAGGCAGAAGATCTGTGGATCGACCTTTTCAGAGATGGCGGGAGACTGTAACGGGCCACTTGGCCTAATACTTGAAAGGCAGATGATGAGATGATTGTTTACAAAATGCGTGTCTTTGTCGAACATCTCCACTGCCTGCTCGGAGCGGAGAGTGTGTTCGACTCTCCTCAATAATAGACCTGTTTACTTGACGTGTGGTTGTATCAGAATGCGAAACAAAAATTGTGCAAAGATGAGTCCATTCATACACAAAGCGGACTGTACTAGAAGTCTGTCCCGAATGTGCGTGTCAATGTGCAGTTTGTAAATATAGCAGGTGTAAGTATGATGCAGCCTAGCCTATAACCAATACTTTTTTCAGCCCTACATATAATACTTGGAACTTGTTTAGACTTCCATAAACAACAAATAAAGAACAAACAAATAAAGTAAAACATAAAAAGTGGTCCTAAAATATATAAATAATATAATAGCTAATTCGCTCAATTGTTTCTAATCTGATGAAAATTTAAGTCTAAATTACACTATGTAAAATGGAAATGGACAGCTAATGACAAATGAGGGAAATTTTGAGGAAGTGGCTGAATTCAAATACCTATGAACAATAATCACAAGTAGGAATTGAGTGCACAAAGAAATTAAACATAGGCTCAATTCTGGAAATACATACTATTATGCATTGCAGAGATTCTTGATATCCCAACTCTTTTCAAAAAAACGTTAAACTGAAAATATATAAAACTATTATTCTACCAGTTATATTATATGGGTGCGAAACATGGACTCTTACTTTAAGGGGGAAAGGAGAATACGAGTATTTGAGAATTTGAAATCAAGTTTCTTAGGAACATTTTTGGAGACAAGAGAGAATGAACCGACAGGTGAATGGAGAAGACTTACATAACCAAAATTTTGAAAAAGGCCCCCCCAGAATATACTAAGAACAGTTAAGTCTCGGTATCCTACGATGGGGCCGGACATGTGGTACGTATGGGAATTAAAGACCTTGCATGGAAGCTTCTTGTAATGAAAGCCAGAGGGAAACCGCCCAGTTTGGTAGACCAAGAATGAGGTGTGAGAATAACCTTAACGATCATTTGGAGGAAGTAGATTAGACAGGGAATGATTGGAAAGCATTAGACTCATGATAAGGATTTATGGGAAGCCTTATTTCCGCAGCGTAAGACCTGAACCTAGGGGTTCGATAGTGCCAGTGAGTAAGTAAGTAAGTAAGTAGGTTTAAATATGATGCAGCCTAGCCTATAACCAATACTTTTTTCAGCCCTACATATAATACTTGGAACTTGATTATACTTCCATAAACAACAAATAAAGAACAAAAAATGTAAAACA
Organism: Diploptera punctata; assembly: GCA_030220185.1. Lineage (NCBI taxonomy): Eukaryota > Metazoa > Arthropoda > Insecta > Blattodea > Blaberidae > Diploptera > Diploptera punctata. Next base: position 895,808 of record JASPKZ010010698.1, read on the forward strand.
TAAAAAGTGGTCCTAAAATATATAAATAATATAATAGCTAATTCGCTCAATTGTTTCTAATCTGATGAAAATTTAAGTCTAAATTACACTATGTAAACACACCAGGAAAGCGTATACATATACAGAAATTCAGTTGACTATGCGAAGTGTATTGCGGTGGATCTAAGCGAAAACATATGACTATAGATCACGACACTATCTAGTCAAATGCAAGAGATGGGTATACATTTTTTAAATAAGCATTTTAATAAAACTTAATAGAGACATTAAAACATGTGCGCCACGCAGGAACTGCATGAAAGTGGCCAATTCCTCAGAAAATTGAAGTTATCGTCCGAATTCGTTGGTTTACGGAGTGTATATTCATTCAATTAAATTGGACAAACTCGATTTCTTATGTTAACTTACTTCAGCGTTTCAGATCGCAGAGAAAACAAATTTTAAGTCATTATCTTTTGAATATTGCTGTGTAATTTGAAACAAAATTTTAAAAAAAATCTCTACTAATACATGTTTTGTTATATTGTAAAATATTGAATACATTAAAGTAATTTAGGGGTTAATTCAATTGTTTTACATTGCGGCTGGTAGATCGATTTTTAACTTTCGGGGTTAAGAAAAACCCGCACGTCCATTGTCTGACTTTTGAGAATATTTTTTTCTTCTTCCTGCAAGAATTTTTTGGTTCGTTCCAGCTCCAAGTATTATAGCTGCTGTGTCCATCTCTTTTGAATATCCAGAAGGTAGTGTTAACATGCATTATACGCGAAACAAATCACTGCCTCTTAATGAACTGAACTTTATTTGAAACAATATAAAACGATAGATACATTAAAATCTCCACATATTGCATAATAAAATAAACGAAGTGAATACCGTACAGTTATCGCTGTAGAAATATAAAATAAAATACCAAAAATGTTTAAATATCTTTAAAAAGTTAGGTTTACTCCTGTAAATATAATTATAAATAGGATTTTTAGGGTTTATGGAAAGTCCTGTAAATTATGGGTATGATTGAATAAATCCAGCTATAATTTACTTGCCGGCATTTTATCACTAATTGATCTCACGGCCTCCTGTTATTTTATCACTAATTGGCCTCACGGCTTCCTATTGTTTCAACTAATAAACATTGCCCACACTGTTAACGTTAGTCAATTGTTTATAATGAACGCAGAGAATAAAGTTCTTAGGAAAATTTTTGGACCAAAGAGAGATGAACAGACTGGTGAATGGAGAAGACTACATAACAATGAACTACATGGTCTTTATAGGAAGCCAGATATAATAAGAACAGTTAAGTCTCGTAGACTGCGATGGGCAGGACATGTTGCGCGTATGGGGAATGAAAGACGTGCATGGAAACTTCTTGTAGGAAAGCCAGAAGGAAAACGCCCAGTTGGTAGACCAAGAATGAGGTGGGAGAACAACATTAACTATGATTTGAGGGAAGTAGATTATACAGGGAATGATTGGAAAACATTAGCTCAGGATAGGGATGTATGGAGAGCTTATGTCCGCGCGGCCATGAACCTACGGATTCGATAGTGCCAGTGAGTAAGTAAGTAAGTAAGTAAGAACGCAGATATTTCCAACAAAGATATTATTTTACTATTATTTATTATTTTGAAAACACCATTGCGGGGAAAAAAAATGTACAACGCACGTTTATGAAGTGTGTTATAGAATCTCGGAAATTAAAAACATCGCTATCGCTCGGTTTTTAAAAATGTTCCTCGATTCTGTAAAAACCACTTCCCAACCTCGCATAGTAATTTACTATTTTTCAAACTATTATATTTTGCCCATGTTCAAATAATAATAGTTCAATAATATTATTGCAGTGACGGATCGCCAGGTTAAAACTGGGAAACTTTGCTTATACATCATTCGTTAAATTGAGGGGCCCCGTCCTCTTGTCAGGTCATACAGTGAAGATAACAGGGTTTTACTCCAGGTCTATTCTACACAAGTTTGGTTCTATCAGTACATACACGTATTTTATGTAAAAGAGCTGCGGCAGATAAGATAAATTGGTAGTCGCGTAATCGTAGCTTCAACTAGAACAACCCAGAAGTGTGTGGGGTGTTAACAAAGTGCAAATTAGACGTAATACACGCCTTTACTTTGTGTCCTGCGGCAATTAAATTTAAGTCGTAAATTAGAGCACATGGCGGCCCTGAAATCCACATACTCAAGGCTTTAAAGCAGAACATCCTTATATGCACTGCATGTTTCAACCATTAAAAACTAAGGGTATTATCCTACATTATCTTAGATGTTTAAAGAATTTTCTCCCAGTTTCATTAAAACAAATCCTTGTGCAGAATTTTGTGTTGCCACACTTCGATTATTGTGACGTATATAATGGTCTAAATTATGACTTCTCGCAGAGACTGCAGCGTGTTCATAATGCTTGCGTTCGATTCATTCTCAATATCCGCCGATATGGCCATATTTCCGCACACGTCAATAACCTCTCTTGGCTCCGTCTTACTGACAGACGTAAATTGCACTCTCTTTCACTTCTTTTCAAGCTTTTGAATTCCTACACTCCTAGTTACCTGACGTCCAGATTTGATAAGTTACCTTCTTACCACAATTTTGACACTATGTCACAAGATAACAGACTGCTAACAATCCCTTTTCAAAGAACTTCCTCATATTCTACTTCTTTCACAGTAGCCTCTGCCCGCTCCTGGAATTTCTTTCCTGACGATATCAGGGGTTGTCGCACACTTGGCACTTTTAAGTCACGCTTATACAAATACATGTTGTCAAATAATTAATTTTTCTCCAAAACTAAATTTATTCTATGTCTTTAATAGTTATTTTTTATCGACTTTCTATATTTTATATTTCAATCGTTAGTTCTAGATTAAAATATTTAGTTAATGATAATTATATTGTACACGTGCCATGTATATTTATGTTTATTGTAATTTAGATGTAAGAATTTTTGTATTATTTTTTAACCTCGTTGAATGGTAGACAAGGCCTTAAGACCTTAACTGTGCCACGTAAAATAAAGCTATTATTATTATTATTATTATTATTATTATTATTATTATTATTATTATTATTATTATTATTATTATTTTGTTCTTGATTTTGTCAAAGAATCGAAGTATTAAAATTTACAAAAATATAATAATATGTTTTTAAAAAGGGATAATATTACCTTATATTTGAAGTGATATGGGCACACAATTTTTTGGGCCAAAAAGAGATGAACAGACAGGTGAATGGAGAAAACTACGTAATAGTGAGCTACATGATATATATATATAGGAAGCCAGACATAATAATAGTTAAGTCTCCTAGACTGCGATGAGCAGGACATGTGGCAAGTATGAGGGATAAAAGAGGTGCTTGGTAGCATCTTGTAGGAAAACTAAAGGGAAATCGCTCAGTTGGTAGACCAAGAATGAGATGGGAGGATAACATTATCCATGATTTGAGGGAAGTATATTATACAGGGATGATTGGAAAACATTAGCTCAGGATATGGATGTATGGAGAGATTATGTCCGCGCGGTCATGAACCTACGGGTTCGATAGAGCCAGTGAGTTAGTTAGTTTTGGGCACACAATTAGGATAGACAGCACGAGATAGCCAGAGAAGATGTTAGAATGGATATTACGAGTAGGAAAAAGATTGAGTCCATCTAAACAGTTTTATGTATGATATCCAGGAACCCATGAAAGTGAGGGTATTGGAAGAGAAGGAACGCTTTCCAGAAGAATTTATAATAGAATAAATGCTCACAAGTTGTGTAGAAAATATATGTTACATAAGTTTTGTCATTAATTTGATTCACATAGTTTATTATTTGCAGAATTCTACCAGGGATATCCCTCGTTTTTTGCAGGTGGTTACATGGTAACGGTCGCATGGTTTCTCGCACAGTTCACACACACACAGTTGTTCCCGGGATCGTGGAAACACTTGGTCTTGCATATCTTGTGGTGGTATCCATGCACTGCTATTGAGTTCACCAGGTGTCGGAGTTCTTGATTGGTGTTGGTCCAGGATCTGTTTGTCATGGCTTCTTCCAGAAGAATTTAGAAATCGTGGAAAGACAAGTTGTAAAAATCTATAAAATAGTAAGTTATTTTATGTTTATCAAAATTAAGCAAGGTCCAGTTGAGATGATGAAACAGCCTAAGAACGTTCCAAATAAGACCTCAAGGAGAATTTTCGGTCCGAATTCTAGATAAGAATTAAGAATGGGGAAAGCTTCTTAATGAGATAATCTACAATTAATGTAGTTGTGATTATATTGTTAAGAGAAGACATGTCATACAGTTCGAATTGGTTAGAGTACTAACTAACTTACTGGCACTCTCGAACCCATAGGTCCATGGCCGCGCGGACATAAGCTCTCCATACATCCCTATCCTGAGCTAATATTTTCCAATCATTCCCTGTATAATCTACTTCCAAAAAATCACAGTTGATGTTATTCCCCCACCTCATTCTTGGTCTACCAACTGGGCGTTTTCCCTTTGGTTTTCATACAAGAAGCTTCCATGCACATCTTTCATTTCTCATTCATGCCACGTGTCGTGCCCATCGCAGTCTACGAGACTTAACTGTTCTTATTATACCAGGCTTCCTACAGAGACCATATAGCTACTCGTAGTTCACTGTTAAGTAGTCTTCTCCGTTCACCTGTCTTTTCATCTCTCTTTGGTTAAAAAATTTTCTTCTTTCTTCTTTTTCTTCTTCTTCTTCTTCGGCTTTTTCCCATTTATGTGTTTGCCGTCTTAAGTTTCCATTTATCTCTATCATTCCAATCTCCCTCTTCCAAATTCCTATCATCCATTATGGTTCTGACGTAGGTTTTCCATTTCCATCTTGGTCTGCCACGTTTATTTCTTCCAGGGGGTGACCATTGGTATATATTTTTTGGCCATCTTTCATTTTCCATTCTTTGTACACGGCCGTACCATTTAAGAGTTTGATTTTCAATCCTCTTAACTATAGATGTGGTGACATTCATTTCTCTCCAAAGGAATTCATGTCTTATTTTATCCTGTCTTGTTTTTTGGAGGCTTCTTCTAAAATAATCAAACTCAACTGTCCTAATTTTATTCTTTTGTAATTCCGTCAAAGACCAAGTTTCACTTCCATATGTGTTATGCTCTTATAAATTTTCATTTCAGTTTCCTTTGTAATATTTTTGTTCCAAATTATTCCATGTAATGTCTTAAAAATTTCTTAAGAACTTTATTCTCATGCGTTAATTTCTTATCGGGAAAAGGCCATTAGAAAGAGCCAGGCAAAGGTGGGAGAATGATATTTGGAATTTCGTAGATATCGGAGGTATAAATTGGAGTCTTCTATTGAAGATAAGGATAAATGGAGGTCCTTCCGTATTGAACTGAGAACTGCTTGAGTCAGAGAATTTGTTACTTTTTCATCTTATGTGAAAATAAATAAGTTAGAAGTGCATAGGGAATCAGAATTCTTAATTTCACAGTATTGGGAGCTCTAGAGAATATTTATTAGATGAGGTTTTGAATGGGGGCCTGAATCAGAATAAGCATGGTCCAGTGCTACAATAATGACGAAATATACAAAATCTACTCCGTCAATTTATCTTCTCTTCTGTCTCACTTTCCTGATATTAGAATTAGTTACCTTCAGAAATCAGGGGCTCCCCACCAATTTCAAGTAAACATTAACGTAATATCTGGAAGCAGCTTTGATGTAACGTCACTTCTTATCGTACTTTATAAATTACAAATTATTTATAATTACATATCACTGTAGCTTTTATAATAATTTACTTATATTTTAATTTCAAGTTGAGATTGGAAAATAGGAGATGGAAGCGAGAGGATAATTAAAGATCATCAAAACTACCCAATGTCTTTTTGACCCTAATTTTTTTCTAAGCATTTTATTCGCATATTTCAGTTCTCATAACCTTTTAAAGTAAGACACAATGCTCGTATATTCAATTACATCGCTTTTCATTGTGATTATCCAATTACAGAGCCAGTAGTAAAACTTGAAGAATCGCCATTTTCTATATATTTAGATCAGTGGTTTTGAGAGACATGGGATGACTTGGAGTAAGCCTATAACTAACTCACTGACTCTATCAAACCCGTAGGTTCATGGCCGCACGGACATAATCTCTCCATACATCCATGTCAAGAGGTAATGTTTTCCAATCATCCCCTGTATATTCCACTTCACTCAAATCACGATCAATGTTATTCTACCACATCTTCCTTGGTCTAGTAACTGAGCGTTTCGCTTCTGGTTTTCCTAAAAGAAGCTTCAATGAAGTTCTTTCATTCGCCATTATAGAATGATATGTACAAATAATCCAATTATACAGATATTTACATGAATTATTAAAACAAACTTGGAAAAATAATATTTTAATATGCAAGAACAATGCGGGTTTACTGCTGGATGATCTTGTGCCGATCAGATATTTATGCTGAGATATTTTACCATTTTTTTGCTAAAATATTAGGAAAGAGCACAGACGTTAGGGTCGATATTAATAGACATCGGACAAGCTTACGATAGCATATCAAGAAAACTGCTTATGGAAAGCATTGCAAGAAGTTTAGATACGTGAAATTATGATATACGTACTAAAATCAATATGCTCTCAAAGCGTTATCAAGTGAAAATGGATATAATAATAATAATAATAATAATAATAATAATAATAATAATAATAATCCATCCATAGTAATTCTTCTCGAAAGCAGGTCCTTCACTACAATCATAGCATTTTCATGCTATGCTTGCAGCTTTACTAGGGAATTGTAGGTGTGGTAGCTTTCCGTTGCTTTCCACACCGGTGAAGGATGATGATAATGATAAAGATGATGATGATGGCCATATGATTTCGGGGACCGATTGGGCCTTAAAGTTTTCCTGACATTTGTCTTACAGGTGAGGAAAAACCCCGATAAAATCCTCACCCAGAAAAACTGCTCCGACCGGGGATCGAACCCGGGCCCGCTGCGTGACAAGGCAGCACACTACCTCGAGACCAGAGCGGTGGACATAATAATAATAATAATAATAATAATAATAATAATAATAATAATAATAATAATAATAATAATAATATTAATAATAATAATAATAATAATGATAACAATAATATAATAGTAGTAATAGAAAAAATATTAAAATGTTATAAATGAAACGAGAAACATGTACCTTACATGGGGTAATGATCAGGCCAAGGTTAGAGAAAACATACATTTAGATTTCTTTTAAAAAATGTTAACGCGCGGCAGCCCCTGATTTCCTGTGGTAAGGAATTCCAATTGCGAAAGTGGAGATAGTATATGACATGGAGTGATGTGAAGTCCTATGTTGCGGTATATTAGGTAGGAGGTTATGTTGTATCATATCGTGTGTTTATATTATTGTTCAAGGATATATACTGGAAAGAAGAGGCTAAATATTTGGGAATGGAGGTATGTAGAATCTTAGATAAGGAAACTAGACCGTGTAATTTTATTCTATCTTTAATTTGTAGCTATGATAATTTTTGGAAAAATGGAGAAATGTGATTGTATTTTCGGACATTCAATATTAATCTGTTACACATACTATGAACACGCTGCAGTTTGTGTGACAATCCGCCACTTACATCAGTTAGTAGAATGTCACAATAATCAAAATGCGGCATTACTAAGGTTCGAATGAAAATTCTTATAAGAGCTGTAGGAAGAACGTTCCTTAGACGTTTTAGGGAATGTATTATGGAGAAGATCTTTTTAGATATTTGTTTTATTTGGGTATTCCAATTTATATTAGAATCCAGATAAAATCCCAATTTTGTAACGACGTAATGCTATTTGTTCGTTATGATAGCTGGCATTGTTTGTGGAGCTTAATAGTCTTCGGTGTCCGATAATTATTGCTTGCGTTTTATTTACTATCTGCACCATAAGATTGAGGTTCAATGTTAACTTTGTCAATGTATTCGTTCATTGCGTCAGGCCTAAAGTGAGTGTAAATCTGTAAGTCGTCAGCGTGAAGATAGTGCTTGTAGCTTTGTAGTATCTTGGTCACGTCATTAAAATAAATGGAGAAGAGAAGAGGGGTGAGCACGCCGCCTTGAGGTACTCCTTTCCTCACCAAGCGCCAGGGAGAAAATGCGATTATTAACAGAAACTGATTTCTGACTATTAGTGAAGTAAGAACTAAACCAATCAAGGCAGTTTTAAGACAGGTGTAGTGTCCTTAGAGTACCTAGCATTAAGTCTATGTCTACTGTGTTAAACGCTTTGCTGAAGTCGAGTAGGACTATTGTGGTGAGTTCTTGTTTGTCCATTGAGTCTCTTATGTCCTCTACAGTGTCGAGAAGTGTTTATATCCCATTCCGAGATCAGGGTATATATTTATCTATATAATTTATCACCTCTAAAGTGCTTCTTCAAAGATTTTGCTTATCACCCGCACATTAAAAATGTATTTAGATGTAAGTTTAATACTTTGGTCCAGGAAATATCAGGTAATGTAAATTTACATTGAAAAATTTTACTTATGCTAGATTACCTATTATTCTCAGATGATAAAGTAATTATTATACAATATATGATTTATGTTTTGTATTTACGTAGAAAATTAATCGAGGAATATGAAGACTGGGGAAAACAAATTAATATAAATACAACACAATATTTAACAATCAATGTTAACGAATAATATTTTATAGAAATTAATGATATTAAACATGTGAAGACATTTAGATACCTAAGATAAATCTTAGAAGAATAAGAAGGTGTATCATAATTAGAAATATAAAAAAATAGAAAATGGTCGGATAATAATTTACACGCAGAACCCAGTGTTATGGAATTAAAACATCCTTTTCAAAACAAATAAATTTATTTATAAGGCCATTTGTTGAGATTATTATGTTATGTGGATCAGAGACTGGACAATTAAAAGGTGCCAAGCTAACAAGTTGTTCTCAACAGAGATGGATTAGTGGAGAAGATCAGCGCGGAAGTCTAGATTAGAAAATGTTAGAAACGTTGAAATTAGAAAAATTCTGAAAGTTTAGTGATACTGATGTATTGAATACAATTGAACAGACACCATTAAGACGGTACGTACATCTCAAGAGGATGACAACTGATAGAATCCATAAGAAGATCTTGGAGTGGAGAATAGATTGGAAAATGAGAAAGCGAAGACCTAAAAAAGTTTGATGGCGGTGTGAGAAGAAATATAAGTGAACTGGGGTTTACAGATGAGGCTGTTCACGCCCGCTATAACTGTAGGAGGCGACTTTCTTCAGGGTGACGGAAAACTATTTTATTATGGATAAATTCTGAAATAAAAAGTAATAAAATATAAACAAAACTGTATAAAATAATACTCAATAATAATAACACTTATTATTATTATTATTATTATTATTATTATTATTATTATTATTATTATAGTCCAGATATAATAAGAGCAGTTAAGTCTCGTAGACTGCGATGGGCAGGACATGTTGCACGTATGGGGAATGAAAGACGTGCATGGAAACTTCTTGTAGGAAAGCCAGAAGGAAAACGCCCAGTTGGTAGACCAAGAATGAGGTGGGAGAACAACATTAACTATGATTTGAGGGAAGTAGATTATACAGGGAATGATTGGAAAGCATTAGCTCAGGATAGGGATGTATGGAGAGCTTATGTCCGCGCGGCCATGAACCTACGGGTTCGATAGTGCCAGTGAGTAAGTAAGTAAGTAAGTAAGTATTATTATAGTCCACCGCTGTGGTCTCGAGGTAGCGTGCTGCCTTGTCACGCAGCGGGCCCGGGTTCGATCCCCGGTCGGGGCAGTTTTTCTGGGTGAGGTTTTTATCGGGGTTTTTCCTCACCTGTAAGACAAATGTCAGGAAACCTGGCCCAAACGGTCCCCGAAATCATATGGCCATCATCACCATCATCATCCTTATCATTACCATCATCACCATCATCCTTCACCGGTGTGGAAAGCAACGGGAAGCTACCACACCTACACAATTCCCTAGTAAAGCTGCAAGCATAGTATGAGGGTGCTATGATTGCAGTGAAGGACCTGCCTTCGGGCAGAATTACTATGGATGGATTATTATTATTATTATTATTATTATTATTACTATATGGCTAAAAAACTAAAAGAAGAACATGAAAAATGGGGACTTTATATAAACATTGAGAAAACTAAATACCTGTGTATAGGAGAAGAAATGGAAAATATAAATTTCAAAAATGGAGAAGAACTAAAACCTAGTATTGAATGCACTTATTTAGGAAAAAAAATTAGACCATTCAGGCGATAATATAGTGGAAATTAAAAATAGAATCGCACAAACAAAACAAGCAATAAATGCTTTAAACTCTGTTTGGTGGAGCAAAAATATTACAAAAAAATAGAAAATTACAAATATATCAAACCATAATTCAGAACATTTTAACATATGGTGCTGAAGTCTGGCAAATTCCTACCAGGGAAATGAAAAAGAATTTTAAGTACAGAAATGGATGTTTTAAGAAGATCAGCTAGAAAATCTAGAATGGATAGAATACGAAATAGAGAAATAAGGGAAATTATGGGTGTATAAGAGGAGCCGGACATCATAGAAAAGAAAAGATTGCAGTGGTATGGTCATGTCAAAAGAATACCAGAACAAAGATTGCCAAAAATTGTTATGGAATGGATCCCAATGGAAAGGAGGAAGAGAGGAAGACCGAAGAAAACTTGGATGGAAGGGGTACAAGCAGCTGTGAATATCAGAGGAATGGAGGAAGATCAATGGATGGACAGAGAGGAATGGCGTTTGGTTTCCGGAAGACGGCGGCAGCTGCCATGATATCGGATGATAATTATTATTATTATTATTATTATTATTATTATTATTATTATTATTATTATTATTATTGTACTTTTAAGAAGGCTATTATAAAAATCCCTTAATCAGCTTTGACAACACATGACACTATAAATAACGAAACGTTGTGTCAACGAATTATTCCGTTCTTGAAAATTGAATAAAATTTTGAAGGAAATTATTTTCGTTCAACGGGATATTTTATTTTTCTTTTATGTCAGTTGGAAAAACCTTCAAGTCACATTGCAGGCAATTTTATTGCCATTTTCTCGTATTCTGTTAGAAAAGTTTTGGTATCGATTTTTCAATTACATCTTTTTTCATGTTGAGATCTCTGCGCTGCCGAACTTATTGTCGCTTTTCGTTGAGATGCTCTTTTGTCAGGCGTTGCATTAGCATAAAAGTGAATCCCACGTCTGATATCTGATCCACGTCATTCTATACACATGCTACTGCTTTATTAGCAGACACAGGGTGTCTCTCAGCATACAGGCTACATTAACAGCCCTCTGCGGTGAAATACAAACAAGGAACCTATAGGCTATCTGTTCTTAAAGTAATCCTCATCAAAACAAAACCACGTGACCTGCTCGCTTTTCGTTGGTTATGGACACCGACGTACGATGTAGAAGCAGTATGTACGCGAAAAAGTAGTTCCCTTCATTAAATTAGAAATGTGTCCTCTGAATATACTTGTTATTCTTCGTGAATTAAAATAATGTATTCAAAACATATAAAATGTTCTAAAATATACTTAATCAATAATTACAACTTAAAATACTTTATTATAGAAATTAAATTTATGATACTTACTGCAGGTTACTCAAGAAGAGACCATAAAAGGAATTCTGAGATTCTCAAAGAATTACAAACAGAATCAATCATGGAATATGTGCAAAAATACAGAAACTGGAAATCTCACGTAAGAAGAATGAGCAGAACAAGAATACCACGTGAAATCTTAAATTACCAGCTACCAGGGAAGACATCATTGGGCAGACCCTTCAAACGTTGGATTGAGACCATAACAGACATGAAATGAATAATAATAATAAGAAGAATAGTTTATTACATATGAATAATACATTTGAATCATGCTTCAGTCGATTCTGATGCAAAACAGAATGGCTGAAGGTGTCGAGTCTTCCGTTACTGTGTCACCATCTAAATTTTTAAAACACAAATTTGGCAAAAACCTTTGACTAGCGGTAAAAAAAGTTATTTTAAATGTATTTAACAAGTTCAGTGAAAAATCTCACCAGCATTCTTGTAATATATCCCATTCAACTATCACATGTCTTCCCTATTTCACACGTGCTCCCTGCCAATGTGACAGAAATTGTGTCGCGAATGGCGGAAGAATACAATTGAAATTTGTTTATGTTAGATTCACTCTAAGAGCGGATAAGGTATACATTCCTACACAGGGTGCTGACGTCACGTACAACGTAACAAAAAAAGGTTACGTGTGTTAGCGGAGTGAATAGTGATGTTTAATATTCCTTACCGCATGTTTATACTTTCGCAGAATGTATGTCTTTTGTTTCATACGGGATATAAATGACAACAATATATTTATAATTTTAATTACTTGGGATACAATGTGTTATTATAGAAAACGTTAAGATTTTGAAAACAAAATAAATAAATTTAATTATGTGAGTGGCACTGTAAGATGAAGTCTCAAAGCAACTAGAAAGGAGACACTTTTAAAATTTTATAAAACAATGGCGATTACAACACTACTTTATGGATCGGAACAGTGGGTCTTAACTGAAAACCAGAAACGAAGAATATAAACGTCAGAAATTACGTTTTTGAGAAGTGTGGCTGGATATACAATAACAGATCGAAAACGAAATAAAAATATACGAAGTGAACTAAATATATTCAAATTATTAGATAGAATTACACAATACAGAGATGAATATCCATTCATCAATAGAATGGATAACAATATAATTCCGAAACAGATTCTTCATTACAAAGCACTAGGACGAAAATATGTAGGAAGACCCAGAAAAGATGGATAGACCAATTCTAGCATGAGATCAGAACAGAACTTAAGGTCTAATCCTAGATACTGATGATATTTACAATAGTGCACGTGTGTATGTCAATGTAAAACTACAGAATTTTAACCAAATTTGTTAATTAATTAGGATCGAAATGGTTATTTAAGCGGTAAGAAGTCCCGATATTATTGTCGAATTGAAACTTTTATTTTCGCTAATCTGATTGTTGAAAATCCCGATGATAGTTAATCCAACTTGTCCCCTAGCACATGTACATGGCAGCGAGGTGTGGAGAGAATGTGAAAGGAAGTATAACCTAACTCTCTTAGATTAATGTATAATCCATAGTTTTCCGGGACGATAAGTTGTTTAGTGACAGTCCCCATGATATTTAACCCCAAGTTTCACAACTAACACAAGAAGAACGCTTTATACTCAGCTAGTAATCAAATAGCGATTACTACTATTTTCCGTAATTATGTGTTGAAAAATTGCGGTTCGTGACCAGGGCTGGTAAAGATTGTGGAGTGTAAGAAGTCACCGCGAAACTACAGAACTGGCCCGGATACTAATTAAAACTGTGCCGCACGTATCACCGTCAGTTGTCAAGGTAACATTATTCAATTCATGCAACTGGAAATGGACACAGAAACATTTTGTCTTGGTTTCATTTGTTTTAACGTCCAGAAAATAACATGAATAACGTAGTATAATACATTGTTAGCTTCAGGATTATATTAATAATAAGTTCATTTTTCTTTCGAGGGCTACGTATTTACCTATATATAAATATTTCTATCAATATGCCTACATAACCACCCATTCACTTACCTACCCATTTACACATGCATCTGCCCGTCCACTTATCTGCACCTATCTCTCTCTCTCTCTCTCTCTCTCTCTATATATATATATATATATATATATATATATATATATATATATGCTTACATAATACCCCTCTACACTTAGCTACATTTGAGGGGTATTATTCATGTACACTCGATATATTAATTCATTATAGTTTATTACTTTCTTTGTATTTTTTCTTTTCTTTTTATTATATAATAGAGTCGAGCTGTTAATTCTTTGTGTAAACATTCTTTCATTATTTTAATTTTAATTGCATTTAATTTTATTGTATTATACTTATTTTCATTACTGTTCAGTTTATCAGATAATTAATTGTTTAGTATGTACTATTATTGTATTTTTTTGTATTTAAATATAACATATGTTTGTCCTGGTGAGTGGAAGAGAAAGCCACATGGCCTTAACTCTAACAGACTATATAAATCTATTCTCTTGTATCTATTCTATATTTGTATGATATGATTAACATTTTGACATTTAGTAATGAAGGCCCATTATATTAATTAATAACGACAATATATTGTTACGTGTCGCGCATAGCGACGCGACGTTTCAATTGCGCGGGCGAATCGTCCCTGGAGAGTTAGATTACCCGCACAGCTGGTGGAAATCTCGAGTATGTTATCAGACGGTTCTATCAGCATTTCTCTTCCCCTTGGGGAAAGATCGGAAGCCAGAGGCTCCTGGGCTTCGAAGTCACTCGAAGCTGTTTCTAGAACTTTCCTCCCGCCTTATATATATAAGAGCGGAGGCAGGCCGGCGAGTTAGTTTTGTGTTTGACGCCGGCGATAACAGTCAGTCTGTGATAGCGAGTCTTGTGTTGAAGAGTGTGACGATAAGTTGTGGCGAATTTATTTATCAGTGAGTGGAAAAGTGTTCTGAGATAACAATTAAAAGAAGATTATTTCGAGAATTGTAATTGTGAATAGAAGTTGTTGATAATTGAAGAATTTAATTAAATGTTTGGTGAAATTTTTAATACATTCATTGTGTTCATTTACGCCTAAATAACCTAGAAGGAAAATCAAGGCCATCACGGCACAATATAACATAATGTATATATATATATATATATATATATATATATATCCCTGGAACCTGATGGTGGGGTCATGGCGACCCAGCAGATATTTCTCTTCATCTGAACATGCGTACTTTCTGAATCGTTTTGTCACCGCATTGTGAAAATTCAATTCTAACTTTATTCTTTAAGTGGTGAGAATTTTCATGAAATAGTTTACAAGAAGGAGAGGGAAATATTTGTCACGGTGTTAGTTGGGGTCATACAATCCCCACTGTCAGGTAATGGTGTGTGTTTTTCTCCATACTGAATTTCGTGATTAGGCCTATAGGTTGTCAAGTCTTTCAATTATATAGTAATTATTTATGTTAGTGAAACAGTAATTTTGTGTAATATATTAATCGGTACTTTTTATTTTATGGTATTTTATTTGTAGAATGGCATCTTCAAGTAAATGGTTCACAAGTGATGAAATAAGTGAACTCGTAAATAGAATTGATAACTAACTTGCCAATTCACTGGCTCTATTGAACCCGTAGGTTCATGACCGCGCGGCATAAGCTATCCACACATCCCTATCCTGAGCTAATGTTACAATGTGAGATAGTTAATTAGTTAGGTAATCCCTGACCGTCAGTGGTTTGCTTAATGGTATTAAATATGGAAGTGTAATTTACTACAAAGCATAATATAAAATTGAAAACCTTGTACAAATCCTATTTAAATAAACACGTTTTAAAACTAAAATTATGTGAGGGGTCACTGTGATCCCATAGTCAGGAATATTGATGCAAAGTTTAACCGTCAGGTTCCAGGGATATGTATGTATATATAATCTCCCCTCCGTATAAGAATTTTACTATCTATCTATACTATTATTAAACTATTTGTTAGATAATGCTATGAAGCATTTCCAATAACAGTTTGCACTTCAACAATTTTGTTAAAAACTTATTGTGCAGCGTTGTTGTGCGGTATTTTAGCGTTTTGTTGTAACGGCAGGTTATGACAACATAGTGTTGTTAATTTATATCAGCAATATAGCGCGCTCACCAACACAAATTGAACGCTACAAGTTCATGTGTGGAGAAGAATAACAATTGGCAGCTTGAGGCAGATTCAACAGCCACAAACTTTATATTATGGCGCAGCTTTTTATTTTCAATGGTCTGGGTAGCATTTGTCTCAAGATAAGGATACCAGATGGCGGGATCAGCTCTAATGAAGATGCACGACTCTCCAGGGAAGATTTACCAGAGCTGCGCCCGTCCGGTTTATCCTCTCCCTGCCACCCTCCACCACTGCAGCCAGTAAGAGCACTTCCTTTATAACTTTCATATAAAAACAAACATGAAATAGGGTACTTGTCCTCATTGATTGCTTCTCTATACAAACTTGCTTTACAAACAAGTAACGCTGAGACACAGTTGCATCTTTCAAAATAGGAGTTAATCATTTTATACAGGCCTACACTATAGTCATCATTCAATGTAAATAATAAAAAAAACTCCTGGCGCGACAGGCCTAGAAGGCCCTTAGCCTACCAGCCGGCTGCTGGCCTCTCACATCCACATGTGTCAATCACAGAGGTAGATGATCATCAGACAGTGTAGGGGTGACATGTGGTCAGCATGTCGAGTCCCCCAGCCGTAGAAATTAAGAATCACGTACGGTCCAAGGCCCGTCATATTACACAGCAATATGTATTTCCTCGAACCATCCAGATGATAAATCTCATTGAGACCGTAACCAAGAAGTTGAAAAGAGCAGAAACTGAAAATGATACTCTCAGAACAGTCATCTCACGCCTAGACAACATCGAAGCCTCAATCAGAGAGATCAGGGAAATTGTGCACAGAGGTCCAGCACAAGCGGCAGCGCCTCCAACGGAAACTTATGCCCACAAAGCTCGAAAATTGATTTCTGAGGCCACTACCCATCCGAAGCAGACACAGATGAAAACTGTTATAATCTCAGCCCCCAAAGAGTCTGGACTAACAGGCGACAAGATAAAAGAAATAGTGACCAAGACTATAAAATCCCGCAATAGAGGGTTGGCAAATAGTCAGACACAGAAGTACAACAGCAGGAAAACTCCGCGTGGAGACATCCACAGTCGAGCAGGCAACTGCACTCAGTAAGTCCCCCAGCCGTTATAGCTGGTTTCCTCAACCTGGAGCCGCTACTTATTGTGGCTACCCAAATGCCTCACGATTCTGGGTGGGCACCGGCCCCATACTGGCCGAAATACCATGAGAAAATTTCTTCCCCCATGGAGACTCGAACCAGCGCAAGTCCCGTAGATCTGCGCCAAGGCTTCCTACCTTAACCACTCGGCTACGGCGCGAGACAATGTAAATAATATTATTGTAAATACTCTTTAATGATACTTTTGACTAGCCTCGTGCACTAGTGGCCACAGCGTCCTACTACAATGTAGTCTCGGATTGGATTCCCGGTCAGACCGTAAGCATTTTTTCTTGAAGGGCATTACGAGTATTTCTGTGGTCTTCCAAGGTGTGGATTTACAATAAGTTTAGATTTAAGGACTCTACTAGTGCTTTATTATCATTCAGCATCTAACATATAATCGGGCTAACGCGACTCCTTTCAGGCGCGCCAACTTCTCATCCAATATATTTATTTAAATTAATTTTATATATGCATCATTGTCCTGCCACAAACTGTAGACTTACTGCACTAGTTACTTTGAATCTTGCACGTTATTCAAGTCATTTTAAGGAGAACATTGAGTTAATAAGAGAATATGACAGGATATCACAAGTACGCCTGGAGGGAATATTTTTATATTCTGGATTTCTTGGGACATAAGAGTGTCAATTATTATTCATACATCCATCCATAGTAATTCTGTCCGAGGGCAAGTCCTATTGTATCGACGTGTCATTTTATTTTTTTCTGAACACGAATATATCTCCAAAGGAAAGCGCCCAAGTAAGAAGGCACGGGACTAGAAATGTGCGCTGACTCAGCAGTACATCCCACACATCCACGGTCGTAGTCAGATTGTGTGCCTCGAGTGGATAATTTGCTCCTTGCTTTTCCATGTGTACTGAATGAAGTGTGTATAAGTGTAAACTGTATAATAACTAATAATTTTTCTACTGAAAAACGTGTATTTATTTATGATCAATATTTGTTAACTGAGTCTGCCAGCCAAGTAAGAAAACTCTTTGAAACATGATTCCTGGGTGTAAAAAATTCCATCGTATTCAACAGATCGTAATCTGTACAACACATTTCACGCAACGTGAAGTGTCGAGCCTAAGAAGCCACACAAGCCGCATAGCATTCTCACAGAAGAAACAATAAACGGTATCTGTTATCGATTGGAACAGTCTCCTAGAAAATTACTTTCGCAACAAGTAGGAATTTCTTAAGGCTCTGTACAAAAAGCTACTAATTTTTTAAAGTTTCGTCCATATAAAATAACCAAGACACATGCTCTTCAAACGGGTGACTCTGTTCCAGTACTTGCGTCAATAAAGTTGGCAAGTACGACAATTTGTAAAATAGTCACGCAAAATATGTGTGGTTGTATCACTGCGTTCCTACGCTGTCCGTTCCCCGCCGTGGAGTGCGTCAGCAGTGTAGAGTGAAATCCCTACGTCTGCTGCCCAATGCTATACTGATCACTCTCTGTATATACAGGGTGTTACCGAAATGAGTGCAGATTCTTCGTGTGGTGGTAGGGAACATCCATTCAAGTATTCGAACACAATGAACCTTGGGTCGGAAATGCATTGTTGTGGGTCTACAGAATAAAACAACATTTAAAATTGCAGAACATATTGTTATTTGTTTATTAGTTCTAAGAAAAATGGAAGGTATTACATGTTATTTTACAGTAATTGTTGGAAATGGCGACCACTGACCTGGGTTCACAGCTCGCGCGTCTCACCTTGGACTGATTAACTCTATAAAGCGTATCTGGATGCTCTCTGATTTCCGCAGCCGCTGCCACGATCTTTGCTACAAGCTCTGGAACTGTGCATCCAGCTCAATGGTCGCCATATCCAACGATTACTGAAAAATAACATGCAATACCTTCCATTTTTCTCAGAATTAATAAAATAAACAACGAAGTGTTCAACATTTTAAATACTGTTTTATTCTGTAGACCCACAACAATGCATTTCCGACTCAAGGTTCATTATGTTAAAATACTTGTATGGATGTTCCCTACACGAAGAAAAATCTGTACTCATTTCGGTAACTTACTTACTTACTTACTCACTGGCACTATCGAACCCGTAGGTTCATGGCCGCGTGGACATAAGCTCTCCATACATCCCTATCCTGAGCCAATGCTTTCCAATCATTCCCTGTATAATCTACTTCCCTCAAATCATAGTTAATATTATTCTCCCACATCATTATTGGTCTACCAACTGGGCGTTTTCCCTCTGGCTTTCCTACAAGAAGCTTCCATGCAAGTCTTTCATTCCCCATGCGTGCAACATGTCCTGCCCATCGCAGTCTACGAGACTTAATTGTTCTGATTATATCTGGCTTCCTATAAAGGCCATGTAGTTCATTGTTATGAAGTCTTCTCCATTCACCTGTCTGTTTATCTCTCTTTGGTTCAAACATTTTCCTAAGTACTTTATTCTCAAATACTTGTAATCTCCTTTCCTCCCTTAAAGTAAGAGTCCATGTTTCGCACCCATATAATATAACTTGTAAAATACACCCTGTGTGTTGGAATGACTGTAGTCGCAATAATGTCGTAATAGCACGTGTTTCCATAATTGACTCTTGATTTATTTATGCGCATCATTCCTGTTTGTAATTACAAGGTTTTTCGGATTCAGCATTTTGTTGTTTTATCTCGTTTCAGTTAACTATTTTTAGTTGCTGTGTTATTATTTGCAGTGTGACAGTTAACGAGATTATGAACTGCAGGTCGTTGAATTAGCAATTAAATTGTGACGTTGAATTAAAGACGGCCGTCTCTTGTAATTACGTGCATTGAGTAATGGCATAAGGAATTAATTTATGTGACATCTGGAATTCCTTCAATGAACTATCTTCAATTAGCGGCATCCACCTCGCTGCCTTCTTGACACCGATTAAATTTAATGAAATTTCTGAAGTACAGTCACCGGTTAACAAAAAATATTGAAATATTCACACACATCGGGGTTTAGTGCACTTACTTTTAATCTAGATTTGAGCTGGACCATCGACTGCAGTGATGTTTTCATAAATAATATCAAAGGCGATATTAATCCATTAATCAACATATTCCAACATTCGCCATATTGTGTTAACATCTTACGTCATATTGTTCAAACGGTATTTATCTAATTATATTTAAAATAAAGAACAAGTGGCGTTTGATGTTTCTGTTCAGAACGTTCTGGGTTCAATCTCGGTGCCAACCAACTTGACCGAGTTTTCTTCCAGGGTTCTTCGCGTACGTCATGAAAATAATGAGTCGGGATTTCATTATCAGCAGCCTTTAATGTATTTAACCATTTCATAGTGCTGCAAAGTTTGAAAATTATAAGTTCATAGCAATAATATACTTCTTATTCTTCTTATTCTTCTTCTTCATTTCATAGCCTAGGCCAATTGCTGTTCCGCCTCACAGTTGTTATGTCCATAATAATAAATAATATACTTAAAATAATAAAAATAACAATAATGGTAAAACCATTAATGAAATAAAACAGCAATTTAAATTCTGTAAACAAGCATTATTAACATAAAAGTAATATAACAAATTATATATTATACATAAAATAGACTTTTGGAGAAGAGCTGCCAGAAAATATCGACTGGAAATAATTAGAAATACAGAAATTAGAAATTGGATGAATGCAGAAAGAAGTATTAATGGATGAGTTGAACACAGAAGCTAAAACGTAAGAAGAATGCAGAATGGGAGACTACCAAAGGCCGTCTATGCATGGAAAATTGATAGAAGATGCAGAAAAAGAAGGCCAAGAACAACCTGAAAGAATAACATTCAGAATTGAATGAGGAAATTTGGTGTAACAGATGAAGACACAGAGGACAGAGAACGATGGTGAACTTTAATTGAGGCAAATTTGTGAATGTTTGTTACAAACTGATAGTCTGTAAGTCCGTAGTCATTTATGTATTTTTTTAAAACTCATGTTAATATTTTTAAGATTGGTTGGAGAAAACCCTCAGTGATGAGGAAAATTCTCAAAATTAATGAATGTATTATATATATATATATATATATATATATATATATATAATTTGTATTACTCTTGTTTTGTTAAGACTCTCTTATTTTACGCAACATATATTCAGTTTTTGTCGTTATGACCGCGTGTTCTCTTCATTTCAGGCATTATCATGGCTACGTCTCAATGATGGAAGAATTCTACATTCACATGTTTTATTATTCCAAATTCTGGACTCGTATTTAACAACTTATTTATCAACATGTTTTCAAAATTTATTGGCTCATCACAATTTAGGAACAAGATCACAAGATACTTCTTTACTGTTTATACCAAAGCGCATGACATGTCTATTCTCTGAATCATAAACAATATCTCTGACTAGAGCATGGAACTCGCTTCCCATTCATGTCATCACTACCATTATTTAAATACAAATTAACTGATATCTTAAGTTCCACGCAATGAAAATATTAACTGTATAACAGCTATATTCAGCATGTTGTATATATTTATAAATATTCATCTAGGAAGCTTACTTACTTACTATTACTTTATTTTACTGTAGTCTGTGATTTGTTAGTATTGCCTTTTCTTTAGGGTATATTTACATTTTTTTAAAAATTGTAATAAGTTTGTAATATTTTGATGGTTTTATTAATCGCTGGTTGAGTGGAAGAGGAGGACTCACGGCCTTAACTCTGCCAGATTAAATAAAACATTAGTCCGTATTATTATTATTATCATTCTTCTTCTTCTTATTATTATTATTATTATTATATAGCCAATGCCTATATTGTTAATTTTAACTGTTTGTAATCTTTTTGTTTTTAATGCCCCAGGTTTTGTCCTTTTGGACATTTATGGTGTTCTGTCCTGGCATTGGCGTAGCCCTGCGTGACTGCCGCCTTTATCCCAGAACAAGCGTCTGGTACTCATTTCCGTTACAGGCTGAGTCGACCTCAGGCCCATAATGGCGCCAGATGATTTGGGTCGGTTTAAAAATCCTGACACCACCGGGACTCGAACCCTTGACCTTCCGGCTTGTAGCGCAGTGTCTTCACCACTACGCTACGGCGTGCCCCTTACGAAACAGTACAATATATAAACACATTAATAATAACTGTATTGTGCATACAAAACACTATCTAACCTCTCTTGGTTAACTCTTGTTTTTTCGACCCCGACGCTATTAGGGCATCCGAGGGCTAGGGAGTCTTTCCTTTCT
Organism: Diploptera punctata; assembly: GCA_030220185.1. NCBI lineage: Eukaryota > Metazoa > Arthropoda > Insecta > Blattodea > Blaberidae > Diploptera > Diploptera punctata. The sequence goes on from JASPKZ010010698.1 coordinate 917,995, forward strand.
TCCATTTCTTCTTTCCTTTATTTTCTTTTCTTCTCCAGAAAAGCCTGACCAGAGGCTATAAGATGGCAGCCCCATCACTGGTCTTGCCTTCCTTTGGCCAGCAACCAATCGAAGGGACTATTATTATGCTTTCAAATCTTATACAAGAATTTCCCGGAAGGCCGTCCTATGAAACGCTGGAGGGAAAATTTTCTATAGGATCGTAACAGGCCTTGGCCTAATACTTGGAAGGCAGAAGAAGAATATTATAATAAAATATTTTACATCAACAGTGTGTACGTATTATCTTGACGGTTGGCTGATTGATTCATAATAAAATATCCCATAATAATACGCATCAACAGTGTAACCGCCATCTTGCGGCGCTTAGCTGACTGATGCAGAACGATTATGACACCATTCTCATTACGTCTAAATGCAATATTGAAATAATGACCGTTAAAATAAATATAAATTGTTTTTACTTACACAGTAAGACTCAGTATACACAACATTATCATATAAGTGATTTTCAAGCCAGAAATAATTCAATAGCTCTTGCTAGAGTTGAAAATGTAAAAAAAAAAAAAAAAAAAACTTTAAACGTATTTTTCTTCGAACTTACGTAATGACTCATAGCCGGTTGATGCATAACGTCGTCCAATTATTAATCTGCTCTAGAAACCTCTTCTTCGTATTCATAATTAGTAGGATTTTTAACTTGTTTATTTCCAAAATCACTCCTCGGAAGAACCTATAGATCAATACGAATATATGTCTATACCGACACATTCATACTAAATCAATCACACATCTTAAGATAACTATGATGGCTTAATAGTATTTGGGAATTGTTTTGGACCTTAATTTATCAATAAATTTTTATTAGAGGTAACGAAAAAGCCAAAAAATTTCTCACCAAGGGAACATGTCCCTATTGGGGATAAAAACCTGTCCCCCTCTGTCCGAAATAATGATCGTGTCATACAGAATAAATCTAATGTTTTATTTGTACAGTAGTTTGCCTCGTGTCAAACATGTTTAAAAGTCTCAGAAGTATTTTCACAAAGAAGGTGTGTTGCCAGAATATTGTTCCACTGGGAGCTTCTCGCTCAATTGTTTCTTCCACACGAAACAAGTTCATAACAATGGATCTAATGCTGTAGTTTTCAGCTGAAATACAAAGCTTTTATCCCCAGTTGGAACAAATTAAATCCTTTGTTTAACACTCAATGAGAAACAGTAATCTGCTCCTCAACAGAGAATGTGCAAAACAAAATTTACAGGTTGTTTGAAAAATAATAGTGCAAAGTGAAGATACAAGTAAAAATGAAGTAAAGCAAAAATGTTGCTTTAAATATGGATCGACAATTAACTGGTCACGTGATATAGTAATGTTCGAGCACCATAAACACCATAAGCGCCAATTACAGCGAAAGCAATAGAAAATTATTGCGCATGCGCAAAGAAACCAAAAGTTGTTTACAAAACACTGTCATTGTATCAACTAAAAACCAGGATTTTGTAAAGTAGAAGGCCAAAAAATTTAATGATTATTAAAGAAGGGCAGCAAATATTTCAAGAAGAGAAAGAAATTAGACACTCAGTTGTAAGGGAGAAAATGAAGATTGAAGATACTATTTTAGATTATATTAAAACTCAGCAATTAAGGTGGTATGGACATGTCCAGTGAATGGAAGAGGATCGGCTACCAAAATGTGTTTTGGAATGGAAATCTGAGGGAAGACGAGACAGAGGAAGACCTAGAACCTCCTGGAGTCAGGGAATATATTTATACGTGATGAAAAAACATCTACAACCAGGAGATTGGATGGAGCGACAAAATTGGCTATTAGGAATCGAACGATGTCTAAGACATTAATCAACCGATGGTCTATTTATCTATTATTACAGATTTTGTGGTTGTTTCCTCTTGCACGTGAACGCTATGATTGAAGTATTAAGTAAAATTGATATTTTTTTGTTCCAATCAGGAATACCTTCTGACAGGTTAATTTACAAACCTATGTTTACTGGAACGATTTACGTTTCATCTATTTCGTTTTTCATTTTTCCATTTTGGACCATCACTTTTGAATCACTCTTTTACTTCACGCTAAAATTATATTCAATTGACGGGCGGTTGTATAAAATCTGTTAACTCCAATACTTAGTTATTAGATAAAATGATTTAAAGTTTGGACAATGTTCCTAAATCTCAACTCTTATATTTTTAATTCTTGATCTTTTACTTAAATGAGCATATTTAGACGTAGTTTTTCTTTAAAGTGTCCATGAGGCTGTAATTTGAACAGATACACTACACAACTCGACTTAAAACACTTGATACAGGAAATTGCGAATAATGTAATTGAAGGAACTGATGAACAATATTCAGAAGTTTACAATAAATAAACGTTCTTGAATTTTGACTTGATTGTTGAGTTTTTAAGTGAATTGTGGTTCTAGAAACACTGTGGATAGACGACCAATATTATAGTTTCCGGTTCATTTATGAACCTTACAATAATATTTTTAACACCAACTTAAAAGACGAAACACATGTTATTTCAATAACTTTTTTGAACGAAAATTTTGTATGCGTCCTTCACGCAGCAACCGCGTGAAATAAAGTAATTCTACAGTAAGATTATTTTTATTATTGTTCTATTGTCTTAAACAAGAAAAAATAAATCAATAAACAACTTCAAATACAGTTGTTTTAATAGAATCAACTGTTAATGTCATAAATCATTACCATTTATATCAATATTTTCTTCTTAATGTCGCACCTGTTCTAGTTTAGAATATATTTATTTAGCCTGGTGGAGTTAAGGCCATGTGGCCTTCTCTTCCACTCACTAGGACAAGCATATGTTACATATAAATACAAACAATTATAATAATAGTCATAGTAAACAATTAATTATCTGTCAAATTGAATAATAATGAAAATAATGTCTAATAATACAATAAAATTAAATACAATTAAAATTAAACTAATGATAGAATGAATACAGAAAGGAATAACAGTATGCTTCAACATAGTGATGACTAGAGACCGAATGTTAGGGAAAATGCCTACAGTTATTTATTATAGATATTCTAAAAGTGACTTCATATAAGTTCATACCGACGAGCCTAGAGTTGTTTTCCATGAAGTTAATTTTTCCTATAAATGCCTATTTCAGCTTACAATGCCTATAAATGCCTATTTGCCATTTTTTCTCGAAATTAACTTCGTATTTCAATGAAATTAGTTGAAGTGGGCACATATATATTATTTTTATGTTGATAACACTGAATTCAGTCTATAGTCCTCGTTCGCAAATAGGTGCTTCAAAGACAAAGTTGTGCGACAAGTGTATCTGGATTTTTTTTTTTTTTTGCCTTTAGAACAGTTGTTTCACGATGCCTTAAGAACTGACAACAGTAAAACAGTAAAATACAACGCTCAAGTGACATTTTTTTGCAAAGTGTGTAAGATTTCAGTGAATTGCGCGAAGAAGTGCCATGTTTCGCAGCACGTACACACTGCAACTGCAAAACATAAGTATGCTCTTTTTAAAAAGGCAAAACAAGTTCCAAAATCATCTCTGATATCTTCGTATGCTATTGATAGCATATGTTTATATTTTGTACGTAAGGCTGTAAAATTTGTATGTTGTAGTCCATTTTTGTAAGAGCCTATTTTGATTTTTTGAGTGCCTATATTAATGATTTTAGTGCCTTTTTTGCATGCCTATTTTGAACTTTTTAAGTGCCGGACTCCAGTGATGACAGTGTCTAAATTTAATTTTATGTTTAGACGCTGTAGCATATATTAGCTTTACAAGTAGAACCTATAGGTTGTGCGTTTCTATTTTTCAGGTTATCCTGTTCGTTTAGAAGTAATTTACTGTTATAATTCTTAATAGAAATTTTGATAAATAAAACTCTTTCTCTTCATGAAAGCTATCTGTTATATACAAATACAGTTTAACAAAAATCTGCTGAAAAACTTGTATGTAGCTCGGGGATAATTAAATTGGTATGGGTATGTATGACGAATGCTAGAAGAAATGTTACTCAGAAAAACATTGGAATGGTGTCTACCTGGAAGAAGGAAAGGAAGACCTCGAAACTCGTGGATGCAAGAAATAAGAACAGGAATGAGAACAAGGGGAATGGAGGAGATGGTGTGGATGGATAGAGACGAGTGGAGAAGGAAAATTAAACTTTAGGGACAGAAAGATGTGTAAACATTGAAAATCTGTATATAACTAAATACATTATTTTATTTTCAGGATTATTTTCGTTATTTACACAGGTATCCTCAACCAAAATATACAATTCTTCTTTTCCACACTTCCCGGTCTTGCGTGTCTGCTTCTGTCGTATTTCTCTTCTTCATGTTGTCTTGAATTCCCTTTATCCACGTTGGCTTTGGTCTACCAGTTTTCCCTTTTACAGGAGGTATCCATTTCAATACTTCTTTGTTTGTTTCTGTGTCCCTTCTTCTCATTATATGTCCATACCATCTTAGTTGGATTTCTTCAATCTCTGGTACAACATCCTTTTTTACATTCATTATTTCTCTTATTGTGTTACTTCTTATTTTTATCTAATTTTTATATTCTTGCCGATCTTCTTAAAAAGTTTATTTCTGTGACTAATAATTTATTTCTGTGTTTTTGCTTCAACGTCCATGTTTCCGCACCATATAATACAATAGTCTTCACAATTGTGTTACAGGCCCTACTTATTATTATTATTATTATTATTATTATTATTATTATTATTATTATTATTATTAATAATATCAATAGCGCAATTATGCAGTGAGTCAAAACGACAAAATATAAATTATTTGATGACGTGTTAATTTCTGGATCCATGTTTACTGAAGCCTCTATTCATTTTCAATTGTCCCTATATTTTGGAACATCAGTTTTAAGACAGTTTCAGAACATCAGCTTTATACGTTGATGTCTGTGATTCCATGAGGTACATATTTCACTGTTACTTGGATCAGTAGGTAGGTAGATAGTAATACTGAAACAACATTGAAACAAGTGGCAGTTTGATGTGAAACAATCACAATGGAAAGTGTTTTGAAAAGAAATATAGGTGCGGTGAGTGTTGTCAACTGAATATTTGTTGGTTACTGAGCGCTGCACAGATTTATCTTACATCACCAACTGTAGCAGCCACTGAAATTAAAAACAAAAATAGGACACATTTTTGTCCAGTTATACAGGGTGTCTGAAAAGACTGCATAGTGAAATTATACAAGACAATGGCAGTTCCTATTATAACTTACGGATCCAAAACATGAACAGTGACAACACAACAATCTGCCAGAATCCAAGCTGCTGAAATGAAATTTCTCAGACCAATCAATGAACTACATGGTCTTTATAGGAAGCCAGATATAATAAGAACAGTTAAGTCTCGTAGACTGCGATGCGTTATACTACGGGGGTGCAGAAAGACCTGCATTTGGAACGGGTTTTTTAATCAGAAGGAGAATCCTATCCGCTATCCGAGATATTAAGTTTGTTAGTGATAGGATATCATACATAATTCTAAAGGGTAAACGACATGATTTTATAATTGTAAATGTACATGCCCCCACAGAAGATAAAGATGACAAGATCAAGGATGAGTTCTATGAAGAATTAGAATGCTTATTTGATAGCCTTTCACGATATCATATGAAAATTGTCTTAGGAGATTTTAATGCAAAAGTGGGGCGGGAAGATATATTCAAACCAACAATAGGCAAATTCAGTCTTCATGAAGATAGTAACGACAATGGCGTTAGATTAGTCACATTTGCCACATCGAAGAATCTCATTGTTAAGAGCACAACATTTCAGCATAAGGATATTCATAAATACACCTGGACGTCCCCAGATGGAGAAACTTGGAACCAGATAGATCATGTATTAGTCGATAAACGCTGGCACAGTAGCATCATTGATGTTAGATCAGTTAGAGGGACAGACTGCAATTCGGATCATCATCTGGTCAGAGTGAAAATCAGACAACGGCTATCGCTTATGAGAGGAACGAACGCTAATGATGATTCTGTAAAATATGAATTAAAAAACTTGAAAAATGATGAAATGCGACAAGAATACCAAATCAAAATTGCTAATAGATTTGAAGTACTGGAATCTTCAGATGACAATGTGGCAAACGAAGAAGAAACTGATATAAATAAAGAATGGGAGGCTATAAGAGATACTATTAAATTGTCAGCATCAGAAAGCATTGGTTGTTTAAAAAAGAGGCAAAACAAGAAATGGTTTGATGAGGAATGTGTCGACATTGTAAAAAAAGAAAGCTAGCAAAAATGAAATGGTTACACGAGCCAAATGAGGTAAATTTAGAGCAATTGGGTAGTGTTAGACGGGAAACCACCAAGTTACTAAAGAGTAAAAAGAGGGAATATTTGAGAGAGAAGATTAATGATCTTGAAATGAATGCAAAAAATAGGAACATTAGAGAATTATATCAGGGAATTAGTATAGAGAAGAAAGGGTTTCAGGCTAGAACAAACATAATTCGGAATGAAAATGGGGATATGATTGCAGATTCTAGGAGTATATTAAATAGATGGAAAGGTTACTTTAATCAGCTATTAAATGTACATACAGAACAGGACATTGAGGAGGATAATTTACAGACAGCAGAAATGCTAGTCGCAGAGCCAAGTGCATTAGAGGTTGAAATGGCGATTGAAAAATTGAAGATGTATAAAGCATCAGGTTCAGATGAGATCCCAGCAGAACTGATAAAATCAGGGGGAGAAAAATTGATGGACAAGATACGCTGGTTGCTTAGTAAGATTTGGGAAAAAGAAGCTCTTCCAGATGAATGGAAGGAATCAATTATCATACCAATTTATAAGAAAGGAGATAAAACAGATTGCAACAACTACAGGGGCATCTCATTACTTTCAACTTCGTACAAAATTCTAACAAATATATTAGTAAGCAGACTTACTCCCTATATTGATGACATTCTAGGAGATCATCAATGTGCATTTAGAAGAAACAGGTCTACAACAGATCAGATTTTCAGTTTAAGACAGATTTTAGAGAAGAAATGGGAATATAATGGTACTGTACATCAACTATATGTAGACTTCAAAAAAGCATATGATTCAATTAAGAGGGAGAAGTTATATAGTATCCTGCTGGAGTTCGGAATTCCTAAAAAGTTAGTTAGACTTATACGAATGTGTCTAAATGGCTCAAAGAGTAGGGTGCGTGTAGGCAAACAGTTTTCAGACACTTTTGAAATCCAGAATGGGTTGAAGCAAGGAGATGCACTATCTCCTTTACTATTTAATTTTGTACTAGAGCATGCCATTAAATCTTTAGAGAATGAGGAAGGCTTACAACTCAATGGTATTAATAAGCTGTTAGTTTATGCTGATGATGTAGTACTACTGGCCGATAGCGAGGAGATACTAAAGGCCAACACGCACACACTATTGAGTAACACTAAGAAATTAGGACTGGAAATAAATATCAGTAAAACTAAATATATGGTCACACGTAGAAATTCAGTATATAATGGAAGTGGACAGCTAATGACAAATGAGGGAAATTTTGAGGAAGTGGCTGAATTCAAATACCTAGGAACAATAATCACAAATAGGAATGAGATGCAAAAAGAAATTAAACATAGGCTCAATTCTGGAAATGCATGCTATTATGCATTGCAGAGACTTTTGATGTCCCAACTCCTTTCAAAAAACGTTAAGCTGAAAATATATAAAACTATTATTCTACCAGTTATATTATATGGATGCGAAACCTGGACTCTTACTTTAAGGGAGGAAAGGAGATTACGAGTATTTGAGAATAAAGTTCTTAGGAAAATTTTTGGATCAAAGAGAGATGAACAGACAGGTGAATGGAGAAGACTACATAACAATGAACTACATGGTCTTTATAGGAAGCCAGATATAATAAGAACAGTTAAGTCTCGTAGACTGCGATGGGCAGGACATGTTGCGCGTATGGGGAATGAAAGACGTGCATGGAAACTTCTTGTAGGAAAGTCAGAGGGAAAACGCCCAGTTGGTAGACCAAGAATGAGGTGGGAGAACAACATTAACTATGATTTGAGGGAAGTAGATTATACAGGTAATGATTGGAAAGCATTAGCTGAGGATAGGGATGTATGGAGAGCTTATGTCCGCGCGGCCATGAACCTTCGGGTTCGATAGTGCCAGTGAGTTAGTTAGTTAGTTAGGTAGACTGCGATAGGCAGGAAATGTTGCATATATGGGGAATGAAAGACTTGCATGCAAGCTTCTTGTAGGAAAGCTAGAGGGAAGGCCCCCAGTTGGTAGACCAAGAATGAGGTGGGAGAATAACATTAACTATGATTTGAGGAAGTAGACTATACAGGGAATGATTGGAAAACATTAGCTCAGGATAGGGATGTATGGAGAGCTTATGTCCGCGCGGCCATATACCTACGGGTTCGACAGTGCCAGTGAGTAAGTAAGTAATAGCAGGATATCAGAGAACAGACAAAAACACAAACACAGCTAGAAGGCAGCGACTAAAAGTAGAGGAATTAAACACAAAAATAGTGAATTACAGTACAAACTACAATGAACACTTAGCAAGGATGACCAAGAACAGAATACCAAAAACAGCATAGAATAAGAGGGGCACGCCGTAGCGTAGTGGTTAAGGCACTGCACTACAAGCCGGAAGGTCGAGGGTTCAAGTCCCGGTGGGGTCAGGATTTTTAAACTGACCCAAACCTTCTGGCGGCATTATGGCCCTGAGGTCGACTCAGCCTCTAACGGAAATGAGTACCAGACTCTTGTTCTGGGGTAAAGGCGGCCGTCACGCAGGGCTGACAACCCGGCTGACATCAAGTGTCGATTGTCTAGAAATAGTGGGAGCCTTAACCTCCCACTACCCCAAGGGCCTCCTGAGGCCTGTAGTGGAAGGGATAAAGTTATTGTTATATGACTAGTACTAGAAACTTATTGAAAAAAAAAAATATATATAAAATAAAGTGGTCAACAAAAAATTCATATCCAAGAAAAAGAAAATATTTTACCATCAAAAGCGTGGGGTGCTTTTTATGATTTTTTGTTGACCACTTTATTTTATCCTGAGCGTATCGGAAATTAAAATTACTTTATCACTTTTTAGTTTTCAAATAAAGCGTGTTCTTTTAGTTTTTTAAAACTATTATTTATTAGTTTATTTGAGACACGATAAGGAAAATAAATACATGCTGGAACGGGACTTGAACCCGAACCTCTGATATATATATATATATATATATAAATTCTCATTTATACTAGATATGCAGTGGGGTTATAAAATCCAGAGGTCTCGGTTCAAGTCTCGTCCGAGCATTTAATTTTCTTATGTCCTATTAAGCTTGCAATAGCTCAATGTAAAAAATTTAACTATAACATATAATAATAATAAATACGATACGTTTTACACATCTTTTCTTCTTCTTCTTCTTCTTCCTATTCTTCCTATTCTTCTTATTCGTCTTTTTCTTCTTCTTCTTCTTCTTGTTCTTCTTGTTCTTCTTGTTCTTCTTCTTCTTCTTCTTCTTCTTCTTCTTCTTCTGAATACTTTCTTTACTTGCATAGAATAAGAATCAGTTTGGGAAGATCAAAGAAAACATGGAAAGAGCAGCAATTTGGAGCCGGCAGAGGCTAGCAAAAAGCTTAAACCGTGACGAGAAGAAGAAGAAGAAGAAGCAGTCTGAATTATATAACAGTAGCTAATACCCGGCGTGTACTGCTACGCCCAAATAAATGAAAATGTTTAGTTGAATAAGTAAAAGGAAAAATAATTATCAATTTATATTTTTAGATACCCCGTGCTGATTACCCGGCGTTGCCCGGGAATCAATTAATCCCGATCTTCTTGGCATAAATGAGCTGAAATACGAAAATGAATGTGTTTTATGTTTAGTTAAATAAGTAAGTGGAAAAATGTATATAGTAATTATTTTTAGATACCCCGTGCTGTTTACCCGGCGTTGTCCGGGAACCTACTCATCCCGATCTTATTGGCATAAATGAGCTGAAAGACGAAAATTAATGTACTTCTTATGATTAGTTGAATAAGTAAAATTAAACATAATTATAAATATATATCTTAATTATTTTAAGTTTCCCCGTACTGATTACCAGTTGTTGCCCGGGAATCTACTTACCTCGATCTTGTTGGCATAAATAAGCTAAAAGACAAAATTCGTTATTGTGAGTTATCCGTAAAAGAATACCCTCCATGTGATGCTATGCTTGCACAGGAATCTACGTTCTTGTCTCGATCTTCTTGGCATCAAATATATACAAAAATAGTTATTGTGAATTATCCATAAGATATAAACAAATACTGTGGGGGACTTTTTGTAGAGCGTTTTGAGATATTCAATTCTGTGTACATTAATTTTGTGTACTTGTTATAGTTTAGGCAACGTAAGCCATTTAAGCGCGCAAAGAGCTACTTCTTTCACGTTTTCCACCACAAAGGGAAATTTTTAAGGGTGTAGGAGTTGAGTAAAACTCTCTTATAGCCTATGTTCATCCCGGGAATCTCCTGAACATTTTGCGAAAAGGCCATCACAATCGGATCAACGATATGGCCACGCATAAAGTACAAACAAACAAACAAACATTCATATATATATATTAAAATTCAGGTAACTAATTACCGGGAAGATTTTTGATGTGGGGTCATGAGAGGTTGGCGTATTGGTATCTCTTATGGAGGTGAAACAGAAAGAGAAGACGTGTGAATTTGTGGATACAATCCTATTAAAATAGAGAGAGGGACAGACTTGTGCTCAGATAAGAAAGTTATAATATTAAAAGCAGTAAGTTCCATAAGGTAGTTGTTTGCTGTGTTAACATTTAACGCTTATTTATTCTTAAGTGGAACTTTTATTTTTAATAAGTAATTTATAGGAAGTGACACTATGAGAATATATTATAAAAAAATTGAATCTGAAATATAGCTACATATTACTTCAAATTATATTTTCTCATCTGAACATGTTTCCAAGTCTGTCCTCTCCATTCTCATTTCGTCTAGTGTTATCATTTTTATTATTTTCCATTAGTTATTGCTAGAAAAACCTCGCGATTAAGTCTTTCTCCCCGGAAATTTCAAAATCCATTCAGTTCATACAATTTTAGTGGATATAAATATTTTATTCGTACTGTTGACTTTTCAGTTCAGATATAATCTCTCAACATGTCGTGGAGAGGCGACGCAGAATAAGTATTCAATTTGGTGTGTGTCTTATAAACCCTTTTGTGTTACTATTCCTTTGATTATTAAAAATATTGTCTGTCCAACGGATCTCTGCCCCCGTATGATATGCGAACTGAAGCCTACTTCCTTGCCTGGCTCTGGAAATCGTTTCTCTCCCCACATTCCTATCTCTCTCTCCCTCCCTTTTCTATTTCTTTCTTGCATTTGCACTCCAGTGTTGTCAATCGAACTCCAACTTTGCTTTATTCAATATTCAAGAGACATGACACTGGGGGAAGTTTGACAACATCTCTTCTCGATAAGTTATCGTTGAGAAAGACTAAAGTGAAAAAGCCCTGCGACCAGTCATTAAAATGACAGGTGGTGAGCAATTTATTTGTTTGTGTTGTCCCGGGTTCCAAGACAGTTTCCATTTGCCCCGGCAAGATGATGATAATAGCATGTGCATGTGATTGGTGAAGGCTGTTGACCAGCAGCAACGATGTCCCCGGCTCCGTTCCAGAAGATTTCGGTTATTAATGTTTATTGTTTAAATAATGTTTTGATTTTATATATGTATATATTTATTTTTTTGACGTTGGTGAGCAGCGAAATATCGCGTACCAGCTTATCGCTGATTGGTCCGAAAGCGCGACCGGTTTTTTAATGTTTTCAATGTTCAATATATTGTTTTATGTATTTTAATTGATTGTTTTATTGTTATTCTATTTATTAGTAGTGAATTCTGTTGATTAATTTTATATTATAATAGTTATTTTTGTTTTTTTTATGTTGTATCTCGCGAAAGATACCGTTTCTTTTGTTTGACATAGTGGGAGGGGAGTGCGGTGAAATGGTGTGAGTATGGACTTGGTAGTTTTCTAAGAACGATGCCAGCGCTATAGGGGCACAGATCCGTTGATACGAGTATATTTGTCTGTCAACTTATTTCCTTTATCTATATTATGTCTCTCCCATCTTCTATGATCTGAACTGGACTCGGTGTCTCGTACATTACAGAGACAATAAGCATAACGTGAGTTTCTGTATAAAGTGTTAGATAGTGTCCATCTACTTCTACGTGTTGAACCGAACAACCCGCTGTAGGGGTAATGTTGTTGCAATGACATCAGTGGTCAGATGAGCGTGTTCAGACTCAAGTACTATACTTTTTGAAAACATACCTAATATTAAAGTTTTAACAATTGTATAACAGTACCTGATATCTTAGTCGTCCTCAATAATTTGCAGTGTTGTTTTATAGGAGGCCTTTCGATAACTTATGTACAGTCTGACCAACAGATCTGTGCCCCCGTAAGATATGCGAACTAAACATTAATTCATTTTCTGCCTCGATAAATCATTTCCCTTCCTGCATTCCTACCCCTCATTTTTCTTTCGCTCCTCCCACTACTTACAATGTTGAGCCTTCTTGGGGGACATGTTATTTGCACTTGCAGTCCAGTGTTGTCAACTTAACATGAACACTGTAGCACGGAGTGGCGAAAGAAATATTACTAAGCAAATAATAAAGTCAATCAGCGTCATTAGACCTACTTAAATATGAAGCAGTAATAATTAACTTTACATTATTCAGTATTCAAGATCCATGACACTGTTTGGGGGAAATTTGGCAACATCCCTACTCGGAAAGTAATCCTGGCTGCTGTTTGACGTGGTGAGAGGGAAGCGCGTGGAATGGAGTGAGTGCAGATGTTAACTTTTCTAAGAACGACTGCAGCGCTAAAGAGGCACAGATCCGTTGGTCCGATAATATCATCTTCTGCTTTCATATTGGTACTGACTGTTGTTGGTAATTATTTTGTACAGAGGGTTTATTCTGGGTATGTTCTCGTTCAGCAGGTGTTTATTTGTGGTTTCCTTGATGATTTCTAATTCTTCGAGAACATTTATTTTCTATACATCGTTTTCTCTATGCAGGATCGATAATACCTTGTCTATTGTGTTGAATTGATGTCCTACTTCTACTACATGTTTTGAAAAACTGGATTTACCTTCATTCTTTATGAAATCTCTGAAATGTTCATTAAATCTTGTCGTGAAGTTTCTAGTGGTTCTTCCTATGTAAAACTTGTTACAGCTATTGAAGTTTAATTTGTAAAGTCCTATATTTTGATATATGTTTGTTTCTTCTGTTTTAAAAACATTGATACCTAATATTAAGAGAAATAAAAACAGTAGGACTGGATCTTTTAGCTAGAATGTCAATGTTTCTGGATTACTGTATATGATTTATTTCAGCAGTTTTACTAGATTCCCCATATGGTTTGTTTTTTATTACATTCGCTCCCCTACAGTGGTTTTAGCATGTAAGAGTTCATACTGCAGAAGCCCTGTAACAGCTCGACGACTGGATCTTTGTCTCCTGATCGACTGCTGGTCATGAAAAGCGGCTGAATTATCGCTCTAATATCAACTGAAAGAAACAATATCTAGGGCTGAAGAGGGCAATTGCAAGTCCCTATAGAAGCCGGAAGACACAGACTACGGTCCCTGCACGTTAATTCTGCTCGGCTGCCGAATGAGCACCCAGATCAATTGAATATACGCTCGGCTGGCCGAGGGAGAGCGTGTATGGGTACATAAAGGGTAGTTATGTTCTTCCAACCCCATGTTTGTATGTATGTTTGTTCATAAAACAGTTTTCAGCTTGTTGGTGAAAGAAATTGAACAGAGCTGTGCCAGCTACAGGTGTTAGCGATTACGTCAACATGAAAAATTACAGCAGCTCTGTGACTGATGACAACCTGGTCTCGCTGTTAAATTGAAAAATTGTTCTCTCCTGTTATTTACTTCATACGTTACTGCACAGAATGGTTTATGATTAGATTTTCACAGCTTGAAATATTTTACAGTGCAGACAAATAAGATGCGCAGTAACAAAAATTGCCTTATTTTAACCAAAATTAATAAACAATATTACTTTTATGCATATCCAAGCACATTTCTGGTCATCTGTATACGTAATAAATAACATAGGAACACGATCACAAGATACTTCTCTATTCTGTATACCACAGATAGGACGTGTATTACACAATAGCAATGGCTAGAGCATGGAACTCGCTTCCCAGTTATATCAGGGACTGTCATTCACTATCATTATTTAAGGGTAGCCATGAGTTAATTTTGAAACTCCGAAACCAATGGAGATATTTCTTTCACATTTTTACCACAGATGTCTACCTACATGAATAACATTTATGATAAATTTCGAGTGATTTGTTATATTGGTTCGCAAGTTACATTATTTTTTTCTCTTTTTTATTTTAATTAATTATAAAAGTTCGTTACAGTACAATTTTCAATATTTTGTTCCAATATTTTGTCAGGATATTCGTTATACGCATCGTTTCTAAATTTGTGTAGGATTTTTCTGTGCTGTTAATACTTTTGAGAGAAAAAAAAACTGATTTTTTATGTTGGCGGAAATCGAGATAAATATGACAATATAAACAATCATAACTCTTGAGCATTTTGAGTATGATTAAAATCCAATTAAATTTTGGTTATTTGTATTCTTACAGATAAGTGCTGAAAATTTAAGTTGAATAAGACAAAAATTGCAGTGCAAGGAACTTTTTTTAAATGGGCATGCGCTTGAAAAATACACTTTGAGAAAAAAGGCTACAACGTTTTTCATGCTTCTGACTGCTTTAATAACACACAATTCCAATTTCTGTGTTGAAACAAATATTTATTTTGGATATTTGTGCCAAACTGTATGGCAGAGACTCTCATTACCATTTTGAGTTTTTCCTTTTGTGCCTCTCTCCAATAAAACATCTGATGCCAGACTTTGATGTATTGGTATAATTTTTGCCACTAGTTCTGGGGGAGTTTAAAAATGGCCGCCAGGGCTTTAATAATGGCGAAATAGCGATAAGTTATATATTATCTTGATCAGGAAGCTTAGGAGAATTTTATGAGAGATAAAACACAAAATGTGTGTTTTGGTCAATTTTCACTTAAAATTCGCTCATGGTTACCCTTAAATCCAAGTTAACTGATATGTTAAGTTAAACACAATGAACATATTAACTTTATAACAAACATATTCAACATTTTGTATATACCCACAAATATTCATCTAGGAAGTTTTACTTACTAACTAACTAATTAACTCACTGGCGCTAAGCTCGTAGGGTTATGACCGCGCGGACATAAGCTCTCCATACATCCCTATCCTGAGCTAATGTTTTCCAATCATTCCACGTATAATCAACATCCCTCAAAGCATAGTTAATGTTATTCTCCCACCTCATTCTTGGTCTACCAACTGGGCGTTTTCCCTCTAGTTTTCCTACAAGAAGCTTCCATGCACGTCTTTCATTCCCCATTCTGCCACATGTCCTGCCCATCGCAGTCTACGAGACTTAACTATTCTTATTATATCTGGCTTCCTATGGCACTGTTATGTGGTCTTCTCCATTCAACTGTCTGTTCATCTCTCTTTGGTTCAAAATTTTTCCTAAGAACTTTATTTTCAAATGCTCGTAATCTCTTTTCCTCCCTTAAAGACCATGTTTCGCATCCATATAATATAACTGGTAGAATAATAGTTTTATAGGCCTATGTTTTCAGTTTAACGTTCTTTGAAAGGAGTAAGTTTTACTTACTCATCTTTTTCATTTTTTATTCATTATTTTGTTCTTGTTACCTTATAATAGACCATATTGTCTTTTGTTTAACCTATAATTATAATAATATTTTAAAATTATAATAAGTATGTATTTTTTGTATTATTTTATTACTCGCTGGTTGAGTGGAAGAGAAGGTGTTATGATCTGAACTCTACCAGCTTAAATAAAGCTTTATTATTAAGATTATTTTTTTATTATTATTATTAATATTATTATTATTATAAATATTATTAATAATATTATTAATATTAATAATAATAATATTATTATTAATAATAACATTATTATTAATAATAACATTATTATTATTATTATTAATATTATTATCATTATTATTAATACTATTATTAATATTGTTGTTGTTTATTATTATTATAAGAATATATCTACACCATTTACTTTTGCCGATGATCAGATAATTACAACCCAGGATGGAGAAGATGCAAATTATGTGTAATCAGTTGTCAAAAACATATCAGAAATGGAGTTTGAAAATCAAGAAAAAAGAGTATTTAACAAATGACCCAGATGAATTGCATATTTATGGGGTAAAGATAAAGAAGTTCGACAGTTTCTGTTATTTGGATTCAATAACAGAGAAAGATGGTACATCAAATAAGTAATGGAAGAAAAACCGTAGGTATATTAAAATCTATATTATGGAGTAAAAACACCATTAAGAGAACAAAACAACTAATTTATAAGTCCATATTAGAAAGTATAATGTTACATGGATTGAAAGTTTGGACAATGACACAACATGCCAACAGAATAACTACAGTTGAAATGGATTTTTGGAGAAAAACCGCCAGAAGATCTCGACTAGAAATAATTATAAATTCAGAAATTAGAAAATGGATGATTGCAGAAAGAAGTGTAATGGTGTAATGGATGAGATTGAACACAGAAGGCTAAAATGGTATGGGCACGTAAGAAGAATGCAGGATGGAAGAATACCAAAGGTCATCTATACATGGAAAACTGAAAGAAGGAGCAGAAAAGGAAGAACAAGAACACCTGGAAGAATAACATTCAGAATTCAATGCGGAAATTTGGTTTAACGGTTGAAGACCCAGAAGACAGAGAACTATGGAGATCTTTCATTAAGGGACATTTTGAAGGTATATTACAAACTGATAGTCCATAAGTCCGTAGTCATTTTTAAAACTCATCTTTGTTATTAAGATTAGTAGGAGGAACCTATCAACGATGAGGAAAATTATCAAAATGAAATGAATTATTAATATTCCATCCATTCATCCATATAATTCTGCCCGAGGACAGGTCTTTCACTGCAATCATAGCAATTTCATGCTACGCTTTGCAGCTTTACTAGGGAATTATAGCACTTAAACACTTTGGATCGTATTTCTATTGAGGCCGAAACAGGTCAACAGATGACATAAATTCGTGAATGAACAACAATAATGATAATGATGATTGTTACGTTATATTGTTACGTTGGAAAAATGTTTCTGTAGTATGAGAAATAAGTAAAGTAGCCTAAAATAAAAACATTAATAAACATAGGAAAACTCTGATGTTTCTGCAATCGTATTTATTCGACTTTTAACCTTATTGTACATTTTCCATAAGTATTGAACAACACTGCAAAGCATAAGGTAAACATCTGTGTAGCTAATGTTGATATCTTTGAGGGAATATCACGCAACTAAAAGATTCAAGCACAACCAATACATCAGATTCAAGGACAGAAGTGTACACAAAATCTTATCTGGGGTTCTTGCAGATACAACTGAGTCAGCAATCGACTGTTACGTTTTGTTTATAAAACTGATACCACATAGCGTCCAGTGCATAGCAATAATGAAATACAGCCAACAAAATTAATATTGAGGCGACATTATATTTCGTCTTTCTTAGAGTTTCACTTCATAAACTATACATCGTAGATGAAAACACTAAAATAAAATATATTAGCCTATTTCTCAAATAGAAACTTCTCTCATATACATTTTATATTAAATAATAATTAATAAAATTTGTTTAGAAAATAAAAATACCACTAATATCACAGACAATTTAATATTGAGAAACCAAAAAAAAAAAACACAAAAAAACAAAAAAAATGTATCCTAGTACTAACTCACTGACAGTATCGAACTCGTAGGTTCATGGCTGCGCGGATATAAGCTCTCCATACATCCATATCCCCAGTTAATATTTTCCAATCTTCCCCTGTATATTAAACATAGGCTCAATTCTGGAAATGTGTGTTATTTTGCATTACAGAGACTCTTGACTTCCCAACTCCTTTAAAAAAATGTTAAACTGAAAATATATAAAACTATTATTCTACTAGTTATATTATATGGGTCCACCGCTGTGGTCTCGAGGTAGCGTGCTGCTTTGTCACGCAGCGGGCCCGGGTTCGATCCCCGGTCGGGGCAGTTTTTCTGGGTAAGGTTTTTATCGGGGTTTTTCCTCACCAGTAAGACAAATGCCAGGAAAACTTTAAGACCCAAACGGTCCTCGAAATAATATGGACCGCCATCATCATCCCCTGTATAATCTACTTCCCTCAAATCATAGTTAATGTTATTCTCCCACCTCATTCTTGGTCTACCACCAGTGTGGAAAACAACGGGAAGCTAACACACCTACAATTCCCTAGTAAAGCTGCAAGCATAGAATGAAAATGCTATGATTGCAGTGAAGGACCTACCTTCGGGCAGAATTACTACGGATGGATACTATATGGATGCGAAACATGTACATGGAGATTAAGAGTATTTGAGAATAAAGTTCTTAGGAACATTTTTGGACCAAAGAGATATGAACAGACAGGTGAATGGAGAAGACTGCATAACAGTGGGTCTTTATAGGAAGCCAGATATAATGAGAACAGTTAGGTCTCGTAGACTGCGATGGGCAGGACATGTGGCAGGAATGGGGAATGAAAGACGTGCATGGAAGTTTCTTGTAGGAAAACCAGAGGGAAAACGCCTAGTTGGTAGACCAAGAATGAGGTGGGAAAATAACATTAACTATGATTTGAGGGAAGTAGATTATACAGGGGATGATTGGAAAACATTGGCTCAGGATAAGGATATATGAAGAGCTTATGTCCGCGCGGCCATGAACCTACGGGTTCGATAGTGCCAGTGAGTGAGTTAGTTAGTTAGTCCCATGTATAATCTACGTTCCTCATGGGAACATGGGTGCTCCTCAGTGGGAGTTTCTTAACCAAGCTAATTTAGTTAGGATTATTTATCTGTAGATCTCAACGAGTGACAGGTGGTTAGCACAACACCTCAATGAGTCATTTGTATAATCTACTTCCTTCAAATGATGGTTAATGTTATTCTCACACCTCATTCTTGGTCTACCTACTGGAAGCTTTCCCTCGAGAATGAGGTTAAGAACATTAATTATGATTTGAGGGAAGTCGATTATACAGAGGATGATTGGAAAACATTAATTAGGATAGGGATTTATGGGTAGCTTATATGCGCGCAGCCATGAACCTATGGGTTCGATAGTGCCAATGAGTTAGTTACTTTTAAAAAGATGAGGCTGGAAATTTAAGAATGTAACATTATATTATTTAGGGCGAATAGATATGTTGAATAGCCTATATATATATATATATATATATATATCCATACCATACATAGTAATTCTGCCCGAGGGCAGGTCTTTCACTGCAATCATAGCATTTTCATGCTATGCTTTGCAGCTTTACTAGCGAATTATAGGTGTGGTAGCTTCCCGTTGTTTTCCACACCGGTGAAGGATGATAACGATAAGGATGGTGATGATGGCCGGATGATTTTCGGGGACAGTTTGGCCCTAAGCTTCCTGACATTTGTCTTACAGGTGAGAAAAAAAACCGAAAAAACCTCACCCAGGAGCCTGTCCCGACCGGGAATCAAACCCGGGCCCGCTGCGTGACAAGGCAGCACACTACCTCGAGACCACAGCGGTGGACTTATATATATAAGCTATATAAATGAACGTTTTCTTTTGTTTGTTCATTATTGATTGATTTCTAAACCGTTAATGAAAATTTTTACATACAGGTTTTTAGGCACAGATATTCTGCTCAAAAGCCATTAGGTTTAGGAGTTAACCTGAAACGAAAATTTAAAAATCACGCTAGCGGTCGCTGTTTTTTGTTTCACAACGAGACTCAGTATATGCTATTAAAATAAATGAATGTAGTTATTATAAAAAAATAGTGATATCCGACCATCAGAAATGAGGGGTTACCTGAAATCTTAAATTAAAAATTTACTCTAACATATTTGGTTCGTCACACGGTAAACCTTTGTACATCCAGGTTTTCAGGTACGGCGAGTGTTTCGCCGCTATCTATTATTCTAAAACCATTAAGTGTAAGAGTTCAACTCAAACGAAAGCTTAAAAATCGTTCTTAGCGGTCGCAATTTTCGCTGTTGCTGGTTTGAATTTGGAAAATCCGTTTCTCCTATGGCCAACTATATGTTGCTCTATATTGGGCACGTTAAAAAAAAAGTTAAGTTATAGACGAAATGGAAAAACTAAAAATATTGTTTATCCACTCCCATTAAAGTTAAAATATCATTAAAATCTACTTATTAATCTATTTCATTTTCAGACGCACGGGGTATCTAAAAAAGAATAAATTACTATAAATTTATTCAACTAAAAATAAAGACATGCTGTATTTATTTTCTTTATGCGAGCGCACGCCGGGTATTAGCTAGCTTTATCATAAATATAATCGCATCATTCTCAGCCAATCAAATAAGAGTTTTCTCACTCTGCTAGGTCTCTGCTAGGCAATAATGTAACATTATTTTAACTATATTTTATTAAATACTTAATAAATATGGGACTCAAACTAAATATCAGGCCAGGATTTGTATTAAATTTACATATTTAACATTACACTATTTAGATTAAATAAATATATTAATTATTTTACATAAATGTAATTACGTCATGGTTATCAGCCAATGAGATAAGAGAGTTTTTTACCCTTCCACCACTACATTTTAGCTTTAGAACGAAGGGAAATGTTACATCAGTGTCATTTAGTTCAGTGAATGATAACTACAAGCCGGTTTTCTTGGTGCGGTAAGCAGCTTATTAATTTGTATTATGGTTATGATTATTTTAATTTGTTTTAATTGTAAAAGTGCTACGCAATATTAATATTTAATCACAATTCTTGTAAAAAAGCTTTTACTGTATTAATTTATACAGACTTATATTTATTTTTCTAGAATGTCTTCTGAACATGAGTTTTTACTCATAAAATTATGAATATAAATAACGTTAGAGCGAATATGTCTTCTTAAACTTTTAATAAGGAATTTGATCAAATATTACTGTGTGTAGCACTTGTACAATTACAACGGCTTAACTAAAATTAGAGCGTTTTCATTATTCGCGGATTAAAAAGTAGTAATAAGCAACCATCGGAGGAATACAGAAACGTTTTATTTGAATAAATTTATATCTTAATTATTTTTAGATACCTCACGAGTCTGAAAATTGAAATGCATTCACAAGTGAATTTAATTGAAAATTTAACTTCATGAGAGTGGGGAAAACATTTTTTTAATTTTTTCCATTGGTTTATAAACGAACTATTTTTTTTTCGGTGTGCCGACTGTGGAACAAGCAGCATATAGCTGAGCATGGAGAAAAAACTGTATTTGCCAAATTCAGTCCAACACTTAACGAAAATTCGGACCGCTAGAGCGATTTTTAAATTCGAGTTTGTCTAATTCCTACACCTATTGCTTCTAGAGCGTATTGTATAGCGGCTAAATACTCGCCGTACCAGAAAACTTGTATTTGTACATACAAAACCGCCAGTCAGTCATGGCGGTTGATAGAACATTTTTAATTTCGGTTTTTAGGTAAATACTACTAATGGATTGTATTATTTTTGATAATACATATTTCGGTGTATTATAATAACATGTACTGAGTTTCGTTATGAAACATTGAACATTGCGTTATCTATAGAGATTTTTTAATACAATAAAATAACATTAATTTATTTTAAACAATGTTAACTCGTCAGCACAATCAAACCGGTAGGATCCTGGATGCACGGACATAAGCTCTCCATACATCCCTATCCTGAAATGTTTTCCAGTTATGTCCTGAATAATCTACTTCCCTTAAACCATGATTAATGCTATTCAGACCTCATTCTTGGTCTACCAACAGGGCATTTACCCTCTGATTATCCTACAAGGAGCTTCCATGCACCTCTTTCATTCCCCATTCGTGCCATATGTCCTACCGATCGCAGGCCATGAGACATAACGATTATTATTATTATTATATTCGTAAATTAATACATATCCTAGCCTTGTCATTAGGATCATGCGTTATATTTCTATTAAACATAACTTACTGGCCCTATCGAACCCGAAGGTTTATGGCCGCGTGCATATAAACTCTCCATACATCCCTAACCTCAGCTAATGTTTTCCAGTCATTCCCTGTATAATCTACTTCCCTCAAATCACGGATAATGTTGTTCTCCCACCTCATTATTCTACCAACTGGACGTTTTCCCTCTGGATTTCCTACAAGAAGCTTCCATGCACTTCTTTCATCCTCCATTCGTGCCACATGTCCTGCCCATCGCAGTCTACGAGACTTAACTGTTTTTATCTGACTTTCTATACATATCATGTAGCTCACTATTGTGTAGTTTTCTCCATTCACCTGTTCATCTCTTTTTTCGCCCAAACATTTTTCTAAGAACTTTATTCTCAAATACTCGTAATATAAAAGCAAAGTAAAGTGTATTTTCGTATTCTTGTTTATTTTTTCGCAAATTCTTATTTATTATGAAATAATACATTAAAGCACAAACTCTATGTACTAATTATTTCTTAGCCATTGGAACATGATATTTTAGGACTTAATAATAATAATTTCTTTTTTATTTTTCTAGCTCAACTGCACTTCTACTAGTGCTTGATTTTTCAGTTATATTGTTGTGAACTACAGCTCTTCTGTATTTACTAACATTATTTAATATTTTAAACTTTTTCAAACAATCTTTATAACATTATTAAAAAATGTTGAGGTATTTATTTAAATATGCAAATCTCAATATTATAACTGTTAGACAATATTGTGATGCTAACTGCTTTTTTCTCCAGAGTATATTACTTAGTCTGATTTTTCTATCGCTGTTTTGGGTTGTCGCTGGTTGGATCAGTGTTAGGGAGCGATAAGTATACACCCATGTTTTAATAAACGTTTGGTAATTTTAATGTTATTAATATATTTTTTAACATAAATTTGGGGATTTATTTCAAATATTGGTCATTTAAATTTCATAGTGACGGTTAGTAATCAAGGATGATAATCGGTGTGATTCGATTGTGGGTTATTGCTGGCTCTATAAACTCTGGTACATGCACACTGTTGTTCTATAGGACTTCGAAAATATTTCACGCTAGTTTTAGTTTTTCCATTTGGCTCAACAGTACATTACCGTTCCCTTAATTTTTCATACTATATTCTTGTAATACTGTTGCTCTAAGTATTTTCTGTCTTCACTAACATTTTGTAATATTTTAAACGTCTTTCAAGGCTCAACTGCACTTTTACTAGCGCTTGATTTTTGTTATATTATTGTAAACTATAGCTCTTCTTTTGTATTTACTAACATTATTTAATATTTTAAGCTTTTTCAAACAATTTTTATAACATTATTAGACAGTTTTCAAGTATTTATTTAAATATGCAAATCAAGTGCTAGTAGAAGTGCAGTTGAGCCAAAAAATTTGTTTAGAGTGTTCAGGTGACTCAGTTGGTAGAGCATTAGCATAGAAAGCCAAAGGTCCTGGGTTCAAACCACAGTGAGTGTATAATTTTTCTCTTCAAATATTTTGTATTGTTCCTTATACGTAATAGCTATAATGTATTTGATATTTTGTTTTATTTTCAGATAAGTGAAGTGTTAAGTGCAGTGCTGTCCTCCACAACCCCCCCCCCAAACCTATAGTTTTTAATATCTTTATAATTATATAATTAATATTCAATTATTAAAACAATTTTTTTCAGACGGTACTTATTACCACTATCTAGTATCTATCAAGTTCTACAAAATATTTTATTTATATTTGGATATAATTTAAAATTATTTTTTGATAATTTAAAGTTATCTTGTGTTTTGGTGTTAAGAATGCAAGTAGTGTAACTACATCATCTGTATTTTAAAATACTCAAGTTTTGTGTTGTTCCAGAATTTTCTTAAGGTTTCAATGATATTGTGGCATTTTTGTTTGGTAATAGTTCTGATGGTAATAGGATGTCATAAATTTGATTATATGTCATTACACATGACTGTTTCTGTCTTGTGAATTTTATATTTTTTCTGGAATTTTTGTGGTATATGGTTTTGTTGTTCTTCTACGTTTGACATGGGAATTGTTGTATTATCATCAGATGTCTTTTTCTGGAATTTTTGAGGCATGTAATTTCATTAATCTTCATTTGTCTT
Source organism: Diploptera punctata (assembly GCA_030220185.1). Classification (NCBI taxonomy): domain Eukaryota; kingdom Metazoa; phylum Arthropoda; class Insecta; order Blattodea; family Blaberidae; genus Diploptera; species Diploptera punctata. The sequence continues at coordinate 942,375 of JASPKZ010010698.1, forward strand.
TGGGTGCAGCCATGTCTTCTGGTTTGCAAGTGAATTTCTATCATCTTCAAAGTGATGTTAGGTATTTGTCGATTGTCTTAGTCTGCAGCTAGTTTATTTATGAAATTGTGGTTGCTTGCAAAGAGGTTTCAGATGTTAATGCATTGTTGGTCTGGTCTTCGATGTAAATTTTATTTTGATAGATGGTTTCTTCAAATTTCTTTGATTAGCATTTTCGTCGTTTCAGTGAATCTTCTTACAATTGTCAATATGTATTTGTTGTAAGTTTTCTTAACTTGTATAGTCAAGTTGGTGCATTCTTTCCACATGGATGAAGTTTGTTAATCTGCTTGCATTCTGACACTAGAGACATGATTTATGACAAGTTAAATTTATCAAAAATATGAATTTTCATAAAATTTAAATGATGCATATAGTTAAATTCGTTAGATTTCTCAAAATCTTTTATTTTTAAAATGTAGAACTTGATAAATGATTGTAATGATTGTAGTTTATGCTAGGCTTAAAAATGACAGGTTCAAGTTTGATGTAGGTCAGTGATTTTTAGTGATATATTTAAAGTGCAGTTAGCCCATTTATAGCTTATTCTTCAAATAAATAATTTTTTTAAATAACTCTAAACAGCTAAATATATATAGAATTAAAATTCAGTGCAATATTAGCTGATTGATAGTTCATTATAGAAATAAATCAATATTTAGAGTAACTTCAAATAGCTAAATATAAAAAATTAAGGTTGTTAGGTTTTTTAATATTGATACTTGGTTAATTTGCAAAGTATTACCACTTATTTCTTAGTGTTTGCCCACATTCTTGTCCTTCATCTTGTGCTACGAGGGAATCGTCCACTGAGGGACCAACCATGGTATGACATCAACAGTTATATTTTTGTGTCACAGTTACATTTTTATGTCTTAGTAACTTCACCAGCTCTTCACTGTTTAGTGATTTAATTTTAATTAAATCCTAAATATTTTTAAAATTGCAATAGGAAGTAACATAGAGGAAAGTCTTTGATCCAAAACTTAATTTAAGTGAATATGAATGATAGCCATATGATGTTTGGGAACCACTTGGGTCTGTTTCCTGACATGTCTTATAAGTAAGGGAAACCCCTAAAAATAAAACAAAAACCCAAGACCTCACCCAGGAAATTATCCGAACTGGGGATTGAACCTGGTCCTGCTGCATAACAAGGCAGCATGCTACCTCGAGGCCACAGCAGTGAACTTGTGTGCAAGTCTCATCAGTGCTATTATTTACACTATTTTTCTGGATCTTCTATCTTATTAATGCCATTTTTATCATCTGTTCCATTGTTGAGAAGTTCTTAATATTCTGATCATCTATTCAAATATTTGTTCTCTCCAAGCAGTTCTCCTAATTTTGTTGTAATATTACAGATTCTAGGTTGAAATCCAGTCCTGATTTTCTCTGTTGCTATGTAGAATTTTATCTCAATTCATTCATTGAACATTTCAATTTCTTAGTTTTTTCATGTAAATTTCTTTTTTCTTGTTATTGCACATCTTATTAGCTTACCTTCATATTTGTTTGTATCTGTAAATGTGCTTCTTCCAATGGTGCTACAGTCCACAGTAGGTCCAGGTCTTCTTGATGTGAGACCTCCAATCTTCTCTGAGACCATCCATTTCGAGGCCTCGTATTAGATTCCTTAGTGAATGTTTTTTTACAAGAGAAAACCAGCCACCTGCCAAACCCCCTACCTGGAGGACTAGGTAATTTGTAACCAGGGTTTTCTTACCCCTAGCCATTGAAGATCCAACTTCATCGTATGAGGCAGCAGGTAGGACCTCTCTTCTGCCTTCTCTGCAATTGGGAATCTTGGTCATCTGCCATAGAAACCGTTATAGTTCTCTTCTGGATTATTACTTAATCTGATCACTCACTTTTGTCCAGCTTGGGAGACCCTACCAGTAGCTAAGTTACTACTGACATAGTCCAAAGGATAATTGACATGCAAGGACCCAACCAACGACAGGGTCATGCAATCAATTGGGGCCATATCTGTCAATATTGCCTTTGACTTCTCTCGGGATCATGATTCCTGATGGTTTTTCTTCTATAGCTATTTTACTAGACAAACTGTTAATGATTTCTTATTGTCTTCTACATAGCAGTGAGCTACATGATATTTATAGAAAACCAGATATTGTAAGAACTGTCTTGTAGACGGTGATGGACAAGACATTTGGCATGAATGGGAAATAAAAGAAGAGCATCTTGTAGGAAACAGATGGAAAGTGTCTAGTAGGCAGGCAAAGAATGAGGTGGAAGAAAAACAAAGAAGTAGATAATACAGAGGATGATTGGAATGCATTAGCTAAAGATAGGGATATATGGAGAGCTTATGTCTCCATGGGCATGAAGATTCAGGTTTAATAATAATGCTAGTCAGTTATAATTTAATTTTTTTAATTATTGAAAGATTTTAATCATTAGAAGTGAGGTTTATTATAGCTTACATTAGGTTTACCAAGTAATTTTGATATTGTTAGCTTGACTGCAATTTTTATGCAGTTGTAACAAAATTTAGAGCTGGTAGAAATGTTATGAGGACAGACTGTGATAAACAAGTGAAGGATGCCTCGGATCATGTAGTCAACAAGAGTTTGAAGTATATAGCTTAAGAGAACTGTCAACAATTACTTGCCCAAAACCTACCTTGTGATTTCTTCCAGAGAAGCTTTTTGATGTACCAAGTCAGTGCCCAAAAAATTCTGATTTTTTAACTGCAAGGCACAGATATCGAAGCCAGATTTCAGCAATTGCAACCCACTGTATGGAGCAAGTGGACTCCCTGCTTGAATAAGAGCAGAGTGGAGTGAGGCAGGTAGTGAGGATTATCCAATCTACCAATTCAGGGTTGTATTACTTCCCTGTAATTTAAATGTGAGATTTGGCAGTAGGTCTTAGTACCTTGCAGTTAAAAAGGTAGATAATTTTTTGAACATGGTCTTGGTACATCACAACGCTTCTCTGGGAGAAATTTTAAGGTCGGTTTCAGCATGCAGTGGTTGAGAGTTCCTTGTAGGTTTCAACATGCAATGGTTGAGTTCCCTTGTTAGAATATCTGTAGACAGTAGTTAGGGTCGAGGCGGACTGTCACTTGAATACATCAGAAGGAATGAATTTGTAAAAATCAAATCAAATTGCTCAGGCAATATAGAATTATTTTAGTTTTTATTATAAAATGTTGTATGAATCATAATTTCTTATTGCTCTTAAAATTTGGAGCATATATATTTTTCTTTGAAATCTTAGCTTAAGTAGAAATAAACTCAATGACTAAAGGAATTTCACATTTATTAAGTTTTGAATCGTGGACATGTTTTTTGTATATTAGTCTTCATTCATAAAGATACTACATTGATTTTGTAATGTTAAATTCTTTGATTCTTGTAAATTTCTTTACAAGAATATTTTGCATAATTTAATTTTTAATATTGAATTTTAAAATGGTATAGATAAAAAAATTCATTCCTCGGTATGTAATAAGTAGACATGGGCATAAAAATGTGAAGCATTAAATTAATTTACTAGTAACAGATGCAACAATATTCCATGGGCAAAATATCTAGTAGGGATTGTGCCCAATGGAAGTTATTGGTTGTGTGTTTAACATACAAATGTATATATAAACAAAAGTAAAATTTATTTATAAATTTTACAAACTTCAAGAAATAAAGTATCTAATATAAAATGATTCGAGATGACTATATCTATGGTCTCGCTCTGTGGCAGAGTGGTCAAGGCAAGAAGCCTTGGCACAGAGCTACAGACTTGCACTGGTTCGAATTCCAATGAGGGAAGAAATTTATTCATGCAATTTCAGCTAGTATGCAACTGGTGCTCAATCAGCATTTTGAGGCATTTGGGTAGCTACAATAAGTAGCGGCTTCAGGTTGAGAAAACAAACTATAATGGCTGGGGAACTGACATGGTTATCACATGTCACCCCTAAGCTAGTTGGATCATCTATCTGTGATTAACACATGTGGAAGTGAGTCCAGCAGCTGGCTATAGGCAAAGGGTATTCTAGGCCTGTTGTACCATGGAGTTTTTATTTTATAGGCTATATAAAATATAACTTAAATTTCATGGAAATACTTTTAACAGCATTCATTTTTTAAAATTTAATAAATAGAATTTCAAACAATTTAATAAATAAATGTGGGTTACAATTATGCCAATGCCAGGAGAGGACACCAGAAATATCCAAAAGGTCAACTGGGCATTAAAAAAAAATAAAAATTATAATAAAAAGTGACATTGTGTTTTATTTTCAATAATTATATTCTAAACATCTTACTTCATGAATTCACATTCTTGAGACCATTTAAATTTGGAACTGTTATGGAAAATATCAGTAAGATGTTTAATTAGAAATTTAAAATGAAATTCTTTCCATCTCACCCTATGTCCTGTCTCCTAATGGAAAGAATTTTTACAATTTTATGTTTTAGTATGTTTTCATTTTATCATCAGCTCATGATTAAAAAAAGCTGATGTGAAGACATATTGGAACATGTTCTGAAGAACACAATTCATGAGGCAAGATTAATTAATAATTATAAAGTTAAACATCATTCATGGCTTCACAGTTTTATTCCCATTTTAGAACATAGTACTTCCTTTTATGTAGCAATTTTTGTTGGTAGATTTTTAAACATTTTTGAAGAAAGTGTATAAAAAATTTCACTGCAGAATATGCAGAACAACACTATGTACCAGATTAACATGGGCCTATAGTGTCCAATACTGGTTTTGTTCAGATATTTGTAGTCTTGTTGGAGCAATATTTATTACCGCGTATAGGATGTTTAGGTTAAGTCTAACAGGAGCACAAATTCTGAATAACACCAATTCTAATGTTGCTTCTTACAAAGTAAAAAAATTATTTTAAGCAAAATTTTTGTAGTTACTGAGATTATTGATAAATTTGAACTTTATTTCATTCATAATTTTTTTAATAATTTATATAACATAGGTAATTGTGTTTTCAAGATATAATTTAAATTAAAGATAAAATAATTTAAATTGAAGATATATTATTCAAAATTATGGTTAATTTATTTGCGTTGGTTACAAAAATGCAATTGAAATCTAAATTCGTATCAACTGCACGACTGAATTTTTGTGTTACTGCAAAATGCAATGAATTTGGAAATGAGTTAAATTTCTTGATTGAAATTTTTTTAAATTTTATTTTTGAATGTAGTAAATTATAATGAATAAGAATATAATTGTGTAAATTTCAATTGAATTTATAGATTTGGTATCTTTTGGATTGTAAAAATGTATTTTAATTTTTTTTGTTCTAAATTTTAAAATTTTAAAGTTATTATAATTCAATTTAAGATGCAGGGACTTGAATAAAATACTTTCAAATTTTAAAATAATTGAGTAATTAAATTATAGTAAATAATTTTATATTGAATATAAACTATTGAATCACTGTTTTATCTGCAAAATAAAGATTCTAGGTCAAGGATTGTAAGATCAGAGTTGGCATTTTGTTTCCGATAAAACTGTAGACAAGATTCACATTATATATGGAATGTAATTTGAGGTGAGATAGTGAAGAGTTCAGTCAAGCAGTTTGGATACACTGGTACAGGTGTTGCAATGCAGTCTGCAGTAAGCAAACAGTGTTACTCCCAGACCATGTTTTAGTGTCCCAAATAATAAGGTTAGGGTCGGTGGTAACGTTGTTTGAGCAGCAGAGCCCTGTGAGGCACCTCGCATATTGCGAGTTGCTGCTACCTCAATGAATTGGCAACCTGTGGCACTTTTATTACTAAAGTTATATTACATGAAATTTCTAACATTAAATATTAGGATTTAAATACAATAGAGCTGAATATGCCAATAATGACAAATATTAACTTGCTTTAAGATTAAGAATTATAGGTTGAATTAAATAATTTAATTCAATGTTCAGTTTTACAATAGGTTTGTTTCAAATATTTTTTTACAGTAGTTTTGTTTTAAATATTTTGCAATTTTAAATGTATTCAGACATATTCATGTAATCAATTTTTAAGTATTTTAAGTAAATTTGAGAAATATTCACGAAAGGTTATGCAAGGTTGCCTATTCTTTTCATTAGTTTTGCATTTCTATTTTTTTTAACCCAATTTTTTTTTTAATCTTTCCAGGATTCATCTTTCTTCAGCTGCATATTTTAACAGAAGTCAAAGCCTAGTTTTAGGCTCGTTTGTTAGGCAATTAGAGATTTTTTTAATCTTAGTGGCATTGAAATGTTCAGCATTAATTGCAAGAATTTTTGGACAGCAGTTGTACTATTTGATTGCTGCCTGTCTGCATTTGACTCCAATAATGGAGGATGTTGAATTTATGTGCAACGTTTGATTACTCTATGATACTGAAGTCCTTTAAGGGCTTGACTATTAGGCATTTAGAGATTTTTTAATAGAATTAAATGCAAAAATGTTAATTTTTGGACATCATTTATTGCTATAAAGTTATTACAGCATTGAATGCTGTCCATTTTCAAATTTCATTTTTGCATTCAACTCCTGGAATAAGGGGATTGATTGTTAATGCAATGTTTAATGATGCGACAGCATTTAATACAATTCATAGTATCGAATACTGTTTTTTAAACCTTGTCTTAACATTCAGCCTCCAGAATTTATACGTTACTGACAAATTAGAGAATGAATCTGCGTTGAATATATAATTATGCTGATGAATATTAGAATGATTTATTTAGGCAGAGCTTTAAAATGTCAAATTGACACAACTACTTATTTCTGTCCAGTAGCTGCACGGTGCCTTCAGCACATCCCATCCCCACAGCAAATGGTAGAAATAAGTAGAATATTTATATTTTTTTTTTTAGGTTAGGGAAGATGAGTTTTGGAGACGGGAGCCATGTTTGTTGGTGAACGATCTCGCACTCTTCTTCACTGCACTAATGAATATTTTTCTTTCAGCATTACTAATTATTTTTTACACATAGGTTTAATTTTATGATTAAGAAAATTAGGGTCCAATTGCAAAAAAAACAAAAAAATTTAGACAATGTATAATGTTCAAGTTTGACATTGAATATTGTCGTTACTTATTTTTGCATTTGGGTTGTAAAGTATAGGTTTATTAGTGTAAAAGAATAAGTGAATTTTGTAAATAATGAACAAGTTAGGGTGTAAAAGTGAGTGACAGAACCACTTATTTCTGCTGAGTAGCAACGAAGCACCTTCAGTGCACCCCCTGCCCGTGTGAAACGTAGAAATAAGAGGTGGTTCACTTATATATTAACAGCTTTTTTTTATGTTAGGGAAGTAGAGTTTTGGAGATGGGAGCCACGTTTGGTGGTGAACAGTCTTGCATTCTACTTCAATGTGCTAATCAATTCTCTTTCAGGAATACTAATTGTTTGCTTGTGTTTCAGGTTTTATCATTCTTAATGGCAATAAAATTGCCACTATCAGTCTGATACAGTTTATCACTTCAAGAATGACAGTGATGATGTATGAGAAATGTTCAAAATTATAAGTTGTATCGATAACAAATTTTAAGAATCTTATCTTCGTAATTAAAAAAAATATAGGAACATTATAAAGATTAATGTAGGTAGGGCTTAAAAATAACACGGTGACAGAATCACTTATTTCTGCAAAGTAGCAACAAAGCACCTTCAGTGCACCCCCCCTGCAAAACGTAGAAATAAGAGATTGTTCACTAGTGTATTGGGAACTTTCTTGTGTTAGGGAAGTAGAATTTTGGAGATGGAAGCCATGTTTGGAGGTGACAATCTCACACTCTACTTGATTGTACTAATCAATTCTATGGTGCACGGTACAACAGACTTAAGTCAAGAAAAATCAAACTTCAGGACAAGACAAATAAACTTCAATATGATCTCTAAAAACAGTATGTTTGTCTAGATATTGTGTGTTTTGGAACATAAGAAATAAATATTCTAAAACACAGAATATCTAGTCCAACATATTTTTTTAGAGATCACCTTGAAGTTTATTTTGCTTGTTATGAAAAGTTTGGTTTCATGACTTAAGTCCATTGTACCATGCACCATAGAATTTTCTTTTTCAGCAAAACTAATTGTTTGCTTGTATGTTACAGGTTTTTTATACTCTTAATGATGTGAAAAATACAAATATGAATCTGATATTGTATTTTTATCACTTCAAGAATGACAGCGGTGACATAAGAGAAAGATTTAAAATTAAAAGTTGTATTGATCACAAATTTTAAAAATCTTAGCTTCGTAATTAAAAGAAATATAGGAACATTATAAAGATTAATGTAGGTAGGGCTTAAAAATAACACAGTGACAGAATCACTTATTTCTGCAAAGTAGCAACAAAGCACCTTCAGTGCGTCCCTACCCCTGCGAAACGTAGAAATAAGAGATTGTTCACTAGTGTATTAGGAACTTTTTGTGTTAGGGAAGTAGAGTTTTGGAGATGGAAGCCATGTTTGGTGGTGACAATCTCGCACTCTACTTGATTGTACTAATCAATTCTATGGTGCATGGTGCAATGGATTTATGTCGAGAAAAAACCAAACTCTTCAGGACAAGGAAAATAAACTTCAATATGATCTCTAAGAAAAGTATGTTTGTCTAGATATTGCGTGTTTTGGAATATAAGACATATTCTAAAACACAGAATATCTAGTCCAACATATTTTTTTAGAGATCACCTTGAAGTTTATTTTGCTTGTTCAAAAAGTTCGGTTTCATGACTTAAGTCCATTGTTCCATACACCATAGAATTTTCTTTTTCAGCAAAACTAATTGTTTGCTTGTATGTTACAGGTTTTTTATACTCTTAATGACATGAAAAATACCAATATCAATCTGATATTGTAATTTTATCACTTCAAGAATGACAACGATGATATACGAGGAATATTTAAAATTAAAAGTTGTATCGATCACGCATTTTAAGAATCTTAGCTTCGTAATTAAAAGAAATGTAGGAACATTATAAAGATTAATGTAGGTAGGGCTTAAAAATAACAGTGACAGAATCACTTATTTCTGCAAAGTAGCAACAAAGCACCTTCAGTGCATCCCTATCCCTGTGAAACGTAGAAATAAGAGATTGTTCACTAGTGTATTAGGAACTTCTTGTGTTAGGGAAGTAGAGTTTTGGAGATGGAAGCCATGTTTGGTGGTGACATTCTCGCACCCTACTTAATTGTACTAACCAATTCTATGGTGCACGGTACAATGGACTTGAGTCAAGAAAAAACCAAACTCTTCAGGACAAGCAAAATAAATTTCAATATGATCTCTAAAAAAAGTATGTTTGTCTAGATATTGTGTGTTTTGGAATATAAAAAATAAATATTCTAAAACACAGAATATCTAGTTAGACATATTTTTTAGAGATCACCCGGAAGTTTATTTCTCTTGTCCTGAAAGTTTGGTTTCATGACTTAAGTCCATTGTACCATGCATTATAGAATTTTTTTTTTCAGCAGAAGTAACTGTTTGCTTGTGTGTTCCAGGTTTTTTATACTTCAAGAATGATACAGTGACAGTATAGAAGAAATAGTTTCAAATTTAACTTTTATAGGAATTAATCACTATGAGGTTTAATTAATGGTGAAATTAAATGTTTCTTACCTCTCCTCATATAAATTTTCTAAGTTGATCGCAATTTTGAGACTATAACTGTCTCATCCTCAGAACTTTGTTGGCGACTGTTATGTCAATCGGAAGAAACTCTTCTTCCCTCTGTTGGTGGACCGATGAACCTCTGGATCAGGCCAAAATTTGCAGAAATTTCGAAGTTCATAAGTTTTCTTTTGTTTTTCTGAATGTGGATCATTCAGGAAAACAAAGGAAAACTTATGAACTTCTGCAAATTTTGACCTGATCCAGAGGTTCATCGGTCTACCAACAGAGGGAAGAAGAGTTTCTTCTGATCAACATAACACCAGTCGCCAACAAAGTTCTCAGGATGAGATAGTTGTAGTCTTGAAATCGCGATCAACTTAGAAAATTTGTATGAGGAGAGGTAAGAAATGTATAATTTCACCATAAATTTCAAACTTGATTAATCTTGAATTTTAAAAATCTTAGCTTTTGGGTCGGGAGATTGGGAGTGGAAAGGAATGTAGGAATATTTTAAAGAATATTGGTTAGGACTTGAAAAAACAAGGTGATCACCACTTACGTCTGCCGAGTAGCAACTCAGCGCCTTCAGCGCATCCCTACCCCTGCAAAAAGTAGAGGTAACTGGTGGTAAACTTGTTAATTTAATTTTTTTTAGTTAGGAGAGATGCATTTGGAGACAGGAACTGCATTTGGTGATCTACTGTTAAGATACCAGACTTGGTCATGTTAAAATTAGTTGAAGCAATGCACCACTTTTTCTATTCTTGACGAGATGGTGCCTTCAGCACACTCCCCACATCCTTGTCGAGAGTAGAAACACTGGTAATCGTAATTGACTTTAGACCGTTATTTTTCTTTTTTTTTTCTAAATGTGAATCATGGATAACAGAACAGGCACTACAGAGAGGCAAACCATGTCACTGCTGAGGTAAATGGCCTCTTATTCATGGTTCACCCGCGCCCTCCTCCTGCTCTGTGCCTCACCGTGGCGAGGGGGTGTAACGAGCAATGCCACAAATCTCATTTACTTCTAATAGTTCGTACATGAAATAAGATTCAAGACTTGCCTATTTAATTGTTGAAGTAGTCTATTTTCATTAAACAATCTGAATAAAATTGTAAGAAATCTCACAGGATATTAGTTGAAAGAATGAATCTGTTTTCCATTGTCTCAGAATTCAAATACATGAGAGGTTACAAAAAATAAGTTCCAAGGAGCATTGATAGATTCTAAATCTGTGAAAAATTGTGATTAATTGATGAACTGGAATTAAAGAGTACTTAATCTTTTATCGAGGGTGTGAGTGTAGATGGTTAGGGTAATATGCTACAAACTGGAAGGTCAGGGGTTCGAGTCAGTGGGGATTTGTGAAATGAGTAGTGTATGTGTGTGTGTTACAGTTGTTGAAATTAAAAAATTGATAAAAACAACAAACAACCAAATATAAATGATGTATATATATACCTGTTAAATTATTTGTATATCTGGTTTTTCTCCATCATTACATGTTCAGATGATTTTTTGGAAAATCTGCTTTAACTTATATGGATAGATATTGCAGATGTGTTAAGCTTTGTCCACTTGAATTTTAAACTCCAAGAGGAGCAGGTAATCGGTTATTAGTGATGACCTCGAATCCTCACATTTTCATATAGTGACATGTTGAGTTGTGTAAAAGATCTATTTTTATCACGAGTCACTTGTTTTATGCACTTATTTTCATGTCATCACAGCTTGCACCCTACTTCTGTCTTCTTAACATAATGGTTGTTCTTGTAACTAATTCATCATGAACACTTTCACAATAAGAATTTAACACCGCAGATGGCAAGAATGCTACTGAAGGCACTGGTGAAGCGATGGGCTTCAGAAGTTTTAGGAACAGTATTTGGTACCACAAATTGAATGTTAGTTGTTTATTAACAGTGTCAGTAAAGTGCATGCCCATTAGTAGAGACCCTGCACAAAGGGGATGTAAGTGGGGTGAGAGAATTCATGTACTTTTCAGTCTGAATAGTTTTCATTGTTGAATTCATACTGTGAATGTGCCCAAACACTACCCAAAGTTGTAATGTTGTCCATATACACCACAAGAATATTGTCCTTATACAGGAGATTTTGGTTACAGGGTTCTTCCTTGTCATATTGCTTTACTGATAGTGTACACAAGACTATTAAAATAACTCTTAATTTTTACTTCCTGCAAAAATATTAGATTCTGAAAATTATCCCTGATTTCATTGCTCTGGAAAAATCTAAATTATATTTAATAAAGTTACAAAGTTCATCATAGTCCATTCACAAATTTAGACCATTTATTGATCTGTTTTGGCATCAACAGAAATGCCATCTAGAATTGTAATTTTAATGAGTTGGATATTTTGACTCGGATCATAATTCTTGATTTTTATGCAGACCTGGTTTTGTCGCTTCTGCGCTGCTTCCAACTGTTTTGCAGTTCTCTATCATGTAAGTTGATTCCAGCTCCCTCTGCAGGCTAACTGATTAACTTCCAAATCAAACATTTTTTCCAGGAATTTCAAAATTCATGTTTTCTTATTCTTGCAGATGTAAGTTTTCTCTCAAATTAGGAGTTCCTGAGATTTTTCTGTTTTAGTAATTTGGCCTTTGTCATTCAGAAGTCTTTTGAGTGGACGTCCTGTTTTTGCTACAGGTTGATAGCTTAACATCCTGTGGTCCTCCATTCGATGAACATATTGCAACCATATTGACTTCTCAGAAATTTTGTTTGTTCCATGTGTAATTCTTCTAAGATGTCTTCATTTTTATGATCTAGTAGTGTGCATCTCATTTCAGAAGATCTGTATATCTTCTGTTTCAATGTTCATACCATACAACAAAGTTGGAAGAGCTGGTGTTAGCAAGTTTTTTGAAGGAATTTAGCAACCTGGTTTTCACAAAAATAAGCTTACATTTATTCCATTTTAAATGTTCTTCAGTTTGCTAGTTTCCACACTATGATCATCTTAAACTAACATATTTGAGACTTAAACCAATTTTCAAGGAAAACGAACAATTTTTAGTTAAGTGACTAAACTTGACCAGAAATATTAATCTGCAGGAACCTGAGTTTGAGTGAATATATAAATGCTCATATTGGTTAAAATTGTTCGGACTTTTAAAATCTATTTCTAAAATATTTATTTGATTTGAAAATTATAAACTATAGATATATAAGTAGATGAGAGGTGGGAGAATACCGTAACATTAACCATGATTTCCATCTATAGTAATTCTACCTGAGGGCAGGTCTTTCACTGCAATCATGTCATTTTCATGCTATGCTTTAAAACTTTACTAGGGAATTATAGGTTTGGTAGCTTCCCATTATTTTCAACACCGGTGAAGGATGATGATGGCCGGATGATTTTCGGGGACCATTGGGCCATAAGCTTCACGACATTTTTCGTACATGTGAGGAAAACCCCGAAAAAACCTTGCCCAGGAGCCTGTTCCGACTGGGAATCTGACCTGCTGCGTGACAACTATCACTAGACCACAGCGATTTGAGGGAGATAAATAAAATTATACAACTAAGGAAACATTAGCTTAGGATATGGATGTATAGGGGATTTATGCACATTTGGCCATGAACCTTTGGGTTCAACAGTACCAGTAACTTAGTTAGGGAAAGAAAAGTGTAATATAAGGTACCAAAAATCAATATTATGCAATAATAGCTCTGAGAAGTAAAGTTATTGGAGTCTAACTTTTTCTTATTTTGAAGCTGTTTAGTTTTTATTTTCATCGTAATTTTTCCTTATTTGAGAGGACTATATTAATTTGAATTAGGATTTATGGAGTTGCAGTAGTTTAGGTGTATCTAACTACAATGGCGTAACGGCCCAATGTTGGACCTTAGCCTCTACTTTGTTAGGAGTTACTAGACAAAGTTAATTTAGTTAATCATTTCTCTAAAGATATCATGAATGGTATGCGGTCAATATACTGACCCAATGAGACATCTAGTAGGTAACTAGAATAAATACTAGAAATATCAAAGGTTGGTAGATTTAAATTAAAATGTTTTATACCTCACCTCATATCCAGTCTTCTAATTATACCAGTTTCAAAGCCTGGGCAGCTTCATCTTCAATCGAAAGAAATTGCTGAAGATAAAGCTGCCTAAGCTTTGAAACGGGTAAAATTAGAAGACTGGATATGAGGTGAGGTATAAACATTTTTATTTAAATCTTAAATTAAACCTCGGTGATTTCATAGCATACAAGTTAAATATCGGTAAATTTTGCTTAGAGGACTCTTTATTCAGGATTAAGGATCTTTCATGAGCCTGAAAATATTTAGACTTGGGACCCATTGTTTAGTCACTCCTGGAGGATTTTTCCATTCTAAAACAATCCATTGACCTGGCCAGGTTTGAACTTGTGATCTCTCAGGGATAGAAACCTAAGCACTAGTCCACTGTGTTAGACTTCAGTTAATGACGAATGAGGGAAATTTTGAAGGAGTGACCAAATTTAAATGCCTAGGAACAATAATTACAAACAGGAAAGATGCATGAAGAAATTAAACATAGGTTCAATTCTGGAAACATTACAGGGACTCTTGTCATACCAACTCCTTTCAAAAAGTTAAACTGTACATATTATGTAAAACCTTTATGATCTAACCCAAATTATTCTATTGGGTTGTTTAGGTGCTGTAGGTAAGACATATTGTTATAGTCTTGGCAGATAAATGAACTGAATCTCTAACTTAAGAGAATCATCAGATGACTGAAGGGAACTCAACATGTTTCCACAGTTAGTCCATAATGGAACTTGCCCAGTTATAACACATTTATACTCTGTGGTTGGTCTTCCTGGGTAGCAGATAACAGTACAGGGATATGGATGTAGCATTCATTTTACCTTAAGTCTTAACTGCATATCACTACTGATACTAAGTTAGTCTTGTAGCAAGTTAGGTAGACGAGGGGCTCGTATCATAAATGTATAAATTTAGCAGTCAATGTCTTAATAATCTCTGTATTTTCTGAAACAATGGTAAACAGATAATAGAATACAATCGAGATGTACGATATTAATAAAACACTGACTAGAATAAGTTTATTGAAATGTGGCATTGTTCGGCTAAACAGAGCATTAAGTTTTTAGTGACCAACATAACCTCAAATGGTAAATTGTATTAAGGTAAGATTGAAATAAAGGGCTCGGGTTCAGAGTTCTATGCCACTAACATTGAAACTGAGATATAAGACTTAATAGACCAAAAAGTATCAATGAAACAAATAAATCCATTACATATGAATTACTCTGCCATCTGTTGAGAAAACTTGACAGTACTGGAACTTGAACAGTGATAAGGATGAATGCTCAGATCTGTTGGATGGCCGTACCTCAGGTTTTTTTATAATGTGGTATAGGACTATCTGTCCGCAAGCCCTTCAAATAAACTTAAGTAATATATTACAGAATACTGTAAAATGGAGCGAATACAATCACTTTTCAAGTTTAATTATGATAGTCGGATGACTCTTGTTAATTATATTGTCATCACATGAATTTTGTCCAACCAAGATATTAGTGTAGGCCCCTACTTAATATTTGAAGAGTAAAATTGTACTCTGACTGTGGCTTGAACCCTGGACCTTTGGCTTTCTAGGTCAATACTCTGACTCAGCTACCTGAGCATGTTCAAATCTATATACGAGAAATGTGTTTAGATTGGAACTTGCTCAGGTAGCTTAGTCGATAGAGTATTGGCCTAGAAAGCCAAAGGTTCTGGGTTCAAGCCCCAGTCTGAGGGTATAATTTTTCTCTTGAAATATGATTTATCCATCATTGAGATGTATGAAATTAATGATAAAAACATTAGTATACTTTATTAAACATACCTATATATATATATATATATATATATATATATATATATATAGGTAGGAAATAACACTACTAGGTCTATTTTAATTAAATTTGAGTTTTTTATTCATTTCAGATTTCTTGATTGTTATGCAGACCTAGGGTTAGTCGCTAATTGCGACATTCTCGATGCAATACAGCTGCCGTCTTGCGGTTGACCCTCCTGCAAATTGATTTCTGCTTATATTATTTATTTCTGCTTATATGATTTGTTTATATTATTTTTGTACCTTGTGTATCAGGGTTAATTAAAATATATGTATATTTGATTAAAATATTCTCGAAGAATTTGAAGCCAATATATTAATAAATTTGTTTCAAAAATATTAGTAATTATTTATTGGTGGTGACATGTCAGTCGACAAGTAGTATGTTGACTGACCGATGAACTTCCAAATCAATCACCTCTCCTTTTCACAGAGAATTTCAAAATTCATGGTTTTCTTTTTATTCTTGTATATGTGAAGTTTCTCCCAAATTGAGTTTTGATTTTTCTAACTGGAACTTTGTTAAAGTGTGGACTTGATATTTATGTAGTTCCTTGAAACAAAACAATTAGAAAGAATCTTTAAAACAATTGTATGTAGCGTCATATTTGAAGTTGAAATTTCAAACAAATTTTATGTTATAATAGCTAATACCCGGCAGTTGCTGGTACGCCTAAATAAGTGAAAATTAGCGTTTTTATCTTTACTTGAATAAGTACAATGAAATATAATTATAAATATATATCGTAACTATTTTTAGATACCCCGTGCTGATTACCCGGCATTGCCCGGGAATCTACTTATCCCGATGTTCTAAGATAAATGAGATGAAAGACGAAAATTGGTATGTTTTTTTTTTACTTCAATAAGTAAGTAGAAAATAACTAAATTTATATCGTAACTATTTTTAGATACCCCATTCTGATTACGCGGCGATTCCCGGGAATATACATATCCCGACCTCCTTAGCATAAATGAGCTGAAAGACAAAAATGGTTGTGAGTCATCTGTGAAAGATAAACATAATTATGCTCTCCGGATTTTGTAGAGGTTTTTGAGATATTCAATTCTGTGGTGTATTTGTTATGGTTTAGGCAGCGTAATCCATTCAAGCCTTCAAAAGGGACTTATCACGTTTTTCACTACAAAAGGTGAATTTAAGGGCGAAGGGATAAGTATTAACTCTTATAGCCTCTAACCTTCCCGGGAAATTTCTAAACATTCTGCAAAAAGCCCCATCAGTCAGATTATCGGTATGGCAGCGCATGAAATACCAACAAAACAAACATTTTTATATATTTTATATTGAAATGGTCTTTTGGTAAGAAGAGAGAAAATTGAAAACTAAAACATAGAAACTTAAATAGGAGTAAATAATTCTATGCTGGATTATCGAATATATAAAAATGAATGTTTGTTTGTTCGTCCTTTATACACGGCCATACCGTTGATCCGATTGTGATGGGGCTTTTAGCAAAATGTTCAGGAGATTCCCGGGATAAACATAGGCTACGAGAGTTGTGATACTCAACTCCTACACCCTTGAAAATCGCCACTTTGTAGTGGAAAACGTAAAGAGTAGCTCTTGGACGCTTAAATGACTTACTCTGCCTAAACCAAAACAAATGCACATTAATGTACACACAATTGAATATCTGAAAAAGCTCTACAAAAAAGTCCGCGACAGCATGTTTCTCTTACGGATAACTCGCAATAACCATTTCTTTCATTGCTGCCAAGAAGATGGAGCCAAGTACGTAGATGCCTGTGCAAGCAAAACAGCACATGGAGGGCATTCTTTTACGGATAACTCAAAATAACGAATTTTGTCTTTTAGATCATTTACGCTAAGAAGATAGAGATAAGTAGATTTCCGAGCAACACCGGGTTATCAGCACGGGGAATTTTAAAATAAGATATACATTTTTCATTTTACTTATTCAACTAATCATAAGAAATATATTCATTTTTATCTTTTAACTCATTTATGCCAAGAAGATCGGGATGAGTAGATTCCCGGACGACGCCGGATAAAACGCACGGGGAATCTAAAAATAATTACGTTAAAAAGGTTTTCTTTTACTTATTTAACTATACATAAAACATACATTTTCGTATTTTAGCTCATTTATGTCAAGAAGATCGGGATAAGTAGATTCCCGGGCAACGCCGGGCAAACAGCACGGGTTATCTAAAAAAATATAAATTTATAATTTTTCCTTTTGCTTATTCAACTAAAGATAAAATCACATTAATTTAATTTATTTAGGGGTAGCAGCGCACGCCGTGTATTCGCTAGTGTACAATAAAATAAACTAGTAAGGCTATGTGAAAATAATGAATACCAAAACAATTTGAAACTCTACCGCCCGGATAGTAATAACGTTGCGATTAACACAGAGAGGAAGAGCTAAGTAGTAAAGGAGAAAATGGAGGATAAATTTAAATTCGATTAAATGTTGGTAGGAAATAACACTGAGCTTTATTTTAATTAAACTTAACTCACCTCATTGAATTGGAAGTTCATCGGTCATACAACAGAGAGCGCAGAAATCAATTTGCAGTAGGGACAACCGCAAGACGGCAGTAGTGAAGCATCGAGAATGTCACAAAATCGGTGATGAAACCTAGGTCTACATGAAAATCAAGAAATGAGGCGAGTCAAAAACAACTCAAATTTAAATTCGATATTCAACTCTAGATGCCGCAAGGTGATTTTATGTTGTTACACCAATTTTAGATGTAGGCCTATTATCACTATTATTGCAATTAATATTAGGCTATTTGGAGCATGGCGTGAGATTCTCGACCACCACCTCAGGATTCCGAGAACGCGCATATTAAGTTTAGAGTATAATTTTGTGATTTTTACTAACTGTTCTATAAAATAAAATAAAATTAAATTAAAATATACCTTCTTAGGTCAGTGCTGTCGTCCTAACTTGTAAAATATGTATTCGTTTTTGTCTGAATATCTTTCAGAATCTCTATTCCATCTTCAGCAGGTCTTTCGTCGCTACATTACTTGATGTAGACCTGCTGAAAAGCTATGTTGAAGAAAGATCTGCTGAAGATGGAATAGATTCTGAAAGGCCTTCAGACAAAAAAGCATACATATTTTATAAGTTGATTACGACGGCTCTGACCTAAGAAGGTACATTTTTTTATATTATAACTATCTACCTCGACGGTTTTAAACAATGCATATTATTAGTATTAACTGTTCCATAGGCCTATTTGTTTTTATTTCACATGTTCACTGGTTCCGCATTATACTTTTCATTGTTATTGTTACTATTATTGTAAGCGTGCTCATTTATTTTTTAATCGTTATTATTAATCCATATAAACAAGCTTCCTTTCAATAAGATTGTTATGAGGGAAATAAATATTAGTGTTAGACGTGAAAACATCTAGGCCTCTATTGGGAAAATCGGCCTAATGACGTCTCGTGGAATTTCTACCAGGGAAGCCGTGAATGAGGGTGTACACATGTTGAAATACTTTGCAATTCCATAAGATGATGTATTCGACCATTTAAGAACAATGGAATGTGTTTCAGGAATTTACTTGCATTTTTTATGCAGGCGCTTTCAAAATTGTAGCGTAATATTTTTAACACATATGTTTTTAATTAATTGCATTTTGTTTTTAATTTCTAGATTGCCCGTTCAAGAAGCATATGGTATGGTGGCTGTGGACAACCAATGTCCAAAACGAGGATATGCAAGCAACATTAGCTACATATTGAATCGTAGTTTTCTGTTTTCGATTTTCTAATATCCCATAGCTGTAGTTTCTGGGTAAAATCGTTGCCTTATATCCTAAGTAGCGGACTCTGATCGATCAAGGAAACGGGATGATTCATTTTTCGGGATTTTTCCTGATTTGTAAGACAAATGTTCCCGACCATCACATGATCTTCATAATCATCGTTAAAATATTCATGTTCAGTATGAAAGTGTAAGTGAATAGTGTGTTTCGTCTTCATAATTTTATTGTTCCGGAGGAGGTCCTAGATGGAGTTAATCATTCATTCGGGGAGCCCTCGTGTCCTTGTGCAGTCCAAATGTATGTTTGTGATTAAAAAATCTCTCTACAGATCGTGCCGTTCAAAACTTGTGGCGTGGGGTAGGTCTTCTTCTTCACTTCCTGGTTTAGGCAAGAGTTGCCTGTTCCGTTTTCACTAATATATCTAAGACCATCTCTTCCGAGGACGTCAGACATCTCTTCTTCCTCTTGGAAGATTTTATTTGGTAATCTACTTTCTTCCATTCTTTCTGCATGTTCTTTCCACTGTATCTTGTAGTTAAATATATTTTCTTTTATGGAGTAGAGGTATCCTCGTTTCATACCTGGTCCATTCTAGTGCAGCCTTTTACTCTTCTTAAAAATTTCATCTCGGCTGCTTGGATTTTACTTTCTTGTTTGGTAGTGGTAATCCAATATTCACTCCCATACAAAAGGACAGGGACAGCCATTGTTTTATAAAATTTTAATTTTGTTTGTTTATGGGGTAGGTACGTGCCTATAAGGTGAGACGTTAAACTGCGGCGGAGAAGAAAAAGAAACTCGTAATTCAGGTGCCATTAAATTATCTTATTCTATTAATTTATTTCTTCTCGATTTTTCAGGATTTTTTTTGTTTTTATTATACAATTATCTCTTTCACGTGCTGTATCTTATAGCAAAGGGGTCAGGATTTTTAAACTGACCAAAACCTTCTGGTGGCACTATGGCCCTGAGGTCGACTCAGCCTCTAACGGAAATGAGTGCCAGACGCTAGTTCTGGGGTAAAGACGGCCATCACGCAGGGCTGACAACCCGGCTGACATAAGTGCCGATTGTCCAGAAAAGTGGGGGCCCTAACCTCCCACTAACCCAAGGGCCATGAGGCCTGTAGTGGGATACCTTTACCTTTTTTTATCTTATAACAAATAATTATAGTTTGCTATCATACATTATCTAACAGACATAATTACATGGACAGTCGAAATATATTTTTTGCTTTTCTCTTTAAAATAAAATATAGAATTGTGTGCGAAAGTATGGCTTTAAGCATACCAATTCAGTACATTATCGGGTCCAAGGAATAGTGATGCGTAATATTCATCAAGTGAAATCACTTAGGCCTATCCTATCTAACTCTACTCTCACCTTTAAAGGTGGACCCCATTAAACCGAGTACGCAGTACAAGATTGTGGTAACCAATCCCTTCAGCGTGCTGGGTCAGTGAATTAACGAGAGATAGGTCCTAGAGAAGCTGCTTGGGGATAACCTGAGATTAGGTCTTCTAGGATAATGTAGATTGGCAGCAGGATCAACATTTAGACAGGTGGCGGAAGAATCCTTATGGGACAACGGCAGCGTCTAAGGTCTAGTTACTGACCTGCTGCGAAAGGGATGATGGTTCTCTATAGCCGAGGTGAAGGCAACTACCCCGAAATTGTCTCCCAGTCCCCCTGGTAATGGGTTGATCATAAGGCTGGCGGCCTTATATTGTACAAAATCTGTCACGAAACCTACACAATTGGAAAAACCGGATGGATAAGATGGTAAATCAAAGATCCGGCTGCAAGATTACTGCATTCGTCGAGTGTATGAAAAAAATCACTTTTTTAAATAAAATTGTGAATTACTGAATACATTTTTGTCGAGTTGCGTATTAAAATTCGGCCGCCAGTATGTATAATTAAAATATGCTATATTTATTCAAAATAATTTGATTGACTTGTTATTAACATAAATTATAATCCAGTTCGCAGCAATCGATGTATAGACCCTGAAAAGTTCTGGTTGCCATTGCACACTTGGCAGTAAACCTCCTCGCGGCTACAGCAGGCTGTGACACCAATCAGTAATAAAATGACGATAAGTACGTGTTTGTGTTAGGCTATATTGTTTCAAATAAAGTTCAGTTAATTTAAAATGCTATGGTTTGTTTCGTGTAATGTATATTAACACTACCTTTTGGATATATTTTTGTATGTACATTGCACGTAGTATACATACAGGGCAGTGGTTTTACTTCCCGAGGGAAGTAAATATAGGTAACTGCGAGGGAACAATATAAAACAAATACGTAATTACCGCCATTTTATTACTGATTAGTGTCACAGCCTACTGTAGCCGCGAGGAGGTTTACGGCGAAGTGTGCAATGACAACCAAAACTTCTCCAGTTCTGTATAGATTTCTGCGAACTGGATTATAATTTACAGGGTGGACCGCTCGAATGGACCTAATTTCAATTGCTTGTTACTGGCAAACGGTTGAAGATAGAAACTTAAAACAACGTTCATATTACAGAAAAACTCACCAAGTTTTGATATCCAGATCACCACATCTCTATATGAGCCCCTGCAGTCACTGTGACGATATCAAAGCGATGAACAATTTCTTGCCAAGTACGTTGGAGTATGTCTTCTGGAATGTTCTCAATAGCCTCTATGATGCGCTCACGAAGATCACGAAGGTCTTTGACTGGGGTGGTGTAAACTTTATCTTTGACATAGCCCCAGAGAAAGAAATCCAGTGGTGTTAAATCGGGAGATCTCGGGGGCCACGCGATTGGTACTCCCCTACCAATCCAACGGCCAGGGAAAATGTTGTCCAAAGTCGTACGAACTTCATTGGACCAGTGGGGAGGAGCACCATCTTGCTGGAAAACGATGTTAGGCTGCAGTTGTTCAATTTGTGGAAAGAAGAACTGCTCCAGCATGTCAAGATATGTGGTACCACGAACAGTTTTTCTCGGCGAAGAAAAACGGTCCAATGACCTTATTATGTGACAAACTGCACCCAAACATTCATCTTCGGACTATCACGAACATGCTCTTGAATAGCGTGAGGATTCTCCGATCCCCAGATCCGCACATTATGCCGGTTTACCTTGCCTGACAATGGAAAGTGGCTTCGTCCGAGAAGAAAAATCTTGGTCATGAAGTCAGGATCAGCGCCGAGACGGTCCAGCATCGTATTGGCGAATTCCACTCGTTCGTCGGCATGTCATTCGGCTCCAGACGTTGCACTAACTGCACTTTATATGCGTGCAGTTTGAGGCGTTTGTGGACAATCCGTTGTAATGTCGATTTTGGTATTTGAAGTTCCCGCGAAGCTCTTCTTAATGACTTCCGGGGGCTTCGCTCAAATGCGGCTTGAACATTTGCTACCATTTCATCGGATGCTCTGCGACCACCACCATGCTTCTTCAACACAGATCCTGTAGCTAATAATGTATCACGCCACTTCTTTATGCTTCTAGCAGTTGGAGCATCACGGTTAAACACACGCCGGAACTCCCTTTGAACTCTAATGATTGATTTAAACTCCGCATACCACAAAACAGCTTGCGCTTTCATCTGCGGAGTCGCCATTTTCACAAACAATTAATCTAAGAACGAGAAACGTATCTTTGTGCCATCTACCGACAGGATTCGAAACTTGGTGAGTTTTTCTGTACTATGAACGTTGTTTTAAGTTTCTATCTTCAACCGTTTGCCAGTAACAAGCAATTGAAATTAGGTCCATTCGAGCGGTCCACCCTGTATTTTAATAACAAGTGAATCAAATTATTTCGAATCAATAAATTACCTGTAATTATACTTAAACATACTGGCGGCCGAATTTTAATAGGCAACTCTGCAAAAATGTATTCAGTAATTCACAATTTTGTGAAAACAAATTGATTTTGTTCATATACTCGATGAACGTAGTAATCTTACAGCCGGATCTCGGACTATAAACGACTTGGCAATCGAAAAAGAAATAAACGAGTATTAAATATAGTCACCTGAATGTAGAGGAAGACCGAGAAAGAGGTGGCTGCAGGATGTGGAACAAGATCTGAGAACGATGGGAATAAGATGATGGAAGGAGAAAGTACAGGATCGGGATGAATGGAGGAAAATTGTGAGAGGGGCCAAAACTCACAACGGGTTGTAGTGCCAAATAGGAAGGAAGGAATTCAGTACATTATAACTGATTAACATAGTAGTAAGCAAAATTCTTCCGCTACAACATACATTACATGTTAAAGAATACCAGAAAGAGATTAACAGTGGATGGAACATACAAATGGAAATTTATATTGTACACCGGTAATTGTCATAAGTAATGCCACGAGTGATTTCCAATTTATCTAGAGAATATGGAAATCAAGAGTGGCATTTGTTAGGACTATTTAACGAATAAAATTAAGCTGTTTACTCACAAATAATTGTTTAACTCTAGTTATTTTATAATATTTATATATTTAATGTAAACGGCGATGTTTGAAAACAAATCAGAAATGTGAGGTTATGTTCATTCACTGCTGCTTGATCATATTAATTATTGCCAAATAAGATCGCAATATTGTAAGAGTGCACCCAAGTGGAGAAATAATTAAACACACCAAACTATATATCATAATCAACATTACGGGTTATTCATTTATTTTTTTAGTAAACTCAGTAAAATCAAGGAATATTTTAATTATTTCTTATATTCAATGTATTTGTTGGAAGAAAATAATGCTTTGACCTGTTCAGAACATTAAAAAGGAGGAGCTTTCTTTATCAGAAAAGCAGGAGCTGATAAAGAGAAATCGATAAAGAGCGAGGTGAAACACGACTGTCATTGGTGTAAAACAATTCATTGAAACGTGATTGGTCATTGACTAAGATTTGCGACATGAGTTAAATAGTCAATTATAACACTGGAAGTTGCAGCTACTGAATGTTTTCAAGATATTGCAGTATATTCCTCTTCGTCCTTCCAAGTGTTAGCCTGTAATGATCTCAGTTGTGAGTTTTTGTATCCAGCGCTTCTTTGAACGGCCCAGAAATCTCTTCCCTGTTGGACAATAACGAAGTATGACTTCGTGCGGAAATTCTATCTGAACTTATTCGTCGCAAATTATTCACCCAGTTTTTCTGGTATTCATGTATTATTTAATGACTGATTCTAAACGTACTCCAAGACATCAATGCGTTTGCAATCCCACTTGGTGTACACTGCTGTATATCGCACGGATCTCACTTCTCTAGACGTTATCTTGCTCTCCTCAAAGCCCATGCCTCGCTGTTTTAGCGAAGTGTAGTCTTGCTAAGGTTTTTGTAAAATCATACTCTGGTATCTCTCTGGATTAGTGAAGGTTTCATTATTTTTATTTATTTTTTCCAATACCCCAT
This sequence comes from Diploptera punctata, assembly GCA_030220185.1. Lineage (NCBI taxonomy): Eukaryota > Metazoa > Arthropoda > Insecta > Blattodea > Blaberidae > Diploptera > Diploptera punctata. The sequence continues at coordinate 967,078 of JASPKZ010010698.1, forward strand.
GTTGTCATTTCGACATTTCTGGTGTTCTCTCCTGGCATTGGCTTTATTGTAACCCACTTCTCAAGTTGGGGCGCCTGAAAGGCGGAGTTACGTTACCCCGATGATATGATGGGTGATAAATGATGATGAAGCGCCAGGAGAGTTATTAACCTAAACTAAACCTAAATTCCAGACCATGGGCAACCACAGGAAATATTCCTATGCTTTGACCGGGAACAGTAGTGAGGAACGCTGACCACTAGCTCATGAGGCTGGTCGAAGGTTTCATTATTGAATTTGACAGTGCAATATAGCTTCACATATTTTTATCTTCTCTAACTACTGACACCTTATCCATATTATTAAAACTGGTAGTCACAGAAGATGTAAAACTGGCGAGGAAGTAAATGTTGGCTGGTGTCTAATGTGTGAGGTGGTCTACTTTAAATGTTTGGTATTCAGTGTACGTTACGTCATTACCTAACAGAATTGCAAAAGGAGGTAATCATGTGACCTGGACATAGGGACTCGGATCCATAAGGACGACCGACTAAAGAGCTGAGCGCAGTTCAATGAATGCAATTAATTTTCCAGATTTACGTGTACAATCTATTGGGTACATTCTATTGGGTACAATACACATACTATTACTATCATGATGAAACTTAAATCTAAAAGAACAGTGAATTATTTATTACATATATATTTTTATAAATAACTCGTGTGTGTACAAGGAACAATAATACCTAGGAACAATAATCACAAAAAGGAATGAGATGCACAAAGAAATTAAACATTGGCTCAATTCTGGAAATGCGTGTTATTATGCATTGCAGAAACTCTTGACTTCCCAACCCCTTTCAAAAAACGTTAAACAGAAAATGTATAAAACTATTATTCTACCAGTTATATTATATGGGTGCGAAACATGGACTCTTACTTTAAGGGAGGAAAGGAGATTACGAGTATCTGAGAATAAAGTTCTTAGGAAAATGTTTGGACCAAAGAGAGATGAACAGACAGGTGAATGGAGAAGACTTGCATAACGGTGAATTACATGGTCTTTATAGGAAGCCAGATATGAGAACAGTTAAGTCTCGTAGACTGCGATGGGCAGGACATGTGGCACGAATGGGAATGAAATACTTGCATGGAAGCTTCTTGTAGGAAAACCAGAGGGAAAACGCCCAGTTAGTAGACCAAGAATGAGGTGGGAGAATATTAACTATTATTTGAGGGAAGTAGATTATACAGGGGATGATTGGAAAATATTGGCTCAGGATAGGGATATATGGAGAGCTTATGTTCGCGCGGACATGAACCTACGGGTTCGATAGTGCCAGCGAGTTAGTGTGTACAAGAGGAGCCTGACATCATAGACATTGTAGAAAAGAATATTACAGTGGTATGGCCATGTCGAAAGCTGCCAGAACAAAAATTGCCTAAAATGGTCATGGAATGGATCCGAATGGAAAGGAGGAAGAGAGAAAGACCGAAGAAAACTTGGATAGAAGGGGTACAAGCGGCTATGAATATCGGAGAATTGGAGGAAGATCAATGGATGGACAGAGAGGAATGGCGTTTGGTTTCCGGAAGACGGTGGTAGCTGACATGATACCGGATGATAAATTACTCGATCATTGGCCCTGTCGGAGGATCATTGTGGTGCGGATTTAAGAATGTTTTTAAATCATTTCCTGGTACAACTGATCTAAATTTAATTATGGTTAATATTATTTTCCCAAATAATTCTTGGCTGTCTACTGGGCATTTTTTCTGACTTTCCTACAGTACGTTGCCATATGTTTCATTTTACATTAGTGTAATATAGCTACTGTATATTGCCTATCGCAGTATGAGACATAACTGTTCTCATAATGATGATAACGATGATGATACTAATAATAATAATAATAATAACAATGAAATCCATCCATAGTAATTCTGCCCGAGGGCAGGTCTTTCGCTGCAATTACAGCATTTTCATGATATGCTTTGCAGCTTTACTAGGGAATTGTGTGTGGTAGCTTCCCATTGCTTTCCACAATAATGATATAACTAAGAAAATACAGAAATGTCAACATATTTATGGAACAATCAGACGAGCATTGAGGAACAAAGTAAGAAAGGATACGCAGCTAAAATTTTACTCAACGATGGCACAACCTGTGGTAATATATGGAAGTGAGGCCTGAGTCCTGAAGGAAAAAGAAAAAAAAGTAAGATTCAGGCAGCGGAAGTGATTCCTACGGGCTGTGAAAAGTTGTACAAGAGAACATACTAGAAATGAGATTAGGTAAAAGGTAAAGGTAAAGTGATCCCACAACAGGCCTCAGGAGGCCCTTGGGGTAGTAGGAGGTTAAGGCTCCCACTTTTTCTAGACAATCGGCACTTTGCCAGCCGGGTTGTCAGCCCTGCGTGACGGCCGCGTTTACCCCAGAACAAGCGTCTGGTACTCATTTCAGTTAGAGGCTGAGTCGACCCCAGGGCCATAGTGCCGCCAGAGGGTTTGGGTCAGTTTAAAAATCCTGACCCCAACGGGACTTGAACCCTCGACCCTCCGGCTTGTAGCTCAGTGCCTTAACCACTACGCTACGGCGTGCCCCGAAATGAGATTAGAGAGGAACTAAAAATACAACCACTTCTTCAACAGATAGAACAACACAGGAACAATTGGATAGAACATATGCTAAGAATGACAGAGGATATGATACCAAAGATGGCACTGATGTATAATCATATAGGACGAAGATCGGTGGGAAGACCAAGAAAGCGCTGGAATGTGAGATCGGAAGAGACAAAGACCTAATCCGTAAAGGATGATGACAATATATATAATAATAATAATAATAATAATAATAATAATAATAATAATAATAATAATAATAATAATAATAATAATAATAATAATAATAATAATAATAATAATAATAATAATAATAATTGTATTTAAACTGGCAGAGTTATGGCCACAAGTCCTTACCTTTCATTTAATCTGTATAAAATACATACAACAATGAGAAAATTGATCTTAAAAATAAATGTAAAATATTTAAAAGAAACGGTCATAAATGCATATAAAAATTTTTTTCTTAAATGAAGTCATGGTATTATAAAAATATGTAAAGTGAAAGTATCTCTAATGTAGAGCTTAGAGAAATGTTGTAAATGTTTGCTTGAAGGGGACTATTAATCAGAAGCTCCTGATTTCCACGGTAATAAATTCCAATAACGGGAGATTGAAATGGTAAAAGAAAAAGAAATGAGATGATCGATGATACAGTATATTTAATATTCCATTCGCCTGTTATCTAGTGTTATTATAATTGGAGGATAATAGATGAAAGCGAGCAGACAGATATATAAGTTTAGAGGTGTGAATAATTTAGAATGAAACTGTTAGAGAATGCAATGTTTTTGTGTCACTCAGTTGGAACCAAGAGTGTGATTCAGTAAGTGCTGAAATGTGGTCAGTTTCGGATATTACGAACATGTCTGAAGCAGGGATTATGAAAACATACTATTACCCATCCAAGTGTTTTGTGCAGGCGGAAAATATGTTAACTAACAAACTGTCTTTCTCTTTCTATTCCTTACTATGTTGCCACTTTCTGTCCTTTGTATTATGTTGTTTGATTGGCAGGTAGAGAGCTGACAAATACTATGCATTTTAATGATCCGTCGTTCCGCGCGGTCAGTGGTAGAATGACTAACTTGACAACCCTGTTACTTTTGGGGTTACTTACTTACTGGCACTATCGAACCCATAGGTTCATGGCCGCGCGGACATAAGCTCTCCATACATCCCTATCCTGAGCTAATGCTTTCCAATCATTCCCTGTATAATCTACTTCCCTCAAATCATAGTTAATGTTCTCCCACCTCATTCTTGGTCTACTTTTGGGGTTACGTCTAGGAATGAGCTGTCCCTTCCTTGCCCTTCTCATTACATGTTGCGATTTATTGCGAGGCTTGTAACAGAGAGACGACAAATACTGTGATTTTAAATGATCCGACCGCTTGAGCGTTCCGTGCTTAAATGACTAATTTGACAACCATGTTAAGAACTTTCACACGTGTTTAGAGATTCTCCCCCAACATTTGAAGTTGAAAATTTTCAATACGTGATCGTATGTAAAGTTTTCTCCTACATCCCTTCCACAGATTCAGTAGATCGGCGACACTAGCGCTAACACTCTTCCCCTCCGCCCGTGAACAGTTAACTTGGATGAGTAATAGCTCGTTTGACAGTACAGCGTTCAAGTCAATCAGTTCTACATCACTCTAGACAAAATGTGGCAAGACATCGGTCTGTAAAAGTGTCTAAGCTGCAAATGCAGGATTGCATTTAGGTACTGAAGAGAATAGTGTACTGAAAACTATCTTGAACACTTGCTACATTTTATAACTCCTATTTATATTATGTTAAAGTAATATGCAAGAAAGCAAGGAGATGCACTATCTCCTCTACTATTTAATTATGTACTACAGCATGCCATCATATCTTCAGAGGATGGAGAAGGCCTACAATTCAACGGTATCAATAAGCTGTTAGTTTATGCTGATGATGTTCTATTGGGCTGTAGCGAAGAGATACTAAAGGCCAACACGCACGCGCACTATTGAGTAACACTAAGAATTTGGGACTGGAAGTATAGGCCTATATCAATAAAACTAAATATATGGTCACACATAGAGGTACATTATATAACGGAAATGGACAGCTAACGACAAATAAGGGAAATTTTGAGGAAGTGGCTGAATTCAAATACCTAGTAACAATAATCATAAATAAGAATGAGATGCACAAAGAAATATGACATAGGCTCAATTCCGGAAATGCTTCCTATTATGCATGATGACTCTCGACATCCCAACTCCTTTCAAAAAACGTTAAACTGAAAAGTGGTGTATCTATTATTCTACATATATATTATTTTCATTCAGACTTCAACGTGTTCATAATTCTTGCGCACGTTTTATTTGTGGTATTCGCAAATTTGACCATGTTACACCGTCCCTTGAACAATTATCGTGGCTTCGTCTTAAGAGATCGTAGAACTGTCCATTCCCTATCCTTTCTCTATAAAATCGCCTAATTATTTATTACGCCGCTTCATCAGACTATCCGACACATAATCTTGACACTCGATCCCATCAGCACATTGTCCTTTATATACCTCCTCATCACACTGTATATTATTCATTATCTTTTACGGTCTCACCAAAACATGGAATTCCCTTTCGCCCTATGTCGGAGACAGTCAAACTATAACATCCTTCAAAAACAAACTAAATAATTATTTAATAACGAGCTAAATTATACACCTCACTGATAGTATTATTTTAACCATTAATAAATTCAATTATTTATGAAAATAATATTAAAGATTAACAAATATTTTCTTTTGCTTTGTTTTAAATATTGTATAATCGTAAAATTAGTTTTCTATATCTCATTATTTTTCTTAGTTTTTTATATACATTAGACAGGGGCAATTTAATATGTCTTGCTTGTATACATTTTATTACTAGTTTTAGTCTTAATCTTAACTAACATTAACTGGTTGCATGATAGATCGTAATATAATAGATATTATCTTTTTGATCAAATTTTTATTTAGTATTTAATATTAGAGTTAATTGAGATTGTTATATTCTGATGTAATATATGTTTGTTTTGGTGAGTGGAAGAGAAGGCCACATGGCCTTAACTCCATCAGGCTAAATAAATCTAATCTAAATATATATGGATGCGAAACATGGACTCTTACTTTAAGGGAGGAAAGGAGTTAAGAGTATTTAAGAATAAACTTCTTAGGAAAATGTTTGGTCCAAAGAGTGATGAACAGACAGGTGAATGGAGAAGACTACATAAGTGATCTACATGGTCTTTATAGGAAGCCAGATATAATAACACTAAAGTCTCGTAGAATGCAATGGGCAGGACATGTGGCACCCAATGGGGAATAAAAGTGGTACTTGGAAGCTTCTTGTAGGAAAACCAGGGAGAAAACGCCCAGTTGGTAGACCAAGAATGGGGTGGGAGGATAACATTAGCTATGATTTGAGGGAAGTAGATTATACAGGGAATGATTGGAAAACATTAGTTCAGGATATTGATGTATGGATAGCTTCTATCCTCGCGGCAAAGAACCTACGTGTTCGATAGTGCCAGTGGGTAAGTAAGTATATCAAATATGTTTCACTATAGTTGAATTGGTGTACCATCCAGTACGATGGCAGGGAATTTATATGCGTTGAGAGTAGATAATAACCTTTTATGTCTAAATATTATAGATTTTAGTGGCAAGTAAAGTATAAAACAGAACATTATAATGGTGAATTCAAGTTTTGTAAGGCACACTGATGGTTTTACTCCAATCTTATTCACAAATCGCAGAACCCATTAGAAAACATTACCTTTTCTAAAGGTTCCAGCTGCTAAAGAGTTCGTGACTCTGTAGGCAACTCTTTGGCTTTTACAAAATGTATCCACTCTAATTTCCACGACATCTCCTGAAAAGAAATCCCCAGCAACTGTTTCAATGTTCTTCTCTCCCCGTGTTCCTTTATACACTGATCCAAAAATTGTTTGACGACATTGACTTCAGGTTCAGAATCAATAAATAATTTTTAATTGAAGTAATTCCAAATTTATTTGGTTATTATTTACTTAATTCGTTGTAAGGAAAACAAAAATAAGCCTAGATTGTTTCTCGGTACAAGAACTTACGTAACATTACTCTCATCTTGACAATTGTCAATATCCTCATGTAATCAGCCTACATTACTTCAATATAACATTTTGAAACACATTGAATTGTTAGCATTACATCTGAATAAGGAGTGGAAAATGTTCCTTTGACTAAAGAATTTTCCTTTCCTACACCACACTATATGCTGCATATACAACATTGGGTTAGTTATAGTAGCATTTGATTTATGTAAAAGATGCCGAAAGTAAATTTAGAACGCAAGCTTTGAATCCAGATGGATTCGAAGATAATTGACCGATGACTCAAAACGGAGTTATTGAGTACCCAAATTGAGTTTGACAGAAGATCGTCTGTGAGTTTTGAGTTTTTCTTTTCGTTTTATTTACATTGATTTTGATGTTCCACAAACGAAACCAGAAATGGGTGGAGTTAAGGCAGATTGAAGGACTCATATGCAGACATGTATCATCTGCAAAGGACGTGACGGAAGGGGGGGGGAATCAGATACGTATAATATATATGGGGTAGGTGAGAGAACTGCACCTTGTTGAGATCATATATAATATCATATATATCATATATCACATATCATATAGCCATCGACTACACTGAAGAGCTGCTACTACGATGAACGGATCGACTGCGAAGAAGACGCCCATCACGGGACCGGATGGCGAGGGATTCTCCCTCCCACCCGCCCGCCATACAATGAAGAAACCCCGCACCATGCGAACCCATACACCAATTGAAACCAGAAACCTCTTTGAACTTCTAGATATCGACGAAGCTGAAACCCCCCCACCCATAGTGGTGAACACCGATGAAATTACCCCCTACAAGCTGGAGTGTATCACTGCCGGCAATAGGAAAGACGTATCGATGCGGTACAAACAAGGCTGCTTAACGATACGTACGACTACGAAGAAAGCTTATGACCAGGCATATAAACACCTAAAGGAATCCCAAACACCATTTTACACCCATGGATATGGCCTACCACCAATATTTAAAACCACCACGAAAGGCCTCCCGCCCTCCATCACAATAGAAAATATATATGAAGAAATAGTGCATCGTAAACTGCCCATAGTTGAAGTACGCAGCCTAGAACGACACTACCGAGAAAACGGCGAGCTGAAAACAAAAGAACTACCAGTCTACGTCCTCACGTTTCATAAAACGAAGGACCTAAAAACCAGATTAACAGAAGATCTCGACGAACTATTTGGCATCAAAGTTCGCCTAGAATCCTACAGAAAACCGACAGGAGGGACACAATGCTTTAACTGCCAGGGATTTGGACACATAGCGAAGCACTGTTTCAGGGCGACGAGATGTGTCCGGTGTTCAGGAGAGCACAGGGTGACAGACTGTGATCAAACGACACCTAAATGTACCAACTGCACCATGGAACATGCGGCGAGCCATCGGCAATGCCCAGCGTTCCAACGATACCTACAGTCCAGACAACCTAGGCAACATCAGACCAGGCAGAAGAACACAATTAAGCCAAACATCCCAACTGAACGCAGACCAACTACACCTACAAGAATCCCTGAACCCATCCCCCCCCAAGCATCCCATCTTCCCCAAGTTCCTCTATCCAACAACTCCTAACCCTACTTACAACAATCCCAAATTCCTCCCTTCAATCAATCCTAACTCTAATAAATGCAATCATAAATAATCCTCAACTTCTCCAAGTTATACAAACATTCTGTTCCATAAATTAAATTAACAAAAATTCAAACAAGTTGAATCGGGACACCTTTTCAACCCCAACTACAAGACGACACAATAAAGATAAAAATCAACATAAGAATGGGTCAAAGCGCACTTAGGCGCTGGTACCATTTCTAAACAACATCAGACTCTCTCTGACCTTGTTGAAGTCCCGCCAGGAGAGACTTTCAGCAAGAATTTTACCCAGTAACGGACACGTAAAATTGTCGGATAGTTAGGTATTTAGCAATAAGTTTAATAAAACATGTCGGAATGTTTAATTCGATAAATTTATAAATTAATTCATTTATCCCTTCGTATCGAAAGCTTTTTCAACGTCAAGGAATATTGCCAGAGTACTTCTCTTTGAGTAGAAGCCCGTAAGTATCTAGTCAATTAGCAAGCTGCAGATATATACTATGGGTTTTTTTTAATCAAATTGATGATAAAGTAAAATGACTATCTCTGAGACTTCAGAGTTTAGTCGAGCCACATATGTTTCACAAGTATTTTACTGAACACTGGTAGACAACTAATAGGTCGCAGACTGCCTTGATTACCGGATTTAGGGATACTGAAAACTTCTTGGAAGTATTGAAATTTGAAAAAAAAAAACTTCACTATTTTCAGGAAAAAGGTAGGTAAGTGCTTTGGTAGGAAGTTGGTTGACTGGTAAATTACTTATGCGGTGACAGCGAGAGGTACAGTGGTTGGGAAGGTTGTGTACAATATTTTTCAATTTTGTGAAATGTAGTAGTAGGACTTTATTAGACTAAAAGTAAGATACATACAATGTTACTTACAAATTTGGGTCACATGGGCAGTAAGCCGTACGTACTGTTGACAATCCGTTAAAACAAAATAATGTTTGGTTATAATATTACGTAAAAAAAACACAATATTATAATTATATAATAATACAACATTCTACATTAATTTGATTATGCAGAATTATTAAGAATTAACGGTATTAGATTTTGATAACATTTATTTATTTATGCATGAATGAGTGTTATTTTTCGCGTTTTGTCCAGAAAGTTTATCCAATTTTCTGGATTTACCATTAACTTGTAGCAAGCCTATATTTCACGATGTGAATTTAGAAATCTTTGCGGTAATAACTGACGCCTCCAATATTCTAAATCGTTAAATTTTTCTAATACATGTCTCGTTTTAACGCTCCCACACATTGGACATATTCGCATATCGTGAACGTCGCTAATTTTTAGAAATTTTCATCCCCCAGCATAAACCAAGCAAACAAGCCCTGAGCTCTCTGTAAATCCTAGGTTGAGTAAATAGGGTTCTTTTCCTCAAACTTGTTTTAGGTCTCTTTGTAAAAAAATCGTTTTCCCGTACATTCGGCGAAAATATCTTGTTGGTTTATAAATGTCTGGAAGGGTATGAGGGATGGGAGTTTCAAGGAAAGTACTTACAATTTGGTGTGCTTCAGTTTCATGAACTGGTATGATGAACACATGTGGACAGCAACGGTGAGTTGGGCTTTATCGTGGGGTGCTATTCATTAAATTCCATTTGAGGGAATAGCAGAAAGAGGAGGAGGTGCTCTACTCCTATTTCTAATATATCCGGCGGTTGGGTTTTTTTAATATTGGCGAAGGGATATGTCTGTCTGCATTTTTTTGAGTTCTCGCAGATCTGGACGTACTATATGCATAACTATTGTATAGTTGTTTATGTTGGGGAGCGCCAAAATCACGATAAAGTTTTAAGTATCTTCGTCCTTTGTGTTTTTTTATATTTGGTACGTCAGCAATAGACAGATTCACTATTTCCCTATAGCCTATAACCTAACATATCACAAACATAATACAGAATATAATCATTCGATGGGGATAATTATCTAATTTCAGCAAATACCTAAGAAATAAGAGAAAACTTGTAACTAATTCATAAGGATATATCAGATCAAAATTCAGTTGAAAATATAAGTAGCGTAGAACTTCGGCTGTTATGAATGTAACTTCTAGTTCTGCAAATTCTGAAGAAACGAAATAGAGGGAAAGTTGCATTACTTTCACGCTACAATTTGAACAATTTGTCTGCTGAAACCTATAAAGGAAGCAAATCCCAGCAATATTATTATGCGCTTGAATCTTGACCAAATCTCCCATCTTTGTTTTGACCAGGATTTTAAGTGCTTGCCCTAATTGTAAATCAAATGCTGAAACATTTCGCTGAAAAGACACAGCTCGTATCTTACTGAGGTTACGCTGTCGCTACACTGAACATTTATGTTTTTAAAACTTATAAAACGGTGTCCAAATCACCTATTAGAGTTAGGAATTGTTAAACGCTCCTGCTATTCATTTCGTATGCAATAATGGATAGAAAAGAGGGGCATCTTTTCACGATCGGTTAGCTCTTTTGCTAATGGTTATAGAAAATAAGGTAGGACCAGAGCCTAAATAGTTAGGTCTACAATGTAGAACAATTAAAATAAATATATATTAAGAAATAAGTTATTATACCGTACATAAATATAAAAGTTTAATAAAACACCCGTATATAAATAGTGAATGTGTGTTCAAATCAAGAACATTACAATGCACTTCTTACTGGAAACAAACTAAATAACCTAAACAAGATGTGACGTTAATACTATGAACATTATGAAACATGGGTGCCAACAATAGGATACCAAGTGATCTCATACGGTTGAAGACAATTTGCAAGAAGCGGATAACAGGTCTCAAGGATAACTTTGTAATTGAGGAAAGAATCAGACTTTGGTTAGAAATTGCCCAAAAGTACTGATTGGCAATACAAGAAAAAGTATGTAGTTAGAAGTCGAATTAATTAAAAGTTGATGATAGAAGACATTGAACAGGAAGCATGGAAGCAAATCTTTGAAGGAGAAGAATGTTTGTAAAGTTGCGAGGAAGTGTATCAGGAGCCTGGGGAACCGTTCTCGGATCACTGGTTATGAAACGTGCGAATCCTCGCCCTAGGGACTCGACCTACACAACTTTAAAATGTACTTTTCCTATTCATTTCGTTACTCTCTACAGATTTAATGTATCTTACTGAGTGAAAATTACAAAATGTACTTATTAAGACTGTAATAGCTCTTAAAAACTACTTATTTATTCAATAATTCGCTTTTCATTTATACATTTAATTATATATTCCAATATTTATTCATTTATTTATTTATGGGAATCATTAAGAGTTTTAAAACCTTCATTAGTGCAAAAATCAACTCGTACTCGTCTTTATCGAATAATGGCTCGACCAGTCCTATGTTATGGGAGTGAAGCGTGGACTATAAGGACGAGAGATGAAAGACTAATAGCTTGTGAGATGAAATTTATGCGCCGAACAGCTGGCTACACCAAATGGGATCGAAAGAAAAATGTAGAAATCCTTCAAGAACTTAATGTCACCAATACTGGACTACATCTCCAGATATCAGCTAAACTGGAAGGAACATGTCTCAAGAATGGCTAGATCCAGGATCCCCAAGGCAATAATGAACTACTGTTCAAATGGGAAATGGTCACTTGGTCGACCTATGAAAAGATGGCACGAAAACCGCTTTCTCAGGCCGTAACAGTTCTTCTAGGACTAATACCTGGCAGGATGATGATGATGATGATTTATTTATTGTTCACTCATTTTAATTAATTATAAATGTGTACGATGAAAGACGGAATACTTCCAAAGGAATTAATATGATGGAGACCAAATGAGATAAATAGGAATGCAAGACGAAATAGAAACTGGATGAATGGAGTAATAAGATGTATGGAACAGAATAATCTACAAGACACCGTTGCTTGTACAGGGAAGAATGAGATGACACTTGTGAAAATTTTACGTAATATTTTAACTATATTTGGTTGAGGGAATACTATTTCATTACAGAAAGTATGTAGTTGTAGAACAGGTATCCTTTCGAAATTAATTAGTTAATCCTTGCTTGCTCATTACATGACTTCATGTAGAAACAATTTAGATGCTAAAGTATAGAGTAATTATGTAATAACACATGTTATGTATTTATTTTTTTATGCTGGATCGGTTTCGTTACTAATAAATTGTTACATCTATTCATTTGTGTTTCCTTACCAATGTGTATTATTTCCCACAAATTGAATTGAGTGCGGGACATAACAGGGTGTTTCAGAATTAGCATTACAGACTTCTAGGGGTTGTAGAGGAAACTTAGTAGATAAAGTTTTGATGAGGAACCCACGTCCGGAAACGTACCATTACCATGTAAATAAGACATTACTGAGTTATAATTGAGCACACACCAGATCTTGTAGGACGTGTGTATGAAAACATGCGTCGCAGGTACACTTTGTGCAACGAACAGGGTCGCCACGTCGAACCACACTTGTAGTACAACACCTAGAAGTCTACAATATTTATTCTAAAACACAAGATACACGGTATCAGCCCATTGTGTTTCGATTTTCAAACCTATTTCATATTGAAATGGTACATTTCCGGATATGGGTTCCTTATCAAACCTTTATCTACTAAGTCCCTTTACAACCTCTAGAAGTCTGTAATACCTATTCTGAAGCATCCTGTATAATTAAAGGTTTATCATAAGTTACAAAATATCAAGTAACAGAACTAAAATCTGTGTCTGAGCGTCGCGTGGCGAATAAATTTGTTTGTGGAATTGGAACTAGCAATGAAGTTAGTTGTAATGTCCATACACTTCTTCTCCGAAGTCACATGTGATTGAAATGAGAAGACTATTTATTTATATTTAACTCATACCCCAAATGGGAGTCAATGACCAATCGCGTTTCAATTAATTTTCTTTTACAACAAATGACAGTTGTTTCACCTCGATATTTATCGAATTCTGTTTACCAAAATAAAGAAAGTTTCTCCTTTTTACACGCTTTTTATTAGCTTGACCTGTATCTATCTATCTATCTATGTAACGGAGTATTTCAACACGATTTTCACCCACTTAAAAACATTGGATCGACTTGAAACTTTGTATACTTTTAAAGGACCAACGACAATACAAGAATTTCGCAAATAATATATAATATGTAATAGGTTGCGGACTTGTCGACTTTTTAGTCCATCGTTGTAAGAAATTAATATTATATCCTCTGGTAGCTCAGTTGGTAGAGTGGTGGACTGTAGTGGTATATAATTTCAGTAATCCATAGGTCGCTGGTTCAAATCCGACCCGGAGGATTTTTTTAGGAGAGTATTACTTTCAGCTTATACTACAATTGTGTCGAATTTAAAGATATTACCATTTTTATTTTATTCTGTAAAATATTGACAATTTTGTAAACTTACCACATTATAATTTATCAAACAAATATGAGGATACGATTAACTGTAACTATTTATCTATATTAAAATATTCATAAATATTATAATGTGTTAGATTATAATAATTTAAAAAATATAATTATATTCATGCCTAGACACTAAAAATATCGTAAGCAATTAAATTTTCATGGGACTCCGGTTTATAACAATCAAACTAAAAACTAAAAAATAAATAATAGTTAAAAAAACTAAAACAACACGCTTAATTAGAAAACAGAACTAAAAAAAAGGAAAAATAATTTTAATTTCCAACACGCTTGGGATAAAATTAAAGTGGTCAACAAAAAAAATCATCTCCAACACATCTAGAATAAAACTAGAGTTATCTACAAAAAAAAAATACCATCAAAAGCGTGGGGTGCTTTTTATCGTTTTTACGTTTTCTCCTTAGAGACTTTACTTTTATTAATAACTGTTAATCATCAAATATATCAATTGATGTAGAGCACCCCACGCTTTTGATGTTAAAATTATTTTTTTTCTAGATAACTCTAGTTTTATTCTAGATGTGTTGGAGATGATTTTTTTGTTGACAAATTTAATTTTACCTCAAGCGTGTTGGAATTAAAATTATTTTTCAATTTTAGTTCGGTTTGCTAATAAACTGTGTTGTTTTAGTTTTTTTAACTATTATTTTTTATTTTTTAGTTTGGTGTTCTAATAAAGCGTGTTGTTTCAGTTTTTTTAAACTGTTATTTATTAATATTCTGAACATGTTAGAACATTATTTTGCGGTGACGGACTCTCCAACAAATACGTTGAATATGGCAAATAATGAACAGATTCTTTCGAACTAAACATTTGTGTTAAATTATTGTCTTTTTAAGTAATTATTTTACTGAGTTGTTTTATAAAAAGTAATTAATAACCCATAACGTTGGTTATAATATACAGTTTGATGTGTTTCACTTTTCTCCACTAGGGTGCATTCTTACAATATTGCCATCCTACTTGGCTATACATAATATGATCTAGTTGTAGTGGATGAACAAATAAAACATAACCAAACATTTATATTTTGTTTTCAAACATCGCCGGTTACATTAAATATATGTAAATCTTTTAAAACAACTATATTTAAATAATGATTTGTAAGTAAACAGCTTAATTTTATTTGTTATATAGTCCAAACAAATGCTACTCCTGATTTCAAAATCCTCTAGATAAATTGGAAATCACTCGTGGCATTATTTATGATTATTTTATTAAAGTAAACCGCATTTTTTGATGAAATTAACTCAAGTAGATTCTTCATCACGGATTGTTAACAGCTGTGGTCATCTCTCCATCCACAGTAGCCATCTTTCTTGATTCTGTCATTCTTTAATATACAAGTTTCTTGTATCGTGCCTCGAGAACGTTGTCACTCCAGCTGTGTCGTGGGCGACGTCAATATCTTCATTGAGCTGGTATCCACCTTAATACATTATTAGTGAATCTTACTTCCTTCATTCTAGTGACACGACCAACCAAACTAACTGTTCCTTTTGAACATCATTAAGTATCTCTGTCTTCATTTTCATTCCTTCTCTTGTCCCATTCCAGGCGCATTTTACACGAACTTCGTCTCAAGAAATACATTTCAGTGCCTAAGAGATTATTTTTATTTCCGCTAGTTATATCGCATATATTTGATCCGTACAACATAAACGTTTAAACTAGAATGCTGTTTATCCTCTTTTGTGTTTTTCTTTTTCTTTTATATTCTATAAAACGGAGTTTATTTATATCATTACCCTTCCTTTATTTATTTTCGTTATAATCTCATCCCTCCTGTTCCGCTGTTTATTAAAAGTAACCCCTATATATATCGCCACTTTAATACCTACTACAGATTAAAGTTTCCATTAAACGCAGTGAGACATTTTTCCAAGTCCCAGGCGGATACCACGCGCATGCGCCAACAAACGCGAAGCGATTTACATGATGGAATCACGCGATGCAGCCAATATATACACGAAATTTAACGAACCTAAAAGCTAACCTTAACGCAATTTAAGTACTTTAAACTGTGAAAGACAAACCTAGAAGCCAACCTAACGCAATATAAGCAATCTAACCTGTGAAAGAATGTAATCCCAGATATAAATAGAAATTTATGGAATTCTGAAGTACATATTCTATGTTGGCTGCACTGGAACACGTGTTGTTGTATGAATATTCGTTAAAATCAATATGGCTGTCACGTCTTCAGTTTACGTATGTAGTTAAATATCATAGAAAATATATTGATATATTCGTTACAAAAATGTAAAATTTATTGTAAATGGTGGGAAATAATTTGAAAATGAAACCCTGTTGGCGCATGCGCGTGGTGTCTGCTTGGAACTTATAACATTTTCTCACTGCGCTTAATGGAAACTTGAGACCCTACTATATGTCTATTCTCAATTTTATCATCCTCTACTATTATATATTCAGTATATTCCATATTCATGTTTAATCCAGTATTCTTCTTGAAGTATTCTTATCATTTACCAAGTTCTTCAGTGGATTATCGACTTAAAATTTGTTTCTGTTTACTGTTCAGTAGCAGATACATTTCTGTAAATTTTATCACGTGTGGTAAAGCCTGGCTGAGATAAATGTCACCAAGTCTGTGGGTTTTTACGATACCTAACTGCGAAAAGGGGAGCTATGGGAATTGAATTGTTTAGCGCTATGGCTCCTCCGCGATACAGCAGACTCTGGTTACAACTAGAAACGTCAATGTCATCACTCCTATGTACTGTATAACATTCCTTAGGCCTATGTTCGAGAGTTTCCATTTTTTGAAAACTGTAAGAATATCACGACTCTTAAACTAATTTTAAATTATTTAAAGACCTATTATTATTATTACGATTATTGTTGTAATTGTTATTATTAATAGTTATTATTATTATTATTATTATTATTATTGTTATTATCTTCTTCCTTTTATGTGATAGACCTTGTAGTCTGTTACGGTCTCAATCCAACATTTTGAGGGTCTACCCAAAGATCTCTTGCCTGGTGGCTGGTAATTTAAGATTTGATGTGGTATTCTTGTTCTGCTCATTCTTCTTACATGAAATTTCCAGTTGTTTCTGTATTTTTGTACATATTCCATGATTGATTCTGTTTGTAATTCTTTGAGAATCTCGGAATTCCTTTTATGATCTGTTCTTGAGTAATCTGCAGTACGTCTCATAAATTCCATTTCTGCCGCAGTTAGTCTTTGTTCATCTACACTGTGAATTGTCCAGGCCTCACTGCCGTAACATGATGGGTCTGGCCAGTGTTTTATAAATTCTAGTTCGTGTGTGTTGCTGTACTGTGTTTGGCTTGAAAATATTATTTATATTATATTATTATTGTTATTAATTATTGTTATTATTATTATTATTGCTATTATTATTGTTATTGTTGTTATTATTGTTATTTTTGTTATTATTATTGTTATTATTTTTATTGTTATTATTATTGTTGTTATTATTATTGTTGTTATCATTATCATTATTATTTTCATTATCATTATTATTGTTATTATTATTATTATTATTATTATTATTATTATTTATTGTTGTCAGCTCCTTGGCGCAAGCGGTTAGACGCTCGCCTCTCACCGCTGGGATCCCGAGATCGAGTCTCGGTCACTAAATGTGGGTTTTGTGGTGAACGAAACGGAGCTTAGGCAAGTTTTTCTCGGGGTTTATAATGTTTTCCCCTGTATCAAATTTCATTCCTCCATTTCTCCATGCTCATACCATCCATTTCGTTTTATTTCGTTCATCTGCCCATGTGACGGTGCGTCAGGTATGGTCGAGCAGCACCCATGCAGTTCACAGACCTCTAAAAATATAGGGGCTTCATCTTATCTCATTCATCGATTCGACCATGAGTTGGACACGAGTTGAGGATTATTATTATTATTATTGTTATTATTATTATCAATTGTGGTACTGTTTGGATGATAAACATATTCACTTTGTATACAGGGTAAATTACGCTGAAGGTATATGAATGTATATACATGGAATACAGAGCAAGATTTAATAATAAATATCATTGAACTGATAATGTCAAAGTTATTATGTGTAGGAAACGGTAAATTTTCTCTAATGTGTGGCGATACAAATTCTTCGAATTTTCATTGGGAAAGCCACGAGGAGGTGACCATGACGACGGTGAGCAGGAGAAAGTGGACTTCGTGAATTTGGACAGAGTTAAATTGGCTGAAGTTAGCAACAGGTAGAACAACATAAACATCCGTTTAGCCAGTTGATGGTGGTGCCGGTGGCGGCGGCGGCGATGATAAATTTATTAATGTAAATGTATATAAGAGTAATATATTTATTTTACGATGTTTACACATTTTTCTTTGCTTTTTATTTTCTTTCTCCACTAAGCCCTATCCATTCTCTCCATGTCCTCCTGTCCTCGTTCCACTTATTTCTTGCATCCTTGAGTTTCGACGTCTTCCTGTCTTTCTTCTTCAAGATAGACACTATTCCAATGTATTTCTGGGTAACTTTTCTTTCTTGCATTCGTTCTACATGCCCGTACCAATTTAACTGCTTATATCTTCTTGTATGATCTCTATTGAATGTTTAATGTTGACTTTTTCTCAGATTACTTTATTTATTATTATTTTATTTTTCCTATTTTTACATCTTGCTGCTCTCCTCAAGAAGTCCATTTCCATTTAGATAAGTTCTTGTTTTACGTTTTTAATAATAATAATAATAATAATAATAATAATAATAATAATAATAATAATAATGATGATGATGATGATGATGATGATGATGATGATGATGATGATGATGATGATGATGATGATGATGATGATGATGATGATGATGGCGATGGCGATGATTATAAATAATTATAATAAAATTAGGCACAAGAATTAGTGCAGATGGAAGTCATAATGTTGAAATTGAGAGGATAAATAAGGGCAAACTTGAATTATCAAAATTGAATAGTGTTATAAGGTATCAGAAAATACGTTCTAAAACAAAAATAAACGTTTTAAAAACAATAATGAGAAGTAAAAGTCATACGGTACAGACATATGGGAATTATAATCTAGAAATACAAGTTAACTAAATTCTGCTGAAATGAATTTGTTTTCAGCTGGAATTTATGGAAGAGATTAAATAAGAATCAGTTTGCTTCAGGAGATTATGAAGGTTCAAATTCAATTGTGGATTCCACAAAAAAAAAGAAAAAAAAAAGGAATTAAAATTTTATGGTCACGTAGAAATAATGACAGAATACAGATTCACAGGAAGACTACTAGAATGCGTGCCACTCGGTAAAAGAAGAAGAGGACGGTAAAAAAATAACGTGGATTGATGGTGTTTTCGGCAGCATGAGGGAAAAGGATTGGTTGATGGAGATTAGAATGACAGACACATATGATGGAGAATGACAATAGCTTAATTGGGCGCAGGAAGACGTGAAACCTGCTAAATACATAAATAATAATGCTAATAACAATAATAATTATTACTGTATAATAATAAATAATAACGATTTATTATCCTTTGGGTTGGCGGATAAGACAATACCCACTAGATATGGTGGGTACCCGCGAAATGTGTTATGAGGAGCGGACCAAAATAATCCTGGTGCTTTAGGTTGGAAGTAACAGCGGCGGGCTATCTACTCATCCTGTACAAAAAGAATTCAATACTAAACTTCGGACACACAGTACTTCTTGTCGACAATTTAATCAAAGAAGTATATTTTTTATGCAATTTGATAAGAATAAAATTAGTATTGTTAATAGTCTAGGAAATAAGTAATTTATTACTAGTATCTTTGGATAAAATTTGGTAGAAATACGTAACAATAAACTACATATAACAAGACTATCTCACTGAACTAGCGCTCCAGGAATGAGACGACATCCACGGATGTTCACGTAATATTTATTAAATCGTTTAATTATAGTTTCATAAAATAACTCCAAGGAAAATAAAGTAAATAACATACGAAAATCTACTGACGTTATAATTAAGTAAAAAGGCTGTGAAACAATAATTGTAATATACGGAAATAATGAGAGTGTATGAATGCATGGATATTGTATGATAAAGTAAAAATAAAACTCAGCACTTGCTAACACTCGGTAATCACGCAGATCTGCATTGTGTTGGACTCCTGTTTAACTGAACAAAAATATAAATTTCAAACACTTTCACATATCATGCAACATTCACTTCTCTAAATATATATTTTGTAGAACCGATTTAAAGTTCAACTTATATATCTCTTCTTTATGGTCACAGAGAGAAACTAAACATGGAAAAGCTACTGAAGTAGTGACAGGAAGGATCATTAGTAAGAGGAAAGAGTAGATGCAGTAGGCTACTGGATCATAGAGGACGCAGTATTAATTTAGGAAGCCTGACGAATACTTGGTTGCAGAAATATGATGATTCTATAAGGTGTTTCAGAATAACAGCAAGACTTTTTCTTGATCATCGATAGTTGTTGTCTACCTTATATAGTATTTACTATGATTTCAATGTTTACCAATCCTGATGAACCCTCATTTTCGTGTACAATCCAAATTATACGAGGATAATTTCAAAAGTATTAGCAACTTTTTTTTATCAGCCAATAAAGCTGCTGGAAACAAAATTCAGTATATACAAGTGAGAGTCACTAGAATATCCTTTGAAATGGTGGTACTAAATTGGAATTCGGATACAGGAGGATATGGGTAAGGGACATTGAAAGATGCATAAATAAAAATCGTTGTTTTGCGCCGTGCTTCGTTCTACTACCTTTTTGCGCCGTGTTGCAACCTCTTTGTGCATATAGTAGCATCGAGTTCATAGCTATCAGTACTATTTCTTATCATTTGCTCGGGCCCATAAGAGGCAAAGATTGATTCATCTTTCCTATGTAGATTCATAAATATTAATTAGTGATAATTCTTAAAACACACGGTAGTAATTTATGATATGTAGTTAACCTGAATATACTATTCTCAACCATGAAAGCTAGACGGGAAAGAGGAGCTCATATAACTCTGAGAAAGCTTGTATACAGGAATTATGCAAGACAGCTGTAGCAAATACAATAATTAAACATTGATATTTGCTTAAAATGAGATTTAATGTTTAAATTCCACATCTGAAGTTGAAAAGTGAAATTAAATATATATATATAAAACTTGATCATTCAAATGTTAAACAAAAAAAAAGTATTAACAAAAATAACAATGTTTACACAATCAATCATTCATGCATGCCTTTTAGTCCTGCCTAGGGTATCTTACCCTGGCTTGCCGGACCAAACTCAAAATACGCAGCTCTCCTGGAGCTCACGTCCTCCAGACGACAGACAACTTTTCCAACGAAAATCTATGATCGAATGATAGAGTTCCGAGGTAGAAGGGGAAGTTGCGCACTACAAACAGAGCAAAGGGAGGGGTAGGAAGGAGAGTGAGAGTAGATTGAAAGAGAAAGGAAATTGGCATAGTTCACGAATCTCACTGTGGAGGAAGGATAACAGCACAGATGTATCGAACCGAAATAGCACTTTCGGTTCAGTTTTGCTCCTATTACATGTGAAAAGAAAATCACCTAACTCACAACTAACACCCTTCAAAATAATCCCCCAAGGCTTTACACATATTTTTGCCGATGATAAGGAAGGTGCTGAATACCATTAGCTGATTGTAATGTGTCTATGTGCATTATTCTTGGTTTAAACACTGTTAAGATATCCTCCCTGTTTGTAAACTACTTCACATGAAGCAGCATCTTCAATTAACATTTTGAAGTGTGTTAGCTGTGGGCTATATGAATATAATTTTTTTCATTCACATGTAATAGAAATAAAACAATGATTTCTATTTGTACACCTTTCAATGTCCCTTACCCATGTCCTCCTGTATCTGGATCCCAATTTTGTACCACCATTGTGAAGGGCATTCCAGTGATTGTCACTTGTATATACTGAATTCTTTTTCCAATAAAGGCTGATAAAAATAGTTGCCATGACTTATGAAATGACCCTTGTGTTAAAATTATTAATTACAGTTTGCGAATTTTTCTTAATCCTTAATACAGTGTATACCTTTGTTGAAAATATTTATTCCTCTTAGTTCAAATTTACTTATACCTTATTGAAGGTAATACCAGCCAGTAGACAATTTTAAGTTTTTGATCTTTATAAAGCCAACCATGAGACTGGTTGCATCATTTCCAATATTAAAAAAAAACTAATTGAGATTAAATACCATGTGATAAAATAATGTTTGGAAGAAGGCAATCCAAGAAGAGATGAATTAGATTTTGAACAACAAAACTTGGATAGACTCGCCTATCAAACAAAAGGTAATTAATTTAAGACAATTTGGTTTTTAAAACTAATGTTCACTATAATGAAAACTACAACATTAGTTCTAATTCAAGCAGCGTTAGTTCTAAGCCAGCTTTGGTTCGACCTCTTTCGCGTCTTATTGGTTTTCTAACCTCCGTAAAAACACCTGTTTACTCAGTTTGCCATATTTCCAGCAATACATTGTTGTATTGTAATAATAACGCCAAGTCAAGAGGATTAGCCATTATTGGTTCCAACTTGTTTAATAAAGTGTTTGTAACTGCTCGATTAGAAAAGAAATTCAGAGATCTTTAACTCTTTGTGTATGCGTCTCGAGGTCGTCATTGGGCAATAGAAGGGTTCCAGCTACCTGTTTCCTCCTTGACTAATCAGGACTAGGCGTTTATTAATTCATCTTATCGGTTCCTATGGATCATCTAATTTATGAAAATAATAATAATAATAATAATAATAATAATAATAATAATAATAATATAATTTGTTTCTACATGTTTTTCTGATTAAAATGAATATACATATGACATAGGTCTGATAATTATTTCCTTTAATTAATTGTTTTGTTCTTTGCAAATTTTCCCAATATACCCAGATTTATTAATTTATTCAGTTGCTCATTGTAAGGGACGCTGAGTGAAAGGACGCGTTAGAAAAAGTAATATAAGCTCGATTATTATTCATACACATATATGTATTCGTGAATCTATAAATGTTTAGAATTTTTATGTTAAATAAAAACAAATCTAAATCTATGTGTTTCTTTGTTTGTCCGATTTAGACTTCTAAACCGCTCAACCAATCTCGAATCTGTAGCTTCCATACTTCTCTTCACTCCATCCATCCATCCATCCATTCATCGTTCTGTAGGTCTGCCTCTTCCAATTCTTCAATTAGCTTTCCAATTAAAGATCTTCTTTGGTATTCTCTCTTCTTCCATTCATACGAGGTGTCCATTCAATTTCAAACGTTTTTCTTCTATTTTTCCTAATATGTTTTTTTTTTTTCAACTTGCATAATTTCCCTTATTGTGCTATTTCTGATCTTATCCCTTCTTGAAATTCTTGTCGATCGCCTCCAAAAATCCATTTCTACTGCTAACGGCTTGTTGCCTTGTTTTCTATTTACTGTCCAGGTTTCGGACCCATATAATAAAATGCTTTGTAATAGAACTTGAAATATAGTTTTCTTCTTTGAAATAGAAATATGAGAAATAAAAATAGAATAAAAATAATAATGATAATAATAATAATGATAATAATAATAATGATAATAATAATGATGATAATAATAATAATGATAATAATAATAATGATAATACTATTAATAATGATAATGATGATAATGATAATAATGATAATAATAATAATGATAATAATAATTATGATAATAATGATGATAATAATGATAACAATAATAATGATAATAATAATGATAATAATGATGATGATAATGATGATGATGATGGCGATGGCGATGACGATGATGACGACGACGACGATGACGACGACGACATACTACAGATGGATTTGGTTGGCACTAAGTTACGTTGGGGAACAATATTAAATACAATATTTGGTTGCCAATATGAACTGCTGCAAAGGGTTTACGACTATATGGATTTGACACAGGTATATTTTACTCGATGTTGCTATCACACGAAAGTCGAGATTCCAGTCTCATCTTTCGTTGTTATGTCACCCTCGATGATTTTCGAGCCCCTGAGTCACTCTATTGATCCACTCATAGAATGTATTTCACGGCAGAATAATTCAGACTCTTCAGTGTTAGTAAACTGTTATTTTTATATATTATCTACTCGAACATATAATTTAACTTTACACTTAACACATTCATACGTATGACGATGAATACAGCAACTTACTTCACCACAATTAAATATTTCAAGATAAAATGCCAACATGTCCCTAATCGTAGAGTGATTGTGGCCTGGAGTCTTGAAAATTCTGACAGATTCAAAGTTAAAAACGGGATTCTGCTCATTAACTCGTACATGCTTAAAAAGAACTCTCTGATAGAACACTTTGTTTTATACAGTTTCGAAACGAAATATTCTTTAAAGTTGTGTGATGTATTTTGCAGTCGTATTTTTGCGGCGGTGTCTGATTTAATCTGTGCGAGTATACTTAAAAATCTAAATCTTTACCAACAGTCTAATAATATACTTCAATTATAGACGAATTTTCCCGCCCACAAAGTAGTTCGAAGAAGATGACTGCGTGTGATACGAAAAAAGTCAAATTTGCCTTATGTTTTTGTAATATTTTTAGAAGCTACATATGTTATAAAGTTGCGTTTAGTATTAATATGACAGCCTATAGTAAATGCTATTGTATGACTTCAACGTTTTATTCTATCTCTCCAGGTTCTTGCAATTTTGAGAATAATGCGTTTTTGATGATTATGAATAAGAATTTTCGAGATGCTAATTCTTATTATATTTCCTGTGTTACGGTATTTAATAAACATTTTCTTAATTTAGTTTTCAATTCTGATGGCACCTGACAATGTTCGACTGAACGTGGGAGGGAATTCAAAGATTTAACAAACCGTGTAAAAGTAGAAAAATTGTCAGACTCCTCAGAGCGGAGAAATTAAGATCAAAGAAACATCGATAGTAAGGAGTACTTAAATTTGTTTCATAATCCTGCATATAATGTAACAAAAAATTCTTGTATCTACATAATTATATATCTTATATATATATAAATTAATGTTTGTTTGTATGTTTGTTTGTTCGTACTTTATGCGCGGCCATACCGTTCCGATTGTGATGGGGTTTTTTGCATAATGTTCAGGAAATTCCCGGGATGAACATAGGCTATAAGAGAGTTGTGACACTCAACTCCTACACCCTTAAAAATCGTCCTTTGTAGTGGAAAACGTGAAAAAAATAGCTCTTTGGACGCTTAAATGGCTTACGCTGCCTAAACCATAAGAAATACACAAAATTAATGTACACAGAATTGAATATCTCAAAAAGCTCTACAAAAAAGTCCGCAACAGCATATGTTTATCTCTTACGAATAACTCACAAAAAACATTTTTGTCTTTAATTGATACCAAGAGTCCCTTATATCTTAAGGATAACTCGCAATAACCATTTTTGTCTTTCATCGATACCAAGAGTCCCGCGTCCGTAGCCGAGTGGTTAAGGCAAGAAGTCTTGGCGCAGAACTACGGGACTTACGCTGGTTCGAGTCTCTACAGGGGACGAAATTTTTCTCATGGAATGTCAGCCAGTATGGGACCGGTGCACAGTGGGTCAGAAATTAAATCTAGGTGGAAAAAAGAAAAAAAAACTGTTTTGACTGACTCTCATCAATTTATCTTTTTTTTTTCACTCTAATATAATTGTTATATGACGGTTCTTAACTTATCTGCAAAGGAGGGTACAATTCTAATGTTCATGACTATGTGACGTCATCATTCACACTTCTTGAGCTACAACAGAAGGCTGTAAGAGGTTTTCTTGCGAACTTATTTAATAATATCTAATTATGTCCTAATTGCTGAATTTTATTGTAAAAAAGTAACATATTTTTATCGTCCGCCCATGACATTAGAATTGAACGTTCGGGCAGGACAACGTCTGCCGGGTACGCTAGTATATATATATATATATATAACTGGATACTGTTTAGATGGTGTGCAAAAATTATGAATCATAGAGAAATTCTATAACTAATATACAGTGGCAAATTTAATGTACTGTTTTCGAGGTCACATATCAAGTAATATATTATCACTTGTCTCCGTCGTAAGCAAAACAATATTTATCGTTAATACGTCTCCGGATAATAAGGGTTCCTTATAAAAACGTAAATAAATATTCCTGAATGTGTGAAAGTTGTCCGGTATATTTACGTTTTACCTTATAAAGATTATAGTTTTATTTTAACATTTAGCATAGTTTAATGTGATATTTATCGGTATGAAAATGTTTTCTTTTAGGTTCCAACTCTCTATTCATTAAGCAAGGTGCATAGAACAATACAAAGTTTGGCAGACAAGTGTTCGAAAGCCCTGATTATCTGATTGTTTTGTGTCCATAGAAAGTTCCAGATGTTGTGGATTACATCTCAGCTTTAACTAAGCGGATGCAAAGTTTACAATCAGCTTTTCTACATCAACGTTCGTGCATGTTTTTTTTCTAAGAGATAATACACACAGTGTTAAAAATTTACAAACTGACGTTGTAGTTATTACGTACTTTATACAATAAACCTTTTAACATTTCAGCAAAACTGGTTTCGAGTTTCTAACATAGGTGAGATAAAGAGGTGAGAATTAGGTGATATAAGTTTTGACGTAGTTTTTAAGTGTTGTAAATCTGCAATATTACCCCTGGAAACTAGGAAGTTCTCATAAGTAATGTATTTTACAGGAACCCGGGGTTCTACCTATTAAGGAGGACCAAAATAGATCACTCACCGCCAACACTTAAATGATGGTCGCAGAGCTTTCCATCTATCTATCTAAGTAATGCCAAGAGTGATTTGAAAATTATCGATAAACTCACGACTCATGAAGTGAGGAGTGAATTTTTCTAGAGAATTTGGAAATCAAGAGTGGCATTTGTTAGGACTATTTAACGAATAAAATTAAATTGTTTACTCACAAATCATTATTTAAATATAGTTATTTTAAAATATTTATATATTTAATGCAAACGGCGATGTTTGAAAACAAATGAGAAACCTTTGTTGTTTCATTTGTTCGTCAATGAAACCAGATCATATCATTTATTGCCAAAGGATCGCAATATTGATGGAAGTGGAGAAAAAAATGAAACACATGAAACTGTTTATAACCAACATTATAGGTTAATTTCTGATGTCCTATGATGTAAATATGTAAATTATATTTTTTTGGAACGTTAAAACCTGGGAAATAATACGTTTTAGATAGTTCAAACAGTGGTATCTTTTTACTGTGGTATAATCGATTGCTAGAAATGAATTTATATTATATCCCGCAACCACTATATATGCAATCTGGGAGTCATTTGCGTTCTTACATCTGTGTGTATGAATTGCTATATTCAATGTATTTCTTAGAGTCACTGCAAAATAATGCTGTGACCCCTATTCAGAATGTTAAAAAGGATGAGCTTTTTTTAATATGAAAAACTTATTTGATAATTTCCAGGTGAAACACGACTGTGATTGGTTGTAAATCAAAATTCATTGAAACGGGATTAGTCATTGACTCCCGTTTGGGGCATTTCAAATTTATTACACTCTGAACTAATCTCTATGTGTCAAACAAGACATTTTGAATTGAGCATCGAGCACTGATCAAAAACTTACTACCGAATCTACTACCTTGTTCCTCGGGTATTTTTCTATAGTGGATGAATGATGTCTTCTACTAATTTATGTTTTGAGTAATCTGCTACAATAAGAAAAAGAAAATAGATATTGAATACTTATTCAGTTAGAAAAATTTCTAGCTGAATCTGTGGTCAATATTTATTTTCCATTAATGTTATTTTATTATATTCTTTCTTTCTTTCTTTTTTTCTTTCTTATTTTCACTCATTTTTGTAAGATTCTGATTAAAATTCACGGAACTGTGGTGGAATGAATTTAAACATGTGCAAGAATTGTTTTTCTGCTCTGCTACTGATGACTTGACTGATTCTGCCATTTTGTTGAAAATAGATCACTATTCGCTTGAAAACCAACTTTTGAAAATAAATAAAACAGGTCTGGAAGAGAGTAGGGATAGTTTTACATCCACCATGCTGTGATATTCTCTGGATAGATTACTAATCCACTGAAAAACTTAATTTTCAAATTTTTGTTGGTTAGATCTCTTTTCGGTGCAATTATTCAATTAACGATCATTATGTTTTGTCTTATTTGTTAGAGAAGTGCAATAAGGTGAACGTGGCGTCATATGTGACGTCACGTCTTCCATGTTTGAGAAGATCGACAAAACTAGATTCAGCAAATGTGTAGCATTGCTATAAGCAACAGAATTCTGTAGGAAAAATACTTAGGAATTTTAACATTTATTCAGTCCAGACAGGATCCCTTGAAGCACCTTATGAAAAATAACGTTTCATATATTTTGTTTTTGTTCTTATGGGAATAACAGTGGGGTACAGAATCGACAAGTTGCATGAAATAAAAATTGATAACGTAGATGATGGAGGATCCAGTGACAAAGACAACATAAGGAGCGCAGTTTTACTGTCAATGGTGAAGGATGTTGTTATACTGTAAACCCACTGGACATGTTCTGATATTAGCTAAAGTGCTTGGAAATACTTTTTTATATTTAATCGAGATAACAGGTGTAAATTGCAATATGTTGGAACATATACTTTGGCAAAGTTTCCCTGACTACTAGATGAATATTTCGACCTTGTCGTTTCATAAAACCATATAAGTCATTCCTTCCGATATTCGTCCTCATGTTTGTTAGCTAACTTACTTACTTACTTACTTACTTACTCACTGGCACTATCGAACCCGTAGGTTCATGGCCGCGCGGACATAAGCTCTCCATACATCCCTATCCTGAGCTAATGCTTTCCAATCATTCCCTGTATAATCTACTTCCCTCAAATCATAGTTAATGTTGTTCTCCCACCTCATTCTTGGTCTACCAACTGGGCGTTTTCCCTCTGGCTTTCCTACAAGAAGCTTCCATGCACGTCTTTCATTTCCCATACGTGCAACATGTCCTGCCCATCGCAGTCTACGAGACTTAACTGTTCTTATTATATCTGGCTTCCTATAAAGACCATGTAGTTCATTGTTATGTAGTCTTCTCCATTCACCTGTCTGTTCATCTCTCTTTGGTCCAAAAATTTTCCTAAGAACTTTATTCTCAAATACTCGTAATCTCCTTTCCTCCCTTAAAGTAAGAGTCCATGTTTCGCACCCATATAATATAACTGGTAGAATAATAGTTTTATATAGTTTCAGCTTAACGTTTTTTGAAAGGAGTTGGGACATCAAAAGTCTCTGCAATGCATAATAGCATGCATTTCCAGAATTGAGCCTATGTTTTAATTTCTTTGTGCGTCTCATTCCTATTTGTGATTATTGTTCCTAGGTATTTGAATTCAGCCACTTCCTCAAAATTTCCCTCATTTGTCATTAGCTGCCCATTTCCATTATATACTGAATTTCTACCTGTGACCACATATTTAGTTTTACTGATATTTACTTCCAGTCCTAATTTCTTAGTGTTACTCAATAGTGTGTGCGTGTTGGCCTTTAGTATCTCCTCGCTATCGGCCAATAGTACTACATCATCAGCATAAACTAACAGCTTATTAATACCATTCAGTTGTATGCCTTCCTCATTCTCTAAAGATTTAATGGCATGCTCTAGTACAAAATTAAATAGTAGAGGAGATAGTGCATCTCCTTGCTTCAACCCATTCTGGATTTCAAAAGTGTCTGAAAACTGTTTGCCTACACGCACCCTACTATTTGAGCCATTTAGACACATTCGTATAAGTCTAACTAACTTTTTAGGAATTCCGAACTCCAGCAGGATACTATATAACTTCTCCCTCTTAATTGAATCATATGCTTTTTTGAAGTCTACATATAGTTGATGTACAGTGCCATTATATTCACATTTCTTTTCTAAAATCTGTCTAATACTAAAAATCTGATCTGTTGTAGACCTGTTTCTTCTAAATGCACATTGATGATCTCCTAGAATGTCATCAATGTAGGGAGTAAGTCTGCTTACTAATATATTTGTAAGAATTTTGTATCAAGTTGAAAGTAATGAGATGCCCCTGTTGTTGTTGCAATCAGTTTTATCTCCTTTCTTATAAATTGGTACGATAATTGATTCCTTCCATTCATCTGGAAGAGCTTCTTTTTCCCAAATCATACTAAGCAACCAGTGTATTTTGTATATCAATTTTTCTCCTCCTGATTTTATGAGTTTTGCTGGGATCTCATCTGAACCTGATGCTTTATACATCTTCAATTTTTCAATCGCCATTTCAACATCTAATGCACTTGGCTCTGCGACTAGCATTTCTGCTGTCTGTAACTTATCCTCCTCAATGTCCTGTTCTGTATGTACATTTAATAGCTGATTAAGGTAACTTTTCCATCTATTTAATATACTCCTAGAATCTGCAATCATATCCCCATTTTCATTTCGAATTATGTTTGTTCTAGCCTGAAACCCTTTCTTCTCTATACTAATTCCCTGATATAATTCTCTAATGTTCCTATTTTTTGCATTCATTTCAAGATCATTAATCTTCTCTCTCAAATATTCCCTCTTTTTACTCTTTAGTAACTTAGTGGTTTCCCGTCTAATACTACCCAATTGCTCTAAATTTACCTCATTTGGCTCGTGTAACCATTTAATTTTTGCTAGTTTTCTTTTCTTTACAATGTCGGCACATTCCTCATCAAACCATTTCTTGTTTTGCCTCTTTTTTAAACAACCAATGCTTTCTGATGCTGAAAATTTAATAGTATCTCTTATAGCCTCCCATTCTTTATTTATATCAGGTTCTTCTTCGTTTGCAACATTGTCATCTGAAGATTCCAGTACTTCAAATCTATTAGCAATTTTGATTTGGTATTCTTGCCGCATTTCATCATTTTTCAAGTTTTTTAATTCATATTTTACAGAATCATCTTTAGCATTCGTTCCTCTCATAAGCGATAGCCGTTGTCTGATTTTCACTCTGACCAGATGATGATCCGAATTGCAGTCTCTGTCCCTCTAACTGATCTAACATCAATGATGCTACTGTGCCAGCGTTTATCCACTAATACATGATCTATCTGGTTCCGAGTTTCTCCATCTGGGGACGTCCAGTGTATTTATGAATATCCTTATGCTGAAATGTTGTGCTCTTAACAATCAGATTCTTTGATGTGGCAAATGTGACTAATCTAACCCCGGTTGTCGTTACTATCTTCATGAAGACTGAATTTGCCTATTGTTGGTTTGAATATATCTTCCCGCCCCACTTTTGCATTAAAATCTCCTAAGACAATTTTCATATGATATCGTGAAAGGCTATCAAATAAGCATTCTAATTCTTCATAGAACTCATCCTTGATCTTGTTATCTTTATCTTCTGTGGGGGCATGTACATTTACAATTATAAAATCATGTCGTTTACCCTTTAGAATTATGTATGATATCCTATCATTAACAAACTTAATATCTCGGATAGCGGATAGGATCCTCCTTCTGACTAAAAAACCCGTTCCAAATGCAGGTCTTTCTGCACCCCCATAGAATAATGCAAAGGTTCCTGATTCCTGACTACCTTCTCCTGGCCACCTAACTTCCTGTAAAGCGACTATATCCAAGGGCGATTTATCTAGTTCCCGCGTTAATATCTCTAGTGCCCCACTATTGTATAAAGTCCTAACATTCCATGTTCCTAGGAACATGTCCCTGTGTTTGAGCCTTTGGCATGGGTTCCCTGAAGTAGTCCCCGCCCGGAGAACCGAATGGGGGACTATTTGACCTCCGGAAAATTTTACCCCAGATGAACCCATGTCCGCATTTCTTGACGGTTGTATTTTTACGGTGAAAGATCGTCACTCTTTCGCCCAAGGTACTTTTTTTGTCTGGCTTATCACCTTCGACCAGTCCGGCATGGGTAACCCTATCGGCAGCAATGCTACCGCCGGCATAGCTCTCAGGATCATTTAAGCACGTAAGCCACTCCACCGCGACAAGGTAAAGATACCATGGAGGAACACTGGGGCCAATTCACTAATCCTTACGTTAGATGCACACACACGTAGTGGGGAAAATAAAAAGATTAAAATTATTAAAATCGATATAGGCGTCTTTTTATTGAAATCGGATTTCTTTAAAAATATAACCGTTTTATTATTATTATTATTATTATTATTATTATTATTTTATCATCATTATTTTTATCATTATTATTAGCATTTTCATGCTATGCTTTGCAGCTTTACTAGGGAATTATAGGTGTGGTAGCTTCCCGTTGCTTTCCATTATTATTATTATTATTATTATTATTATTATTATTATTATTATTATTATTATTATTATTATTATTATTATTATTATTATGTTAAAAGCATCATTACTTATGGAGCAGCACTTTGGCCATTAACAAGAAAAACAAATAGTATCTTCCGGCAACAGAAATGGATTTTATACGAATGGCATCAGGAATTTAAAGAAGAGAAGAAATTAGAAACTCAGTTGAATGCAGGCTTTCACGGCCGGTAATCATGATGTTGAGTGATTCCGGGTTCTGTGGCCGTGGTCCATAGTTGGTGTTGATACCAGACGTTTCGCCCTCAACTGCGGAGGGCATCTTCAGTGGCGAGTGCTTCTAGGCGTGTTTCCTGGTCGGAAGCTCTAAGTAGAGCTTCCGACCAGGAAACACGCCTAGAAGCACTCGCCACTGAAGATGCCCTCCGCAGTTGAGGGCGAAACGTCTGGTATCAACACCAACTATGGACCACGGCCACAGAACCCGGAATCACTCAACATCAATTAGAAACTCAGTTATAAGGGAGAAAATGAAGATTGAAGACACTATTTTGGATTATATTAAAACTCGGCAATTAAGATGGTATAGACATGTCCAGCAAATGGAAGAGGCTCGGCTACCAAAATGTGTTTTGGAATGAAAACCTGAGGGAAGACGAGACAGAGGAATACTTGAAATCTCCTGGAGTCAGGGAATGTATTTATGCATGAGGGAGAAACATCTACATCCAGGAGATTGGATGGATCGACAAAATTGGCAATATCAAAGACATTAATCAACCGATGATCTATCTATCTATCTATTATTATTATTATTATTATTATTGTTATTATTATTATTATTATTATTACTATTTTAGTTTGCTGGTATATTTAGAAACTAATATAATTCATATGTAATACTGCAGTCCAGAACGACACTGGCATGAAGAAATACACCAAGGATAAACTCGACCCACAATATCAACATTAGCATAATTTGGCAGGATCAATCTATTGAATATGTAATATTACAGTAGGCCTATAGTTATTTTTATTACAGTATAGTTATCTAGGTTGGCAGCCCCGAAATGTAGCAAGTTGAACTGTCAATCATGGTTGCCATTGCTGTAAATACGACAAAACGCACTATCGCGCAAAAAAAAAATTGATACTCGAATATTACTGAAATTTTATTTTCCTCCACTTAAAGTATAAATACGAAATATGTGCATTTATATTATTATCTCTCTCTCTCTCTCTCTCTCTCTCCTCTCTCTCTATATATATATATATATATATATATATATATATATATATACATACATACACACACACACACACACACTTGCGTGCCCTTGTATCGTGTAAGACACGTGAAAGTTTGATTTTTCTTCACTCTATGAACAACTCAACACTTTACCTGGTTTTATCAAGTTATATAACTATGTTGCATGTTGATATTATTATTTTATTTCTTACTTTTAATGGTACCTGTGAACTCTGAATATGACGTACAATACATTAATTGTACTGTATCATAGATTACAGAATATCATCATCATCATATTCGGTGCTACAGCCTATTGGAGGCTTTGACCGGCAGAAATACGCGCCTCCATCTATCTCTGTCCTCCGCCTTCCTTCTCCATCCCTGGACTCTCATAACTTTCAGATCCTGTTCCACATTGTCAAGTCATCTGGTAAGAGGTCTTCCAACTTTCTTCTTCCCTCTATTTTGGGGAATGTGACTCTAAAAATTCAGCCACTATATTTCTTAAAATGTCAGTTATTCAGCTGATTGAGAAAATATATAAAAAATGCAAACTCTTGAAATCACTTGTTTACTCACACAAAGTTCCTGAAATTTGGAACTGAACAGTTTTCGATTTAAAAATTATTATTATTTTGTTCTAGCAAAAATAAATTCAACAAAAAGATATAATTGTAACTTGCATAATTTAGTTCACAACTGCAAAAGATTTCTGCCCACGAATCTGGTATTTTTTTTAAAGAGGTGATTTGGATGATAATGATGGCCGGATGATTTTTGGGGACCGTTGGGCCCTACGCTTCCTGAAATTTGTCTTATACGTGAGAAAAAACCTTACCCAGGAGCCTATCCCGACCGGGAATCGAACCGGGCCCGCTGCGTGACAAGGCAGCACGCTACCTCGAGACCACAGCGGTGGACTCATTTTAATATATATTTAGTTAATGGTAATGGAAACACCTATTTTCTGCATGTAGCTTAACTGTTTCGTGACTGCTTTATTTTTATCGGATGCCCTTTCAAACTTCCATCTGCTGACATTTCATGCCCCAGATGTGATCGTTATAACAACATTACGCGAAATTAACCATTAAAATTTCAACGTATCCTATAAAATACATTTTGATCGTCATCATCGTCATCACTCCAGGGATTAGGCAATTGCCCGTTCCGACTTCATAATGCATCAGCCCAACGTCTTCTAGGTCTTCCAACATCACGTCTTCCTCTTGCTTGATAATTTCTTGCTAACAAAGGATATATCTCCTTACTCATTCCATCCTTGTGATCAATCCATTTGTCTGTATTTCGTGACTTTATCCAATAAAGGCTGTACTTTCAATTCTTCTCTTATATCCTCATTTCTTATTCTATCAAGTCTTGTACATCCTTTTACTTGTCTTAGGAACCTCATCTCCGCCGTCTGTATTCTATCCTTCTGTTTTTTCACTGGAGCCCAAGTTTCGGATCCATACAATATTGTGGGAACCGCCATAACATTATACATTTTTATACATTTTGATAATTTCGTTAATGTTCTTAATAAAACACTAAACAAACAAGTGAGTAAAACTTAATGAAATTTCTGTTGAATTACACAATATATAATGATAACTTAGAGTTACACATAATTTATTTTCATTCGAGTTCGATACATTTAGGCCTAAATAATAGAACAAGGAATTAGTGTTCCGTCAATTTAAGAGTTAACTAAAGCCATTTCTGTTCACCTTACGTATACACAAATAATTGGAAACGTATGTATTCCTACGTCTACAAGTTATTTAACAACACGTTTTCAAAATTTATCGGCTAATCACAATTTAGGAACAAGATCACAAGACTCTACTTTTGATACCGCAGCACAGGACATATCTATACTCTGAATCTTACACAATATCTATGACTAGAGCATGGAACTCACTTCCCAGTCATGTCAGGGACTGGCAATCGGTAACATTATTTAAATACAAATTAACTGATATCTTAAGTTTGACATAATGAAAACATTACCTGCATAACAACTATATACAACATTCTAGGAAGCAACTTACTTTATTTTATATCATTTTAATGTTATTATATTCTATGTTTTTGTTAGTACTAGCTAGTATTAGATCACATCACCATTGTCTTTTGTTTAGTCTGTATTTTAATAATATCTTTAAATTGTAATAATTATATAATTTTTTAATAATTCTACTGTTCACTGGTTGAGTGGAAGAGAAGGCCTTCACTCTGCCAGCTAAAATAAAGCATTATTATTATTGTACCGAAAGTACAATTTCGGTACGTGACATCTATGCACTGTTAACCTCCCTCTTCAGTGAGATTTATGAACTGTGCCAATTTCCTTCTTCCTTGTGTTTACTCCCACTCACCTTCCTACCCCTTTCCTCTGTGCTGTCTGTAAGTGCGCAACTTCCCCTCTTCCTCGGAACACTCAAATATGTGAAACAAGTTGTAAACAGGGTCATTCATTCATTCGTTCGTCTAGTTGACGTCAGACAGCTCGAGGGGAGCCGTGTTGTTTTGGTTTTTGGTCCGATAAGCCAGGGTAGGGTATCCGGGGGTATGGACCCTAACCCTCGGCTGGACTAAAAGATATGCATGAGTGCTTGTGTGAGTAAATATTGTAATTTTTCTTATTATTTCTGTATTTTTCACAAAACTGGATCCATGTAATGACCAAGTTAATTGATTTATATTTATATTATTTATGTATTCATTTTTTCTTTACAGTTTTGTAATGGTCAAGAGTTATTTCTGTTTAAGCATTTTTTCATATTTCAAACATCAGACTAATAATTGGAATAATAAATTATATTTTAAGTAAACAAGAATGTTTAATTACTGTGCTTGTTAGCTATGCTATTGTTGCCTTATGTATTTCCTATATACAAGTTCTCTCGAGGTTATATTAGCTCCCCTCTCCCTTCTAGCTTTCATGATTGTAAATGTTATACTGAGTTAAATACGAGTCATATACATTACTACAGTGTGTTTAAGAATTATTGTTAATAATTAATGTACGTTATTAAATGTACACAGGAAAGATGAATCAATCTTTGCCTCTGATGGGCCCGAGCAAAGAAAAATAGATAGCACTTACATTTATGAACTGAACGCTGCTATTACGATAGCTAAATATATTAGTAGATTCTCTCTCTCTCTAGGCCAGTAAAGATCCAAATACGAAACGGACTCTTCTGGATTCAGGGATCAGAAGGGTCGACGACCGTGCATTATTATTATTATTATTATTATTATTATTATTATTATTATTATTATTATTATTATTATCATCATTATTATTATTATTATTATTATATTATTGTTATTATATGTATAGGCCATTATTAGAGTAAAAGTACAATACAATCCAGGATTATTTATAATTGTATATCTAGATCATACATACATACATACATACATACATACATACATACATACATACATACATACATACATACATACATACATACATACATACATACATACGTACGTACGTACGTACGTACATACATACATACATACATACATACATACATACATACATACATACATACATACATACATACATACATACATACATACATACATACATACATACATACATACATACATACATACATACATACATACATACATACATACATACATACATACATACATACATACATACATACATACATACATACATACATACATACATACATACATACATACATACATACATACATACATACATACATACATACATACATACATACATACATACATACATACATACATACATACATACATACATACATACATACATACATACATACATACATAGTGTTCTGTCCAAGAGCAGGTCTTCCACTGCAAACTCAGCATTCTTCACTCTTTCCTTAACTCAGCTTTCCTTTTGTATCCGCATACAAACAATTTTTTTAATATTGTCTGTCACCTGAGGTCTTTTTCTGCCTCTAAGTTTCTTTCCGTTGCCCATTCCTTCTGGGGCATCCGTCAGCAGGCAGTTTCTTCTTAGCCAGTTGCCAATCCAATTTCTTTTCGTCTTCTTTATGAGTTCCAGCATTGTTTTTCCTTCACCCACTGTCTAGCACATCTTTATTTTTTATTTTGTCTGTCCATTTTATACGTTCCACCCTTTTCCATATCCACATCTCAAAATATTCCAGTCGCCTTTCATCATTTCGTCGTAATATCCAAGTCTCTGCACCATACAATGCTACACTCTACACAATGCACTTCACTAGCATCTTCCGTTATTCTTTTGCCAAAAGTCCGCAGAAAATGCTTCTATTCTTTTTAAAAACATCTTGTGCTTTACTTCTTGACCGCAGTTCAAGAGAGCCCGTATCGATACATCAATGTTTATTAATATATAAAAACAAACAAGTATTTTCATATATATAGTAGGCCCCTACTGAGTTTCAGGAAACGCTATGCATTGTTGGGGCTGATTTTTTAATTTTCGCGGGCTGCGTTGATACTCCCGCTCCTCGACGTCTCTTTGATTAATGTGTAATTTGAGTACTTTTAAGGGCACTCGATAGATTAGGGACTTATTTTATGCCCTTTTCTATCGTCGGTGTTTTTCTTTAAGTTATGGATTTGAGGTTTGTTGTAGTTTGGTAGCACACGTCTGGTCTTGGAAAGAATGGCTGATGTTCATTTGTCCTTGTCCAGTCTGCCTCACTTCGGCGAAGTTGGGTTTCTTTTTCGGATCTTTTGTTGAGGTGACGAGGAATTTGAAACATCGGGGATTTTCTTGCTAGTTGTGTTTATTTTTAGGTCGTTAAGGGAAGAAAGCTTAGTCTCTCTGCTTACTTACACGGTATGTATTTATACGTAGAATCATCAGTCATCGTGTCCCCGCGTCGAACCTTTCCGATGCGTCGTTGCATTGCTTCTTCGAAGGTTTGCTTTCTCGACCGGTGTGTGCTGCAAACTATTTTTCGAAACTACTGCATACGTTCGCTCGCTTGTATTATACGGAGCTGGTTACCTCACTTATTTCTAACTTAGGAAACGAAGAATGAAGCGATTATGAAAGTGAAGTGTGTTAGCGAAGCGTAAAGAAAACTAAAAGTGATTTGTTTGAAAATCAAGGATTTATAGAACAAATATTATATGTCATTGCAGAAAAGAGATAATTATGCAGAAAATAAGTAAATGTTGATGATTTTATTATCACAAGTGAAACAAACTAAATATTTGGGAATAATTATGGATAAAATTGAAGGTATAGGCAAAGAGAACATAAAGCATAGAATTGAATTGAGGAGCAAAATAATATCATCGTTGAATTCCAATTGGTAGGATAAGCATATTTGGAAAGATACAAATAAATATATTGGTAACCGTTTGATGGAATCTATTGCAATGTATGGAAGTGAGGTATGGACAATCAATAAGTACAATAAGAACAGACTAATAGCTCTAGAAATGGATTATTTATGCAGAAGTGCCAGAAAATCAAAAACTGCCCATCGCAGTCTACGAGACTTAACTGTTCTTATTATATCTGGCTTCCTATAAAGACAATAGTTCATTGTTATGTAGTCTTCTCCATTCACCTGTTCATCTCTCTTTGGTCCAAAAATTTTTCTAAGAACTTTATTCCCAAAAACTCGTAATCTCATTTCCTCCCTTAAAGTAAGAGTCCATGTTTCGCACCCATACAATATAACTGGTATAATGATGATGATGATAATAATAATAATAATAATAATAATAATAATAATAATAATAATAGGTTAATGTCTTGTAAATTGTGACGTAGGGCATGAAAATTAAATTTTATTCTCCGCTTTCCGACAGTCTTCCTTTACCTCGTTCTGCCGCTGATATTCTGCTAACACAACCACTGACAATAATTCTATCCACTGCTAGATCCACATACACATTTCGTAAGCGTCTTTGAATGTTTAAAATGGTTTCCTGTTTGCAGATATAAATTCATTCACAGCTCTCTGCTTTATACGTATTTCACGAGCAACCTCCGATTTAAAACTTAAGTACATCGCAGCCATCTGTTAAAAAAAAAATGAAATATCGTGACATTATAAAGGAAGTACTGAAGATGTATTCTGCATAGATTCGTTCATTTCCAATGAAAGGAAATCGAGAACTAAAATTACACCGGTCAACATGATTTTTGTCTTATGAGTACCAATAGTTGTACTTAATGCAGTTTTTATCGTGTTTTTAAATATGTATTCGGAATTTCTCCACCACCCACAGTTTTTGTATTTAAATTTCAATTAATTGATTTAAATAATTATTTTTTAATAGACGTTTTTTCGTCCATTTGTCCATTGTAAAATAAAACCAAATGAGCTAACTCAGGAGATGTTCAGCTGTTGAAAAGAGATATCAAGGTAAATGGAATCCTAATATGATGGCCGATTATTGTTGAACCATCAAGAGGGATGCTCCACAGGCGGAATATAGCAGAAAATCGTAATTTCTTACTTTCTAGGTAAGTTCGAATGTTCGAATATTGTGTAGTTACGAATGTAGAAAATATTAAAGTGTTTGAAATTATAATAAATGCATGTCTCTCGGAAACATTGCGTGATGGAGAAAAACAGATATCATATTTGAATGCAGGAGAAAAAAATACTCTCAGAATCACATATGTCTTTCCGAGACAAATAAAAAAAAATAATTTTTGTTACTCAGTGTGCATTACGTATTGAACGACCTAGTAGTTGCCTTCAGATAGGGACCAGTGGAACGTTGAACGAATGCTCTTACTTACTTACTTACTTACTTACTTACTTACTCACTGGCACTATCGAACCCGTAGGTTCATGGCCTCGCAGACATAAGCTCTCCATACATCCCTATCCTGAGATAATGCTTTCCAATCATTCCCTGTATAATCTACTTCCCTCAAATCATAGTTAATGTTATTCTCTCACCTCATTCTTGGTCTACCAAGTGGGCGTTTCCCTCTGGTTTTCCTATAAGAAGCTTCCATGAAAGTCTTTCATTCCCCATACGTGCAACATCTCTTTTAATTATGAATTATATTTTAGAATAGTTTTTTTAACTTTTTCTTCGCAGTCTACGAGACGTAACTGTTCTTATTATATCTGGCTTCCTATAAAGACCACGTAGTTCATTGTTAGGTAGTCTTCTCCATTCACCTTCTTGATAGAACTCATCCTTCATCTTGTCATCTTTATCTTCAGTGGGGGCATGTACATTTAGGCCTATAATTATAAAATCATGTTGTTTACCCTTTAGAATTATGTGTGATATCCTATCACTAACAAACTTAATATCTCGGATAGCGGATAGGATCCTCCTTCTGACTAAAGAACCCGTTCCAAATGCAGGTCTTTCTGCACCCCCATAATGCAAATCTTCCTGATTCCTGACTACCTTCTCCTGGCCACCTAACGTCCTGTAAAGCGACTATATCCAAGGGCGATTTATCTAATTCCCGCGTTAATATCTCTAGTGCCCCGCTATTGTATAACGTCCTGACATTCCATGTTCCTACGAACATGTCCCTGTGTTTCAGCCTTTGGCATTGGTACCCTGAAGTAGTCCCCACCCGGAGAACCGAATAGGGGACTATTTGACCTCCGGAAAATTTTACCCCAGTTGAACCCTGTCCGCATTTCTTGACGGTTGTATTTTTACAGTGGAAGATCGTCACTCTTTCGACCAAGGTACTTTTGTCGTCTGGCTTATCACTTTCGACCAGTCCGGCATGGGTAACCCTATCGGCAGCAATGCTACCGCCGGCATAGCTCTCAGGATCATTTTAAGCACGCAAGCCACTCCACCACGACAAGGTAAAGATACCATGGAGGCTCTAGTCAGGTTTATTTCTGTCACCATTATTTTTTAAAACCATTGAAACATCAATAGTTAACAAATGACTTGAATAAATAAATACATGTTTATAAGGTCACTAATTTAACAGGCGAATCTACTTGTTGTTTATGATAATTAAAGTTGGCTGTGGAGTTTGCGACCCCAAGGAAGTGAATTGTAATGCAGACGATGTCAACAGGAAATCAATTTA
The DNA here is from genome assembly GCA_030220185.1 of Diploptera punctata. Classification (NCBI taxonomy): domain Eukaryota; kingdom Metazoa; phylum Arthropoda; class Insecta; order Blattodea; family Blaberidae; genus Diploptera; species Diploptera punctata. Next base: position 1,008,479 of record JASPKZ010010698.1, read on the forward strand.
CAATTCAAGGAGCGTTCAAACACCAACTCGCACAAACTGAATTAAAGAAACGTGACAGCCCCTCACAGTTCAAGAACTAGTCAAGAGGTCTGTTCCACGGAAGTTTAATACAAAACACAGAACTTTATTTTGACAGGGTATGGTTATGCATTAGTACAGTGTTTTGATTACATCGTCATTAAGTACAGATTCAAAACGGAATCCGACTAGCTGATAATAGTTAAGTCGAACTTTGTGTTACTTTCATTGAACAGTATGCACTTGGCTAAATATTTGGAAAATATAGATTCTTTCCATACTTTTTTTGAACTATTTAACTCATGCCCCAAATGGGGGTCAATGACCAATCACGTTTCAATGAATTTTGTTTTTCAACCAATCACAGCCGTATTTCATCTCGATAATTATCGATTTCTGTTTATCATAATAAAGAAAGCTCCTCCTTTTTAATATTCTGATCAGGTCAGAGCATTATTTTGTAGCGACTCAGTCTCCAATATAGCCGCCATATTTTATGCCTACTACTTCGTCATCTACATTGAATATAACAAATAATGAACAGATTTGGAAAGACAAATTGGGGCATTTGTAAAATGTATATATATATATATATATATATAGCCTCATGGGCTAGTGGTCATCGTTACTGACTACTGTTCATGAGGTCCCGGGTTCGATTACCGGTCAGATAATATAATTCTTGTGGTTGCCCATGGTCTGGAATTTAGGTTAAGTTTAGGTTAAGAGCTCCCCTGGCGATTCATTATCATTTATCACCCATCATATCATCGGGGTAACGTAACTCCGCCTTCCCGGTGCCCCAACCTAAGAAATGGATTACAATTTCGCCAATGCCAGGGGAGAAAGTCAGAAATGTCATAAAAGACAACCTGGTGGCATTAGACAAAAAAAAATATATAGCTTTGATTGCATTTCTATTTGGTTAAGTTTGATATGACTGTAAATTGTATTTTAATAATTATCAATAGGAGAGAAGATACAATTTAGATAAATGCTAGGTAAAATTTGAATTACGTTATTTCCCTTCAGAATTGATACAACTTGGGGAACTCTTCACGTTTGCATTAACTCAGCGAGAGAGTTTATAATAAAGTACAAAGAAATTCTACTTTGTCTACTGAGAAGTTTTATATTCTTCTGTAAGAAATTTAATCAAAAAGCCAAACATTCAGAGACAAAAGTTGACTTGTAACCCACAGCCAGCTTCACTTAGTTTTCTGCGAGGCGCTGCCAACTTTCAAATAGGATAATAAAATTGCCTTCACACATTAAACTTCTTCATATGGATCGTAACAACGGCGTGAAATACAACAAGACCGTCCTTATATATATATATATATATATATCCATTCATAGTAATTATGCCCGAAGGCAGCTCCTTCACTGCAATCATAGCATTTTAATCCTATGTTGCAGCTTTACTAGGGAATTGTAGGTGTGGTAGCTTCCCGTTGCTTTCCACACCGGTGAAGGATGATGATGATAATGATAAGGATGATGATGACCATATGATTTCGGGGACCGTTTGGACCTTAAAGTTTTCCTGACATTTGTCTTACAGGAGAGGAAAAACCCCGATAAAAACCTCACCCAGATAAATTGCCCCGACCGGGGATCGAACCCGGGCCCGCTGCGTGACAAGGCAACACGCTACCTCGAGAACCACAGCGGTGGACATGTATATATATATATATATATTACTTACAAACCAATTTTATTATTAAAATTCTTGATAAGCCTATTATAATATTGTCTTTAATATACAAACAGTGGTGCCTCCTGCGTAGGGCTCAGTAAAATTACTCTTGTTAAAGTTACCGCATAACATAAATTGAATACTATAGGAAATGACCTAAACATATCGTTCAAAGAAGAGAAAAAAACATCATAATAATAATAATAATAATAATAATAATAATAATAATAATAATAGTAATAATAATTTAGAATAGTATAGGGAGAAAATAAAACACATTTTAACAATTTTGAATTAACTTATGATTAGGCGAAAGTCCATTGTCCAAGCATACAATGCTAAAGTAAAGAAAAAAATATGAATACAATTCGTACAAATATAAAATATGAGAGAAGAAGGAAAATTAGAAAAAAAAAATTAATAATAGTATATTGAATTTAAAAAAAAATGTTATCCTTGCTGTAAAATGTTTGCAACCGATGACGTTGAACTTTATTTTAAAATTGGTATTATTATTATTATTATTATTATTATTATTATTATTATTATTATTATTGTGGAATGCAGGCTTTCACGGCCGGTAATCATAGTATTAAAAGATTCCGGACTATGTGGCCGTGGTCTATAACTGGCGTTTTCTCCCTCAACTGCGGAGGGCATCTTCAGTGGCGAGTGCTTTCAGCTGTTTTTATCCTGTCGCAGTCGAGTCTACGACAGGGTAAGAACAGCTGGAAGCACTCGCCATTGAAGATGCCCTCCGCAGTTGAAAGAGAAACGCCTGGAAGAAACGCCAGTTATAGACCACGGCCACATAGCCCGGAATCTTTTAATAATATAATATAATAATAATAATAATAATAATAATAATAATAATATTATTATTATTATTATTATTATTATTATTTATTATCATTATTATTATTATATTCATTACTATTTAAGATAGTATGCGCATATAATGAGAAGAAGGGACATAGTAACAAACAAATAAGTATTGAAATTGATACCTCCTGGAAACGGGAACGTGGTAGACCAAAGCCAACGTGGATAAAGGGAATGCAAGACAACATGAAGAGAAATATGACAGAAGCAGACACGCAAGACCGTGAAATGTGGAAGGAAAAAATTGTATATTTTGGTTGAGGATGCCTATGGGGTATATAACAGAAACAATCCTGAAATAAAGTAATTACTATTTAATTAATTAGTTACCTTCATGTACATCATCTTCGACGGATATCACTGAAGAAGCTGTTGAAGAAGTATAGTTGAATAGGAAGTTCCACCCTTCTTTCGTATTTTAATTTATCAATGACTTTCTCATTGATATTTGGCTACCTGAGAATAATTTGTTTTTCTATAGAGAGCATGACAATAACAGACAACCAATTTTCATCCATGACGCTCTTAAGGAATGTGTTAATTCTTTTAATGTATGAAAACACCTCCCTGCTTCACATGGTACCATTGTAATAGTGGAAATTAAATTTGGTAAATACGGTATGTAGTATAAGTCAGGTAACCACCGAACATTGTTGCAAGGAAAATAATATGATTGGTTGAAACTGGGGTTTGAATACGAGACCTTCAGACTATAACCTCAAACGCTACTGCTTAAATAACAATGGAGGTCACTTTGAACAATTTCGTTTCCGGTAGTTGTTTTTTTATATAGGTGCTCTGAGCTACAAAAATATAATGTATTTGCATTTTCGGTTAACTGACTTATGCTGCGCCAGTATTGTCATTATTGTACAGTGTGTCCATAAAGTCCTGCTACCAAATCAATGTAACTTAGCTCGTAAACTATTTGAGATAGGGACTTGCGGTTTTTTGCAACGTATTCTACATCTCTCATCGTTTTGTTTACATTTGTTGCAGATTGTGATATAAACGACAATGATGACACCACAGGAAAAAAAGGCCCAATGTTTATGGTCGTATGCTGAGTCTGGCAAATCACCAGTATCTGTTCAGAGAAATTTCCGCCGGCAATATGGTAGAGATTTTCCATCAAAATCATCCATAATTAGATGGGCCGAGCAATTTCCAGCGACTGACAGTGTAATGGACTTGCCACTGACTGGACGACCAGGTGTGAACCAAGAACCTATTGACAATGGGCAACTTGCACTCCAACTCAAACCTCAAAAATAGGTTCGTCATGCTTCACGGGAACTGCATTTACCAAAATCTACCATTCATAAAGTCCTCCATAAGCGGCTACAAATTTCGCAAGCGTCGCTGCCAACTGACTTTTCTAGGCGTGCGGAATTTGCTGATTCCATGTTGAACGCAATTGACGAAGAGAATGAGTACCTGCAGAAAGTGATGTTCTCTGATGAAGCGAATTTCTTTGCGTTTAGACATGTTAACCGCCATAACATTCAGATATGGGGGTACTGATGATTTACCGGATTTAGCATATTACCATACACATTTGGTACTTTCCTGTGGTGTCGTCATTGTCGTTAAATCATAATCTGCAACAAATGTAAACAAAACTTTGAGAGATGTAGAATATGTTGCAAAAACCCGCATGTCTCTATCTCAAATGGTTTACGAGCTAAGTTATATTTTGGTAGCAGAAATTTGTGGAAACACTGTATTTTAATATGACATACGTCCTGGTTGAGTGGAACAGAATTTCACCTATTCCTAAATACAAGACGTTAGATAAATAATAAATAAATATTGATTACAATTGACTAATTATTGATTATTGACCAGCCTCGTGGGCTAGAGGCCAGCGTTACTGACTAGTGTTCATGAGGTCCATGGTTCGATTCCTGGTCAAACCATAGGGATTTTTCCTTCAAGGGAATTCTTCCTGTGATTGCCCAGGGTCTGGAATTTAGGTTAGGAACTCTTCTGGCGCTTCATTATCATTTATCACCCACTATATCATCGGGATCCACCGCTGTGGTCTCGAAGTAGCATGCTCCTTGTCACGCAGCGGGTCCGGGTTCGATCCCCAGTCGGGGCAGTTTTTCTGGATGAGGTTTTTCTCGGGTTTTTTCCTCGCCTGTAAGACAAATGTCAGGAAAACTTTAAGGCCTAAACGGTACCCGAATCATATGGCCATCCTCATCATCATCATCATCATCATCCTTATCATTAGCATCATCATCATCCTTCACCGGTGTGGAAAGCAACGGGAAGCTACCACATATGCAATTCCTTAGTAAAGCTCCAAGCATAGAATGAAAATGCTATGATTGCAGTGAAGGACCTGCCTTCGGGCAGAATTATTATAGATAGATGGATATCATCGGGGTAGCGTAACTCCACCTTCTAAGCACCCCAACTTCAGAAATGGGTTACAATTAAGCCATTGCCAGGAGAAAACACCAGAAATGTTGAAATGACAACCTGGGGCATTGAATAAAAAATATTGAATACAATATACAATGAGTCAGTATCTGGTCTTGAGAATGACAGCTTGGCTGTGGAAACGTATTGACCATTTTAAAACATTAATTGGTGAATTGGGCATATTGACTGTATATTTTAACAATAACGGTGTATTGATTAGGTTAAAATATCTACTATAAAAATTAAATTTTATATTATTGTAATCAATGTTATTACCTTGACTTCTTTTTATGATCAATTCACATTGGAATGAGATGAGGGAAGTTAATAAGCCTCGCTTTGATCTCTGTTATAATTACTGCCTCTTTGAAAGAGGAATTTGCTCGCCTGAAAATGGCGCTTGATTACACATCAGCCTACTAGTTCTTTTCAATCAACGTCGTCCAAACTAGTTTTCCTTTGATGTTTTTAAAACCAACATGATTATTTGTTTCATGCAAAGGTTATACCCTATTAGATTTCTAATTATTCATATATTAGCTCAAATATACTACAGTTGTATACGTCACTACTAGAATTATTATTATTATTATTTATATCATCGTCATTTTCAAGAATATTCCTGCGGTGACAGAGGTTTCCACAATAAAAATGTAGTTAATATTACCATGCTCTAACCAATATCCATCAATTAGATCCCTCATCAATATATTACTTTTACATGAGATCCCGGGTTCGATTCCCGGTCAGACCATAGGATTTTTTTTGTTTCCTGTGGGTGCCAATGGTATGACATTAAGGTTAAGTTTAGGTTAAGAACTCTCCTGGCGCTTCATTGCACTGGTCAACAGTGGTTTTGTTGCCCTTGATATAAGTATAATTTCGGATATATTTATGCTCACAATTCATTAAATTATCAATGATCTTGGAAGATTTGCTCTCGTTTTTTAAATGGGGTTCTTATGTATAAGGGTAAATGGTAAAGACGGGATTTAGTGGGCGCCAGGAATTAGAAAGGATTCCTCTTTAGTCGAGGACCTCGGGTAGCTCAGTGGGTTGCGGTAGGATGAGATGCTCTTGGTCCCGACATACACAAGGATTGTGCGGACACCATTATATCTCGTTGAGAAGACAAGATTGTAGATTTAGTTTAACTTTAATGACTTGTAAACACCTAGCTGGTACACACACACGATTTTAAATGGCGTTACAACAAGCGGTAATTATCATTTGGCCCCGTTCAATAGTATGGAAACTTTGATTTACTGACAATTAATAGATAATCTCGATTCCTATCCTCGTGGGAGACTTCATTCGAGGTTTGTTATTCAAACTTTATAACGATCACTTATGTGAATCGTTTCACACGCAGTAACAAGGACTATCCTACAATTTACAAGTTCATACTTTTAGTCACTAAGTAGAATAAGTTATGTTGGTGCTAGGTAGCACAATATGAAGTGCTTGTGCCCGTATCGGCACCACGAGAGATATTAATTTTTGTTTCTCTTCTCCTAGCCATGAGGTGAGCTCGCGTTGTCCCCTTCCATATATTGAGACCATATGATACACCTCCTTGAAATGTAAAATTACAGATCATTGGTACATTTGTTTATAATTTTGGGATGGAAAGGCTTTGAGAGCATGTTATTGGCTGTGACGTCAACGATTGTCTTAGGACCTTCCTTTTTTTTATTTAGATATAGTTGGAACATAAGTTTTTGCAACAGACCCGGGAATCCCGACTAATTTGGTAAAATACTTGACTTCCAATATTGACTCTAGAATGTTCTGGTGGCTTCTTTCGCCTCTAATTAGCTTGCATCATCCTCTGTAAAAACGCCCGCATACTGATTTTCCAAATTCCCAACAATTATTTCCTATTGTATTCAACTGTCCGGTGTACAAGGCTTAGGCATTGTTAGTTCTAACTTGCTCAATAAAATGTATCTAATCCTCTGGATTAAAAATAATTCTTTAGATCTTTAACTTATTGTCCGTGTGTTTCGAGCCCATCAAAATACAATAGAGTGCGTTACAGTCATCAGCCTTTTCCCTACATTACTCACAACTGAAGGTTCTTAATTCATCATAGGCTATTAATTCCACGGGATCATTTAATTTACAAATATAATTTTATAATTGTATTCTACGCATTTTTCTGATTTGTTTGAATATAAGTAATGTGTATGTCCGATGATTTCTTCATTTATTTAATTAATTGATTATTTATACATTTATTTTCTCTCACCCGATTATTAATTATTGGGCTGCTCATTTAGGGAGGAGGCTGAGTGAATGTCGCGCCTCAGTCCATACTGTGTTTAATTTCTTTCTTCACCTAATTCATCATCATCATCATCATCATCATCCTTCACGGATTAGGTCTTTGCCTGTTCTGATCTCACATCTGTTCAGCCCAGCGCTTTCTTGGTCTTCCCATCGATCTTCATCCTAAAGGATTATACATCAATGCCATCATTGGTATCCTACCTCTGTCATTCTTTGCAGATGTTCTATCAAATTGTTCCTTTGTTCTTCTATTATTAAAGAAGTGGTTGTACTTTTAGTCCCTCTCTAATATTCTCATTTCTAATATGTTTTTCTCTTTTACAACCTTTCACAGTCCGGGGGAATCTCATTTTCGCTGCCTGAATTTTACTTTTTTTCCCCTTTAGGATCCAAGCCTCACTCCCATACATCGCCGCTGGTAGTGCTATCGTTGAGTAAAATCTTAGCTGCGTATCCTTTCTTACTTTGTTCCTCATTATTCGTCTGATTATTCCAGAAATATGTTGAAATTTCTGCCATCCAATTTCTATTTGTATTACTGTTCCCACATATTTGAATTCTGCTATGTTTTCAAAATTCCCCTCGTTTATTGTTAAGATTCCATTCTCATTTCATAATATATTTCCATATGTTGATCATGGTTTTAGTTTTTTCTATACAAAGAATTATTTGTATCTACTAATTCCAGATAAATCCTTCATATGAATTTTGTAACTGAAGCTGGGACGTTTTGGGAAGTAACTCTAAAACTACTTGCTGGTTCCTCAACACGTGGGATGTCTTGATATATTTTTAGACTAAATCTTTAATATTTTATATGTTAAGTACTGACAACGTCGACTGCTTATTTTTAATGGACATTCGTCATTTCAAGCATGATTTTGCATTTGAATTAATATAATCCCTCAATATTTTCCTAATTATATTTTTTATGCACCTCTTTCCTGTTTGTAATTATTGCTTCAAGGTGTTTGAATTCAGCCACTTGTTCAAAATGTCCCTCATTGTCGTTAACTGCCAATTTCCACTATATAATGTATCTCCAAGTGTGGTCATATGTTTCGTTTTATTGATGTTTATTTCCATACACAATTTCCTAGGTTAATAGGAGTGTGGCTCTTATTATATGGTTGCTATCTCCTTAAATACCACATAGTGAGCATGAACTAACTTCTTAATACCATTGAGTTATAGGCATTTTTCATCCTCTAAAGATTTGATGGCATGCTCTAGTACAAAATTGAATAGTGGAGTAGATAGTGCACATCTTTGCTTTAACCTATTGTGAATTTCAAAGTATCTAAACTGTTTGCCTACTAAGACCCTACCGGTGTGGTCATTTAGACACATTCGAATAAGTCTAACTTACTTTTTAGGAATTCCGAACTCCAGCAGGATACTATATAACGTTTTCCTTTCAATTGAGACATATACCAGTTTCAAGGCTACATATAATTTATACACAATGCCATTATAGTCCAATTTCTTTTCTAAAATGTATCTTATATTAAAAACCTGATATATTCTAGACTTAGGCCTCCTAAATCTACATTGATGATCGTCTATTACGTCGCCAATATAGGGAGTAAGGTATGGATACTAATATATTTGTTAGAATTTTGTACGAAGTTGAAAGTAATGAGATGCCCCTGTAGTTGTTGCAAACAGTTTTACCTCCTTCTTATAGTTTTGTACGATAATCGATCATTTCCATTCATTTGAAAGAGCTTCTTTCTCTCAAATCATATTTAGCAACTGTCGCTTTTTGTTCATGAATTTTTGTTCTCCCGATTTTTTTTCAAATTTAATCACAGTATAAAATTGTAATATATAATGAGGAACTCTAGTAGACCTACCTTGTAAATACGTCTCCTCAACTTATTAATTGTTATTTTACTGTAGGCCTTTCGGGAATAGCGTTATCTTCGGTAGATAGATCCGCTCTGTACATTAATCAGTTTCCAGTGAACATTTAAATAAAATATCTGAGCGTAATTGAGCGTTATCTTGATTTATGGAAGGTCCGACTGCGTTTATTTTTAGTTACGATCAATGCGCACCGGGTCATGGAACCGGACAACCATTTATTCTAAAGTTTAAACCTAGTAGCAAACTCACTGGTTTCTTCAACACTTAGGATTAATGCAACATTCCCTATCTTCAACCAACTGAATCCAGTTTACATCTTGTGTATCCAGTTTCATAAAATTCATTCAAACATCGTCCTCCCCATCTTATTGTGGTTTTTAAAACATTTTCAAACCAACAGTTTTTCAGTATAAATTTATAAGCAGTTTCCATTGTGATACACTCGACTGACATGACCTCAATATCCCTGACGTATCAAATCTCATAATATTAAGTACTGATTTTCAGTTCAGAAAATCATCTATCAAAAGAGCTATTTTTAATTTGGAAATCATAAATGCTTATAATTTTAAAATGTCAGAGAATAAAAAAACTAAACTTTTAGCATTTAAAGGGCTTGATACCTTAAGAGCAAAAATAATAATCCACGATACAATTTTAGAGCAAGTGAATAGCTTTAAATATCTAGGTTTCAATTTATCATAGGCCGTATGTTAAATTGAATATGTTATTGATTAAATGAGTAAATTTAATCTAATGTGTGGCACAATTAAAAGAACCCTTAAAATACAAGAAAAGAACAAAAAATTAATTTTTTTAAAATAATGACTCTTCCTGTATTGATGTATAAATCAGAGTGTTGAAAGGTCACTAAAAGACAAGAACAAAGATTAGAAACAATTGAGATGAGATTTCTAAGAAACATAGCAGGATATACTCTGCTGGATAAAAAAATAAACGAACATATAAAAAAAGGAACCAAATATTTTCAAATTTACAGATCAAATAGTTAAATATAGGAAAGGCTGGAAAGAACATGTTGATAGAATGCGATAATAAAGATTTCCGAAATTATTGCTGAATTATAAACCACACGGAGGGAGAAATGTAGGACGCCCAAACAGAAGATGTCCTGAACAATTCTAACAATTTCATGAAACCTGAACGAGACCACGGCTTAATCCTTAGACGATGAAGAAGAAGGAGAATATTAAGAAAAATTACTTACGGAAATGTACTATTAAGTACTCTAGATTGGAAAACACTATAATAATAATAATAATAATAATAATAATAAAATAATAATAATAATAATAATAATAATAATAATAATAATAATAATAATAGTAATAATAATAATAATAGTAGTAATAATAATAATATAATAATAATAGTAATAATAATAATATGTAATAATAATAATAGTAATAATGATAATAGTAATAATAGTAATAATAATAATAGTAATAATAATAATAGTAATAATAATAATAATAATAGTAATAATAATAATAATAGTAATAATAATAATAATAATAGTAATAGTAATAATAATAGTAATAATAATAATAATAATAATAATAATGTTATATCTATGGTAGCTACTTTAGGGCATAAAGGAGCTCCGGGACTTGGAAAATCTGGTAGCGTTTATCTAGCCGAGCGTTAGTATGAGGATGTACAGTTATACATGTGTTGAAATAAACAAAAGAAGTCTTATTTTAAACTATTTTATTACTAAGGTATAAATAATTAGAAACCCTAAGTATTCTAGCCCTAAATCTAATCTAAGCCTATATTGAAAACTACAGTACTTCCTTGGGGGGTTGAGAAGACGGAGTTGTGGAATTTATAAATCTAACTTAATCTACATGATTAAAAATGTTATATCCCTTTTTGAAAATTTAATATCCAAAATGTTAATTGTACTTGATTCAAAACATAAAAGTACAGGATACATGTTAAGAAAAATGTAACTTACTCACCCATCAACCCCTCTGGTTGTCACACATCAACAGACAGACACGAGACCCTCACTTCTCAAGTGTTATATACTCAATTTGACCTCTAGTTCCCCTAACTGTACTCACTAACATTCCAATGAACTAAATGTAGGGATGTTTACAGTTAGCTTAAGCAAAACTTTGCTCTGAACTATATCATGTCTAAACTCTATTTCAACAGACTTTGAATGTCTAAACTCTATTAGAAAAGACTTTTCTTGAATAATTAAAATAATCTATAAACAATAAAAAAATCTATATAAAAGACTATGTATTCATAACAAATAATATAATAATATAATAATAGATAATAATAATAATAATAATAATAATAATAATAATAATAATAATAATAACAATAATCAGGCAGGAAGTGCAAGGAGCAAAATTGTATAAAACAATAAATTAAAATTAGACAAATAGAATAGTATGATAATGACAGAAGATGCTGGAGCAGATATTAAAAAAAGTATTTTTTTGCACGATAGCGCTTCTGGTCGCATTTGCAGCAATGGCGACCATGATTGAAAGTTCAACTTCCTACATTTCGAGGTACCTACCTAAATAACTATACTATAATAAAATAACTATACTGTGATATTACATATTACAAACACGCGTATGGTAAGTAAAACCAGTGCCCTCTATGTATACTACATACAATGTATATACAAAAGAATATCCAAAAGGTAGTGTTAATATACATTATACGACATAAATCACTGCATTTAAATTAACTCAAATTTATTTGAAACAATATAAAACAATAAATATGTACTTGCCGCTATTTTAACACTAATTGGTCTCATGGCCTCCTGTTGTTTCAACTAATAAACATTGCCCACATTGTTAATATTAGTCAATTGTTTATAATGAACGCAACAAGTATGTTATTATTTTACTACTATTTATTATTTTGAAAACATCATCGCGCAAAAAAGTAATGTACAACGCACGTTTTTGAAGTGTTTTGCAGAATCGAGGAAATAAAAACCTGGCTGTCGCTCGGATTTTAAACATTTCCTCGATTCTGTAATATACTATTGTCTGTCTCCTCAGTGAGGAAAAAGTAAGGATCAATCAATATTACATAGATATAAGAGAATGGAGTACGAATGGAGGAGAATGGATTTCGGGAAGAAGATCCAGGAGATGGAAATTAGAAAATTGATTTTTAGATACAGAATGATGTTCAATAAGTGAATATATTTTTATGGAGTTCCTCATTATGAAGTTTCCTCGTATCGAATTCTCTATGGAAACTTATGTTCGACTGTAATCCTATTTTTGAATGTATTTATCCTATATTCTTCCTTTAATATATAAAGCTATGTTACACACCCGATTAATATTTTAGGTCCACGAATTATTGATCAGAGGTGAGAATTCAATAGACACTGAAGCGAATTCTAAAATAAATTTAATTCTAACCCTTATATAGTTTAGGGAAATTTTTCTATAGGATCGTAACAGGCCTTAGCCTAATACTTGGAAGGAAGAAGTATAGTTTAGTTCCTTGAAAAGTGAATATTTTCACGCTATCATAAAAATTGTTTCCCATAAGCACTCTTCTATAACAGCTACTATACTGAAGGTCATGGTTAAATGCACGTGAAGATAGGCGGTAATGTAGCTGTTTCTTCAGGAAAGAACTACTTTAATGTACAATCTCAATCATGGATAATGTTATTCTCCCACCTCATTCTTTATCTGTCAACTGGGCTTTTGCCCTCTGGTTTTCCTACACGAAGTTTGCATGTACCTTTATCATTCCCCATTCGTGCAACATATCCTGCCCATTGCAGTCTACGAGAATTTAAATTCTCTTATTATATCTGCAATCCTATGTTCATGTAACTGACTAGAATATGGACATCTCCATTCACCTGTCTGTTCATCTCTCTTTGCTTCAAACATTTTCCTAAGCCACCTCTTCAAAATTTCTCTCATTTATCATTTCCATTATATAATTATTTCTATGTGTGAACAAAATTTAGTTTTATTGGTGTTTACTCCAGTCCTAATTTATTAGTATTACTCAATAGAGTGTGCGTGTCGGCCATTATACTATTGCATTTGTGATTTTTTGTAGAAAGCTGAATTGTTGTAATACGTGCTTGGTACGTGCCTGGAGCCTTAAAACACATCTGAGCCATTTCTCGCACCTGCTGCTTGGCTCTGATTTATTGCCTAAATATCAAAGACAGTTTCCGAAACATATATTGTATTTTTTCTACTTTCGTTCTTAATTATCGGTAGTAGATCGGTACAAGATCGGTTATAACAATGTTAAACTGAGTTTTGTGGGATAAGATCATGAGAAGAAATACGAAATTACAAATTTATGTATCCATAATTCGAATCACGCTAACATACGGTGCAGGTAGAAACTTGGCGGTGAATAAAAATGTATGTTTAAAGCTTATGTCTACTGGAATGGATTGTTTTAGCCGCTCAACTAGACATTCTAAATTGTAAAAAATCAGAAATTCAATCATCAGACAACAAATGAAAGTCCAAAATTCAATTAGATTTTGTGAGATACAGACAACTAGAATGGTGTGGTCATATATGTAGGATGCCAGAGAAAAGATTACCCAGACAAGCTTTGGAATGGATTCCACCTGGGAAAGGAAAGAGAGGTCGACCTAGATTTAAATTGATGGATGACGTAAGAAGAGGTATGTGGGAGATCGGTCTGGAATAATTTGAATGGGAAGATAGAGAAGAATGGTGAAATAAGATAAAAATTTAAAAATCTTTGGGCACAGGAAGATGTTTTATTCATTATAAACTTGTTTATAATTATAATTAACTTAATTTGGATAAATGATTTTGTTTCGAGAAATATAGTTAATTTTAGATCTCACAAACTACATATAACAATGTTTTATGCAAAATCCTCTTTGATAAAAAACATGTGCGTCACGCAGGAACCGCGTAAAATAACCGAGTTCCTCGCAACTCCAATGTATGGTCCGACCTTGCTGTTTTACAGAGTATATTTTTACTATCTTAATTAATTAGTATGTGTCTAGTTTCGTTGCAAGTAAACTGTTATTGCGCGTGTTCGAATGTTTGACAATAATCCCAATGGAATTTAAGTTTTCTGTTGAACCCATTTTTAACCTTCCTTCTTCAAGCCGTTTTAACTGTGTGTTAAACAAGAAAAGTAACGGCCTCTAGAGTGAATTTAAATCTAGGATTTATACCAAAACCAATCTTTATGATGCCATTCGATGATAGGCCTACTCATAAAATGCCTGTCTATTTGTATTAAATGCTTATATGCAGTTCTGTAACGACTAAACAAAAATATAAGTCCTTACACTGATGAAAACATTATGGTTAGGATTCTTAGCCAAATTTTGGAATTCCTTAGATTTGGACAAGGTGTATCTTTCTAAAATTGCTATCGCTGCCATTAGAGGATCAATTTCAATTTTAAGAAACTATATTTACAAAATTTCGACTTTGTAGTAGGTATACTTCAATTAGGCCTACAATTTGAATTTTTTAAAATGTATTTACAAATGTATTTCATCAATTCCAAAAAAAATAATTGTATCACTTTGTCCTTGAGGCAATTCTCTAATGAGGAAAGTTGTATATAATAAAAAAAAATAACTATGGGTTAATATCTGACCATGCATCCATAGTAATTCTGCTCGAGGGCAGGTATTTCACTGCAATCATAGCATTTTCATGCTTTGCAGCTTTACTAGGGAATAATATGTGTGGTAACTTCCCATTGTTTTCCACAATAGCTGACCATAATGTTTTCAGTTCTGCCGATTTACGAACTCTCCCTTATTCTAATTATAGATGCCGAGTTTCGTTCCGATAAAATAAAAAATTACGTCTTTTTAATGATTTTTAATTTTCTCTTCAGGTTAAACTACATTCATAACGCTCTCAGTTTACCAACATTCGCTTACGTTTGTAAAATAATTGTTATATACCGAATTTGGTTGCGAAAAATTAAAAAAAAAAAACGGTATGTAGCTAGAGTATTCACATACACAGGCACAAGCACGCGTGAGTGCACACACACACACACACACACACACACACATATATATATATATATATATATATATATATCCATTCATAGTAATTCTGCCCGAAGGCAGGTCCTTCACTGCAATCATAGCATTTTCATGCTATGTTTACAGCTTTACTAGGGAATTGTAGGTGTGGTAGCTTCCCATTACTTTCCACACCGTGAAGGATGATGATGATAATGATGATGGTAATGATGATGATGATAAGGATGATGGTGATGGTCATATGATTTCGGGGACCGTTTGGGCCTTAAAGTTTTCCTGACATTTGTCTTACAGGTGAGGAAAAATCCCGATAAAAACCTCACCCAGAAAAACTGCCCCGACCGGAAACGAACCCGAGCCCACTGCGTGACAAGGCAGCACGCTACCTCGAGACCATAGCGGTGGACATATAGGTATATATATATATATATATATATATATATATATATATAAATATGATCGATGATAATTTTCAAAAACTTAAAAAAATGTAACAGTTTCAGAATTCAATCTCAATAATTAATTCGTAAGAATTTGGTAAAAAAATCAATGTATCTAAACTATTAACATTTATTTTTGACTTTAAATACTATTGCTCATAGAAAAACTGTTATATACAACTCTCTTATAATTGGTATTTAGTTAGTGGTGGAAATATCCAGTAGGTTACAAATTTACAAAGGATTATAAACACTAATATAATAATAATAATAATAATAATAATAATAATAATAATAATAATAAGTTACTAGCCACCAGGCAAGAGATCTTTGGGCAGACCCTTCAAACGTTGGATTAATACCGTAACAGACCACTAGGTCCATCACATGAAAGAAATAATAATATTATTATTATTATTATTATTATTATTATTATTATTTTTATTATTATATACGAGAGTACAAATAACATACTTCCACTAACAACAACAACAATGAAGATAAAATTGACTGTCGTCTAAGGCGAGCAGTGAAAAGAGATATGTCAAGAAAATATAGAGTTTTGGTAAGAAATAGTGGCCTATTTAGAAAATGATACCATTCGAGTGCACTCACAACCATTCTTAAAACTCTTAATATGTTGACTAATGAGGTTACAGGTAATCTCTCAATCACATTTATCCCTAAGAAAATGGTTAACATTCTTAAGTACGTCACCTTGGTCTCCTATCATCTAATAATATTGTGGTTGAATCCGTTACTTTCGTTGATCTGGAAGTAGATATGAGAAATTAAGAATGTTAAAATTCAAAGAGGATATCTGTTCAATACTGAATCATTCAGTTGTTAATTGCACAATATTATGAATATTTAGAATGTATAACTAGAAAATCAATAGAAAAATATAATAAATGAGGATTAATTTTGAACACGAAGAAACCAAAAATATTTGTCATTTGGCGAAACAGATCAAAATTTAATTTTGGAGACTGGGGAAACAATACAATCTTGTAGCGAGATCATATTTTAAGGAATTAGAATAAATAAAAATGACAGTTATGAAGAGGAGATAATAAATATAAATAATAAAGGAAAATTTGTAAATGCTTGCCTCAATGGAATATTGTGGAATAAAATATAAGTAATAATAATACAATTAATATACTTACTTACTTACTTACTCACTGGCACTGTCGAGCCCGTAGGTTCATGGCCGCGCGGACATAAGCTCTCCATACATCCCTATCCTGAGCTAATGCTTTCTAATCATTCCCTGTATAATCTACTTCCCTCAAATCATAGTTAATGTTGTTCTCCCACCTCATTCTTGGTCTACCAACTGGGCGTTTTCCTTCTGGCTTTCCTACAAGAAGTTTCCATGCACGTCTTTCATTCCCCATACGCGCAACATGTCCTGCCCATCGCAGTCTACGGGACTTAACTGTTCTTATTATATCTGGCTTCCTATAAAGACCATGTAGTTCATTGTTATGTAGTCTTCTCCATTCACCTGTCTGTTCATCTCTCTTTGGTCCAAAAATTTTCCTAAGAACTTTATTCTCAAATACTCGTAATCTCCTTTCCTCCCTTAAAGTAAGAGTCCATGTTTCGCACCATATAATATAACTGGTAGAATAATAGTTTATATATTTTCAGCTTAACGTTTTTTGAAAGGAGTTGGGACATCAAAAGTCTCTGCAATGCATAATAACATGCATTTCCAGAATTGAGCCTATGTTTAATTTCTTTGTACATCTCATTCCTATTTGTGATTATTGTTCCTAGGTATTTGAATTCAGCCAATTCCTCAAAATTTCCCTCATTTGTCATTAGCTGTCCATTTCCATTATATAATGTATTTCTACGTGTGACCATATATTTAGTTTTACTGATATTTACTTCCAGTCCTAATTTCTTAGTGTTACTCAATAGTGTGTGCGTGTTGGCCTTTAGTATCTCCTCGCTATCGGCCAGTAGTACTACATCATCAGCATAAACTAACAGCTTATTAATACCATTCAGTTGTAAGCCTTCCTCATTCTCTAAAGATTTAATGGCATGCTCTAGTACAAAATACAATTAATATATATCATACAATTGTTAAAAGCATCATTAGGACTTATGGAGCAGAACTTTGGCCATTAACAACAAAAACAAATAAGTATCTTTTGGTAACGGAAATGGGTTTTATACGAAGGGCAGCAAAAATTTCAAGAAGAGAAAAAATTAGAAACTTGGTTATATGGAAGAAAATGAAGATTGAAGACATTATTTTAGATTATATTAAAACTCAGCATGTCCAGCGAATGAAAGAGGATCGGCAACCAAAATAGGTTTTTGGAATGGGAACCTGAGGGAAGACGAGGCAGATGAGGACCTGAAACATCCTAGAGTTAGGGAATATATTTATACATGAAGAAGACTGTCCACAACCAAGAGATTGACTGAACCGACAAAATTGGCTATTAGGAATCGGACTATGTCAAAGACATTTTTTAACCGATGATCTACCTATCAATCTTTATTATTATTATTATTATTATTACTATTATTATTATCATTATCTTAGTTATAATTATTACTATCAAATTACTCAAATAATACATTTTACGAAATATCATAACAAAACGTTGATATTCGATAAGAAAATATGAAATTGAAAATTGCAAGCAGTTTTCCGGTGGTATGAGAGTGAATTATTAATATAGCAAACACATTAACACAGTCAGTTTTACGACAAGGTGGTGCCCAGAACACCTCAAGGCGCTACTGCATTGATCCGTCCTAGGACAAGGGTCCGCGCACTTTACAGTCTGCTGATTCGATTTCATACACCGGGGAACAATTTTTGACAAAACATCGATAACTATACATACAGATATTTTCTGTTTCCAATTGACTAATAGCCTACCATAGTCTTCCGGAGGCACAATGTTACTCCTTTGATGACATACTTAACCGCATTAATTCAGTTAATTACTTCCTTCAGACTTCAGCCAGTAGTTAGTCCATCGCCTCCAAGAGGCACTTAGCAGGAAATAAATGAACAAATTGGATAACAATGGCCAGTTAAATTTTTATCAGAGTCTCTCTCAAATTTACATTGGTGTACTTTTCTGAGCAATAATATCTTATGACTTGGAACGCACGGCTTTAAGTTGCTGCGAGGAGATTTCTGCCAAGTATTTTTTCATCGTAAAAATTCCGTTGACTTTGGCCGGATATATACCCTCAACCAGATCCCTGTACCATTGAGGCCGATAGCAGCACTATAGTACCAACTAAAATTCGGGAAAAAATGAGTTGTTTACGAGAGATGCTCTTTACAAAATCTGGTATTAAGAGTTTTTTTTACTGAAAGCACGTATAGATGTGCCCACAGTAAAGAACCAGTATCTAAACAAGCATGGTAATGGAATTCAACCGAATCTAGTGAGAGCTAACTAAAAATATTACAAAAAGGGTTTTCCTAACCCACCTCCATCATAGACACTGAATTCAACATGGAAAGCATGAATAATGAAGGGAAATAGTGTTTTTGCTCATTTTGACCTGTTTGAATAAAAATATGTTACCTTAAGAACAAAACTCAGATTATGTAATACATTTAATAGCCCGTGTATCTAACTAACTAAATCACTGGTACTCTTCAAGGTATGGCCGCTGTGAAAAACTCCGTTACACACATAGTTGTCCTAATATTATTAGGTCTCAATGGGTGACTGTATAAATGCTTTAAAATTCTATTGGCAAAACATCGTGGAAAATACTATTAAACACAATAGAGGAGATGGGCGGTTGGCAGCCGGACGTTTATTAGGGAGATTAGTATCCAGTATTACTAATTGATGGCAATGGTAACATTGCTGACTGCACTGCACACTGGAAGCTTAAGGCTCCTTGTCAGAAAATCAGTAGTGATTATAGTTAGAGGGTTTAGTTCTTATCCCTCGCATATTTAGCGGCGTTGGTGTTTAGCCGTGAGACGGTGTGGATATGGGTGAAGTGAGCCGTAACCCTCCCTAGAGTAGGACATCGTAAACCACACTGCCGACAAGTAAAGAATACAAAAGTCAACAGTGCGGAATGAGAGACGTTACTCTAGTTTGGACGCAACACTCAATTCATGGGGTTGGGTCCATCATTATGGGAGTCTGATAAATATACTTCGGTGGGCAGCACGTCCTATATTGCGCTCAATTGGATTTGTGTGATTGATGATATAATGATGCATGTTAATTATCTGATGATCAGTTGTATCCTCAATATAGGGAATTTATGCTAGTTTTCTGTAGTGCTGAGATACTCGTGTGTGAAGTGCTATCGTAAAATTAATTTTTTCGCGATAGTGAGTTTTGTCGTACTTACAGCAATGGCGACCATGATTGAAAGTTCAACTTCCTACATTTCGAGGTTGCCAAGCTAAATAACTATACTGTAATATTACATATTACAACCCACGTGCGGGAAGTAAAACCACTGCCCTTTATGTATACTATGTACAATGTATATACAGAAAATAACAAAAAAGGTAGTGTTAATAAACATTATACGAAACAAATCACTGCATTTTAAATGAACTTAACTTTATTTGAAACAATATGAAACAATAAATACGTACTTGCGCCCATATTATCATTAACTGTTCCCAAGGCCTCCTGTTGTTTCAACTAATAAACATTGCCCACACTGTTAACGTTAGTTAGTTGTTTATAACGAACGCAAATATTTCCAACAAAGATGTTATTATTTTACTATTATTTATTATTTTGAAAACATCATCGCGCAAAAAATAATGTACAACGTACGTTTGTGAAGAGTTTCACAGAATCTCGGAAATTAAAAACCGAGCGACAGCGAGGTTTTTAAAACATTTTCCTTGATTCTGTAAATACCACTTCCCAACATCGTATTGTAATATACTATTTCAGACCATTTATTTTGGATCATCTCCTCATCATCATCATCATCATCATCACTCCAGGGATTAGGCAATTGCCCGTTCCGACTTCATAATGCATCAGCCCAACGTCTTCTAGGTCTTCCAACATCACGTCTTCCTCTTGCTTGATAATTTCCTGCTAACAATGGATATCTCTCCTTACTCATTTCATCCATATGATCAATCCATTTCTGACTGTAATTCGTGACCTTGTCCAATAAAGGCTGTACTTTCAATTCTTCTCTTATATCCTCATTTCTTATTCTATCAAGTCTTGTGCATCCTGTTACTTGTCTTAGGAACCTCATCTCCGCCGTCTGTATTCTATCCTTCTGTTTTTAGTGGAGCCCAAGTTTCACATCCATACAATATTGTGGTAACCGCCATAACATTATACATTTTTATCTTGGTTTCTTTTCTAATTTTATTTTTGAATGTTCTCTGTATTGTTCCACACACCGTCTGAAATTTATTTATTTTGGAGTCAATATCTTTTTCCACATTGTAGCCTACATCACTGCCCAAATATTTGAAACTAGACACCTGTTCTATACTTTGATTTTCTAAAATAATTTTGGATCTCACTGGATCTCTTCCTCTAAAAGCCATAGTCTTCGTTTTCCTTACAGAAATCTTTAGATCATAAGATTTACATATTTCATTTAATGCATGCATAGACTTCTGTAAGTCGTCTTCATTTTTCTGTATTATGATTACATCGTCAGCAAATAGAAGATTATTTATGCACACTTTATTATCTATTCTTATTACTGGATTCACTAAAACTTTCCATTTATTTAAAATATCGTCTATATATATATATATATATATATATATATATATATATATATATATATTAAACAAAGTGGGCGATAAACTACATGCTTGTCGTAATCCAGTATTTGTTTTGATTGTATCTGTTCTTTTGAATCCGGTATCTATAATTATAGTTGTGTCTTCATATAATTTCTTTATTATTTCAACAATGCACAGCGGGTATCCTTTCATTCGTAATATTTCCCATAATTTTTGTCTGTTTACTCGATTGAAGGCCTTATCCAAATCTATAAATCCGATGTGAGTTTCTAAGTTATGTTCTCTTCTCTTTTCTATGAGTTGTTTCAGTGTAAATACATTGTCTGTACATGACCTTCCCTTTATGAATCCACTTTGATTTTCATTTATTATTACTTCTGTTATCTCTATCATCTCATCTTTCTTTTTTGAGAGATAGCAAGGATGTTCCAGACTTCACAGTAATTCAGTAACATGCTGAGGATCACTGCTCGATATATGTTGAGCTTGATGTGAGGTGACGGTGTAGGCGACTTGAAAAATGGATATAGCATTATTATAGCAGTAAATGTATTCCAAGATATTTGACCAGTGTCTCAAGACGAAGTTTTATGTAAGTTTTGCAGGAAATCGTCTGTGCGTTCTCGCGAATAAAATCACTTTTATATTGTTCACATTAATTTTGATGATACACAGAAGAAACCAGGAATGGATAGCGTTAAGGCAGATTGAAGGACTCGAATGTTATATGGTAAAGCTTTGAAGACATGTATCGTCTACAAATACGTGGTAGGGATATGAAGGAAGGAGGGAAAGTCAGATGCCTAATGTAAATATCATTGGAGATGGAACTGCACGTTGTAGTTCTCCCGCCGAGAGGGGATTACAGTTAGAGTTATACCTACTAAATGACACGTAAAAGTGTCGGTTAATTGGGTATTTAGAAAGAATTTTAATAAAATATGTCGACATATTAAATTTTATATTAATAAATTTCTCAACGTGAAGGAATAACGCCAGAGTTGAAGTCGGTGACTATCTAGTCAATCTGTCTATCAAGCTGCATCGGATTACTAAGACCAAATTTATGATGAAGGAAAATGTCTCTCGCTCTCTCTCTGGAACTTCAGATTTTAGTCCAGTCAAAGTACGTTTCTCCAATATTTTGCTGAGCACCGTAGAAGAATTATTGGTCGCAGTTTGCCTGGGTTAGAAGGATATTTACCAGGTTTAGGGATAGTTATAAATTTTGGCTCGCTTCCATACTTCAGGGAAGTAATGAAATTTGAAACAAAACTTCACTATTTTCAGGAAAAGGCAAGGGTTTGGAAGGAATATGCTTGACCGCTAAATTATTTATGCTCTCAAAGCTGTGGCTGCGAAGATTTTGCACAATATTTTTCAATTCAGAAAAATGTACCGGTATGTCAAATAGTAGTTTAAAAGTAAACTTGTTACTAGACTAGTTAACATAAGCTTATAGACTAGTAACATAAGCTGATAATACAGTAATAACACCCGTTCTAGCTTATGGCTGTGAAACATGGGTACTGAAAGAATCCGATAAAAAAACTATCAAACTTTGAAAGGAAAATCCGGAATGAACTTCGCCCAAGCTGCTTGTCACAATCGGGGATCGAATTCAGGCTCACACCCACTGAGTTCGAACCTGAGACCACAGAGATTGTTATAATATTAATAATAATAATAATAATAATGATAATAATATTAATAATAATATAATAACAATGATTGATATTATTATTATTATTATTATTTTTATTATTATACAAGCCAACAAGCTGTAGAAATGGTTTTTTGGAAGCGATCGACAAAAACTTTAAAAAGGGATAAGTTCAAAAACAGCACAATAAGGGAAATTATGCAAGTTGAAAAAAAAAACATTAGGAAAAATAGAAGAAAAACGTTTGAAAAGATATGGACACCTCATAAGAATGACAGAAGAGAGAATACAAAAGAAGATCCTTAACTGGAAAGCTAATGGAAGAAGTGGAACAGGTATGCCTAGAGAACGATGGATGGATATATGGAGCGAAAATAAGTATGGAAGCTAGAGATTTGAGGAAGAAGTTGCTTTCGACAGGAACATCTGGCGACAAATCACTATGGGTTGAAGGAGTAACACTGTATTGTGGAATATTCATAAATAAAATAAAGTATTATTATTATTATTATTATTATTATTATTATTATTATTATTATTATTATTATTATACAGGATATACCAAATGGGATCACAATGATAATATCTTGAAGGAACTGCGTTTAGAACCTGTCGTTGAATACATACCAGAACAACTGGATGATTCATTTGCAACGAATGAGTTTTCATAGAGTTCTCAAGGCCATGTTTCGTTATTTACCAACAGGGAAGATATCTCTGGGCCGTCCAAGGAAACGTTGGATACAAAATTAATGTCAGAACGTAACAGGCCTATAGGTCTAAGACTTGGTTGGATGAAGAAGATTATTATTATTATTATTATTATTATTATTATTATTATTATTATTATTATTATTATTATTATTATACAGGATATACCAAATGGGATCACAATGATAATATCTTGAAGGAACTGCGTTTACAACCTGTCGTTGAATACATACCAGAACAACTGGATGATTCATTTGCAACGAATGAGTTTTATAGAGTTCTCAAGGCCATGTTTCGTTATTTACCAACAGGGAAGATATCTCTGGGCCGTCCAAGGAAACGTTGGATACAAAATTAATGTCAGAACGTAACAGGCCTATAGGTCTAAGACTTGGTTGGATGAAGAAGATTATTATTATTATTATTACACTCATTGCACGACATACCCTTGAGTTACCACAAAAGTCTTGTCTCACATTCACCTGTGTTAATCAGAAAAGTGGACGATTATCCCGGAAGTGTATTGATGACATATGGTCACCATATTGGTTTCCACATTCGTTACAGCTGATTTTCTGGCCCTGAAGCCGCTACCCAAAATCCTCTCCATGCACTGTCCCCATACAGGCCGAAATTCCATGAGAAAAATCCCCATTAATATTCGAACCGGCTCATATGCCGTAAGATCTGTGCTTAAACTGCTCGGCTGCAGTGCGGGTTACTTTTATTATTATTATTATTATTATTATTATTATTGTTATTATTATTATCATCATAATTGATATCGTGTTAACCCATTCACTTCAGGTTTAAATGCTCAATGCATTTCCCCAGAAACAGAATTTAAGTCACAGTAAATTATATTGTATATTTTCAGACATTCAAAACAATCAAAAGTTAACGGTACTTGAGATTACAATAAGGGTGAAGGCCAAAACACATTCCTCTACTATTCATACATGCTAACAAAAGATTACCCTGCCAAGGGATGTACAAAGTATTGTAAAATATGTAACAGCAGAGTTAAGCGAGTGTACCTCGTCTTCTCAATTGAAGACAATTTAACTTCCGGCGAGTCTGTCTCGTATTTTGAGGCGAATGGGTTAAGCACTATCTCAAAAGTAACTGTGCATGAAGAGAATCTTAACATAAGTAAGACGACATTTGTTAGAGCACATTTTATTTTATCTCAAAGTCTCTTATAATTAAAAGGATAAACGTATTTCCCTTTTTTTTTTCAATTAACTCTAAGTGAAGAACAAGAAGTCACAAACCAGAAAGAGTAATATAACTTAAGTCTCTGGAGGAGAAGCAAACAAACTTTGTAAAAACTTCACATTGCAAAGTGATTCTGCGTTTTATTATTATTGTACAGGATATACCATACTTCTTAGCCATACTCTTTCAAGATAATTTTAATGTATTGCTAAATATAGGATCATGTGATGGGAATTTCATAACATTTAAATGTGCAACAGCTGAAAAATGTCTTGTTATTGGGAAACTCATGGGAAAATGAACATTAAGAATGCTAATAATAATAATAATAATAATAATAATAATAGTGATAGTGATAGTGATGGTGAAAGTGATAGTGATAGTGATAGTGATAGTGATAATGATAATGATAATGATAATGGTAATGATAATAATAGTAATAATGATAATAATGATAATAATAATAATAATAGCTTTATTTTACGTGGCAGAGTTAAGGTCTTATGGCCTTGTCTGCCACTCAACCAGGTTTTAAAAAATACAAAAAAAGTAGTCTTACATCTAAAATGCAATATATATATATATATATTATATATATATATATATATTGCATTTTATGGCACGGGCGAGAGAATAAAAGTAGAATGGACATATGCTACTGGATATTAACAACATGAATTATATTTAATTGCCTGAGGTTAGGGACACGTGGACGAGTATATAATTACGTAACCCTCATGGCTTGTTAGTTATAAATGTA
This sequence comes from Diploptera punctata, assembly GCA_030220185.1. Taxonomy (NCBI): domain Eukaryota; kingdom Metazoa; phylum Arthropoda; class Insecta; order Blattodea; family Blaberidae; genus Diploptera; species Diploptera punctata. The sequence goes on from JASPKZ010010698.1 coordinate 1,034,274, forward strand.
GAGTGTGTAAAGAAGGGCTCATTTCAGGAAATGCACGCTATTATGCATTACAAGGATCCTTATCATCCCAACTTCTCTCAAAATACATTAAGGTAAGGACATTTTAAAACTGTCATCATTTTACCAGGAAAACCTGCATTTTCGGCCATGGATTTTTAATGAAAAATGTACGTTCCTATTCCTTTCTATATCCCCGAGACAAAGACGGGAATTCTTAATACTCTGTAAATCTGTCATATTTTTTTTATTGTATTTTATGAACGCTTGAATATGTAATGTCATACAGCGTCGAGAATCTCATCTATTCAGTTGGCTGTGTATTTCTATCATTGTGTTTTCAATGAACAAAATATTTAATTTAATGAACATAAGTGAAATGGTTTACTGATTACAAAGAATCCTGAAAAAAATAGGAGACATGAGAATATAATTGGACTGAAAATAGGATTTTACAATGGTTTGGGCACCTAATGAGGATGCAACAACAACTACGACAAAAAGAAAGAATATACACCAGCCTGGACAGGAATCGGAGATGACCAAGACGTACTTCGTATATCAAATGGTTAAGAAATTATTTCTATAAAACGACGTAAAGGAAAATATATCCTAGACGGAGAAAGATGTTGATTAGGAACGGGAAGTCGGTTTCAGCAGCAATATACCTTAATCTAATATATAGAAATGAATGTTATTTGTTTGTTTGTATGTTTGTTTTGTTCGTACTTTATGCGCGGCCATACCGTTGATCCGATTGTGATGGTGATTTTTGCAAAATGTTCAGGAGATTCCCGGGATGAACATAGGATATAAGAGAGTAGTGATATTCAATCCCTTCACCCCTTAAAATCACCCTTTGTAGCGAAAAACGTGAAATCAAGTCCCTATTTTGACGCTTAAATGGCTTACGCTGCCCAAACCATTACTAATACACCAGATTAATGTACACAGAATTGAGAATCTCATAAAGCTCTACAAAAACGTCCTGGACAGCATATGTTTATCTTTTACGGATAACTCACAATAACCATTTTTGTCTTTCATTGATGCCAAGAAGTTCGGGATAAGCAGATTCCCGGGCAAACATAACAGCGCACGGCTACTGGTAAAACCACATTAACTTTTATTCAGGAGTAGCAACATACGCCCGGTATTTAGCTAGTGCTTAATATATAATGTAAAGATTTAATTACAGTGAATTTGATAATTTCTTTACATAAATTTAATATAACAAGTGTCAGAATTTAATTATTTAGGTGTATTAATAATAAACACTAAAAATGTAATAAAAAAATAAAACAGCACAAATATCAGGGTATATGAAAGATTTAATTTGGCGCAACAAACATATGTCAATAGAAAGCAAAACCCGCATATACAAAACGATAGTTCGACCAGTTATCTTATATGGAGCAGAAACTAGGGCTGATACAACAAAAACTAAACAAATAATAAGCACATGCGAAATGAAAATCTTAAGAACTATTCAGGGGAAAACATTATTTGATAAAATACACAACCACAGAAATTAGGGACAAATGCCATATTCAAGACATAACCAAATTTATTATAGATAGATGAAAATATTGGGATGGGTCATGTAGAAAGAATGGAAGAAAACCGGCTTGCAATAAGAGCTAAAGAAGATAGACCAATGGACGGGAGAAGAACAAGAGGAAGACCAGCCAAGAGATGGATAGACAGTGAATGCACATCCAGTACGTCTTCCTCCGAGGAGTGATTTTGGAAATAAAGAAGAAGAAGAATTTGAGAAATATCCTGGTAATGAAATAGCAAATTAAAATTTGCCTTTAAAGCTGGGGAAAAAAAAATAATCGGGTTGGTATATAGTGGGCTCAGTATTTTAGTTTTGAGGCGCTTTGCTTTGTTTTTAGGTTGATCTATTTGTTAGGATAAGTATTTAGCATATCAGGCGGCGTTGTCACGTTTTATTCACCGGCACTGACGTGCTATATTATAATAATACTACAAAAGACAATAGTTGCAACGCTATTAAGATAATTATGTCCACCTGGAGTTGACATGGAAAAGTCATTTTATATGTCAATTGTAATGCAAAGACGTTATTGGGAGAGAACTGATTTCACTTTTTGGCGATTGGAGCGGCGTCTTAGAAGCCTCTAACAACAACAGGCTCTGCCTGACAATAAAAAGAAAATATTTTTTAAAACCTGAGGGAAACAGTTGCATTTGATGTCGCCTGGAAACTAAAATACCGAGTCCACTATACACCGGAATTTTATTCATAGATCTCCGGATATGAGCCTCGCTGAGGTTTGGTAATTTTAAATGTGTAAAAATCCTATGAATGTTTGTGTCGGAGTTTAAATTCACCAGATGTGTAAGTGGAGACACGTGAACAACAGCTAATGTGTTGAGTGTTATGTAACACCGCGTTTTAATTCACACAGTACAAACCGCACTTACTCCCGAGCATGGCATTAATCCATGCACAGGGAAATACTGGATACTGTACACACAAATTTCTACATTAATAACAGATCCTGATAGTACAATACTATTTAATTACAGTGACCATAAATATAATAATTGTTGAATTAATAGTCATTAATGTTATTATGTCCACCGCTGTGGTCCTCGTGGTAGCGTGCTGCCTTGTTAGGTAGCGTGCTGCCTTGTTACGCAGCGGGTCCGGGTTTGATTCCCGGTCAAGACAGGCCTCCTGGGTGAGTTTGTTTTCGGGGTTTTTCCATTCGCAGTCGAGTCTACGACAGCGAACAACAGTTGGAAGCGCTCGCCACTGAAGATGCCCTCCGCAGTTGAGGGAGAAACGTCTGGAAGAAACGCCATTTATAGAGCACGGCCACATAGCCCGGAATCTTTTAATACCATGTTAAATTATTGCTAGTTCTAACTGAACTTATTTTAAACTGTTAGTTGAAATTTAAATTTGACATCACAGCTGCAGATTGGCCATTGTTGCTGGGATATAAATTACTGGTGGTTTACATAAATTTTATTGTAATATTTATTATGCAGATTGACCATTGCTTTGGGGTATAAATTACATAAATTATATTTTAATATTTATTTAATATTGTGGACTTCTGGTTGAGATTTAAAAAATTTGTTCAAGAATCTTATATTTTAAGAACGCGTAGAAAAAGGTGATGAAACATAAAAAAGAAGGAAAATGGGGTGAAATGTAGTAATCTCGCGAAAAGTTGCAAAACGTTGTGTTCATTTCGCTTCGTTTCATCCCGCCAAATACATATATTGAACTATTGGTATGAAAACAGCTATATTTTTGGAAAGGTGCCGCACCTCAAAATCCTTTCCCCAGTGATTACATAAAAAGAATATCATCATCATCATAGTACATTCACAAGTTTAAGCCATTTGTTGACCTGTTTCGGCCTCAAGAAAAACACCATCCAAAAGTCTTTTGAGTGGACGTCCTGGTCTACTTCTCCCTGCAGGTTGATATCTTAACATTTGTTTGGGTATCCTGTGATCTTCGATTCCATGAACATGTTGCATCCATCTAGACTTATAATCAGAAATTTTGTTTTCTAAAGGCTCCATGTGTAATTCTTCTAAGATGTCTTCATTTTTTGTGATCTAGTAGTGTGTATCCTGCAGTCCTCCGAGGTATCTCATTTCAGCATTTCTAAGTCTTTGTATATCCTGTTGTTTCAACGTCCATACTTCGCTACCATACAAAAGAGTTGGATGATCCAGTGTTTTATATTGAAAGAGCTTTTTACCTTTATCTTTAAATTAATTTATTATTTTTTATGGGTTTTAAGCTTTTTTTATTTCCCTTATTATTTAGTGAACATATTTAAGTAGTCACAAAGTTAAAAGAGGAATTTAACTTTTAGTCGTGAATGTTTTTGGACTAACTGTGGCTTGAAGATAGAATTTATTAACCCTAAAAGTCTTTAAAAAAATGATATTTTTGCATTTACATTTCTTTCTTCTTCATATGAGATATTGCATCTTAGATATGTAAAATTATTCACCTGCTCCAAAATTTTATTGACAAGTACAATTTTACTTCTGACAGGATCTACACCTTGAAATGCCATAATTTTGTTTTTCTCTGTAGATATCTTCAATCCATTTTATTCTGTAATTTTGTTAAGTTCATACAAAAACGTTTTGCAGATTATCTGCAGAAAATAGTAAAATTAAAAGTAATTGAATAATAATATTCAAGTTTTTTCACAAATAATGTCGGTTTCTAATGTAGTGTTTGTGTCTGGTGGAATTTTGAAGATGCGATTCACTGGGAGTTTGTTCCAAACGGACGTGAAATCGATGCTGATCTCATTCTCAAAAACTGGACTGAGTATATAAAATGTGTGCGTGACGGGTGCAAAACCCAACCGGACCGCATATTGCATGAACAACCATTTCAAATATTCAGGTATTGGGAATAATCGAACTGTACCAGGCTCATCAAATAGCCTTGACCTATCGCATTCAGATTATCATATGTTTTTATACACCGTGATTCAAAATTGACTTTACAACTTTACAAGCTTATAGAAATTTATTTAGACGACCTACAGAATTGGTTTTAATGTCATATGATAGCACAACTCATCAAGTTTTCACCGACATAGTTTTATAGTACCTAGTTCTCTCACCGCGTGCGCTAACGTAGTTCATATCAACAGGTGCCGAGCCTGCTCGTTGTGTGTTTTTGTTCGAAGAAACTAAATCTGCGACAATTGTTCAGCGTAGATTTCGTACAATTTCAACAGGATGGTGAAACCTCCACATTACCTCATCGACGTCCGTGATTTTCTGAACATGAGGTTTCCTGGTCGGTGGGATTGGTCGTGGGGGACCAACAACATGGCCACCTCGGTCTCCTGATTTAAACGCCACTGGACTTTTTCTTATGGGGGTTCCTTAAAGATAAAGTGTACTTTCTGCCCCTACCTGCCAATCTTGCTGAGCTCCGAAACCGAATCACCGCCGCAGCTGCGTTACTGAAGCCGGATATGCTGCAACGTGTGTGGGAGGAGATTGATTTCAGGTTGGATGTTTGCTGCATGACCAACGGAAGCCAGATTGAACCACGTTGACTGAATAGGTGAAAACTTGATGAGTTTGTGCTATGATATGACATTTAAGCCAATTCTGTAGGTCTTCAAAACTTGATGAGTTGTGCTATCATATGACATTCAAACCAATTCTGTAGGTCTTCTAAATAAATTTCTATAAGCTTGTAAAGTTGTAAAGTCAATTTTGAGTCACGGTGTATATGACCTATTTCTTAAGTGAAATTTTTAAAACATTGAAAGCATTGATGCCGTGGAAATGAAACTAAACGAATTCAACGTACATAAAATCAGAAGCTAGTACCGTTGCTGGATAATATACCTAACTGAAAGCTGTCTCAAAACAATACAATCTGATGGTCTCTTCTTTGAAGAGTGCTTTAATTTCCTTGTCAGCAAACATTAGAAATAAAACTTAATTAAAAAAATAGAGGATGTGAAGAATTTGAGTATCTGGGAGTAAAATTAGATAAAGAGGATAGACAAGAAAGTGATATTAAGAACAGAATAAAATAAAGGTAGAGCAATAACAGCAATGATGAATGGAGTCTTATGGAACAGACATATAACTAGGAAAAATTAGTTACAAATATATAATTCAATGGTGAGAAGTACTGTCACATATGGAGCTGAAGTTTGGAAATTCAACAAAAACTTATAACAAAAATTTATGTCGATGGAAATGGATTTCTTGAGGAGACCAGCAAGATGTTCAAAATTAGACAAAATAAGAAATACTGTCATAAGAGAAAAAATGAATATTGGTAATTCAATAGTAGAATATATACAGTATAAGCAATTAAATTGGAATGGGCACGTACGACGAATGCAAGAGGAAAGATTGACCAGGAAAACATTGGAATGGTGTCTACCTGGAAGAAGGAGGAGAGGAAGACCTCGAAACTCGTGGATGCAGGAAATAAGAACTAGAATGAGAGCAAGGGGACTGGAGGACATGGATTGGATGGAGAGAGACGAGTGGAGAAGAAAAATAAAACTTTAGGCACAGAAAGATATGTAAACATTAAAATTCTGTATATAAATAAATAAATAAATACATAGCTTTGTTATATGGGACGATATGTCTCATATAACGATATCAATAATAATAATAATAATAATAATAATAATAATAATAATAATAATAATAATAATAATTATTATTATTATTATTATTATTTTATTTCTATACAGATTTTTAATGTTTACACGTCTTTCTGTGCCCAAAGTTTTATTTTTCTTCTCCACTCGTCTCCATCCATCCACTTCATGTCCTCCAGTCCTCTTGTTCTCATTCCCCATATTATTTCTTGCATCCACGAGTTTCGAGTTTTACCTTTCCTTCTTTGAAGGAAAATAGAACAATGAGGAAGAAATAAAAGTGGAAAATATTGATGTAATAGACATAAATGAATTAGAAATGGCTTTGAAAACCACTAAGAATAGGAAAGCAACAGGATTAGATAATATAAATATGGAATTAATCAAATATAGTGGAATATTGTGTAAACTACGAATACTTCATCTAATTAATATATGTTGGCAGACCTATGGGATTCCAACCACTTGGAAAACAGCAATTGTCAAGAATATATTCAAAAGAGGAGACCGGAGAAATTGCGAGAATTACAGAGGGATTAGCTTAATGAATACTGGCTACAAAATATATACGAAAATAATAAATAATAGATTGAGAAACATAACAGAAGTAATAATAAGTGAAAATCAAAGTGGATTCAGAAAGGGAAGGTCATGTATAGACACTGTCTTTACACTGAAACAACTCATAGAAAAGAGAAGAGAACATAACTTAGAAACTCACATAGGATTTATAGATTTGGATAAGGCCTTCGATCGAGTAAACAGACAAAAATTATGGGAAATATTACGAATGAAAGGATACCCGCTGTGCCTTGTTGAAACAATAAAGACATTATATGAAGACACAAATATAATTATAGATACCGGATTCAAAAGAACAGATGCAATCAAAACAAATACTGGATTACGACAAGGATGTAGTTTATCACCCACTTTGTTTAATATATATATAGACGATATTTTTAATAAATGGAAAGTTTATGTAAATCCAGGAATAAGAATGGATAATAAAATGTGCATAAATAATCTTTTATTTGCTGACGATGTAATCATAATACAGAAAAATGAAGACGACTTACAGAAATCAATGCATGCATTAAATGAAATATGTAAATTATACGATCTAAAATTTCTGTAAGGAAAACGAAGACCATGGCTTTTAGAGGAAGAGATCCAGTGAGAACCAAAATTATTTTAGAAAATCAAAGTATAGAACAGGTGTCTAGTTTCAGATATTTGGGCTGTGATGTTGGCTACAATGTGGAAAGAGATATTGACTCCAAAATAAATAAATTTCAGGACGGTGTGTGGAACAATACAGAGAACATTCAAAAATAAAATTAGAAAAGAAACCAAGATAAAAATGTATAATGTTATGGCGGTTCCCACAATATTGTATGGATGTGAAACTTGGGCTCCAGTGAAAAGACAGAAGGATAGAATACAGACGGCAGAGATGCGGTTCCTAAGACAAGTAAAAGGATGTACAAGACTTGATAGAATAAGAAATGAGGATATAAGAGAAGAATTGAAAGTACAGCCTTTATTGGATAAAGTCACGAATTACAGACAGAAATGGATTGATCACATGGATGGAATGAGCAAGGAGAGATATCCATTGTTAGCCAGAAATTATCAAGCAAGAGGAAGGCGTGATGTTGGAAGACCTAGAAGACGTTGGGCTGATGCAATATGAAGTCGGAACGGGCAATTGCCTAATCCCTGGAGTGATGATGATGATGATGACCTTTCCTTCTTCTTGCAGGTGGATACCACTCCAATCCTGGGTAACCTTTCTTCTTGTTTTCGTTGTACGTGCTCATACCAATTTAATTGCTTATATCTTATATAATCTACTATTGAATATCTGATAATAATTTTTTCTCGTATGACTGTATTTTTCTTATTTTTTCTAATTTTGAACATCTTGCTGCTCTCCTCAAGAAATCCATTTCCATCGACATACATTTTTATTCTAAGTTTTTGTTGAATTTATAATGATGATAATAATAATAATAATAATAAAGTAAAAGTAAAAGTAAAAGTAAAGTGATCCCACAACAGACCCGGAGGCCCTTGGGGTAGTAGGAGGTTAAGACTCCCACTTTATGTCAGCCGGGTTGTCAGCCCTGCGTGACGGCCGCCTTTACCCCCAGAACAAGCGTCTGGTACTCATTTCCGTTAGAGGTTGAGTCGACCCCAGGGCCATAGTGCCGCCAGAGGGTTTAGGTCAGTTTAAAAATCCTGACCCCAACGGGACTTGAACCCTCGACCCTCCGGCTTGTAGCTCAGTGCCTTAACCACTACGCTACGGCGTGCCCCCAATAATAATAATAATAATAATAATAATAATAATAATAATAATAATAATAATAATAATAATAATAATAATAATAATAATAATAATAATAATAATAATAATAATAATAATAATAATAGTAATAATAATAATAATAATAATAATGATAATAATAATACTAATAATAATACTAATAATTATAATAATAAAATTATTAATATTATTACGTTTTATTTTATGAAATATGAATATTAAATATTGTAAGATAGTATCATTACAGAGAGGGTTACAGGGCTCCACTTGAAAAGTTTTGATAATAATAGATTCTATAAAGAAGACCACTTTTATAAGGAATATGTAACTCAAATACATTGTTAATGATTTTTCTGATTATTGGTGGAAGTGCGCCTCGTAATATCAATTAGTTGTAATTTTGCTTTGCACTGCCTCAATCTCCCCACACAAGTTTGTTGTGAGGATTATATAAGAATAATCCCTGAATTCTGTAATCTTACTGACACGATAATACAAGAAAATGACGCTAGGGGAAAGAGAAGAGAGACATATAGTATCTAAGAGCAAAGTTATCGTAACACGAAACATCTGCACCGCAGTATCTTCGCTACACTTCATACATTCTTTCAAGAAACTATAAATCTTCGTGCAAGCATATTGGTGGTGTGATATCTGATGCGCTGATATCAGAATTTGAGATATTTATTCATACACATACAACCAAAAGACTTTCTGTGACCCAGATTACTGATGTAAGTCATCTGTCCTCTTTCAAGATGGTAGACGTGCAAAATCTACTTCCACACTGTTCTTTGGAACATTTCTGCATGATGTGTTGTACATTGTGTGATTTCTTATCGCAGCACCAATAATCCTGGCTTCGGTAACCGTTATTCACAGAGAGACCTACTTCACATGTTTGAAGGATTCTTTAAAAGTAAGAAGTTCACACAATAGCTTTTCTAAATTGTCAACAAAGATTTTCCGTTAACATGTGGGATGGAACTGTGGGTTTTCATATAGTGGGATATATAATTAACTGTTGCAGCTTACCTACAGTTCCTTGCAGACCGCAAACCCTGATCTGCAGTGCGCAACATTCTGTGATAGAGAGCTCAGTATTGATACGCGAACAAAATAACCGTGGACTATGTGGTACATTAAATTTAACAAGAGGGACCTGTTGCATGGCCAGCAGTTTATGTAACCTAACGCTAGCTATTTTTTTTTTCGATCTGTGTCAAGGGTTATGGTGTACGAAACTCGAATTTAAATCAGAGTTTAGCTTATATTCCGAATCAATCATGCGTTTCACCACATCAGAGTAAGAGGAGATAATTTAATATTTACAGGGTGAGTCTATATTCCCCATACAGAGTTTAAGGAGTTATAGAGGGGATCAAGACAATTAAATTTAACATAGGAACCTAAGTCCCGAAATTCACCGCTTTTTCCTTACACATAAAATACTACTACAACACATGTTGCTCTCTCCGACTCCTGCTGTCTGTCGTCTGGAACTACCTACAAGAATGGTTCGATGTGACGACCACCGACTTCAGTACAGATGCAGTACTTCCGTACCATGTTCTCGTACACATAATCACCAAACCCTTGTCCTCCAACATCTACCGCAGTCATAACTCGTACAAGGAGTCTATCAGCTTCGCAGAGTGGGTTTCTCTTGCTGGATTTCGGTTTGAATTTCTGTGCCTTGAAGTTAAAAATTACATTTTTTTTTTGGAAACGGTCTTGGTAGGTTACATCACAATGCTTCTTTGACAGAAATTCCAAGGTGGGGTTCGGCATGTAATAGTTGATAGCTTCTTTGTAAAATGTTTTCATCTTTTAAATGATCTAATAGTGTGTATCCAGCAGTCCTCCAGATATACGGGGTGAATCATAAATATAGCTATACGTTTGATCGCGTTGTATGAAGAAAATATTACCATTACAGGAAATATGAAATTACCGTTGGAAGGCAATTATTCAAATTATAACAATGGAATAAAACTTACATCATTAGTCAAAATGGCGTTGATATGCAACAGAAAATTACAATTGCTACATGGGCAATGACGTATCTAATTATCGCGAGGCCGCAAGACGGGCAAGACGTGAGTTTAACGTAGTATTGCAGCCGTCGACTGTGGGGAAGTGGAGAAAACGACTGCTGGAAACGGGAAGTATGCAGAAAATCAAACCTCCTGAAGGCCTCGCATTAGCACGGATGCAGAAACAAGGAAGAGAATTGTGGAGGCGCTCGATTCTAGCCCACAAAAATCATTGCTTAGTGTTGTTGTAAGTGATTTGTTTTGTTCTATTGTTGTAATTTGAAGGATTCCCTTTCCAACGATAACATCATATTTGCTTTAATAATATTTTCGCCACAAACGTATAGCCGTATCTCATTTCAGTAGAATATTATTATTAATTATTATTATTATTACTTTATTATAATAATAAATAATAATTATTAGACAGCTTCCATCAATCATTTGACGATGTGGTCACAGCTGGCTTTTGAATTCCCATCACACCGCCTCTTCCAGATTTATTTTGAATAATAATAATAATAATAATAATAATAATAATAATAATAATAATAATAATAATAATAATAATAATAATAATAATAATAATAATAATAATTATTATTATTATTATTATTATCACTCAACATCATATTATTATTATTATTCAAAATAAATCTGGAAGAGGCGGTGTGATGGGAATTTAAAAGCCAGCTGTGACCACATCGTCAAATGATTGATGGAAGCTGTCTACACTTGAATGAAGATCGATATGAGACAACTGAGCTGTCTTGGAGCTATTAATTCGTCATCAATCTGACTACAGATTCTTTCAGAACTTTGAGTGTCTTCTAAATGTTCGCTTTGCTTTGCCATAGGCCTAACTTTGATTACTAAATTTTCAAGATAGCGTAACGAACTATAATTGCCAACTATATTTTCTACTACTGTTACAGCTATTTCACGGAATCGCAACAATATTGAGACTTAAAACAATAAATGCATCGTATTCACGTAGTCTCAAGACAACCCTTGAGGTAGCCAGACGCAGTCTCTAGCGAAACGTCGGGGAACTATAAGCCTCACGACCACGGCCTACAACCCGAAAATCTTCTTCAAGATCATCATAATAAATGCATCACTTGCATAAAGTACCTTTGGAACAACTTTTTTCTGGATATGAAAGGTGAAATCAAATTTTAACTGCCACCTTCAATCATAACGCATATTTCTACATATAAATCAATTTAATTGAATACTACGATGCTGTTGCACGGTTTTTAAATATTTTCCTTGTAAGGCTATAGATTACACTACTCACTACATTGTGGAAAGCAACGTGATTTTTTTCTACACTTTAATTCAACCTAGGAAGTTACTACAGACCTTATAGGCTACACCAGTGTCCCCCTACTTACGGAGGACAGATGTTGCCAAACTCATAATAATGGTATTTGTTTGTTAAGGAGGGGTGGAGCGGCAAGATTAGCAGTACTTTTTCCAAATGTATGTACTATACATTAAAAAAAAACATAGTTTGTCTTTTACGGCATGCAAACTAGTTTTGTAGTAAATATGACAGTCGACACTTTCACACAGGATAGTACAGGTCCACACGAGCTCAGTGACAAGTGGTGACTTTTTTTTTCTTTACAAGGGGGTGGCTTGGATGACTACAACTTACAACTTTGTACCTGATGTATTGCTATCTTCAGTTTTATATAAGGAATTCTCTCAAGAAAATACTGTTAAAATGGCAACCCAGTTCCCTACTCCAAACACACAGTAACTTCCTGGGTCGAATCTCTGAGTGTAGTAAGCACGCCATGCGTTACTATATCCTACAATTTTAATTTAATTTCCTTTCGTTCTGATAGAAATAGCGTAAGTTATACTCGTGTTAGTCGGCCTCGGTGTACTATTGGTTGCGCTCCTTGCATTAGGTCCCGAGGGTCGCGGTGTTCAAACGCGGCCGTCGTCGATTAATTTTTTAAGACTTAAAAATCCATGGAGCAAGTCCTGCGGGACAGACTTTAAGCCGCGTAGATCCCAAGTCTGAAGATTTTCGGGCTTGGAAAATAATCTTAAGCCTTAAAAAATGGGTATTTAAACAAAACATTTACTAATCAATTGAGTTGGCGTTTACTTGATGAAAATCCAAATTTATTAATTAAATAAAGTTAAATTTTCAACTTGATTTGAATGAATCCCCTTTGTTAAATTAAAAAAAATAAATAAATATTGTTGTATTGTTGCTTAGATCAGTTGGAACACAATTCATAATTTGTTAACATGTCTGAAGAAGGTACAGTGTACCGAAACAGCTGTCACTGAATTATATAATAAATATGAAAACCAAATAAAACTACGTTTTATTTTTATTTAATTAATAAAACATTTACTGACCTCAACGTCCTAGTAATACCCTGGTTGCCTGCTAGATGTCTCATTGAGTTGGTGTGCAGACCGCATGCCATTGATAGATCAGACGTTCGAATAGCGTAGATGGTTAAACTACTTACAGCAAGATGAAATGTATGTGAAAGCCAGGGTTAAAATCCTCCAATAATTTTTGTCAACGGCCATACCATGTTGAAAATACCGGTTCTCGTCCGATCATCGCAGTCAAACAACATTGGGCGTGGTTAGTACTTGGATGGGTGACCGTTTGGGAACACCACGTGCTGTTGACATCTTTTTAAATGTCCGTCGCCGTGGCGTAATCGGTAGAGTCCCTACCTTCCACTCCGGCGACCTGGGTTCGATTCCTGGCGAGGTAGGGGATTTTAAATCTCCACCTTGGGTCTGGGTGTGTGTGTCCTGTCCTTGTGTCTATGTGAGAATAAAAGAAAGTTAACAAAACAGGTAAAACAAAAGGGAAACAAGTTAAAACAAGAAGGAAAAACAGTATATAACGAAAAAAAGAAAGAAAAAACATCTATTGGCAAGTAGGTAACTAAATTAACTTGGTCTCTACTGCTTTCTGCCTTAGTTGATGTTGTACTGTAAACAAAGTCACAGCAGTTATCCTTCCGCTGCCATCTGTGATTGGCGGAGCGATAGTACTATTTTACGCGCCATCTGACTTGCTGTCAAATTCCGGTGGCATTATACTTTTCACCAAAACTTAAGTACCTTACCTCACACCACTACCTCAAGTCAGCTATTAGCGATCCTTTAAAACATTTTGCTGTAAACATGTCAGCATCTTATTGCAAGACAATAATTATTGTTGCTTTTCTTCACAGGTTTTTAGAAGCAGGATATAAATGTTGTCTTTTGTTCACTGGAATGTATGAGTGGAAAAGAGAAAGGGTGAGTCCAAGGTAGTTTCTGGAAATGAGGTGCTAAAGGTTTGGCAAAAACTATAATTTACCAAAGTCGCATGCATCTACAGGTATTTTAGAAATTATAAAAACATTATTTAAAGTAACAAACTTGATAGGCCTAAACGTTTTTCAATTCATTTCGAAAGATGGAAGTGGCAAAATAGTTATGCTACTAATACACATGATCTCTAGTATTCAACACGAGCGGCCATGTTGGAATAACTGAAATCCCTCTTCGTCTGCGCGAAATGGTGTTATATTTAAATATATATAAATCTATACTTACTGTTCACCATTGTCATTTTTTAATAATTTATATTGTTTTTTTATTATTTTACTATTATATTTGCGATAATTTTGTTCATACATAGTAGTTATATTATATAAAATGTAGATTTATCAGGGAACTATGTTTTCATCTACGCCGCTGGACAACGATGTCACTAGGTGCATGTGGCCAATGAAATCACACTTAACCACGTGCGTCTGTTTACATTACAACCTAAACGAAGGCGAAATAAGTATAGTGACACCTGTCAAGAGAGAGGCTATGTCTCAGAATTGGGCTATCACATATTTGTTGTTGGAGAGGTTAGCTACATTACGAAATTTATGTTAAGTTTTTTAATGATGCAGGGTATTAGAGACAAGCGAGACAACATAACCGGTCTATTGTTGTATGTGGAAATCCTGTTTTCCCAAGATTCATAGCTATCTTTGCAGGGTCCATATTGAATAGTTGGTTAAGGCGGTAAGCTATAAACCAGAAGATCATGGGATCGAATTCCAGTGGGTCAGAATTTTTAAACTTTCCTAAACGTTCTGGAGGACCTGGTCTTGGTGTCTAGCCTCTAATGGAAATGAGTACGAGACACTTGTTCTGGGGGTAAAGGTGGCCGTCGTGCACGATCGACAATCCGACTAACATTTCGCGTCGATTGTCTACAAATGTGGGAGCCTTAAAACTTCTTCCACCGCAAGGGCGTGTAGTGGGATCACGTTACCCTCATATCGATATTTCTTCTACTTCGTGAAATTAGGTCTTTTGACCTATTTTCACATCAAGTGGGATTTAATTAATCTTCCCATCTAGTAACTAGTAACTATATCGATATTTAAGTTATTTTATTATTTCATGTCAAATTCTAATGCATCCTTTCCCTTTTTCTTATTTTTGTCGTACTACATAATATATATGTATACCGCAGGTCTCTAAATACAATTCTACAGAACATCTTTTTTTCTTGCTGCCTGTTTCTATTTTTTAAATCGTGATACAATCACCTTTAAATAATTAATTCAATATATGTCATAGAGAAGACTGTGTACCGGAAGATGTGTTTACATTTTAAACATGTTTTAGATAGAAATAAAATATAAAATAATGTAGTATATAATTCATTGCATCACAAGTCCACTGTTACACATGATATTTTAGCGTACTATCATTGTGTCATCGCAGTTATGAACAAATGCACAGTATCACTGCCCCCTTGTTAGTTTTTTTTTAAATAATTACATATATTTGAATGTGTATTATGAATGCCGAATGTGTGCAGCTCCTCTAACGTTGGGAATAATTATTTATGAATAGAGAGCGATCTCTTAGCTGTTACATTCACATCCTAGAAGCACATCTCTGCGCATGTGCAGCATTCCCGCCTTCACAGTGTACACTTACGTCTACCTGCAATCGAAAAGCCGGAGTGAACACGGACCGATCCATTTGTGAAGTGTTAATAACCGTGTTTATCTGTTTGTTTGTTTGTTAGTGCAGTGCAGTGCAGTGACATGTGTGGAATAAGCTTACTCCTCAGTATCCTGGTTTTCCATTCGACTCACATTTTAACAGGTCAGTCTACTTTTATCAAATCATCTTGAATACAATAAATTTACGTGACAGGTGATTTACGTACTAAGACATATCAACAATAAGTTTTTTCTTTAATTATGGATTGAGAAAAGTAAGAAACTAACCGATAGATAAATAGTTTCAAGAATAAGATAATTAATGTTTAGTTAGTAGATATTTCAAAGCAAACTAACCAAATTCATCTACTTTACATACTTTTGTACTTATTTACTTCAACAGGGGTCGATCTGGCGACCATCAAGCTCGTGACACATATAATAACGTGCGATTCATGTTCTGGTACACTCGTTCCATCTTATTGTTATTGCGACAAAGCGAAGTTCCTTTATTTTTCCTTTGACTTTGAACTTTTGGTGAAATCAGTAAATGTTTGTTTGTATAAATGTAATTAAAAAGTGGACATCCAAATTTCGATATAATTGTGGTTTTAAAATGAAGCTTAGGACCACTAAACATAAAAATCACAAAAAAAATTGCGGAAACAAAGCAATGATGTAACATTTTATAAGCGCTACAAAATACACATTTCACTAGTTTACTGTACGAGACATCCCCATTTCGATATAAATTTTGAATTAAAATGAAGCTTAGGATCACCAAAGATGAAAACTCAAGAAAATCTGCGGACCATCACTAAAGACACTAGGTTGGAGTAATAGTTTCTTATACATAATTAAGTTAGGTTAGCTTTTAGTTTCTTACACATATTTTATAATTTATTTACTTTGCTGTAATTTAATATTGTCTAAATGCCATTCTATTTATTACTTTCACAGGTTAGAGTAATTGAAATAAGATAGGTTTAGCTTTTAGGTTATTATACATGTATTCTAATAAATTATATTACAAATTTGGAAGATTATGTTATAAATAAGTGGTATCTATTTATTGAATATTTTGTTAGGGCTAATTTGCCGTTTTTCATTTTCGAGAAATTCATACGATGACATATCGATTATTATCGACAATCGATTCAGTTGAACCATTTTTTCTTAATAAACTCTGTGTGAGGATGTGCTTATTATTACATTTCAAAGTCTGTATTATGTAATTTTGGAAATATAGTATTTGGAAATACATTAATGCATTTTAATTACAATAGGATATTTATTATATTTTCGCATCTGTATTGAAGAAAATATGTTTTCACCCTGGACTAACGTCTGCACATCGAATCTGACGTCACGACCACAATGGTAGTCACTTCGTTCAGGTAATATAGGGAATAGTGCTTTATAAATTATTATTCCGGTGTGGTCTCGAGGTAGCGTGCTGCCTTGACACGCAGCGGGCCCGGGTTCGATCCCGGTCGGGGCAGTTTTCCTGGGTGAGGTTTTTATTGGGGTTTTTCCTCACCTGTAAGAGAAATGCCAGGAAAACTTTAAGGCCCAATTGGTCCCCGAAATTATATGACCATCATCCTTATCATTATCATCATCATCATCCTTCAGCGGTGTGGAAAGCAACGGGAAGCTACCACACCTAACAATTTCCTAGTACCGCTTGCCAGCAATCGCATGAAAATGCTATGATTGCATTGAAATACCTGCCTTCGGGCAGGAATTACTTATGGATGGAAATTGTTATTTTACAGCTTTGTTTCTGGATGGTCCGCAATTTTTTTTATATTTTCATCTTCGACGTTTCCTGAGCTTAAGTTTACAACCTAAATTACTATTAAAATTGAAATGCCCACTTTTAGGGCCGGACACTACGAAAATTGTACTTTTCCGGACAAAGGTTCATTAAAAATATTATCTACAATTGTTATTTCCCTGAATAAGTACTAGACGTTTGTAACAAACATTTTTGAACACCCTATATATATATATATATATATATATATATATATGATATGAAAAGAAAAATGAATGCTTGAGTCGGGATTCGAACTCGAGTCTCTAAAGTCTGTACCTTTAGCGCTCTAACCAACTGAGTACTCAATAATTCTTGAGTAGCTCAGTTGGTTAGAGCGCTAAAGGTACAGACTTTAGAGACTCGAGTTCGAATCCCGACTCAAGCATTCATTTTTCTTTTCATATCATATTTGCCTTCATTGCCAAATGTCAAAAATATATTTATAATATCTATATATATATATATATAGAGAGAGAGAGAGAGAGAGAGAGAGAGAGTGTGTGTGTTTATATTAACTTACATCTCTGAATATCTATATTTATCGATTGTGTATCCCCTCTGATAGATACAGTTGTTGGGTAACGTTAAACATTTTCATGCCAATCATTTCTTAGTTTGACGCGTACTCAACTTCAAGTAATTTTCCATTCGGCATCGATTCCGGGTTTATTTCTTATAATATCTGTACGTTTATATCATTTTTACACCCTATAATTTTTGTATAACACAGGAAATAATTTCATTTATGAAGGAAAAAAGTATATCTCCATACTTTTCAGCCCTGAATTAATATTCTGTAATATTATTCAAATTCATCGAAATTAAGGTTAATGATAATCTTACAGCTCGTTATTGGCTCGTTTCCCTTGTACCAGGACTTACCTTTAATATAAATGTATTTTAAAATAATGTTATTACTATAAATCTAGTTTATTTATAAACGAACCCAACAAATATAAATAAATTCCCATAATTAAAGAGAAGAGCAGCACGCTAGCGTCTAGCTCACATAGTAACATTTACGTCTAACATAACAATCTCTAATTTTATTTATTAAATATTTTAATCGTCAGATTGAGCCGACCAATCACTTTAAAATTTAATAGATCTGTTACCGTTATAATGTTTCGAATGTTAGTCATAAACAGAAACACATCATATCTGTTTACATCAGAAATGTTCTACACACGTTTTTACTTTAATAAAAAAATGAGTTATAGCAATCCTCTCTCCTTATTAATAGTGTTGATGATTATGATAACAACAACAACAACAACAACAACAACAACAACAATAATAATAATAATAATAATAATAATAATAATAATAATAATAATAATAATAATAATAACAATAATAATGGGATCTCGGACAAGCGAATGCAACCGCACGAAGTTAAAAATCATGTAATGTTGCATTCACTAGGTTAGGACGAAAGGTTGAGAGAGCGTACCGCTTAGTGATAGCTTCAACAAGTAAACATCCAGTCACAGTATGATACAAAATAAATGTCCGTAGTTAAGTATACGCATATTTTATACACTTCTAATATGACACAGAAATCAATTGTTTATCATCATTACTTTGTCAAGAAACTAATTACAGGCTCGCAGTGTCACACCAAACCCACGGATTATTATTTTGACCTTAGACACAAATGTGAAGATGATAATAATAATAATAATAATAATAATAATAATGTAATAGTAATATGTATATATATATTTCCGGTTTTAACAATGTTGATACATTTTTCTGGTACAAATGATTTGTCTTCAAATTTGCTTTATAATTTTCCTCCATTCGTCCCTATTATAGGCTAACACATTAATTCCCCATTTCCCATTTCTTCAAGGTTTCTGCAATCCCTTGGATCTACGTGAGATTTGGTCGTTCTTTCCTTCTCGTTCCTGATGATAATAATAATAGGTATAGTAATAACAATAATAATGATCATAATAGTCCTATCATTATAGTAATGATAAAATGATGATAATAATAATAATAATAATAATAATAATAATAATAACAGTAAGAGTAATGGTAATAATGATAACAATAATAGAAAACAATAATAATAATAGGAATACTAATATAAATAATAATGGTAATAATAATAGTAATAATAATATAATAATAACTATAATAATAAAAGTAATATTAACGTTATTAATAATACAGTAACAGTAATAATAATAATAATAATAATAATAGTAATAATGATAATAATAATAATAATAATAATACTTACTTACTCACTGGCACTATCGAACCCGTAGGTTCATGGCCGCGCGGACATAAGCTCTCCATGCATCCCTATCCTGAGCTAATGCTTTCCAATCCTTCCCTGTATAACCTAATTCCCTCAAATCATAGTTAATATCATTTTCCCACCTCATTCTTGGTCTACCAACTGGGCGTTTTCCCACTGGCTTTCCTACAAGAAGCTTCCATGCAAGTCTTTCATTCCCCATACGTGCAACATGTCCTGCCCATCGCAGTCTACGATGCTTAACTGTTCTTATTACATCTGGCTTCCTATAAAGACCATGTAGTTCATTGTTATGAATAATAATAATAATAATAATAATAATAATAATAATAATAATAATAAGGTAATAATAATAGTAATAATAATTATAATAATAACAGTAATATTAAAGTTAATAATTATAAAGTAACAATAATAATAATAGTAATGGCAATAATAATAATACATTTGCTCATTGCACTGTTGAACCCGGAGATTCGCGGCCATGAGATATCCAGACATTCTTAATCTATCGGTTATGACAATTTCGGTGTTTTGTTAAGGGTAATTATCCTATTTTCTCCCTTCAGAATGCAAATAAAGCCATGGATCACGTGTACAGACTTAGAACATATAATAACAACATCTAATCTGTAGTGTATGACCCATAAGAAATATTCGTCGGCTATGTAACGTTCAGATTTGAATGGGCCAGTTGTTAATGAAATATTCTCAATTAGAACAAATTAATGAGGATCCTTAACTTAAAATGGAGTGTCAATATACGAGGACATAACTTCTGCTGGAGCAGCATCCTCCTGACGTATTAATAATAAGATTACTTTAATGTTATCTGCCTTTATTAATGATAATTACAAGGATCATATTAGCTTTAAATATAATTACAATTTAAGAACATTAAACTGAAAAAATATAAAACTATTATTCTACCACTTTTACGCAAACGTAGCATCATCTATTCCATTAAGGATAGATGAAAATTGTGTGTAGCGGTGTTTCAGAATAAGGAAAGTTCTTAGGAAAACTATGAACGAGACACACACGGACAAGTTAATGGATGGACAAAACTGCACAACAATGAGCTACATGATATTTATGGAAAACCAGATGTTATATGAACAGTTACATTTCACAGACTGTTATCGGTAGAAATTAAACATAGGCTCAATTCTGGAAATGCGTGCTATTATGCATTACAGAGACTTTTGATGTCCCACCTCCTTTCAAAAAACGTTAAACTGAAAATATATAAAACTATTATTCTACCAGTTATATTATATGGATGCGAAACATGGACTCTTACTTTAAGGGAGGAAAGGAGAATACTAATTTGAGAATAAAGTACTTAGGATTTTTTTTTGGACCAAAGAGAGAAGAACAGACAGGTGAATGGAGAAGACTACATAACACTGAAGTACAAGGTCTTTATAGGAGACCAGATATAATAAGAACAGTTAAGTCTCGTAGACTGCGATGGGCAGGACATGTGGGACGTATGGGGAATGAATGACGTGCATGAAAACTTCTTGTAGGAAAACCAGAGGGAAAACGCCCAGTCGGTAGACCAAGAATGAGGTGGGAGAATAATATTAACTACGATTTGAGGGAAGTAGATTATACAGGGAATGATTGGAAAGCATTAGCTCAGGATAATAATAATAATAATAATAATAATAATAATAATAATAATAATAATGATTTATTTTTGCTGGCAGAGTTAAGGCCATAAGGCCTTCTCTTCCACTCAACCAGCGAATAGTAAAATTATACAAAAATTACGTACATATTACAATTTTAAGATATTAAAATACAGACTAAACAAAATACAATGATGATGGATCTAATACTAGCTAATGCTAACAAAAACATAGAATATAATAAAATTAAAATGATATAAAATAAAGTAAGTAGCTTCCTACATGATTATTAATAGAATGCTCTATATAGTTGTTATGTAGTTAATGTTTTCATTGTGTCGAACTTAAGATATCAGTTAATTTGGATTTAAATAATGATAGCGATTGACAGTCCCTGACGTGACTGGGAAGTGAGTTCCATGCTCTAGCCATAGATATTGTGTAAGATTCAGAGTACAGACAGGTCCTGTGTTGTGGTATCAAAGTAAAGAAGAGTCTTGTGATCTTGTTCCTAAATTGTGATGAGCCGATAAATGTTGAAAACGTGTTGTTAAATAAGTTGGTAAATATGTGTGCAGAATTTGGAATAGTAAGGTATGTGAATGTAAAGTTCTTCTGTCATTTAGGCGTAGCCATGATAAGGCCTGAAATGAAGGAGACACGTGGTCATAACGACGGAGATTGAATATAAATCGAATGCACGCATTATGAGCACGCTGTAGTCTGTCAGATAGATCAGTTGTAAGATTAGTCAGTAATATGTCGCAGTAGTCGAAGTGTGGCATTATAAGAGTCTGTACAAGTATTTGTTTTAATTTTGTAGGAAGGAAGTTTTTAAAACTATTTAGGGAGTGAAGAATTGAGAACACTTTCTTGCAGGTATTATTCACCTGGATTTTTTACAGTCTAGGTGTTGGTCCATATAGATACCCAGATTTTTTACTACTGAGCTGTAGGGGATATTTTTGTCATTTAGGAGAATGGTAGGGATATTTTCGTAATTTATAATGCTTTGGATTCGCCGATGTCCTATAATTATGCACTGTGTCTTGTCAGTATTTAGATTAAGTCCATGTTTCTTCGACCATTGGGAAATTGAGTCTAGGTCACTATTTAATTTGTCTAGTGTGTCATGTACATCGTCAGGATGGGAGTGAATGTAAATTTGCAAATCGTCAGCGTATAGGTGATATCGACAATAGGTAAGTCTAGTGGATATATCGTTAACATAGATAGAGAACAGAAGTGGTCCTAACACTGAACCTTGTTGGACGCCACCCTTCAGTGATAGCCAGGATGAGGAAAGTTCTGCATTGGATACACATTGCTGGCGACCATGAAGATAGGATCCAAGCCAGTTAACAGCATTGTCAGAAAGATTCAGAGCGCGTAATTTTGCTATTAATATGTCAGTGTCAACAGTGTCGAAAGCTTTGCTGAAGTCCAAGAGTGTAAATATTGTCATGTGGCCACTGTCCATTGCCTCACGCGTATCTTCGGTAACTTTAAGAAGTGCGGTTGCCGTACTATGGCCTGTCCTAAAACCTGATTGGTATGGGTCGAGTATGTTATGAGTGTTAAGGTAATCAGTTAATTGTTCATGAACAATGCGCTCCAAGGCCTTAGATAGGACTGGGAGGATGCTGATTGGTCTAAAGTCGTTTGGTGTTACAGGTAATTTAATTTTAGGGATTGGTCTGACTATAGCTTTTTTCCAGAGTTCGGGGTAAGTTGAGGTCATAATTGAGGCATTGAATATATGGGTTACAGTTGGGAGTATGACATGGAGTATTTTCTTTAAAAAGTCGATACTTATATTGTCTATACCTTGTGTTTTAGTTCTAATGCGGTCCAGGGATAGTTTAACGTCGATTGGCATTATATAGGAAAAGAAGAATTTTTCTCGGGAAGGAGTAGGTGTGGATAGGAGCTCATCTATAGTTTGTTGTTTGGTCGTAGTGTTTATGTTAAGTGTGGCATATGATATGAAATGTTGGTTTAGATCGTCCAGTGATATGTTAATGCTCTCTCCTTTGGTTGTCGGCTGCCGTAGGCCCATTGATCTAATACGTTTCCACATATCACTTGCATTTGTGTTTGGATCAATGAGACTATGAGCATACCGCAACTTAGCGTTCCTAATGTTTTGATTCGTTTTGTTTCTTAATGTCTTATATTGTCTTAAGTTAGCGTCACTTTTGTCCCGTCTATATTTTCGAAAAGCAGCATCCCTCTCAGCCATCAGTAGTCGAATTTCGTGGGACATCCAGGGAGCTGGGGATTTAGTAATTCGTCTAGTCTTCAAGGGGGCATGTTTGTCGTAAAGTTCTAATATCATATTGTTAAATTTAAGCAATTTTTCGTCAATTGTGAATAGGGTCCAAATATCATGCCACGGCATGTCGATAGCGTCTGCAATTAGAGCTTGCTGGTTAATTTTTTTAAATTTCGATACGTTAATAATTTAGGACGAGTCCTAGGACACTGGAGAGAGTATTCGATATATATGACGTCATGGGCTGATATGCCGGGGGCAGGTATTTGTCCGTAGTTTATAATTTTCTGTGAATTTGTCGTGGCTATGATGTCTATTAATGTATCAGTCGTCGATGTGTGATGAGTTGGTTGTAAAGGCAAGACATACATATTGCATGCGTGAAATAATGCCAGTAGTTCTGATGATGAAGATGAGGAAGAAAGTAAGTTAGAGTTAAAGTCGCCCATTACTATAACATGCTGATAATGCGGCAGTAAACTTAATAAGGGTGTTTCTATGTCACTAAGATACTCTACTTTCGGAGGTTTGTACACCACACACAGGAGACATCTCTGTAAACTAGCTGAAATTTCAATGAAGAGGAATTCTGGTCGTGCATTGTAATCAGGGGATATAGATGTATGGAGAGCTTATGTCCGCGCGGCCATGAACCTACGGGTTCGATAGTGCCAGTTAGTAAGTAAGTTACCGATAGGTTATATGGGGCGAATGGGGAATGAAAGAGAGGCAAGTAGCCATATTTTAACAATACAGGAGGGAAAACGTCCAGTAGTTAGAAATGTGAGAAAAAAACTATGTGTCGAGGGTGGTGAACTATACAGGGAATAGTTCAAAACAAGAGAGGGATATATGGAGAGGTTATGTCAGCGCGGCCATGAACATCAGGGTTTGGTAGTGCCAATGAGTCTTATAATTAGTATGTTAATTGTGATAATAACAGCATAAGATAATAAAAATATATACAGAACTAATCAATTGCTAATGGCAATTGCACAATGCAAAAGTGAGAAACTTTTTTTCGAAAATATAGGTGTTCATTATATATTTCAACCTCCTGAATTCGAAAATTATATTCAAAACATCGTATCACCCATAGGTTTTGCACAAATCGCATTGTTTGCATTAATTATGACATGCACGAAAACATCTTATGAAGGTCAGAAGCATTGCAAATGGCGCTTGTCCGTCCCGTGATGTATTTGTGTAAGGAAGTATCTGTTAGTGTATAATCTTTACCTGAGGCTGTGTAAACTCTCCTGACTATGTTTGTTATACCTGTGCTTTATTTGTGGTAAAAATAAGACCGAAGAATCATTACTGACTTCGTGCCTATTTCGGAGTGAAATTAGGCGACATCAATAAATCATGGGCTCCACATATCGTGTGTGTTGTGTGTAGAACATTTATGACGGTGGACGGCGGGAATGAGGAAGTAATTACGATTTGACATCCCTATGGTATGCCGAGAGTAACAGAATAATACCTACGACTGCTACTTCTGTTCTTGTAAGGTTAAATGTTTCAACAAGAAGAACAAGAAGAGTATTGAGTACCCGAACAGCATTCGCTAAGCGATACATTCTGTTCCACATGGCTCGGATATAGCTGTACCACAGCCTCTGCAGACATTACATACGGACGACAGTGATTACACAGATACAGTGCAAAAGACGGATGATACTGATTTTGAAATAGGCATATTTGAGCCTTATTCTGTTCATTCAGATGAAAATTAGACTGAAGAATTATTACTGCCTTCGTGCCTATTTCGGAGTGAAATTAGGTGTCATCAATAAATCATGGGCCCCACATATCGTGTGTGTTATGTGTGTAGAATATTTATGACAGCGGGCAGCAGGAAAGAAGTTATTACTATTTGGCATCGATGCACACCGAAGAATGGAAGGAACCGATCTTCTCCCTAAGACACGTGTTCACGAGGACCGCCACACATGGATTCCACTACAGAGTATGTACCAAAAAAGGGTTCCACCTCGCATCGAATCAGTGCCTCTGCAAACTATGTGACCAAAAATGTCAACAATACCACCTTATTGACTGTATAGCAAGAAGAAAGCCTTTAAAATTCTATGCAGATGATAATAATTTTCAGTAATTGTATTATAATGTACACAGTGTGTTTAGTAAATTTTTATATAAAAAGTGCTTTAGTCCATGATGTGGGATTAACAAAAGATAAAGCAGAGCTCCTATGGTCAAGACTCCATGAAATAAACATGTTAACAGCTGGTACGTCCATAACATTTTACAGAAAAAGGGACTTGATATTCACACAATATTTTGCTCAAAATTACGTGTTAGTGTACTGCAGTGATGTACAACGTTGGATGGGTCAGTTCAACATTACGTATGGGCCCGCTGACTGGAGAATGTTTATTGACTATTCTAAAAGAAGCCTGAAGGCAGTTCTTCTGCACAATGGTAACATGAAAGGCGCTTCTTATAGCCATTCAATATGAGGATCACAATTGAATGGTGTGTGGTTACTCAAACATTGCAAAGTTCACTGATATCTTCTGACGGATTCCGAAGCCTGATCACTCATGTCATACATTTACAAGGCATAAGACGAGCTCAAACCTAAGAAAACAAGAGCTACAACAACTTTTATTAGCCTTTTTTTTTGAGCCACATTTGTCTTGAGAAACAAATGAACATATCTCTTGTTAAGGGGGGATCTACATTTTTGAGGATAAAAAGAATCATTTTGCAATTTTTTTTCTTATAGATTGAAACTTCATCTTTAAATTAGTGAAATATTTAATTGATATCTCTATTACTTTTCGAGTTATGTTTAAAAATGTACAATGCTATCACTCGAGTGAACCCTTTAATTTTAGAGGATACATACATCTTCGGTAAGTTTGTCGCTTGTTATCCTTAACTTATTTTTTTTCAATACGGGACCAGACGCTTGTTCTAGGGTAAAGACGGCCGTCACGCAGGGCTGACAACCCGGCTAACATCAAGTGCCGATTGTCTAGAAAAAGTTAGGGCCTTAACCTCCCACTATCCCAAGGGCTCCTGAGGCCTGTAGTAGGATCACTTTACACTTTATTTTACGGTTTCCCTGATAACTCCCAAAGTTATGAAGATATTGAGATAAAAATTTGCATGAATATGTAGTTTACAGAGTTGAACAAAATGCACTACAATTAGTAATGCACATATAATGCTCTATTTAAAAAAAAGTAATTAAATTTTTTACAAAAATGAGTATACATCAATTTAAAATGAAAAATAGAATATTTACACTCTATATAATTAAACAATTGAAGTATATTTTGTAGCTACAGCATTAATGAGTAAAATAAAACAAGAATCATTAAAATACAGTAAGATCAGTAAAGTATTGGACAGGAGACGCGGGGTTTGTGCTGTGCGATGACGAAGACTTACACATGCAGACACGGGACTTGAAATGTGCGCTGACCTAGCAGCTTACGAGTACATCTCACGCATTCACAGTCACAATCAGATAGTGTACCTCGAGTATATAAGGTGCTCGGTCGCTTTTCCTTGTGAACTGAATGGCGTGTGTATAATGTAAATTGAATGACGTGTGCATAAGTGTAAACTGTATGGTGACTAATAATTTTTATACTGAATAACGTGTACTTATTTATGATCAATATTTGTTAACCCAGTCTGCCAGCCAAGTACGAAGACTTTTTGAAACAAGATTTCCGGGTGTTAAAATTCCGTCACGTTCAACAATCCATAATTTGTACAACAAATTTTATGAAGAGGTGTCAAAAATGTATGAACAACGAAGGCGAACAGTTCCAGCATCTGCTTCAATAAAGTTGCTAAGTACCAAATTTGTAAAATAGTTACAAAAATGTGTGTGATTGTATCACCGCGATCCTACGCTGTCCGTTCCCCGCTTCGAGTGCGATAAGAGTGTGTAGTGAAATCCCCGCTTCTGCTGTCCAGTGCTATACTGATCGCACTGTATATTGAAATTTAGGAAAATTATCAGGGAAACGGCAAGATAATGTTAAATTTTCAGCTAACATTTTGGATATTTAATTAACCATAACGACTGAAGTTAGATTGTACATAAGTCACAAATATTCTCACATTGTAATATAGATAACACGTACCAAATTTAATTTCTGTAACCAGCATTGTTGCTGAAAATGATATAAATTGTAATATGCTATATTTTTAATGGCTAAAGCCCTTAAATAAAACACATTTCTTAACATCCAATTTCGTAAAATATGTGCTCCACGCCATAGGGTCCTTAATAGTTGATACAATATATTTAACGTTGGATTACATACTTATATTTTTGACGACACACCACCTGAAGCTCCTCCCCATGTTAGTAATGAGTTCAATTCTGAGACCACGTCCGAGACAACACCAACATAACAAATTGGATACAACATTCACACACTTCAAAAATCTAATATTATAGGATAAGTATCATAGACAAGTGGCATTCAGGAAATATATAGGGCTACGCCGTAGCGTAGTGGTTAAGGCACTGAGCTACAAGCCGGAGGGTCGAGGGTTCAAGTCCCGTTGGGGTCAGGATTTTTAAACTGACCCAAACCCTCTGGCGGCACTATGGCCCTGGGGTCGACTCAGCCTCTAACGGAAATGAGTACCAGACGCTTGTTCTGGGGGTAAAGGCGGCCGTCACGCAGGGCTGACAACCCGGCTGACATAAAGTGCCGATTGTCTAGAAAAAGTGGGAGCCTTAACCTCCCACTACCCCAAGGGCCTCCTGAGGCCTGTTGTGGGATCACTTTACTTTACTTTTACTTTATATAGGGCTTAACATTTCCTGACATATCTCCTTCTTGAGTAGAAACTCTCAGGATTTCTTGTTCTAATTTTTTTCTGACCGGGAAACGATCCAATACCCCCCGTATTCTAGAAACGATCATACCCCTAGACCACATAGCTGGGCGTACAATTACTTTTAATACTACAAAATGTTATACAAATTTTATTAAACGGAATCTTGAAGGGGAAATGAAGGTGAATCCATTGTTCACACTTTTATGGGACAAAACAAAGTTCACTGAACATGTGAGATCAGATGCTAGGATTTGAGACAAGTGTTCCTGAAGTTCCCGTCCCGCGCCATAGCCAAGTGGATACTGGCGAAGTGCTACTTAACATGCGCTGATTCGAGTTCACACTGGGGAAGAATTTATTAAAATTTCTGGCAGGCATATGTGGTCCGGTGTTCACCCAGTACGCGATGAATTTGGGTACAAACAATAAGTAGCGGTTGAGGTTGCAGAAATCAGCTATAACGGGTTCTAATGCGAATATATATCCCGCTACATCTGGTAATAATAATAGAGAATATGTATAAAAAAAATAAATGTTAGTTCTGGATTCGCCTGGTAGCGTAAGTGGTAGTGCACTGAGATATCAACTCAGAGTTCCGGATTCAAATCCCGCCGAGGCATTTATTTTTCTTATCTTGTCTATCTATCTATATATCTATCTATCTATCTATCTTCGCGTTTTTACAGCTGCTGCCGTCTTCCCGTGCCAAACCTCCAAAGCCTACGGTCTTGGGCATCTTCGATGCTTAGCCCTCTAACTTGCATTACTGTCCTCATGTTTTCCTTCCATGTTAACTTTGGTCTCCCTCTTTTCTTCTTTCTGGTCGGATGACATTCATATAGTTGCTTCAGCCATCGCTCATCTTCCATTCTTAAAACATGTACTAACCACTTTAATTCCTTCTCCTCAATTCTTTCAATTATGCTTTCTTCTGCTTCCATTATGTTTCTAATTTCCTTATTTGTGACATGTTCTAATTTAGACTTTCTGGCACTTCTGCGTAAAAATTAATCAATTTCTAGAGCTATTAGTCTATTCTTGTAGTACTTATTGATTGTCCATACCTCACTTCCATACATTGCTACAGATTCCACCAAATGTTTTACCAATATATTTTTTTGTGTCTTTCCAAATGTGCTTATCCCACCATATGGAATTTAACGATGATATTATTTTGCTACTCAATTCAATTCTATGTTTTATGTTCTCTTTGCCTATACCTTCAATGTTCTCCATAATTATTCCCAAATATTTAGTTTGTTTCACTTGCTTTATTTGGATTCCTTCTTCCAATATTAAATGTTCTCTTTCATTGCTATTTATTGCCAGATATTCTGTTTTCTGTAAATTTACTGTGAGACCCCATGATTCATATGTGTTTTTCGACCTTTTTATCATGAATTCCATATCATATTTGTCTTGCGCTAAAACCGGTTGATCATGGGCAAATTGTAATGTCAGCAAATATCTGTTTCCTATTGGTATCCCCCATACCTTTGCAGCTTTGTTTCCATTTCATTAATATAAATTCTACATAAATATTAAATAAAATTGGTGATAGACTGCACCCTTGTTTCAATCCCTTTGTGGTTATTATAGGATTAGACATTATATTTCCAATTTTAACATAAGCGGAGTTATCTTTAGAGATTTGTTTAATAATGTCTATTATGTTTCCATCAATATTGTATTTCTCCAATGCTTACCATAATTCTTATCTTATCTTGTCATATATATATATATATATATATATATATATATATATATATATAGGCCTGTGTGTAATGCCATACATACGATTATTGGTATATAGTATAATATAATAAAATATAATAAATGTAATATTTAATATAATGCAATATAATACATTATCCTCGTAATTTTTCGCATACCGGAACAAACATTCATGTATATTTTGCTATT
The DNA here is from genome assembly GCA_030220185.1 of Diploptera punctata. Lineage (NCBI taxonomy): Eukaryota > Metazoa > Arthropoda > Insecta > Blattodea > Blaberidae > Diploptera > Diploptera punctata. Next base: position 1,064,565 of record JASPKZ010010698.1, read on the forward strand.
TATCATAAATAATGCCACGAGTGATTTCCAAATTATCGTTAAATTCACGAAGTGAGGAGTGAATGTATTTAGATAATTTGGAAATCAAGAGTGGCATTTGTTAGGACTATTTAACGAATAAAATTAAGCTGTTTACTCACAAATCATTATATAAATATAGTTATTTTAAAATATGTATATATTTAATGTAAATGGCGATGTTTGAAAACAAATGAGAAACGTTATGTTTCACTAGTTTATCACTGCAACCAGATCATATTATTTATTGCCAAAGAATCGCTATGTTGTAAGAATGTACCCTAGTGGAGAAAGAATGAAACAATCAAACTGTATGTTAATTAATTTCTGATGTCCTATGATGTAAATATATCAATTATATTTTATAGAACGTTATAACTTTGGGGAAAAAGTTTAAGAAAGTGCAAACATTGGTTTCTTTATTTTGTGGTATAATCAATTGCTACGAATCATTTTATATTATCTCCCGCAACAATGATAAGGTTACATTTGTGCACTATATATACAATCTGGTAGCCACATGTAGTCACTACAAAATAATGCTATGACCTATTCAAAATGTTAAAAAGGAGGAGCTTGATTTTACAGTGATAAAATTAAACTGATAAAATCGAGGTGAAAAGCGACTGTGGTTGGTTGTAAATAAAAAATCATTGAAACATGATTGGTCATTGACTCCTATTTGGGGAATGATTTAAATAGTCTAGTACAAATTTACTTGTCAACTGCAATATAAATGAAATTATTTTAGTCATCTTCCAGATAAGTTTTAGTTCGTGTTATTTCTTATCTACTCAAACCATTATTATTTGGGCGTTATATTGACTTTTGCCCTTTATAAGTTGTCTTTAACATTAGTCCGGCAATTAACATTTGGAGTTCTGAAAACAAAGTTAATGTCATTTTAATTGATTGCTGGCCCTACAGAAGTTAGCCTAGTGACAGGGCTGAAAGCCTCTAGGCATCTTTGAGGAGAACAATGTATACCAGTCCCCTGAGCCTCGTTTGTCCTACACAGATTGCACCGTGGGAATGTGGAGCGGGGTTTTAGATAGGAGAGTTCATGGGAGGGGTGTACATCACTAGCTTCTCTCTTTACCTTAGTATAATCTCTCCCTGCCTCTCGGACCTTTCAGGGACATAGTCTGATGAGTCAGGATTTCTAACTATGGATCACACACCTTTCTGACCACACAAAGGCATTCAGGGCTTCCTTGGTCAACAGTTCAACGCCAATGCCACCTCCAAGATAGCACAAACACTTAAGTCAAAACACTCAATTTACTCATTGAATTAAATAAAGCTAATGTGACATGGATGACTGTGATGGTCAGATATTGTTGGTGAATAAATGATCCTTAAAGGTTTCCAATATTTGTCTTACATTTAAGGAAATACTCCGAAACAAATCTGACAGAGAAAACATTTCCGTCCGCAGATTAAACTCGGGTCTACTGCTACGAGGCAAATACGTTACTTCTGGACCACAGATGTGGACCTGTTTATTTAAATAGTACAAATTGCAAATAAACAATCAAGTATATAAACTATTTCTAATAAGTATCCAAACACTAGAATATTTTAATGGTTTTAAAAAATATTTGTGCGGGATTGTATTCCGATATTTCATCTAAATAATGACTAAATCATATCAATACATATTTACTTATCTTGTGTTTAAGCCAGAATCGTCATTGGCTTATATCAAAATACACAATGCTATTCTGTGAAGTTGGAAAACTAAGATTCTGGTATCTCATTAGCATGATGATGCTTGTGAGTTTGACAAATTAATAGAGAAAATAAATATTTTTAAAACAATACATTCGTAACATACAATGCTAGGGAAATTACACGTTTCTCTTTGAAAGAACAGACACACACACGCGCGTGCGCACGTACACACAAACACTCACATACACACAGCATAGATAATTATATTCCTGACTTAAAGGCGATAGTATTCGCGTAGTTATACTTCAACGTTCAAAGGTTATTCATAATTTAATTCACTAAGTTTCTTGAATAAAATATTATTGTAGATAATATATCGAGTTTGATATTTGAAATAACTATACAGGGTGATTCAGAATAAGTATTACAGACTTCTAGCAGTTATGCCACAAGTGTGGTTCCACGTGGCGACCTTGTTGTTAGTAGCACAAATTGTTCCAGCGACTTATGCTTTCGTACACACGCCCCACAAGACCTAGTATGTGATCAATAACATTTCTACTGCAGCCAGAATTCGTGCAAGATCTTCCTCCGACTCGGTAGGTGAGGTACAACCCCTAGAAGTTTGTATTACTTAATCTGAAACACAAGACACACGATATTAGCCCATTGTGTTTCGATCCTCAAACTTATTTACTTCGAAATAGTATGTTTCTGGACATGGGTTCCTTATCAAAACTTTATCTGCTAAGTCCTCTTTACAACCCCTAGAAGTCTGTTACACTTATTCTGAATCACCGTGTATAACTACCTAATTAGATATTAGTATTTAAACTTATGAGCCATTACTATTATTATTATTATTATTATTATTATTATTATTATTATTATTATTATTATTAGTATTATTATTATTAAGACGTCCTTCTATGGTATCCTTAACTTGTCGTGGTGGAATGGATTGCGTGCTTAATGATCCAAAGAATTATGTCGAGAGTAGCATTTCTACCGAAAGGGATAACATGCGATACAGGTCAAAGGCGATAAGCTAGACGAAAAGAGTACCTGGGTCGAAAGAGTGACGTTCATTCAGAGCAAAATACATCCGTCAAGAAATGCGGATGAGTATTGGACTGGGATAACATTTTCCGGGGGTAAAAAGTCCCCCATTTGGTTCTCCGGGCGAGGACTACTTGAGGAATACGTATCAAAGGCTGAAACACAGAGATAATTTATGTTCCTAGGAACATGAAATATTAGGACATTATATATAGGGTGATTCAAAACTCTCTTGACATTTTCGTCAAACCAATGTTTATGACAAACTTGTTATTACATATATGGAAAGTAATGACTAATGAATGATAAACTCAGTACATTTTAATCAATTGAGTTGGTGTTTACTTGATGAAAATCCATATTTATTAATTAAATAAAAATAAAACGTAGTTTTATTTGATTTTCATATTTATTATATAATTCAGTGACAGCTGTTTCGGTACAATGTACCTTCTTCACACATGTTAACAAATTATGAATTGTGTTCCAACTGTTGTGTTCCACAATTCATAATTTGTTAACATATCTGCAGAAGGTACAGTGTATGGATACAGCTGTCACTGAATTATATAATAAATATGAAAATCAAATAAAACTACGTTTTAATTTTATTTAATTAATAATCAGTGCATTTTAATTTTTGTGGCCATCTAAGTCACGGCACAGACTCCATCTTTCTTGTGTACAGCGAAACACTTTTGCCAGCATAGCTGGTGTGATTGCAGCTACCGCTGCAGCTATTCGGTTTTTCAATTGCTGTAAGGTGTCGATCTTCACTTCATACACTTTTGTCTTAAATAAATCCCAAACAAAGATGTCTCGTGGTGTCAGATCTGGCGAGCAGGCCGCCCAAATTCTCGGTGAATCAATACCGATCCACCTACCAGAGAAAACGTCGTTGAGGTGGTCACGGACAATGATGGCGAAATGGGGTGGTACACCATCTTGCTGGAAAACCACAGTAATATGTATAGCTTCCTGTGCCAAATGAGGTTCCAGGCATTCCTCTAACATGTCAAGATAGTTACTTCCAGTTATTGTTGTTTCCGCAAGAATGAACGGCCCGTAAATTTTTGTTTATGTTATTCCCAGCCACACATTTACTTTTGGTGTGTCTCTCTGAAATTCGTGTATGGCGTTTGGCTGTACGTCTGCCCAAATCCTACAGTTAGGCCTATTGACATGTCCACATACGGAGAATGTTGTCTCATCACTGAACAACACATGTTCCATGAGGTCTTCATTTTCAATTACATTTAACAGGTCATCACATATAGCTTGTCGAGCTACATAATGTTCTGGTTCAAGCTTGTGCATTATCTGGATGTGATAAGGGCTTTTGTTCAGTTTGAAGCGCAAGGTACGCCATACATTGTTTTGGGACATACCCAACTCTCTGCTGAGTCTTCTGGTTGATGAACGGGGACGTGAGATGGCATCCTGTATGGTTTCCCCGTCTTCTGGTGTTATAGCCGGCCTCCCTCTACGTGCTTCATCAGAAACAGTTAATGACAGTTTCATTTTAAGTACCAGATGTCTAATAGCTTGCCTGCTAGGACCCGGTTTTCTGAACTTTCTAGTGAATTATTCGTGGACCTGCCCGTACGTCAATCCTCGTATACGAGCGAAAACAACATTTCATCTTTACTCTATTGTTAACATAGTTTCTAGTTACCTATAAAATACATAAATTAACGATGTGAGGAAAATGTCAAGAGATTTTTGAATCACCCTGTATAGTACTGGGACATTAGATATATTAGTATGGAGATTAGATAACGCACCCTTGGATGTAGTCGCTTTACAGGAAGTTAGATGGCCAGAAGGAAGGAGGATTCCCTCCGCTATGCGAGATATTAAGTTTGTTAATGATAGAATATCATACATAATTCTAATGGGTAAACGACATGATTTTGTAATCGTGAATGTACATGGTCCCACAGGAGGTAGGGATGAGATGATCAAGGATGAGTTCTATGAAGAATTAGAATGCGTATTTGATAGTCTTTCACAAAGTCACACACAAATTATCGTAGGAATTTTAATTCAAACGTGGGGCAGAAAAATACATTCAGGCCTACATTAGAATTTTCAGTCAAGATAGTAACGTTATTGGGAATAGTTTAGTCACCTTTGTCAGATCAAATAACACTGATCAACAAAAAGAGAAACTTTTATTTGTCTCAGAAAGAAAAATATGTGATGCTGATAGTATTTTTTCTCCTGAATTCAAATGTGATACCGGGTTTTCTCCATCACGCAAGGTTTCCGAGAGACAGGAATTTATAATTTCAAACACTTTAATATTTTGTACATTCGTAACGAAACACTATTCGAACATTCGGACTCACCTAGAAAGTAAGAAATGACGAGTTTCTGCTATATCTCGCCTGTGGAGCATCCCTCTTGATAGTCGAAAAATAATCGGTCAGCATATTAGGATTCCATTTGTCTTGATATCTCTTTTCCATATCTGAAACCATTTGAATTAGCTCATTTGGTTTTATTCTACAATGGACAAATGGACGAAAAAAGTTGATTAAAAAATAACTATTTAAATCCATTAATTGAAATTGAAATAAAAAAACTGTGAGTGATGGAGAAATTCCGAATACATATTTGAAAACACGATAAAAAAAACCTGCATTAAATACAAGTATTGGTACTCATGAGACAAGAATCATGTTGACCAGTGTAATCTTATTGTTAAGAGCACTACATTCCAGCATGAGATATTCGTAAATAGAGGCCTACACCTAGATGTCTCTAGATGATGAACCAGATAAATCAATCATTAGCGGACAAACAGTGCCACAGTAGCATCATCGTAGTTAGATCAGTTAGAGGGACAGACTGCAATTATGACGAGGGTGAAAATCAGAGACTGTTTATCGCTTATGAGAGGAACAAACACTAAATATGACTATAAAAAATTCGAATTAAAAAAACCCTGAGAAATATTGAGCTGCGACAAAATAGCAGATCGAAATTGCTAATAGATATGAAATGCTGGAATATTCAGATGAGAATGTAGCAACCGAAGAAGAAGCTGATAAAAATAAAGAATGGGAGGCTAAATGAGATACTATTCAATTGTCAGCATGAGAATGTCTAGGTTACTTAAAAAAGAAGCAAAACAAATGTTTTGGTGAGGATTGTGCCGACATTGTAAAGAAATGAAAGCTAGGCCTAGTTGAAATTAATTATTCACATGAGCCAGATGAAGTAAATTTAGAACAATTGGGTAGCGATAGACGGGAAACCACTAGATTATTAAAGCGTAAAAAGAGACAATATTTGTGAGACAAGATTAGTGATCTTGAAATAAATGCAGAGAATAGGAATATCAGTGAATTATATCAAATAATTAGAAGAGAAGAAAGGGTTTCAGGCTAGAACAAGCGTAATTAAGAATGAAAATGGCAAATTCCAGGAGTATAATAAATCGATGGAAAGGTTACTATACTCAGCTATTAAATATGTACGCAAAACAGGAAATTGAAGAGGATGCTTTACAATCAGCAGAAATGTTAGTCACAGATCCAAGTGCACTAGAGGTTTAAATGGCGATAGAGAGATTAAAGTTGTGTAAAACATCAGGTTCAGGTGGGACCCCCCCCCAAAAAAAAACTGACAAATATAGCGGAGAAAATTGATATTCAATAGTAAATTATATAATATATAATAAAATAAATTGTTATGGGCACGTACGACGAATACAAGATGAAAGGTTACCCAGAAAAACATTGGTATGGTGTCCACCTGGAAAAAGAAGGAATGGGATACCTCGAAACTCGTGAATGCAAGAAATAAGAACTAGAATGAGAACAAGAGGACTGAAGGACATGGAATGGATGGATTGGGACGAATGGAGAAGAAAAATAAAACTTTAGGCTCAGAAAGATTTGTAAGCATTAAAAATCTGTATAGAAATAAAAATTATTATTATTATTATTATTATTACTGTTACTATTATTATTATATCCTTCTTCTTCCTTCCTGTTACGATCCTATAGAAAATTTTCCTTCCAGTGTTTCATAGGACGGCCCAGAGATCTTGGTCCTCTTGGTATATAATTATAAACAACTTTGGGGATCCGATTTGAACTCATTCTTTCAAGATGGTGTCTATTATTATTATTATTATTATTATTATTATTATTATTATTATTATTATTATTATTATTAATTTTTTTTCAAATGCCCCAGATTTGTCTTTCGACATTCCTGGTTTCTCTCCTGGCATGGCGTACTTGTAACCCACTTCTGAGGTTGGGGCGCCTGGAAGGCGGGGTTACGTTGCCCCGATGATATGATGGGTAATGATGATGATAATGGTGCGCCATGAGAGTCCCTAATCCTAAGCTTAACCTAAGATGAATATGAATGATGATGATTGCGATGGCCATATGATTTCGGGGACCGTTTGGGCCTTAAAGTTTTCCTGACATTTGTCTTACAGGTGAGGAAAAACCCCGATAAACACCTCACCCAGAAAAACTGTCCCGACAGGGGATCGCAGCCGGGCCCGCTGCGTGACAAGGCAGCACGCTACCCCGAGACCACAGCGGTAGACACATTATTATTATTATTATTATTATTATTATTATTATTATTATTATTATTATTTACGAATCTTATATTCAAGTAAAGAGATAGAAGACAGAGACAGGGGGAAAAAAGAGAGAGGCTAAGTTTAGTGTATGACTGCAGCCGACCCCGTTCATCATTTAGCATCCTTTATATAATAAGGTACAGTAAATCTGTCCTCTAGGGTCCCCAATCTCACAAGCAGATAATTCCACCAAATATCAGGAGTGAATGCCAGAAATGCAGTAAGAAAACTTGTGAAAAAATATTTAAAACGAGGTGACCAATAGTGTCAGCATATGACTGATATGCAAACGTGACTCAATGTTCCGAAAGATTATGTAACCAGATTGATGGCGAATTAATGCAAGAAGACAGCTGATTTTTTTTTCTGGGATATCGATCTTCATTCATCTCTAGAGTGCTAACATCAATCATTTGAGGACATGGTCACAGCTGACATTTAAATTCCCATCTCACCGCATGTTTCATTTTTTATATTCATCAATAATAATAATAATAATAATAATAATAATAATAATAATAATAATAATAATAATAATAATAATAATATAATAATAATAATAATAATAATAATAATAATAATAATAATAATAATAATAATAATAATAATAATAATAATAATAATAATAAATAATAATATATCAGTAATAATAATAATAATAATAACAATAATAATAATGATAATAATAACAATAATAATAATGATAATAATAACAATAATGATAATGATAATAATAATTAATATTTTTAGTAATAACAATAATTATAACTAAAGAATCTTATATACTCAACCTAGGATTAAAAGAGAGATGAAGGCTTGCTTGATTTAGGCTAGGGGCATGGAAAGTTCTAAAAATTAGCGACGATCACGTTATGTGAAATCTCATAAATTGCAATGGTCGAAACATCGAACGAATGGGGAATAAAATGAACATGGAAACCTGTTATACGAAAACGAGAGGGCCTGGTAGGGCAAGAATATAATAACAAAATATCAATTATGATTTCAGAAACATAAGTTACAGAGGAAATAGATAGATCATCGGTTGATTAATGTCTTTAACATCGTCCGATTCCTAATAGCCAATTTTGCCGGTTCATCCAATCTCCTGGTTGTAGATATTTCTCCTTCATGTATAAATATATTCCCTGACTCCAGGAGGTTTTAGGTCTTCCTCTGCCTCGTCTTCTCTCAGTTTTCCATTTCAAAACACATTTTGGTAGCCGATCCTCTTCCATTCGCTGTGCATGTACGTATCATCTTAATTGCTGAGTTTTAATATAATCCAAAATAGTGTCTTCAATCTTCATTTTCTCCCTTATAACTGAGTTCCTAATTTTCTCTCTTCTTGAAATTCTTGTTGCCCTTCGCATAAAATCTACTTCTGTGCAATAACAAAAGGCTACTTTTTTTGTTGTTGTTAATGCCGTCCAAAAGTCTTGGCCATAAGTCCGATTGATGCTTTTAACAATTGTATGATACTTATCTACTTACTAACTGGCACTATCGAACCCGTAGGTTTTCATGGCCGCACGGACATAAGCTTCTCCATAAATACCTATCCTGAGCTAATGATTTCCAATTAATTCAGGTATAATATATTTTCCCTCAAATCATAGTTAATGTTGTTCCTCCCACCTCAGTCTTGGTCTACCACATTGGGCGTTTTCCTTCTGGCTTTCCTACAAGAAGTTTCCATGCACGTCTTTCATTCCCCATACGCGCAACATGTCCTGCCCATCGCAGTCTACGGGACTTAACTGTTCTTATTATATCTGGCTTCCTATAAAGACCATGTAGTTCATTGTTATGTTGTCTTCTCCATTCACCTGTCTGTTCATCTCTCTTTGGTCCAAAAATTTTCCTAAGAACTTTATTCTCAAATACTCGTAATCTCCTTTCCTCCCTTAAAGTAAGAGTCCATGTTTCGCACCCATAATATAACTGGTAGAATAATAGTTTTATATATTTTCAGCTTAACGTTTTTTGAAAGGAGTTGGGACATCAAAAGTCTCTGCAATGCATAATAGCATGCATTTCCAGAATTGAGCCTATGTTTAATTTCTTTGTGCATCTCATTCCTATTTGTTATTATTGTTCCTAGGTATTTGAATTCAGCCACTTCCTCAAAATTTCCCTCATTTGTCATTAGCTGTCCATTTCCATTATATACTGAATTTCTACGTGTGACCATATATTTAGTTTTACTGATATTTACTTCCAGTCCTAATTTCTTAGTGTTACTCAATAGTGTGTGCATGTTGGCCTTCAGTATCTCCTCGCTATCAGCCAGTAATAAATATTAATTTTATTATAATTACATATATTTTTATTCCACAATATTCCACTGAGACAAGCAATTGCAAATTTGCCTTTATTATTTCTATTTCTTATTTCCTCTTCATAACTTTCAATTTTATTTATTTTAATTCCTAAATATGTGATGTCACTACAATATTTTATTATTTCTCCAGCCTTCAAAATTAAATTTTGTTCTGGTTCACCAATTGATAAACATTTTGTTTTCGTCATGTTCAAAATTAATCACCATTTATCATATTCTTCTATTAATTTTCTAGTCATATATTCTAAATCTTCATAATATTGTACAATTAATAATTGATCATTCTTCATCAGAGGAAATGATAATATTTTACGTGAGCATACGGACATTATGTCCACGCAAACATTAACTATCGGATATATAGAGTCAGTGAGTTAATAAATCGTTAGCTATTAGTTAAAATAATTAAAATAAATACTTTACTCTAAATAGTGTGGTCTCTGAAGGACTACTTTCATATTATCATCATTGGCGGTACCTTATTTATACCTTATATTTATTGGTTGTTTTGTGCATCATCATTATTAATATATGCTTAAAGACATATCCCGTTTATTTATTTATTATTTTTAATTTTACTATCAAATGGTGACTAGGCGGATTTCTATGATGGTAATGAAATTCCAGCTCAACTTGTTTTTATAGTGTGCAAATCTAGGATAAAATCTCTGTCAACATTATTCCGCCGGAGATTGAACCTAGAACATTTAAAACGTTACCGCTAGAGCCAATTCACTCGATATTTAATCTTATTTATTAAAGACCTCAGTTCAGCACTTCCTTTTACTGTGAATATGAATAGTAAGTATAGGTCAGGAGACGAATCTATATTTGTTTCAAATTTTCCTGGCCACTTTTTCAAAGATATGATTAGCAGAAAAATCGTAGAAATTCAATGTGTTTAAAAAAAAGTCTCGGGAAATTAGGTGCAAAAACATATAAAGTTGCCAAAAAGTATTATTTTATTAACTCTTCAGCTATGAAAAATAAATAACTTGGAAAAAAAAGTAAAACATTACGGCGCTACAAAGAATTTTAAAAATTATCCGTGGAGAGATGAAATGGGTTTACAACTTTTTGCCAATGTAATTAAAACAGACGAGAGATTGATATTATTGATGATTGTAAATACTTAGGGATACGTATAATAAGTTAATCTCCGTCTGCGCATGCTCGAACTCTTGGTAATAAAAAGTTCGCCTTCCATCGCAGTGGCTAACGAATCGCTGTTTTTCTAATGTATTACCGTCCACTGCTTACATTCTCTGGTTGTAAGTGAAGACAGCGAATTAGAATAGGGGGTGAGTGAGTGACGCAATGTGAAGGGAAGAGATAGTAAATACAGAATACGAGTTTTACGTTTTTACCTAAAAGTCTGGATCTAGGTCTGTGCAATCGGTCTAGAGACTATTTTTGAGGCTTAAATATTGTAGCCTTTTATTGCGCCTGTTTATAATAAAAGTTTGGTGCAAAATTATCTGTAGCTTTCTACACAATGGCAATAAGTGTCTCACAACAAATTTTCAAACTGCTAATCCTCCAGCATCGAGCTCCGTTTTCCCCTCGATGTCTCTCGATCTATTTCTTCCTACAAAAGCAATGTCAGCCACCTTTCTGAAAACGGGATTTTTATGTAATCTGAATCCTTTTCAATTATCTGCTAAAATTCCATGTATAATTTGAAACGTGCTCTGAATGACCGGTTCAATACTTCTTCCAACCTTGAGTTCAATTGCAACTCTCTATTCTAGAGCTATAATAGAATTTGGTTTGAAATCATGCAACATAAGACATCAATTTTTGAGCTCATTCTTAAGTTACGTGCATGCAAATTATGTCACTAATTACACAAGTCTCCTTGAACATAATGACACTCTGGTTAACGTATTAGACATATTTCTTCGTGAGCAATTTAAAATATAAAAGAATGAAAATAAAATAAAAACTTCTTAAAAGTATTGTATCGGTACAATTTTCTCGAAACCTACTTATCCAATTGTTTTCAACATTTAGTATCTTATTTTCGATAGTTCATTTGACAATAATAAGGTTTGTTTGTGCTCAGATATGGATTGTGATTTATTTTTAAAAAAATCAAGGACCAAAAATGTTTTTGTTAAAAATATTGCTTACATTTTTTTTTCAAACACTATAAATAGCACAAAGATAAATTTTCCTTATACTATAGAGGTCTTTAAACTGTATATCCATGCCAAAAAAATATTCTCCTATTGTTCACAGTTTCAGAGAAAAGTGTACCAAATATATAAAAAAAAACAGAAGTTACGGGAAAGTGTAAAAATAAAAAAAAAGTACACATTAGCCGAACACAGCTACGCCATTTTTATTAATCAATTTTTGTGGGTTTAAATGTCCAAAATCGACAAAATAATATTACACATCGAGAAAATATACCTTCCTGGATTTTTTAAGCAAAAAAAAAGTTTTTTAACCCAAATAAGTGCTGGGTGTCCTTAATATTACCTTAACTATGTTCACGCTTCGGTTTCTAATGTAATTTCTGATATTCAAATCACTTATATAGTTTCAAAACGTGTATGAATACATTTTTTTACAAACATGTTTTTTCAAGGGGATTGTTTACTGTAGATTTTGAATCTGTTACATTGTAAATGTTTTCCAAGATCAGAACTAATATTTTTTTTTTGCGCGATAGTGCGTTTTGTCATACTTACAGCAATGGCAACCATGACCGAAAGTTCAACTTCCTACATTTTGGGTTGCCAATCTAAATTAATGAAATAAAAATAACTATACTGTAAAATTGAACATAACACGCGTGTGAGAATTAAAATCACTGCCCTCTATGTATACCACATAGGGCGTACAATGTAGGTCTAATACAAAAAAATATCCAAAATGTATTGTTAATATAGGCCTGCATTATACGAAACAAATCACTGCATTTTAAATGAACTCAACTTTATTTGAAACAATATAAAACAATAAATACGTACTTGCCGCCATTGTATCACTAAATTGGTCTCACGGCCTCCTTGTTGTTTCAACTAATAAACATTGTCCACACTGTTAACGTTAGTCCATTGTTTATAATGAACGCAGACATTTCCAACATAGATGTTATTATTTTACTATTATTTATTATTTTGAAAACACCATCGCACAAAAAATAATGTACAACGCACGTTTGTGAAGTGTTTTACAGAATCTCGGAAATTATATAAATCTCGCTATCGCTCGGTTTTTATAATTTTCCTGGATTCTGTAAAAACCACTTCCAAACCTGGCATCATAATATCCATCCATAGTAATTCTGCCCGAAGGCAGGTCCTTCACTGCAATCATAGCATTTTCATGCTATGCTTGCAGCTTTACTAGGGAATTGTAGGTGTGGTAGCTTCCCGTTGCTTTCCACACCGGTGAAGGATGATGATGATGATGATGGCCATATGATTTCGGGGACCGTTTGGGCCTTGAAGTTTCCTGACATTTGTCTTACAGGTGAGGAAAAACCCCGATAAAAACCTCACCCAGAAAAAACTGCCCCGACCGGGGATCGAACCCGGGCCCGCTGCGTGACAAGGTAGCACGCTACCTTGAGACCACAGCGGTGGACATCATAATATACTATTTCGAAAATACTTCAACTGGGAAAGGTGTTCAAATATTTAGTTTTACCAATACTTATTTTCGTCTAAAGACCAGACTTTTCAAGCTATAATTTTGAAACAATAGGTTATTAATTTTAACTTCTATAAACGTTGTACAACTATACTACTAATAAAATTCATATCAAATTCCGTTGAGGTGAATAGTCATAAGATAAAAGTTAAAAATTAAAATATACCTGTTGGCAGGTGCCGCCGGCCTCAACTTTGTTAAAATGGTGTATATAAAATTAACTGGAGCGCTTTCGGAAGTTAACTTCCATCTTCAGCAGTTTGGGCTTCTGCTACTCGTTTTTACAGCTACAAACAGTTGGAGTATGCATCATCGTAAACAACGACAACGAGTAGCAGAAGCTCAACCTGCTGAAGATGGAAGTTAACTTCCAAAAGCGTTCCAGTTAATTTTATATATACTCAAAGTTGAGGACAACGGCACCTGCCAACAGGTTCATTTAATTTTTAACTTCTATCTTATGTTGTACTACAACATATTCGTTTTCTGTCATTACATCATCATCGATAAAATTTAACTACATTTTATTCATGGGTAAACGGAGAACAGAAATTAAAAGAGTTAATCCTCGAATTAATGCAACTGACAGAAGATACGACACAATTGCATGACACAATATATGCAAAACTGTATTATGTACTAGCGACTTAATCTGCACGCACTTCCTCCCGTATTATTAATCTTTCAGATTCGTAAGCAATACGTGTGTTAAATCCATTTATAAGGGAACATATCGCTACTTAACTAAATTATACGACAATAATAATAACGATTTTAATTCATTTTGAGAATTTTCTTCATCATTGAGTGTTTTCTCCAAACAATCTTAGCAAGTAACATAAATGTAAATAACAAATTACATGAATGACTAGGGATTTATAGACTATCAGTTTACAACAAACATTCGCAAATTTCACTTAAATAAAGTTCTCCATCGTTATTTTTCCTCTGTCTTCATCTGTTATACCAAATTCCTCATAATTATGAAAGTTATTCTTCCAGGTCATTCTTGTTATTCCTTTTCTGCTCCATCTTTCAATTTGTCATGCACAGACTGCATTTGGTAGTCTTCCATCCTGCATTCTTGTTACTTGTCCATATCAATTTAGCCTTCTGTGTTCAATCTCATCCATTATACTTCTTTCTGCATTCATCCATTTTCTAATTTCTAATTTTTCCACTCGATATTTTCTGGCAGTTCTTCTCCAAAAATCCATTTCAACTGCAGTTATGCTGTTGACATGTTGTTGGATCATTGTCCAAACTTCCGATCCATATAACATTATACTTCCTAGTATGGATTTATAGCTTAGTTGTTTTGTTCTGTTAATGATGTTCTTACTCCATAGTATAGAGTTTAACATTCATATGGTTTTTCTTCCATTACTAATCATTTTTGCTATTTCTTTATTAGATGTTCCATCTTTCTCTATAATTGATACCAAATAACAGTAACTATCGCTCTTCTTACAATAATGATGATAATAATAATAATAATAATAATAATAAACGAACTCACTGGCACTATCGATTCCATAGGTTCATGGCCGCGCGAACATTAGCTCTCCATATATCCCTAACCTGAGCTAATGTTTTCCAATCATCCCTTGTATAATTTAATTCCCTCAAATCATGGCTAATGTTATACTCCCACCTCATTCTTGGTCTACCAACTGGGCATTTTCCTTCTTATTTTCCTAAAGGAGCTTCCATTAATCCCTTTAATTCCCCATTCCTGCCACATGTCCTATCCATCACAGTCTACGAGACTTAACTCTTCTTATTATATCTGCTTTTCTATGAAGACCATGTTGCCTCACTGTTATTTAGTCTTCTCCATTCACCGTCTGTTCCTCTGTCTTTGGTCCAAAAATGATAATAATAATAATAATAATAGTTATTATTATTATTATTATTATTATTATTATTATTATTATTATTATATTATTCACAACAACGGCATATTATCTTGTTGTGGTGGAGGGCCTTCAATATTTAAATGAGAGGCATTGAAATTTCTTGTAAGAAAACCAGAGGGAAAGCCTTTAGTAGGTAGCTAGGAATTGGATGTAAGACAAATATTAACCACGATTTGAGGGAGAGCAATTACACAGGGAATGGTTGTAAAATCTCAGGTCTTGATAGGTATATATGGAGGCCTGATGCCGAGCATTCATGAACTACGGTTCCGATTGTCCCTATGTGTTACTTAATTTTAGTAGTAGTAGGATTTTATTAGACTAAAAGTAAGGTATATACAGTGTTATTTACAAATATGAGTCGCACGGGCAGTAAGCCGTACTTTTACGTCTGGTTTTCCCAATGATCATGTAGCTCACTGTAATCAGAGGTTCTCCATTCGCCTGTCTGTTCGTCTTAATTTGGCCTAACTATTTCAAAACACTTTATTCTGAACAATATTTATATTTAGAATTCATAACTTTATCAGTCGATGTATGAAATTTGGTTTAACATTATTTGAGAGAGGTTGCGATGACAAGTGTTTTGTATGACAGATTATCATGCATTTTCTCTATTTGTCCTACTATGTTTTATTTCTTTTTGGACCTCATTACTATATCTGTGATTGTAGCTTATATATATTTTATTTCAAAATTACAAAAATGTAATAAAATGAAAGGGGTAATAAGAATACATTTGATAATAAGAATACATTTTGATAAACAGATGAGGACAGATAAAAAACTAAGATTACATAACATCTCATCAGAACCTGCTCTAAAATACGGAAGTGAAATTTAGGTTTTAGGTAAAATAAAATTCCTTAAAAGGTTAGAGTAAGCCAAGTTCTCTTCTGACAACCACTGTTAGGAGTTACTACACTAGGTCGGTCACCAAAGAAAGACTATTATCAGAGTAAAACTTAGAGTAAAAAGTTTAAATGAAGATATAGAAAGGTACCAAGAAGAAGTAAAAAATCATCTAAGAAAAACGGAAAGAAATAGACTTACGACACTGACATTCCAATGTACTCCAACAGGACGTAGGGTCCAAGGAAGACCGTGGAAAGATCAAGACCAACTTCGTTAAGTTTAACGTTACGGGTCACATGGCCTAAAACGGATTTGTTTATGATGATGATGATGACGATGATTATTATTATTATTATTACTTCTGTAACGTGTTTAAAATTTCCATATTTTTCGTTAATTCCCACTTACATGAGACAATTATACAGTTTTACTGACATTACACCCAGTTTCTCAGTCCTATTAATGAAATTGTGTTTGGTTTTAAGATTTTTAATTATGACGTATTGTTTTAAAATGTAATACTTTTGTTATAATGCCACTTGGACGTGGGTTAGAAAGTCAGTATCTGCAGAATCACTTTGCAATGTGAAGTTTTCACAAAGTTTGTTTGCGTCTCCTCCAGAGACTTAAGTTCAATTACTCTTTCTGGTTTGTGACTTCTTGTTCCTCACTTAGAGTTAATTGAAACAAAGAAAAAACTAGGTTCGTCCTTTTAATTACAAGAGACTTTGAGATAAAACAAAAGGTGCACTCCTCATAGATGTTGTCATACAATTAGTTGAAATAGTTCAAAGCCTCGGCCTATATCCATTTATAATATAGACTATATATGATGTGAAAAGAAAAATGGATGCTTGAGTCGGGATTTGAACCCGAGTCTCTAACCCCTGTACGTTTAGCGCTCTAACAACTTAGCTACTCAAGTATTCCAACACAAACATACATTTTTTCCTTATATAGGGCCTATGTAGTATTCTCAATTCACACAAGAGGTAGCGGGAAGTTGTTCCAACTGACATCTAGTGGCCAACATAACAGTTAGGCAAATTATATATATATATATATATATATATATATTGTGTTTCACTTATACTAGTTCCGAGCAAAGGTATTACTCGGCCGACTTCGTATATTGAGGGAACCATTATGCTACTTTTACCTGTCATAAGGCCGAATTTTGTACGGAACTGCAATCGACTGTATGGACAATCAATAAGTACTACAAGAAAAGACTAATAGCTCTAGAAATTGATTATTTACGCAGAAAGTCAAAATTAGAACATGTCACAAATAAGGAAATTAGAAACATAATGGAAGCAGAAGAAAGTGTAATTGAAAGAATTGAGGAGAAGGAATTAAAATGGTTAGGACATAGTTTAAGAATGGAAGATGAGCGATGGCCGAAACTACTATGTCAATGGCAAACGACCAGAAAAAGGAAAGAGGGAGACCGAAGTTAACATGGAAAGAAAGCACGAGGATAGTAATGCAAGCAAGAGGGCTAAACATTGAAGATGCCCAAGATCGTAGGCTTTGGACGGCAGCAGCTGTAAAAATCCGAAGATAGATAGGGAAAACCATTATCGATTGAAACATTCTCCTTGGGCAACTTCGTATTTTATGGGAAGTAAGACTGAACACATGGTAAGATCATAATTAGGAATTTCCAATTTTTATGTATGACAAAAATTATATGTGGACCTAATAATCACATGTTTACGCTTTTATATAATGTCGGTAGAAGTCCTTTATTTACAATTTCATATCAAGCAGAATTCGACCTCCATTCTGACTCACCTGTAAATTTTGCTGTTATTTTCGCCACATCCTCAATGGTTAATGTGCGATTTTTTCACTAAACTGTTTGAAAGCATTCAAAATAATTGGTTTCTCTCTGCTTTTCAAATTGTTTCCTTCCCAATGTCTTAGAAAGAAGCAGCCATTTTGAAACAACTGTTATTCTACATATTCTGCTTAACGCATGCGTAAGAATTAAACAATGGTTATTTAATATATGAAAACT
This sequence comes from Diploptera punctata, assembly GCA_030220185.1. Lineage (NCBI taxonomy): Eukaryota > Metazoa > Arthropoda > Insecta > Blattodea > Blaberidae > Diploptera > Diploptera punctata. Next base: position 1,082,735 of record JASPKZ010010698.1, read on the forward strand.
GTAATAATATTTTTAAAATTCTGCTATGTAACTTAAATACATGTACTAGATAATATTTATTCTTATTAATTTAATTTTTTTTATTTCGAGGTTAAAGAGGGAACTACATCATCATCATCATCCTTATCAATATCATCATCCTTCACCGGTGTGGAAAGCAACTGGAAGCTACCACACCTATAATTCCCTAGTAAAGCTACAATGCATAGCATGAAAATGCAATGATTGCAGTGAAAGATCTGCCCTCGGGAAGAATTACCATGGTTGGATGTAGTTAATTTTTGAGCTAGGGATTTAGAAGGTGAATGTTTTGGGTGAAATTTAAATTTAAATTTATTTCTAATTATTTTTGATGAGGCTTGAAATCTAATTAATAAACTAGGATTAGATGTAATGTTTATAATTTTGCTATACTTCATCATCATCATCTTCATTCATGGATTAGGTCTGTTGACCCGTTCCGACTTCCGCCCATCTCTTTCTAGGTCTGCCCACATCTCGGGTGCCTTTAGGTTTGTATTTTGTTATTTGTTTTGGATATCTATCTTCATTCATTCTGTCTATGTGTTGCTTCCATTTTTGTCTATATGTATCCATTTTATCACTTATTGCAAATATTTCAAGTTCCTGTCTTATTTCTGTGTTCTTGATTCTGTCTTCCTTAGTGCACCCTTTAACAGATCTCAAAAATTTCATTTCTGCCGCCGTTATCCTACTTAGGTCTTGTTTTTTATGTATCCAGGCTTCTGAACCATAGAGCAGTACCGGTACTGCCAACATTTTATAAATTTCAGTTGGGTCTCTCTTCTTGTTTTGTTATTTAGTGTTCGTTTTATCGTACCACATATTCCCTGGAATTTTGCTATTTTATTATTTATATCATTATCATAATTAAATGAAATGTCACATCCTAGATAATTGGATGGTTCACCTGTTCTATGATTTTGTTTCCTATTACTATTTTCGATCTGATTTGATTTTTTCCTTGGAATGCCATTACCTTAGTTTTTTCTATGGATATTTTGAGATTATATTGTTCACATATATTATGTAGTTTAAAAATATTCCTCTGAAGTTCGTCTTCTGTATTTGCTATTATTACCTGGTCATCAGCGTATAATAATGTTTTCAAGTAGTGTGTTTTATCTAATTTTATTCCTTTATTTGTTTCTTCGTTCCATTTTTTATTATATCATTGATGTATAGGTTAAATAAAACTGGAGAGATACTGCATCCTTGTTTAACTCCTTGATTAGTATGAATTTTATTTTACTTACTTCATTTCTAGTTTTTATAACAAAATTTGTGTTCCAGTACAAACTCTTTATAGCTGCTATTAAGTGTTTCGGAATTCCTTTTTCTTTTAAAATTGTCCAGAGTTTTCCTCTGTCTACTTATCAAATGCCTTGCTATACTTAATTTTATAAAATGTAATCACAAACTGTGCATAAAGAGTAATTTATGGCCAAATTGTCCGTCTCCCATACCGAGATTCATTATGCAAAATCGGAAACTGTGGTACTAGAGCGACTTTTAATAATACTGGCTTTAGCGTAAGCCACATTCGTAGTGGTCTGATTTAGATGCTTAGAAAACTCGGAACTTACTTGGTATTAATTGACTGCTATATGCCTAGTATGGTTCAGAATTCCGGCTGGTACAGAGTTTATATATATATATATATATATAATTTTACACTGGTCAACATGAATTTTGTCTCATGAGTACCAATAGTTGTACTCAATGCAGTTTTTTTATCGTGTTTTCAAACATGTATTCGGAATGTCTCCCTCACCCACCGTTTTTAACTTCAATTTCAATTAATGGATTTAAATAATTATTTTTTTAATAGACCTAGATTTCTTCCGGAAAACTTGCCGCAATGAGCGATGAGCACGGGGAACACTTTCATCAGGAGATTTCAGCTATGGAAAAGATATATCAATACATATAGAATCCTAATATGCTGGCCGATTATTGTTGGACCATCAAGAGGGATGCTCCACAGGCGAAATATAGCAGAAAATCGTAATTTCTTACTTTCTAGGTGAGGCCGAATGTCCGAATATTGTGTAGTTACAAATGTAGAAAACATTAAAGTGTTTGAAATTATAAATGCCTGTGTCTCTCGGAAACCTTACGCGATGGAGAAACACCGATATCATATTTGAAATCAGAGGAAAAAATACTATCAGAATCACATATTTTCTTTCTGAGAAAAAAAAAGGTTTACTTTTTTTGTTGCTTAGTGTTATTTGTCATGGATTTTCGGTGCCTATTCTGTAGGACCGAGTACGTTTTAAACAAATGAAACATGTTTAAATGAGAACAACTTCATTTGCTTTATTTGTTCGGTATTTTCTGAAATACGTTTGAGTTTTGATCTTAATTAACATTACTCTTATAATTATTAATATACTTACTTACTTACTCACTGGCACTATTGAACCCGTAGGTTCATGGCCGCGCGGACATAAGCTCTCCGTACATCTCTATCCTGAGCTAATGCTTTCCAATCATTCCCTGTATAATCTACTTCCCTCAAATCATAGTCATTAATATACGCTTTATATTAAATTTTACGATTTTTTAGTACCCACATCAGGTGTTTTAGTTTTACTTTTCCGGGTAATTCTCCTATTAAGATCCTACATACCTCGATTCCCAATTATTTATCATCCCGTTTCCAGTATCTATCCTCAAACCATAACCTAAACACAAGATCACAACATAGTCCTCTTACTTAATATACCGCAACATAGGACATCACATCACTCCATGTCATATACCATCTCCACTTCTCGCAATTGGAATTCCCTACCAGAAGAAATAAGGGGCTGCCGGACATTGGCATCTTTTAAAAGAAATCTAAATTTATATTTGCTCTAAACTCGATTTCATTATTATCCAGTGTAAGATATATATATATATATATATATATATATATATATATATATATTAATTGGTGTTTCCCGTATAATGTATCATATTTATATTATTATTATTATCGTATCATTATTGTTATTACCCTATAAAATGTTGTTTGTACATGACATTTACATTGCTACATTTATTGTATCTTTAACTGTTTATGATTAATATAGTTTTATCTATATTTGTCGAATATTTATTTGTATTTGTGCTGGTTGAGTGAAGAGAGGGCCTTATGGCCTTAACTCTGCCAGAATAAATAAAGTATTATTATTATTATTAATGTATGAGTAGTCACCTTATCAGGGTGCAGAGGACTTCCTAACAATCGAACATAAACTAACTCTGTAAACAGACATCAGGGACCACGGGTTGCCGACGTCAATACACGAGGTCAATATAAACTGAAAGAGTATTCATATTTTTGTGAAGAATAATTTTGTATATTGTACATACTGAAGTGTAGGTAGTATTTTATGTCTCGTGATGTACAGCCTTTGAAAAAAATGATGGCGCAACTCTTGATAGTGGAACATTTTGAAGAGCGATTCACACTAGTAAGTTGTTACATGTGCTGTCTCGTTTGAGGTCAAATCCGGCGGCATAAGGGGCCAATCATAGATTTACACCAATCGTTATTGAAATAATTTCAACAAATAAATTTATTAATTGAATGTCTAAGTTAAGAAAGTTATCAGATGACTAAAAAAAAGTGATGGTATCTTAAGCCAATCAATAGTAAATTAGCGCTTAATTCTGATGCAGTATTTGAATCGTTCGCTTCAGTAAAGCAGTCGGTAGGATGATTTCTTGCGACGACGCAGGCTCAGGTTCGATCCTGGTCAGAAATTTGTGTAATAACGTCGTTACTTTTTATAATGCCTACACTTTACCAGGCTACGTTATATAATAAATTTGTATATATAGGGAAATTAATTAGTTAAAGGAAACAGCTCATATATATATATATATATATATATATATATATATATCATACTGTTTTCTCTCCCTCGTCCTTATCTCAATTAATTTTCTTTGTTTTGTTCTTTGTTAGCTTTGTTTTATTTACAGCATTTACCGCACTACTTATATACGCGAAATTATTTTCCATTGCACAACACACAACGAAATAGAACGGATTTTAGTTTCTCAAATAGTTGTATACTTGTGAACCAAACAACTGACCTCCGGTCATGCGCAGTGGCTTCGTTCTGGGACTTGGAAAATTATCTGTGCGCCAACAATTATTTCAAAGGCTGTACATTCATTGAACGAACCCAAGTATCAATTAAACGGGAATTGTAACTTTCACTTTGTGCAGATCACGCGTTCAAGTGGTCAAAAGCTTTTAACAGACATTTTCTGTTTAAAAATATCTGTATGAGTGGTAACTCAGCTGATGCTTTTCAGCATGAATTCTCCATTCTGCAGAAGTAAAAAGCAATCTGTTAAAGTATTTTAGAAACAAAATGCATGTATTCAACTGTAATACAATGTGGGAACTATTTCAGTACTTCTACTTAAACTTGAATTTGTTTTTAGTTTTATAGTTATGCCAGATATGAGACCTGTTTTGTATATTAAAACATGGGCAGGATGTTGACTACCTTTCACTATGCCACAAGTTATTGGTAAGCCCAGAAAATTGATAAGCATGGGTAAATTTGTGGAAAAGACGGGGAAAACAAGGAACTACTCTTTTCCGCGAATAAATAAATATGTAAACATTAATATTATTATTACTTAATAATTATAAGTTACTTAATTAATGTATAATGTAATTGTATTGTTATATGTTTTGTTTTGTTATTTTATATATTATTAGTCATATATTTATTCATACGGAGTTAGAACAGCATAAACATTTTGCTACCCATATTTGTAAATAAACTCAATCTAGGATTTAAAGAGAGATCAGGGCTTGCTTGGTTTAGGTTAGGGGCATGGACATTTTTAAAAATTAGCGACGATCACGATATGCGAATATGTCCAATGTGCGGGAGCTTTGAAGACGAGATACATATATTAGGAAAATATGATGATTTAGAATATTGGAGACATCAGCTATTACCGGAAAGATTTCTAAATTCAAATCGTGGAAGATTGTCATGCTACGAGTTACTGGTAAACCCAGAAAATTGGATAAACTTGGAAGATTTCTGGACAAACGGAAAATAAGAACAACACTTATTCAGGTATAAATAAATATGTTAACAAATTGCAATACCATTCATTCTTAATAATTCTACATAACTAAGTTAATGTATAATGTAATTGTATTGATATCTAATTGTAATATTATTTTTTTTTTTAAACATCAACTTATTGTAACGGACTGTCAACAGCACGTACGGCTTACTACCCGTGCGATCCATATTTGTAAATAACATTGTATGTATCTTACTTTTAGTTTAATAAAGTCCTTATGTATGTACTTCTAGTCCAATAAAGTGCTATTACCACTACTAACACAACTACTATTGTTATTATTAATAATAATAAAATGATACCTAATTATGTATTCAAGTTTTAGTGCCATATACTAGAGGATATTAAAATACCAGAAGAAATAAGAGGCTCCCGAACATTGGCATCTTTTAAAAGAAAGCTAAATTTATTTGCTCTAACCTCGACTTCATCATTACCCATTGTAAAGTACATATTAATTGGCGTTTGTCGTATAATTTATCATATTTATATTATTATTATTATTATTATTATTATCGTAAATATTATTATTGTTATTATCGTATAAAATATATAAACTATTATTCTAGCAGTTATATTATATGGGTGCGAAACATGGACTCTTACTTTAAGGGAGGAAAGGAGATTACGAGTATTTGAGAATAAAGTTCTTAGGACAATTTTTGGACCAAAGAGAGATGAACAGACAGATGAATGGAGAAGACTACATAACAATGAACTACATGGTCTTTATAGGAAGCCAGATATAATAAGAACAGTTAAGTCTCGTAGACTGCGATGGGCAGGACATGTTGCACGTATGGGGAATGAAAGACGTGCGTGGAAACTTCTTCTAGGAAAGCCAGAAGGAAAACGCCCAGTTGGTAGACCAAGAATGAGGTGGGAGAACAACATTAACTATGATTTGAGGGGAGTAGATTATACAGGGAATGATTGGAAAGCATTAGCTCAGGACAGGGATGTATGGAGAGCTTATGTCCGCGCGGCCATGAACCTATGGGTTCGATAGTGCCAGTGAGTAAGTAAGTAAGTATCGTATAAAATATTGTTTGCATATGAAATTTACATTGCTACATTTAATATATTTTTAACTCTTTATAATTAGTATAGTGTGTATCCATATTGTCAAATATTTATTTATATTTGTGCTGGTTGAGTGGAAGAGACGGCGTTATGGCCTTAACTCGCCCAGAATAAATAAATTATTATTATTATTATTATTATTATTATATTATTATTATTATTATTATTGTCCACCGCTGTGGTCTCGAGGTAGCGTGCTGCCTTGTCACGCAGCGGGCCCGGGTTCGATCCCCGGTCGGGGCAGTTTTTCTGGGTGAGGTTTTTATCGGGGTTTTTACTCACCCTGTAAGACAGGAAAACTTTAAGGCCCAAACGGTCCCCGAAATCATATGGCCACCGCCATCATCATCCTTATCATTATCATCATCATCATCATCATCATTATCCTTCACCGGTGTGGAAAGCAACGGGAAGCTACCACACCTACAATTCCCTAGTAAAGCTGCAAGCATAGCATGCAAATGCTATGATTGCAGTGAAGGACCTGCCTTCGGGCAGTATTACTATGGATGTATATTATTATTATTATTATTATTATTAATAATAATAATAATAATAATAATAATAATCCCTGCAATCACATCCTTTCAACACCTATGGATTGTCATGAGATGAGCTGGTATGAAATAATTAATAAATGAGAAATTAAATGAAACGTAGGAAAGGTATGGGGAAGTTGAAAGTCTTGGTGGGACGAAATTCGGGAAACGGCATACTACAGAAAATCCCGGTATGTTTCACTACCAATACCTCTCTGGATTCACCAGGATTCAAACCCGGAATCCCAGTTGGGACAGCCATCAGAGCTAACGACGGGTCTACTGAGACGGCCATTTTTGTTAAGTGCACGATGTTTTGTGGTATCTTAAGCTCTTGTGATCGTTCGTTCTCTTGATGGTGCAGGAATAAAATTAACTAAAAAACAAATAGAATTTTATGATTATCCATTATGAATCTGGGGAAGTTACCGAATATGCAAGTTATTTCAAGACAACTGAACAAGTGTTGGGATTCCCTCGCGGACTCGAGAAGGATAATTACAAAGGATTAAGCTACATAAAAGCAGGATCTGCTGCTCGGATTACACAGGGAACAATGTCGCTTTCATGTTAGATAATGCGGTAAATAAATTCATACCAGAGAAGTTTCACCACTAACGAAGGTTCGTCACTTGTAGCACAAATAAAGAACAAAATTACGTCTGTTTGGAGACTGAATACAAACAATATTTAATATAGGTAGCTGTGAAGGAAATTCATTTCATTGTGTTGTGTCACTTGATAATTAAACTTAAAGTACAATAATAATAGTAATAATAATAGTAATAATAATAATACGTAATGATAATAAAAACAATAACAACAATAATAAATAATAACAATAATTACAATGACAACTAATAATAACAATAAAATAATATAACTATAATAATAAAAACTATAATAACAATAACAATAAATAATAATAACAATAACAATAACTATAATATAACAATAATAACAATAACAATAATATAACAATAATAACATTAACAATAATAATAATAACATTAGCAATAACAATATTAACAATAACAACTTTAACGATGACAACAATGAAAACATTAACAATGACAACATTAGCAATAACATCATTAATAATAACAACAATAAAAATAACAATAACAATAACAACAATAACAATAATAATATTAACAATAATAATAATTACAATGATAATAATAACAACAATAATATTAGACTCAATTCTGAAAATGCATGCTATCATCCATAACAGTGACTCTTGCCCAAATTCTCTCAAACAACGTTAAATAGAACATTTCTAAAATTATTATTCATCATCATCATTATTATCATCATGAACAAATTCGTTTTAGGCCATGTGGCCTGTACCATAGATAAACTTTGAATAGAGGGGAAACTGAGTACAGTGACATCTAAAAAATTTCGGTCGTTTACGATGAACTACAATGAGCAAACTACAATGGTAGCGCTGTTTCGTAGTAACAGAATATGTAACTGAATAAAACAAATGCAAGGCACACGACGTCGTTCACGGCGTGTTTAACGGTGTTCACTCGGGATTATGGGAAGTTAGCCATTTTGTAAATTTAAATTTTTAACTGCTATCCTTTCGTTCTATGTAGACGGTACTGTAAATTATCGAAAGTTAAAATCATTACTTAGATTTTATTTTACTCTAATTTGTAAGTAAATTCAAGCTTGTTTACATTTTTAATGTGAATCTATTTTCAAAGATAAACCTACTAGAAGTGATAAAATCTAAGATTTGTTAGGTTAGGAAGAGTGATGTTAGTGTACAGCCATTTCTAATAAACATTTTAAAAATGTGACTTTATAATGGACAGATGTACGACATGGCTAAGGTTATTTAATAAATATTGTATAACATATGTATGTGAGAATAAGGGGGTAGGTCAATTGTACATATTTATTAAAAGAGCTCATAATGCACGTTTTAAAATTTTAATAAACGAAAATAAATTAACATGTTTTATTTATTTCCATTCTTCCTTTCTGTTAAAATTAAAGAAAATCTGTAGGTCTGAGAGACTGGGTATACATAATTCCACAATTTAAGATTAATTAATACGTTATTTATTCCCATAAAAGTTAAATTCCATGACACAGGAAGTGAAGAAGAAGATAGATAATTCATAATTTTACCACCAGGCGGTGCTGAATTTCATATTAGTACCAAAAAAAGAACCGAAAAAATGTAGGTGTCGTTAGTTGTATTACACTAGCGCCGCCTGTGGCATGTACGCGCAACTTGCCTACTTTCTTCTCTGGTACTCTGTGGCCTGTACGGTAAACCTAGCGAAGATGGTCTTGATCTTTCCACCGATGTTTTGGTCTTCCTTGGTCCCTATGTCCAGTTGGGGTATATTGGAATGCCAATTTTGGAAGTCTATTTCTTGCCATTCTTCTCAGATGATTTTTCCATTCTTGTTGGTATCTTTGTATATCTTCATTTAAACTTGTTACTCCAAGTTTTCCTCTGATAATAGTGTTCCTTTGGTGATCCAGTCTATTAACTCCTATCAATGATCGTAAGAAGCGCATTTGGCTTACTTGAAGTTTATGAGAATTTCTTTTATTTAAAATCCAAATTTCACTTCCGTACTTTAGAGCAGCTTTTGATGTGTTGTTATCGTAATCTTAGTTTTGTCTCTGTAAATTATTCTTCTTCTAAGTATATTACATGGATGCGAAATACTAACTCTTAATTTAAGGGAGGAGAAAAGTTTACGAGTATTTGAGAATAAAGTTTTTATGAAAATGTTCGGCAAGAATTTCAAGAAGGGATAAGGTCAGAAACAGCACATTAAGGGAAATTATGCAAGTTGAAAAACATATTAGGAAAAATACGAAAAAAAAAAGTTTGAAATGGTATGGGGACTCTTCATAAAGAATGGAAGAAGACAGAATACCAAAGAATATCCTTAAATTGGAAAGTATATATGGAAGAAGTGGAATAGGCCACGGGCCTAGAGAACGCTGGATGGATGGGGTGAACGAGAAGTAAAACGGGAAAGACAAGAGATATTGAGGGAAGAAGAACAGCTTTGGGACAGGATACCTCTAAGCGAACACACAATTTATTTGGGCAGTGAAGGAGAAACCACGGTATTGTGTAATATTCCTAAATAACAGAAATATTATTATATGTGTATTTATTATTATTATTATTATTATATTATCATTCCTCATCATCATCATTATTATTGGACACGTTCTTAAATATCCATTATAGATTTTTCATTCAAGATATTAGTTCGCTTTACCAACAGGCACGACGATTTCATTTCATTTTTAAGCTTGCCATTGTTATATGCTGGGGGGGTGTTTTCAGATAAAACAGAGCGGTTTTGAACGGTAAGGGTGGCTGGATGTATGATAGCTGACACAGGCGGTCGTAACAGCTCGTGTCCACCCACAAGTGTTTACAACATCAACAGGTTGAGTTTGTGAACCTGCACTTTGTCACAAACCTCGATACTCTCCTCGTTAAGCTGTGAGAACAACTGAACATGTGTCTGCATGAAATATTTAATGTGTAGAATGAAAAAATAAATTACAAATAAATTCGACTCTGGAAACGCATGCTGTTAGAGACCACACTTATCCCAACTTTTGTCAAAAACACGTTAAGCCCTGAATTTAACCGATCACTCATTCGGGGAATACCTCAAACGACCTAGTGAGATCAATAAACGTACGAAACGTGATACAAAATTTTAAATTCTTTGTCCCCTTACAACGTAAACACGTAAAACGAACTATTATTCAAAGTGAGTAAGACGACCTGAGTAGGATGTTGTCCGCAAACCAGCAGTATCGTACGCTGTTTGTTATGTATATCTCTAGGATTTCGTGTTCCGAATTTTAAATTTATTCGGTTTATGTGGGTGTGTTGATCCGGATTAACTGGTTTCTGTTTTACTTCTCTTCTTGTTAATCTATGCTGTAAATTATGCAGGAAAGTAATCTATCTATCTATCTATCTATCTATCTATCTATCTATCTATCTATCTATCTATCTATCTATCTATATCTCTATCTATCTATCTATCCTATCTATCTATCTATCTATCTATCTGTCTGTACTGTCTGTCTGTCTGTCTGTCTGTCTTGTCTGTCTGTCTGTCTGTTTGTCTGTCTATGTGTCTGTCGGGCCTGTCTGTCTGTCTTTGTGTCTGTCTGTGTGTCTGCCTGCCTGCCTGCCTGCCCTGTCTGTCGGTCTGTCTGTCTGTCTGTCTGTCTGTTCTGTCTGTCGTCCGTCCCGTCCAGTTCCGTCACGTCAGTCCGTCCCGTCCGTTCCGTCCGTCCTTTCCTTCCATCAATCCAATCCCCATCCATCAATCCATCCATGTCTCAACCCATCCACTCCATCCATCATTCCATTCCCAAGCAATGTCCATCTTCATCCATCCATCCATTACATCTCATCCTATCCATCCATCCATCCATCACCATCCATCCATCAACCATACATCCATCCATCCATCCATCCATCCATCCATCCATCCATCCATCCATCCATCCATCTATCTATCTATCTATCTATCTATCTATCTATCTATATATCTTCGGGTTTTTACAGCTTCTGCCGTCTTCCCGTGCCAAACCTCCAAAGCATGCGATCTCGGGCATCTTCAATGCTAAGTCCTCTTGCTTGCATTACTGTCTTGTTTTCCTTCCATGTTAACTTTGGTCTCCCTCTTTTCTTCTTTCTGGTCGGATGCCATTGATATAGTTGATTCGGCAATCGCTCATCTTCCATTCCTAAAATATGTCCTAACCACTCTAATTATTTCTCCTCAATTCTTTCAATTATGCTTTCTTCTGCTTCCATTATGTTTTTAATTTCCTTATTTGTGACATGTTCTAATTTTGACTTTCTAGCACTTCTGCGTAAATAATCCATTTCTATAGCTATTAGTCTGTTCTTGTAGTACTTATTGGTTTGTCTATACCTCACTTCCATACATTGCAACAGTTCCATCAATGTTTTTACCATTTTTTTTGTCTTTCTAAATATACTTATCCCACCATATGGAATTTAACGATGATATTTATTTTGTTACTCAGTTAAATTCTATGTTTTTTTGTTCTCTTTGCCTATACCTTCAATGTTATCCATGATTATTCCCAAATATTTAGTCTGTTTTACTTGCTCTATTTGGATTCCTTCTTCCAATATTAAATTATCTATTTCATTGCTACTTGTTGCCAAATATTCCGTTTTTTTTTGTAAATTTACTGTGAGACCCCATGATTCATAAGTTTTTTTCAAACTTTTCGTCATGCATTTCATATCAAATTTGTCTTGCGCTAAAACCAGTTGATCGTCAGCAAATTGTAATGTCAGCAAAAGTCTGTATGAAAGTAATATTATTTAAATAAATAAATATCATCACCATGATCATCCAGGGGTTAAGCCTGTTGGCTCGTTCCGGTTTCATGAAAGCTAGAATTGTTAAAATTGTTTAGATCGTCTTCTGTGTGGGCGTCCAACATTTCTCCTTCCGTGCGGTTTTTAATTTAGCAATAATTTTGGAAATCTTTCTTCTGGCATTCTATCAATATGTTCTTTCCAGTCGTTTCTATATTATTTATTCTGTCCATAAGTTTTAAAATATTTAGTTCCTTTCTTATATCTTCATTCCTTTTCTTTTCCAGCAGAGTTTATCCTGCCATATTTCTTAAAAATCTCATCTCAGCTGCTTCCAATCTTTGTTCTTGTCTTTTAGTGATCGTCCAACTTTCTGATCCAATAGAGGAACTTATACACCGATAACGCAACTTTATTGTAGGTGTAATAAATGTTCTGAAAAATTATAAAAATAATGTAATTACTTTTTTAAATCTTGTAACTGTAGAACGCTGTTTCAGAATTGCAATTTTAGGCATCGACTTTGCATAATTAGATCTGATGTGCACGCCTCTGACGCATACCAATCCGGGATTAAAATTGAGTCAACTACCAGAATGATCTAAGCTCGACTGGGCAAACCTGGTCGGTGACCGACATTATCGTTATAAATATGATTTTCATAAACATTAGTAAATAAAATATAATTCTATTTTTGAGTAACACTAAGAAATTGGAACTAGAAGTAAATATTAATGAAACTAAACTTATGAACACACATAGAAATACATTATATAATGGAAATGGACAGCTTGTGACGAATGAGGGAAATTTTGAGGAAGTAGCTGAATTCAAATACCTAGGAACAATAATCACAAATAGGAATGAGATGCACAAAGAAATTTAACATAGGCTCAATTCTGGAAATGCATGCTATTTTGCATTACAGAGACTCTTAATGCACCACTCCTTTAAAAAAAACGTTAAACTAAAAATATATAAAACTATTATTCTACCAGTTATATTATATGGATGCAAAATATGAACTCTTACTTTAAGGGAGGAAAGGAGATTACGGGTATTTGAGAATAAAGTTCTTAGGACAATTTTTGAACAAGCAAGTGAATGGAGAAGACTGCACAACAGTGAAACTACATGGTCTTTATATGAAGCCAGGTATAATAAGAACAGTTAAGTCCGTAGACTGCGGTGGGCAGGACATGTGACACGAATGGGGAATGAAAGACTTCCATGGAAGCTTCTTGTAGACAAACCAGCGAGGAAAACCCCCATTTGGTAAACCAAGAATGAGGTCGGAGAATAAAATTAACTATGATTTGAGGGAAGTAGATTATACAGGGTATGATTGGGAAACATTGCTCAGGATAGAGATGTATGGAGAGATTATGTCCGCGCGGCCATGAACCCACGGTTTCGATAGTGTCAGTGAGTTAGTTATATCTGCGAAAACTGCATTGCATATTAAATACAAAAGTGTTAAAACACATTGAAAATTACAACATAATAATTGCTTCAACGTCTGCTGACCCAAACAATTAGCGTATTGTTACGTAAATAAAAGCCGATAAAATTAAAAACATCCATACTTGAAGTGAACACTCGAATTTAAGAATATAATTTAATTAAGTAAATATAATCGCCATCATTATATCTATTATAAATGTAAAATATTTTTTTCAGTGGAAAAAATGTCTATCAGGTAAGAATTTAACTTCTTGATATTCCTGACATCATGTAATTTCTGTTAAATCTTCCAAAACACTCTTCTTTGGACTTTCCCTCTATTTGTGTGTTAATGCCTTCAATATTATTGAAAGGAAATTGTGATGGAGAATGTATCCGAGCGGATATTTGTTCCATTGGCTTTGTATATTCTTGATCTATGCTCTTTTACTTCATTCAACTGTTTTACATTTTGTACAAAGAATCCAGTTAAGGACGGTCCATAGTTCGTTCATTAACTCGATTCTGTTTGAGGGCGATAGTGCAGCCAGAAGGTTTGGGTCAGTTTAAAAATCCTGACCTCACCGGGACTAGAACCCTCGACCTTCCGGCTTGTAGCGCAATGCCTTAACCCCTACGCTACGGAGTGAGAGTTATGTCCATTCTTGAAAAAAAAAAAAAAAGGTTAGAGAATGCGATTGTATGTGCGTATATTTAATACGAATCTGATAAACGTGTTATGAACACGCTGCAGTTCTGAGTAATGTGGATTCTTGGAGTGCATAACTACTTCTCTTATACAAGTGGGAACCACGTCGATTTTATATGAACTTGTCACTACTGTATAGTAGCATTATCGGACATGAGGTCCTTATAAAAAATTGTTCTACTACACCTTCTGATGTGTGTGAAAGATGAACTACTCTATGTGAAATGTAACTGCAGAACGTGTGTAGTTAGTATGGTGGATCTAAATCTACTGTGCATTCAACAAGAATTCAGGAAATTTCAGTGAAATATGTTCTGATATTTTTACAGCATATTAATTGATGGGTATTAGAAACCTGTTACAGACATATAATATAGAGAAATAGCATATTTATTGTAGCCTGTGTTGAAAGAGCGAATATTGACTAGGACGTATTTTGAAGCTGAGAGATGTTGGACGATAGAGTTTTAATGGTAGAGGTTCATGTAAATTATAGAGAGTTTCCTGAAAAAGTTAGTGAACAGCGAACTGGTTACCCGCACATCCGGACACTATCCCTTAAATTATAAATATGTTCATCATCTAACAGTATACTGCTCTTCTGCATTTTTCATAACATTCCATCTACGGCTGTGTAATATTTTATTTTGGTAAAATTTATAGTAATAATAATAATAATAATAATAATAATAATACTAATAATAATAATAATAATAATAATAATAATAATAATAATAATAATAATAATAATAATAATAATAATAATAATGAAATAATAATAATATAATAATAATAATAATAATAATAATAATAATAATAATAATAATAATAATAATAATAGTAATCATCATCATCATCTTCATGGTAGGCTCTTGGTGTGTTCCGCTCTCAGAATTCATCTTCCCATCGTCTTCTAGGACGCCCCACTTCTCCTAGCTTTGAGGCTGGTACACAGTGCTTGTTTTGTTAGCCTAGAAGAGTCCATTATTTAAAATATGTTCATGCCAATTTTGTTTATAGCTTTGTATTTTTTCATTTAGATTTAAAAATTTGAGTTCTTGTCTTATTGTTTCATTAGGAATGTGGTCTTTTAGAGTATATCCTGCAACGTATCTGAGGAACTTCATCTCTGACGTTTCTAGTAATCTTCTGTCTGATCTATTCATGGCCCAATTTTCTAATCCTTATATCACAATAGGAACCGCCATTACTTTATAAAATTTTAGCATTGTTTCTCTTGTTTTCGTTGGTTGTGTTCTTTTAACAATCCCACACATACTTCGAAATTTATATTGTTTTCATTTATATCATTTTCCCAATTGTAAGATATGTGACATCGTAAATATGTAATATTCTGTACTTTTTCGATAATTTCATACTTCAAGAAACTCGATTTTCGATTTTTCGTTTCGAAATCCATTAGTTTCCACGAAAGGCCATTGTTTTTGTTTTCTCCGTTGAAATCTTGAGATTACATTTCTTCATGGTTTTATTGAGAAGCAGTGTGGCTTTTTGTAAATGATTTTCTGATTCTGCACATATGACCTGATCATCTGCAAACATAATTGTGTCTACAATGGTAGTTCCTAGTTTAAAATTTTTACTTAGCTGTGTTTGCCATTCTATGACAGCTGCGTCAAAATGTATCTAATATATACAAATGTCTGTTTGTTTGTACTTTATACGCGGCCATACCGTTGAACCTATTGTGATGAGGCTTTTTGCAAAATGTTCAGGAGATTCCCGGGATGAACATAGGCTATAATGTGTTATATATGATATATACTGTATGTTAATTATAAAAATTATAAAAAAACCAAAAATTGATTTTTTTTTTCAAATTTTGGCCTACACATAATATTTATTGTTTTATATTTTCTCAGTTTAGCCATAATATCTTATCCACAATATAGAATATTCTAGCTATTAGCCTTTTCTTGGTTTCTATTATAATTTAATAATTAATATACAGAGTGTCCACAAAGTCATGCTACCAAAACAATGTAAATTAGCTCGTACACTGTTTGAGATAGAGACATGCGGATTTTTGCAACGTATTCTACATCTCGCAAAGTTTTGTTTACATTTGTTGCAGATTGTAGTTTAAACGACAATTACGACACCACAGGAAAATACCCAACGTGTATGGTGGTATGCTGAGTCTGGTAAATCACCAGACTCCCATATTCGTATGTTATGGCGGTTAACATGTCCAGACACAACGAAATTCGCTTCATCAAAGAACATCACCCTCTGCAGGTACCCATTGTCTTCGTCAATTGCGTTGAGCATGGAATCAGCAAATTCCGCACGCCGAGGGAAGTCAGTTGGCAGCGACGCTTGCGTAATTTGCAGCCGCTTATGGACGACTTTATGAACGGTTGATTTTGGAAAATGCAGTTCCCGTGAAGCATGACGAACCGATTTTTGAGGTATGAGTTGAAATGCAGGTTGCCCTTTGTCGATAGTTTCTTGGCTCACACCTGGTAGTCCACTCTGTGACAAGTCCATTACACTGCCAGTCGCTACAAATTTCTCGGCCCATCTAATTATGGATGACTTGGACGGATGATTTCTCTGAACAGTTACTGGTGATTTACCAGACTCAGTATATGACCATACACATTGGGCCTTTTCCTGTGGTGTCATTGTCGTTTAAATCAAAATCTGCAACAAATGTGAACAACACTTTGAGAGATGTAAAATACGTTACAAAAACCGCATACCTCTATCTCAAATAGTTTACGAGCTAAGTTACCTTGTTTTGGCAGCAGGACTTTGTTGACATCCTGTAACTATATGTGTTGTTATCTTAGATATATTTAATTAATATTTTAAAGCTTGTGCGGAAATATCGTAAGGGTTTTTACATCGGTTCCAGCATTCACATTTTCTTGACTTGGCATCAGTGCGAGCCACTTGTATTCTGATGCACCGGAAAAGGAAATAGTGGCGAAGACAGCGATTTGCTATAAAATGTTCTAACATTGGACATGCAATTACAAATACGATTTGATTTAAGTTTAATAAAATTCCTGAATTGCACTCTTGTATATTTAGTTTATAGTTGCAACTTAAACATAGCTACCTAATTAACTGGCACTATGAAACTCATAAGTTCATGATCGCGCAAATATAAGCTATCCATACATCACTATCCTGAGCTAACGTGTTCCAATAATCCCTTGTATAATCTACTTTTCTGAAATCCTGGTTAATTTTATTCTCCCACCTCACTTTTGCCTTGCCTACTAGGTGCTTTCCATATGGTTTTCCTATGAGTTTTGATGCCCCTCTTTCATTCCCCATTCGTCACACATGTCCTGTCAATCGTAGTCTACGTGACTTAACTCTTCTTATTATATCTGCTTGACCATAAAGATCATGTAGCTCATTGTTGAAAATGTATGGAAGGTTTAGATTCCTCTTACCCCAACGGGAACATTGAATAATAAAGCCCATAAACAAACAGAATTACTATGGATGGACCACAACGGTCATACGTAGTGGGATTGCTTTACATTATTCTGCAGCTCAGAAACAATCGAACAAATAAAGTTCATCGATATTGTGTATTACCGAGGTGAGTTGGTTCAAACTGCAGAGTTTGATATTTGCATTCGGTGATGAGTTCAAATCTCTGTTTCGACCAAACAGCTTGAGGACAGTCATCCAGCACGATTCTGGGTTTGGAATTTCGTTAAGAGGAATAATTTAATGGCTGTCCCTGTCCTTTTATATGGGAGTGAATCTTGGATTACCACTACCAAACAAGAAAGTAACATCCAAGCAGCCGAGATGAAATTTTTAAGAAGAGTAAAAAGGCTGCACTAGAATGGACCAGATAAGAAACGAGGATATCCGTGAAGAACTGCAGATCTACTCCATAAAACAAAACATATTTAACAAGAAACATTGGAAAGAACATGTAGAAAGAATGGAAGAAAGTAGATTACCAAATAAATTTTTTCCATTATTTTCCAAGAGGAAGAAGAGATGGTCTTAGATCTATTAGTGAAGACGGAACAGGCAACTCTTGCTTAAACCAGGAAGTGAAGAAGAAGACTATCCTCAGGCGTATCATGAGCTGGTGACTAAAACAGCGATCTCTGTCCCCTAGTTTCCTTAGTCAGTTACTGGTGTAACAATGCTTCTAATGAAACTGGCTACGAAGATAGCAGCCGTTATACTGAACATGGAAGTGAAGAAGAAGAAGAAGGAATCATTTATTGATAATCATATTTCATGTTCTTCTATAACCCGTACATCCCAAATGGAGCAAAGGTGTTCTGTTACGGGACTTAATTAACCAATCAAATTTAATTAATATTATTTATCTACAGGTATCAGTGAGTAACAAGTGGTTATCTCTTGGTTTCAACGAGACTCATTACAAGCAACTAAAGTAGTCATATTGTTTGGAGGGGAAAAGTCGATTAAACTTTGCATAGAGGCTATAATTTTAATTAGATTATATTTCATGAGCCTACACAAACCATTAATTCTCGGGAACCCCATACAAAGTTCTTCCGAAAGCAATTTTCTCTGGATTTTTTTTTTCCATTGTAAAGTAATCCGTCGATCCAGGACGGGTTGGAACCCGAGACTACAAAAAGGAACTTAATCCATAGAACAACTTATTTAATAATCAATTGAGTTGGTGTTTACTTGATGAAAATCCATATTTATTAATTACCGGTAAATAAAAATAAAACTTAGTTCTATTTGATTTTCATATTTATTAAGATATAATTCAGTGACAGCTGTTTCGGTACACTGTACCTTCTTCAGACATGTTAACATGTAAACATGTGATGGTACAGTGTACCGAAACAGTTTTATTTTTATTTAATTAGTAAGAAGGTATTTGGATATCAAAACATCTGAAAGTACCAGGGCGCTATCTTGCTTTATGGAAGCCTCTGCATTCAGTCTGTGTTTATTTTTAGCTACGATCAATGCACACCGGGTCATTCTGCGTGGAATTGGACACAAGACTTCAACTGCTGAGCCAGTGATTCTTGAAATTCAGAGAATTACTTCAACACGACACTTTGTTTTACGCTTTAACTGTTTAAGTGCTGTTAATTCGTTTAATAGAAATTTTAATACATTATGTCTCATAAACATTAAAAAGCTATAGATTTTTTTTTAGGAATTAACACTGTGAGGTATTATTTTTATAAGAAAACTTGTATCACCTCACCTCATAACATTCTTCTTATTATATCAGTTTCGGGAACTTATTGGTTCCATCCTCAGTACTCTCGTGATCGTTAGTAAGTCGTCTTGATGAATCACCTTCTGCACCCTCTTTAGATGGGCTCAAGACCCTACAAACCAAATCATATTCCCCGGGATTAATTCCTTCTTTTCGTTTTCTATGTATATTTTTTTCGAAACAGTGAGCTCTTCAGGTTCTTTTGTTTTATTAATTATACCTTTGCTTCGATTTTATGTTGGTCGGCTATTTCGGATTTTTCTACTTTTTTTTTTGACATTCCTTGGTTGTTCTTCCACCCTGGTTTTTAATTTCCCCTTTGTTTTCCCCATGTAGACATTACCACATTCCCCGCATTTAATCTGATAAATCTCTGATTTGTTTTTTATTTGATTTTCTCATTTTTATAGTATACTAGCTAATAGCCGGCGTGTGCTGCCATACCTAAATAAATTATGTGTTTTTGTATTTAATTGAATAAGTAAAATGAAAAATAAATAAACATTTATATCGTTATTATTTTTAGATACCCCGTGCTGATTACCCGACGTTGCCCGGGAATCTACGCATCCCTATGTACTTGGCATAAATGAGCTGAAAGACGAAATTCGTTATTTCCATAAAAGAATACCCGCCGTGCGCTGCTGTACTTGTCCGAAAATCTACTTATCCCGATCGTCTTGGCATCAATGAAAGACATAAATGGGTATTATGAGTTATCCGTAAAAGATAAACATATGCTGTCATGGACTTTTCTGTAGAGATTCTTTTGAGACATCCAATTGTGTGTACAATATTTTTGTGTATTTGTTATGGTTTAGGCAGCGTAAGCCATTTAAGCTTACAAAAAGCAACGTTTTCTCACGTTTTTTCACTACAGAAGGTGATTTTAAGGGTGAAGCACTTGAGCATTAAAACTCTCTTATAACCTATAACCTTCCCGGGAAAATCATGAACATTTTGCGAAAAGTCCCATGACAATCAGATGAATGATATGGCAACACATGCTTGCCCGGGAATCTACTTATCCCGATCTCCTTGGCATCAATGAAAGTAAAAAATGGCTATTGTGTGTTATCTGTAAAAGATAAACATATGCTGTCGCGGACGTTTTTGTAGAGTTTTTTGAGATATTCAATTCCGTGTGCATTAATTGTGTGTATTTGTTATGGTTTAGGCAGCGTAAGCCATTTAAGCTTACAACAAGCGACGTTTTCTCACGTTTTTCACTACAAAGGATGTTTTTTAAGGGTGTAGGAGTTGAGTATCTCAACTCTCTTTTAGCCTATGTTCATCCCGGGAATCTCCTGATCATTTTTCAAAAAAATCCCATCAGAATCGGATTAACGGCAGGGCCGCGCTTAAAGTACGAACAAACAAACAAACATTAATTTTTATATATTTGATAATATTATTATCATGTTGTGTTTCGGTGCTAATAGTATATTCATCATCATCAACAACAAGGATTAAGCCCAATGGCCTGTTCCGATCTCATTATAGGTCGAATTGGTCCTTCCATCTCTTCAATGGTCTTCCCAACATTCTTCTCCCTTTTGGTTTATAATTATACATTCTTCTTGGTATGCGCTGTTCATTCATTCGTAATACGTGCTGAAGATAAGCATTTTGGTAATATTTTATTCTTTCACAGAGATTAAATATATTAAGTTCTGTTCTTATATCTTCGTTTTTCTTTTTATCGGTCCTTTGGTATCCTGCTATTGCTCTCAACATCTTCATTTCAGCAGCCTCTATTTGTTTACTATCTGCCTTTGTTAATGTCCAGGTTTCACATGCATAGATAAGAGATGGAACTGCCAATACTTTGTAAAACTTCAAAATAGTTTTTTTTTCTAGTCTTATTCAATAAAGTGCGTTTAATTGTGCCACATAGATAATTGAATCGTTGTATTTTAGCGTGTTTCTCTAAATTTCTGCCATTGCCTAAATGACAACCCAAATAATTAAAATTTTGAACTTGGTCTATAATTACATTGTTTATCACTATTTTTGTTCTTATTGCACATTTCCCTTTCAGAGCTAATATTTTTGTTTTAGATGTAGATATTCTTAAATTGTATTTTAGGGAGATATTATTTAAAGTATAAAGGAATTGTTGTAAAGCATTTTCTGATGCTGTCATTATTACTTGATCGTCTGCAAAAAGCAGAGTTGTCAATACACTATTTATATTAATTTGTTCTTGCCATTCATTTATGACATGGTCCAAGTATATTAAAATTGTAATTTTTCTTTTCAACTTACAATGGATGACACTTGAATTTCTGGATTTTTTTTTTACTTTTGGAAGTGTACGTTGATTAATGATTTTTTGTTTTTTGAATTTTTTTACTTTATTGTGTATCATGCTTTCTTTAAATCCATTATTTGTATCCACGTTGATTGTATAACTTTATCTATTTCAGAGTTCTGTCTGTTCGCGGCTATGTTCACTAACATATGAGTCAAATTATTGAAATGTTTGTGAGCTATGTGGTTAAAATTAGAAGCTTTCACATGGGCCTGGTTATTTATATGTAGCTATATTCTTTCTTTATATTCGAAATTCTATTTCGTTTATTTGATTTCTTTTAAATTTAGATCTAAAAATGGTATTCCTTTTTTAATTTCAGTTTCCATACTGTATAGTTTGACTTTGAAAGTTCAAAAAATTCAAAGTATCGTACATATGTTTTAAAAGAAATCTAAATTTATATTTTCTCTAACCTCGACTTCATTATTACTCAGTATAAGGTATATATATTAATTGGTGTTTCTCGTATAATTTATCATATTTATATTATTATTATTATTATTATTATTATTATTATTATTATTATTATTATTATTATCATATCATTATTGTTATTACCCTATAAAATGTTGTTTGTACATGAACTTTACTTTGCTACATTTATTGTATATTTAACTGTTTATAATTAGTATAGTGTATATCTATATTTGTCAAATATTTATTTGTATTTGTGCTGATTGAGTGGAAGAGAGGGCCTTATGGCCTTAACTCTGCCAGAATAAATAAAGTATTATTATTATTATTATTATTATGTTTATAATGCAGTAATTAATGTTAATTACATAATTACATTTTCTGAATATTTTTAAAAAATACATTAATATCTTATAAAAGTAGTGATTTTTACGTTAATATTGAATTTAAATAATATTTGAGTCTTGTGTCATTATACGTAATGATAATAGCGCAAATTGCTAATGTTCTTCCTCGAGATCATGAACATTCATAAACACGTTTAGGTTTTATAATGTAACAACACTTAAGATACGACAAACTTGTTTCCAAACTGTGCAAACAAATCGCGCTAAACTATTCACACCTGTACCATTCTTATATGATATTTCCAACTAAATTATTGCTTACTTCGTTCAATCGATATTCGAGTAAGGAATAATAGGTTGCGGTGGAATTACTAATTCTATTCTTACTCCGTAATTCACTGCAAAAACTAATTATAGAAAAGAAAGCTTCCCCAACGTTTAGATTACCCTACAATACTTATTTACCCTGAGTTGTGCCTCGTGTTGAGAAGAGAGTGAAGTACGTATTGCTATCTTTAATTATATTATATAATAAGTAGGTCTGATAAGTTGAATAGTCTGTTAGTGTGTTTGATGTCTGCAGGGAAAGGGGGAGGGGGTGTGAGCGTGCGGTGTGAATATGTGTGGGGGTGTGTGGGTTTATGTGTGTGTGTGTTTTTTTTTCTAATTTGTGTTCTACCATTTTTTAATATTAATGTACGGAATACACATTGTCCTTTCATGGATGAGTGTAGATATGTATTATTATGATGTAGTGTAGACATAGATTTTACTTATATGTAGCCTGTTATTGTTTTTTGATACAGGTGTATTTGTAGGTATTTGTTTATATTATGATTAGTTTTATTTTTTATTCATGGAAAAATAATGCACGTACGGCCAAGCAGGCCCATGCGCAATGTAAATGCTTATGCATTTTCTTTCTTCTGAAAAAAAGGCAATAAATTCCATTTATCTATCTATCTACTTTTCCACATATATACAAAAAACGCCCACCGCTGTGGTCTCGAGGTAGCGTGCTGCCTTGTCACGCAGCGGGCCCAGGTTCGATCCCCGGTCGGGGCAGTTTTTCTGGGTGAGGTTTTTATCGGGGTTTTTCCTCACCTGTAAGACAAATGTTAGGAAAACTTGAAGGCCCAAACAGTCCCCGAAATCATATGGCCATCATCATCATAATCATCATCATCCTTCACCGGTGTGGAAAGCAACGGGAAGCTACCACACCTACAATTCCCTAGTAAAGCTGCAAGCATAGCATGAAATGCTATGATTGCAGTGAAAGACCTGCCTTCGGGCAGAATTGCTATGGATGGATGGATACAAAAATATTATACATAATAATTCAAGTTTTTCTGCACAAAATAAATGTACAATGAGTTTCACTCGACTTGCGGTCATTGCGTGGGCAGCGCGAGTTTATGACTCAATGCTTGCAGTCACTTATCCCACCGTCGGCCGCAGGTCGAGTGAAACTCACTGTATATGTTTGCTGCATTTACACAGGTGCAACTGATACAAAACTGTTTTTTTTCTTTCAAAATATAGGAAATATTTAGGATCTGGGTTGTATAGTAAATAAATTACAGGTATTTAGAAGAAAACTAAAAAAAAAAGTAGACTTAAGAGTATAATTAAATTTTTCTTCTTTTTATTGCAAGGATTAGACCCTTTTGGTTCTGGATTGTTTTGTATATATTCTATATAATATACATAGAGGGCAGTGGTTTTACTTCCCTCACGCGGTTTTTAATATGTAATATTTCAGTATAGTTATTTCATTACAGTATAGTTATTTACTTTATCAACCCCAAAATGTAGGAAGTTCAACTTTTGAATCATGGTTGCCTTTGCTGTAATTACGACAAAACGCACTATTACGCAAAAACTTATATTTTATACGAGAATTCATGTGAAGAGTTTGTTAGCAAGTTTAAAAGTTGGCAGCCGTGTTGCAGAGAATTGAGTGAACTGGCGGATTATAAGTTAACTTGTGCATTAGAACTTGAAGCTTTTGATTGAATTTCTTTCATCATAGGGTCTAATATAAAACTTCTCAGCAGGTAAAGTAGAATATATTTGTACCTTATAATAATAAAATCATATCTCAACTTCAAGACTACATAATTGTGAACTAGATGGCCTTTATAGGAAGCAGATAGGCCCTGTAATAAGAACAGTTAAATCTCCTAGATTGCGATGGGCAGGGCATGTGACACGAATGGGGAACGAAAGACCTGCATGGAAGCTTCTTGTAGAAAAACCATAGGGAAAACGTCCAGTTGGTAGACCAAGAAAAAGGTGGGAGAATATCATTAACTATGATTTGAGAGAAGTAGATTATACAGGAAATGATTGGAAAACATGAGCTCAGGATAGGGATGTGTGGAGAGCTTATGTCCGCGCGGCTATGAACCTACGGGTTCGATAGTGCCAGTTAGTTAGTTAGGGAGACCTATATACGTAATCAAATAAGTGAATTTCACAAATGAAACGTAAGACAGACTTATGAACACATTGATATCTTTGGGTAAAAGCAGTATTTAGGTCTGAAAAGAAAGTATCACAATAATCGAATAGTGGTATAAAAGTGTTTCTACTAACATATTCCTTAGAGCAAATGATAAACGATTTCTTATCATTATATTAATTGTTGTGTTGTTGAGGATATTGTTTTGCAAATGTGGTTTATTTTGTTCATTCCAATTTACATTTACCCATAAATATTCCTAGATTTTTACTGTATCACTATAAGGGATTAGGCCTTATTAAGAGTCACATGTGACTCTGTATTTGTGTTAATTGAAGCTAATATACTATGTTGAGACATAATTATATCTTGCGAATTTTTGGGATTTAGTTGAAGTCCATAATTATCTGTTCAATTTATTAGCAAATCAGGCCCCTCATTAAATTTGGTTACCGCATCGCCTTGTTTAAAATATATTTGTCTGCGTGAATGTAGAGCTCTACAATATTCTCAGTGCTTTAGGGGATTCGATACGCCATTTATATACATTAAAAAGCAGTGGACCAAGCACCGATTCCTTTGGAACTCCAGCTTTACGGTATTAGCAAGAAGAATGTAATGTAGAATTTCTTACAACAAATTGCAGGCACTAACGAAGGGAAGTGTTAAACAATTGCGTGGCACTGTCGGAAAGTGAGATTATTTTAGTTCAAGCAATGTTAAGTTCAAATATATCGTATAAAATCCTTTACTATAGTCAAGTATTTTACGAATAGTAAGTTTTCAATTATAAGATGCTTCGCTATGCCTTGACTTCTGTTTAGTTGATGAGTATATGTATTGTGTCCTGCTCTGAAGCCTGATTGATATAGATCTAAAAGGACGTATTCAGTTAGGTAGTCAATCAGTTGTTTATGGAACGAACGTTCCAATGTTTTTGGAAAGATAGGTGAACTACTTATGGGTTGAAAATCATTCGTAGTTGAGGGAGTTTTAACTTTTAAGAGTGGCAGTACAAGTGCTTGCTCCCACAATGTGGGGTATGTAGAAGTTCGTAGCAAGGAGTTAAAAATATGAGCTGTAGTATGTAATTATAACGTTGATTGTTTTGTTCAGTAGAGTGATATTTGTACGGCCAGTTCCTTCTGCTTTGGTTTTTATTCGTTCGACAATTTTCTTTACGCCATTTTCTTTAAGATATGAGGTATGAAAATGTTTTCTGTGTGGCGAATTTGTCAGTAGTAATCCACTTGTTGCCTCTGTTTTATCTTTAGGAGTTGATGTGCTTGTAGAGTGGTCATTGAGATATGTCCAAGGAAACATAATTTCTCTACCTCAGTGTCTTTGTTCCCTATATCCATTTTATTCAGATTTTTATACATATGTGCATTATTGTTATTTGGTTTTCTAATAATAATAATAATAATATATAATAATAATAATAATAATAATATAATAATAAAATATAATAATTAATAATAAATAATAATAATACTAATAATAATAATAATAATAATAATGATAATAATAATAATGATAATAATGACAATGACAATAATGATAATAATGATAATATTGATGATAATGATAATAATGATAATGATAATAATAATTATGATAATGATAATAATGATAGTGATAATAATGATAATGATGATGATGATAATAATGATGATGATGATGATCATCATCATCATAATAATAATCACAGTCATAATAATAACTTTATTTTACCTGGCAGAGTTAAGGCCATAAGGCCTTTTTTTAAAAGTACAAAAAAATAGTATTTCATCTGAATTACAATACACGTAAACAATACAATTATTATTTATAATGTATTTTGATTTACTCTAGATTTAACGAATTAAACCTCAGGGGTCCTCATCTAGGGGATATGTGGATGGCGACCACAAGGTGCCCAAGCTGAGCAAAACATTTCTTCCACTTACTTGTGTTTTGCACTCTTTTAACTTTACTATCTAACCTCTCTTGGTTAACTCTTGTTTTTTTCGACTCCGATGCTATTAGGGCATCCGAGGGCTAGGAAGTCTTTCCTTTCTTCCATTTCTTCTTTCCTTTATTTTCTTTTCTTCTCCAGAAAAGCCTGACCAGAGGCTATAAGATGGCAGCCCCATCACTGGTCTTGCCTTCCTTTGGCCAGCAACCAATCGAAGGGACTATTATTATGCTTTCAAGTCTTATACGAGAATTTCCCGGAAGGATCAAAACGCTGGAGGGAAAATTTTCCATAGGATCGTAACAGGCCTTGGCCTAATACTTGGAAGGAAGAAGAAGAAGAAATGTAACATATACAGATATATATAAAAAAGAGAAAAATATTAATGACATTGTATAAATTTAAATAAATAGAGACAAATTAATTATCAGACAACAGGTAACTGTATAAGCGTGACTTAAAAGTGCCAAGTGTGGATCACCCCCGAATATCTTGAGGAAGGAAATTCCAGGAGCGAGCAGAGGCTAGTGTGAAGGACATAGAATAAGAGGAAGTACTATGAAGAAGGATTGTTAGCTGAGTGCTATCTTGTGACCTAGTGTCAATATTGTGGTAAGAGGATAACTTCTCAAATCTGGACGCCAGGTAAGTAGGAGTGTAGGAATTCAGAAGCTTGAAAAGTAGTGAAAGTGAGTGCAATTTACGTCTGTCAGCAAGACGGAGCCAAGAGAGGTTATTGAAGTGTTCGGAAATATGATTAGAACGACGGATATTGAAAATGAATCGAACACAAGCATTATGAACACGTTGCGGTCTCTGCGACAAGTCATAGTTTAGATCATTGCATATAACTTCACAATAATCGAAGTGTGGCAACACAAGATTCTGCACAAGGATTTGTTTTAATGAAGCTGGGAGAAAATTCTTTAAATGTATAAATTTCTACGTTTGGCGTTTCTCACAGCATGCTTTTAAATCTGGCATAAACTTTCTGGTGGCACCATGGGCCTGTGTTTGACGTAGCATCTCATGGAATAAAAAGTAAAAACTTGTTCTTCGGTCAACGCGACTATCCAGTTGTCATAGAATTCCGAAACAGATTCTTCATTGTGGAATGCAGGCTTTCACGGCCGGTAATCATGGTAGTAAAAGATTATCTTTTACTACCAAGATTCTTCATTACAAACCACTAGGACGAAGACATTTTGGAAGACCCAGTAAAAGATGGATGGACCAATTCTAAGATGAGATCTGAACAGACCAGCAGGTCTAATTTTTGATGATGACGATGACTGGGGCTCCTAAACCTTCAGTGGGATCACTTGTTGCATACAGTACTATGTATTGAACTTATGTGGATTTGAAGTATTTTTGTAAATAAAAATCCAGCTGTTTAATATGTTCTTAAAATATACGTTGCCCTTTGTGATTTGATAATCAGCACATAATGCAGTTTAGTTTTAGATACGAGCAATTTGTTGCATGCATTATGATGACTATTTAACTCATGCCCCAAATGGGAGTCAATGACCAATCACGTTTCAATGATTTCTGTATTACAACCAATCAGAGACGTGTTTCACGAAATAATTATCAACGTTAGGATTATCATATATTAAGCAAAGCTCCTCCTTTTTAATATTCTGAACAGGTCTGACCGTTATTTTGCAGTGACTGAGCCTATAACAAATACGGCTACCAGATTGTATATAATAGTGCTTACATGTCAACATTTGTAGCAATTGATTATACCACCAAAAAAGAAACCACTGTTTGCACTTTCTTAAATGTATACGACATCAAAAATGAATTAATATACAGATTGATGTGTTCATTTTTTCTCCACTAGAGAGCATTCTTACAATATTGCGTTCCTTTGGCAATAAATAGTATGATCTGGTTGCAGTGATAAACAAAAGAAGCAGTAGAAGCGTAGGCTACCTATCGTTTCTCATTAGTTTTCAAACATCACCGTTTACTTTAAATATAAAAATATTTTTAAATAACTGTAGTTAAATAATGATTTGTGAGTAAACAGCTTTATTTTATTCGTTAAATAGTCCTAACAAATGCCACTCTTGATTTCCAAATTCTCTAGATAAATTCACTCCTCACTTCGTGAGTCGTGAATTTATCGATAATTTGGAAATCACTCGTGGCATTACTTATGAATAGCGCTATTTAGGTCAGCGATATCGATGATTTGTGACAATTAACAGGTGAATAATGGACCTCTGCCTACTGAACTGAACCTTTTTTTTTATTGGCGAATGTCACAGTTTATCAGGGTGTGATTTATTGCACTTCACGTCACAGCTTTGCTTCAACAGTTTTCACTGTTTTCTCTTCTCATTTCTGTGAAGTAATTAAAAGGCATACATTTGTTTGAAGGAAAAAGAATGTAAATAGTAGCGTTACGGACATGTGAATCTTCCTACCATGCTTGTGTTTCTGATGAGCAGAATATCTGTGAATCTGTTACAAATTTTGTTGCGCGAAATACTGGCATTGTGAATATTTTTATAGATAATACACATTTTTTTTCATTATAAATATGCGTCGATAGATGATTTGGACATTTTAGTCCAAACCCTTTAAAGAACTATCAAGGAACTATAATGCAAATTAAGGTTTTGAATTGTTTTGAGTCTTCAGAAAATAATATGACTGCGACGTATTGCAAAATTATGTTCAGCGAATTTTTAAATTAAAAAAAAAATTAATGATATGAAATGCTTTTTATTAACTTTAAATATTTAGAACATTTAAAATTCGATGTATTTAGGATACTGAATTAGTATAAATATTATTTATAATAATTTAAAATACATAACTGATTTTAAAATTCTAATAGTTAAAAAATATTTTATTATGACTTTTTTTTTCAAATGCCCCAGGTTTGTCTTTCGACATTCCTGGTTTCTCTCCTGGCATGGCGTACTTGTAACCCACTTCTTCTGAGGTTGGGGAGCCTGGAAGGCGGAGTTACGTTGCCCCGATGATATGATGGGTGATGATGATAATGGTGCGCCAGGAGAGTCCCTAATCCTAAGCTTAACCTAAGATGAATATGAATGATGATGATTGCGATGGCCATATGCTTTCGGGGACCGTTTGGGCCTTAAAGTTTTCCTGACATTTGTTTTACAGGTGAGGAAAAACCCCAATAAAAACCTCACCCAGAAAAACTGTCCCGACCGGGGATCGAATCCGGGCCCGCTGCGTGACAAGGCAGAACGCTACCCCGAGACCACAGCGGTGGACATTTAGACATTTTAACCATTCGTAAACATACAATTATATATAATGTTAAGTATCAAAATTATTTAAAAAGTCAGTTTTTTGCATGTTAAGATAAAAATAAATTACTATTTTTGGAAAAAAAGAATGTCTCCAAAATGTCCGAATAAATAATTAGAGAGAAAGAGACAAATTAAACTCAAAAGTATTGAATATACAATGTACATTAAATCTAGATTACTTCTAATTCTGAATATGATTTTGGGAGATGGAGTCGATAGATAATGTTGGCACGTATGGTGACTACTTTCTCTGCACATCTCAAATGATGGTCAATTAGTTAGATTTGAGTTGACAACAGTTGCAAATTATATCATCGTCAATAACAATAAAATATTACCAATAACATTACAAAGGGTACGTTTCAAAACCGAGAAACTGGTGTAACTTTTCTCTTGAATCTGCTTTAGTATTTACTGTTCCGTGTAATTTTTAGATTTACTTATTTTTTTATTTAACAGTGTTCTACAACTACACAGATCGATTTTATCTCAAGTCATCGAATCTCTTACATAAGATTTAAAACAAAATTATTTTAATTCTTAATATCTGATTTATAAAAATGAATGATTGTTTGTTCGTATTTTGTGCACGGACATACCGTGATCCGATTGTTATAGGGTTTTTTTTTGCAAAATGTTCAGGAGATTCCTGGGATGAACATAGGCTATAAGAGAGTTGTGATACTCAACTCCTACACCCTTAAAAATCGCCCGTTGTAGTGGAAAACGTGAAAAATAGCTCTTTGGACGCTTAAATGGCTTACGCTGTCTAAACCGTAACAAATACATAAAATTAATGTATACAGACTTGAATATCTCATAAAGCTCTACACAAAAGTCCCCAACAGCATATCTTTATCTTTTACGGATAACTCACAATAACAATTTTTGTCTTTCATTGATGCCAAGAAGATAGAGCCAAGTACGTAGATTCCTGTGCGAGCATAGCAGCACATGGCGGGTATTCTTTTACTGATAACTCACAATAATGAATTTTGTCTTTTAGCTCATTCATGCCAAGAAGATCAAGATTCCTGGCAACACCGGGTAATCAGCACGGGGAATCTTAAAATAATTACGACATACATTTATAATTATTTTTTATTTAACTTATTCACCTAATCATAAGAAGTACATTAATTTTCGTTTTTCTGCTGATTTATGCCAAGAAAATCGGGATGAATAGATTCCCGGACAATGACAGGTAAACAGCACGGGGTATCTAAAAATAATTACGATATACATTTTTCCTTATACTTATTTAACAAAGCATAAAACACATTAATTTTCGTATTGCAGCTCATTTATGTCAAGAAGACATGGATAAGTAGATTTCCGGGCAACACCGGGTAATCGGCACGGGGTATCTAAAAATATAAATTTATAAGTATTTTTCCATATACTTATTAAACTAAACATAAAATCACATTAATTTTAATTTATTTAGGCGTAGCAGCGCACGCCGGGTTTTACGTAAAATTTAAAACAAAATTATTTTAATTCTTAATATAATTCATAAACTGCAAACTGTTAGACACTGTTATACAGTAACATAAACTGTTAAAAATGAACAACACCGAAAACATTAAGCACTACTGAAATTGATTTCAAGACGTTTCTACAGGATATCGAAAATAAATATTATATAGTGTCCAGGAAATAGTATAATAACAAATGTAGAAAATGGAACACTACCAAAATGAGGTAGAATGTTGAATATTGTATCAAACATTTTAGTCTGTCCGAAGAAGATACGCTATGTACAAGCAATTGAAATATGATATTACGATGCGAGGTTGGGTCGTCCTCAACTGACTTACGAAGGTACATATTAATTTAATTTAATTTTATGACTGTTCACCTCAACGGTTTTAAACAATGCATTTTATTAGTATTGATATGAAACTAATATTCTAGCAGTTATATTACATGGATGCGAAATATGGGCTCTTACTTTAAGGGAGGAAAGTAGATTACATGTATTTGAGAATAGAGTTCTTAGGAAACTTTTTGGGCCAAAAAAGAGATGAACAGACTGGTGAATAGAGAAAACTACATAATACTGAGCTACATGGCATGTATACGAAGCCAGATATAATAAGAACAGTTAAGTCTCGTAGACTGAGATGGATAGGGCACGTGGCATGTATGGGGATGAAAGAAGTGCATCGAAGCTTCTTGTGGGAAAACTAGAGGGAAAATGCCCAGTTGGTAGACCAAGAACGAGGTATGAGAATAACATTAACTATGATTTGACGGACGTAGATTATACAGGGGATGATTGGAAGGCATTAGCTCAGGATAGAGATGTGTCAGCGCGGTCATGAACCAACGGGTTCGACACAGCCAGTGAGTTAGTTATATTTGCTTTCTCTATAAGGTCATTAAGGCATTGCGTTTGTTACGCATCCGAGGGGCCTCCTTGTGCGTGTTCTTTCAATAAATTATTCAATGGTCTATAATTAAAAATCGTAACCTGATAGGTAGTATTTGTCCCTTTAGGGTCCAGAATAACAAGGCACATGAAGGTACCAGCAGATCAATTTTTTTTCCGTGCCGATGCGCGGTCGTCTGAAATATATTTATGGCTTGTACAACATACCGACAGTCTGGCTGAAATCCTTCATGGGGCGGATGGTCTGAAGAAGTAGCTGAATCCAAAAACTACAATAATTGCAAATAGTAATGTGCTGCACAAATAAATTAAACATAGGCTCAGTTCTAGAAATACGTGCTATTATGCAATACAGGGACTCTTGTCGTCCCAACTTCACTCAAAAACGTTAAACTAAAATTATATATAACTGTTATTCTTTAGGTATAAGTATGGATACGATACGCGGACTTGTATTTTAAGGGAGGGAAAATTATTAGGAGTATCCATAGTTATTCTGCCCGAAGGCAGATCTTTCACTGCAATCATAGCATTTCCAAGCTATGCTTTGCAGCTTTACTAGGGAATTGTAGGTGTGGTAGCTTCCCGTTGCTTTCCACACCGGTGAATGATGATGATGATGATAGTGATAATGGTAAGGATGATGATGATGATGGCCATATGATTTCGGGGACCGTTCGGGCCTTAAAGTTCTCCTGACATTTGTCTTACAGGTGAGGAAAACCCCGATAAAAACCTCACCCAGAAAAACTGCCCAGACCGGGGATCGAACCCGGGCCCGCTGTGTGACAAGGCAGCACACTACTTCGAGACCATAGGGGTGGACATTAGGAGCATCTGAGAATAAAAATATTGGGTAAAATTTTGGACTAAATAGAGGTAAACATTCAGGCTAATGGAGAACACTACACGATCTTAATAGGGAATCAGATATAATATGAAGTGTTAAATCTTGTAGACTGCGGCAGACTGGGGAATAAGGGAGAGGCATGGAAGCTTCTTGTTGGAAAACTAGAGGGAAAGCGCCCAGAAGGCAGACCGAGAACATGAGAGAGAATAACATTAAATATGATTTGATGAAAGTAGATAAATAATACAGGAGATGATTGGAAAACGTAGATCGGGATAGGGATATACGGGGAACTTATGTATGCGAGGCCATGAACCTACGGGTACGATAGTGCCAGTGAGTTGGTTAATTTTATATTGTCTTGGCCTTATAACAGTTCCATTGAAATATATATTTGCCTCTCACATTATACTTAATGACTCGGACAAAACAGTTGACAGGCTGTAGTTGTGAGTCAAATGTTTTATAACGTTGCGAAAGATTAAGAGTATCGGGGGAAAAAAGTAAAACTTGACGTGTGTAAAGGGAAAGATTAATTTATGAAAGAGAGTGTGTTTATTCCAGCGAGAAGTTCAATTAATTCAGTTTAACACGGCAGAAACATTTAAAAGCTGTAATGTGTAAGTAAATGCAGCTGTAAACTAAGTAGGGTGGCGATTAAAAATTTAAGTATACTTAAACTTTCTCACTTTATCATCGGCACAACCTGTGAGCTAAATAAAAGTGGCGTTCCTTCTAATTACATGAAAGTTCATTTCATGAGCGGGAAAATGTGTCGAGAATATCGAAATAATAATAACAGTAATAATAATTGTGATATCTTGGTAGGTATGTCTATACAGGGCTATTCAGAAAGAAGGAGCAGACTTCAACCATTTATTTCTTGCAAACTACAGAAAGTACAAACACAATTCCATCGTTCCCGGAAAGAAAAAAGTTCAAATTTCACTATTTTATACACTCAATACGAGCAACATGTGTTACACGACAAATATCAAAACGGTGACTCATTTCTTGCCACACACGAATCAGCTGGTCTCTAGTTATCCCATGGAACTAATCTCTTGTAAATGTATGTAAAGAATACAGCTTGTTCAGACTTGGGGCCTTTCTGCCTCATAATGCGAGTAATCTGCAGCTGTACATGATGCGTGTCTTTCTACGTTTTCTTCTTCTTCTTCATAATTTGTAGGATTTTCATCCTGTTTATTTCCAAAATCACCCCTCGGACGAAGACGTATTGGATGTGCATTCGCTGTCTATCCATCTCTTGTTCTTCTCCCGTCCATTGGTCTATCTTCTTAAGCTCTTTTTGCAAGTCGGTTGTCTTCCATTCTTTCTGTATGACCTTTCCATTATTTCCGTCTATCTATAATAAATTTGGTTATGTTTTGAATATGACATTTGTCCCTAATTTCTGTGTTCCGTATCTTATCAAATAATGTTTTCCCTGAATAGTTCTTAAGGTCTTCATTTCACATGTGCTTATTATTTGTTTAGCTTTTGTTGTATGAGCCCTAGTTTCTGCTCCATTTACGATAACTAGTCGAACTATCGTTTTGTATATGCGGAGTTTTGCTATCTATTGACATATGCTTGTTGCGCCAAATTATATCGTTCATATATCCTGATAGTTTGCTGCTTTATCAGCTTGTTTCTTTACGTCATTTGTTAAATATTTAGTGTTTGTTATTAATACACCTAAATAATTAAATTGTGATACTTGTTCTATTATTTTTCATTCCACTTCAGAATCTATCTTTGAAAAACGAATTTCTTGGCTCATTTTTCCAACTTGTTCTGATGTCACATGAAAGCATAATACTCATGTATTGTTCATTGTGTGTGCGTGTGTGTGTATGTATGTATGTGTGTGTGTGTGTGTTTGTGTGACGAAACTAATAATAATTACATGAATATTTTATCTCTGTGACCAATTTCTATACAAGCATGATGAGTTTTCCCGAAACCAGTAATTCAACTTATATGAACATGTTTAATTGGAGATGTATTTTTATCTGTTTTAGCGATCTAGTTGTTAGGCGATAAAAAATAAGTAGAATTTATTGAACTCTGAGATCGTGGTGTTAGGTTTATATTAAATATGCCGAAGTTGTTTTAAAACAGAATTACCACCTGTTAGAGCTCATGGTGACCTGCAGAATAACAACGACCTGCAAGTTTGTATTACTAACATATTGATCCTGGTTATACAGTCTGGTTCTTTCAAACACCTACAGTAAATCAATGATTGTTTATTACACTTTGATACCAAGTTAGGTGTATATATTTTTCTTCTGTGTAAAAATACAGTGCGCCTTACTCAACCTGTGGCCCGCTAGCAGGAAAAGTCCATTAGAGTAGGAACTCATCACAGATAATTTACCTGAGAGTGAAATGAGCATTTTTATGCTATACAAAATGTATAATGATAGTCTGTGAAATACTCCCCAAACCTAGAATATTTACAAATATTGTTCAGACGAATTTTCGTCTCTGAATTTATTCTAGGGTTTAGGTCCACAACAGTTGTCGTCTGTTCGTATTGTACATTATTTAAAAAATTAAAGCAATGCCCTAAACATTCCAGGAAGAAATTAGATTTATAATAAAAGATCACACTGAAAGGGTAAATGTTTTTCTACCGACTCCTGAAAAAATAAGCTGACACAAATACGCTTAGTGTTTTTGTGATATTATAATGTTTGCTCTGATGCTCTAATTGGGTATAAGGATGCTTCATGAGTCCACGAAAGGCCGAAAATCTTCGATCTCAGTATCCATAGCATGAAAATACCTCCACGAGAACTTGAAAGTTGAATTTGTTTATCATAAGAAATGCCACGAGTGATTTCCAAATTATCGATAAATTCACGACTCACGAAGTGAGGAGTGTATTTATGTAGAGAATTTGGAAATCAAGAGCGACATTTGTTAGGACTATTTAACGAATAAAATTAAGCTGTTTACTCACAAATCATTATTTAAATATAGTCATTTTAAAATATTTATATATTTAATGTAAACGGCGATGTTTGAAAACAAATGTGAAACGATTGGTACGCTTCATTTGCTTCTTTTGTTCTCACTGCAACCAGATCGTATTATTTATTGCCAAAGGATCGCAGTGTTGTAAGAATGCACCCTAGTGGAGAAATTTATAACCAACCTAATAGGTATTAATTAATTTCTGATGTCCTATGATGTAAATATGTCAATTATATCTTTCTGCAACGTCATTTCCTGGAAAATAATTCATTTAAGAAAGTGCAAACAGTGGTTTCTTTATTTTATGGTATAATCAATTGTTACAAATGTTTTTATATTATCTCTCGCATTCGCTTTCTATTGACATTCATGCACTATATATACAATCTGGTAGCCGAATTTCTTAGTCACTGCAAAATAATGCTATGACCTATTCAGAATGTTAAAAAAGGAGATGCTTTCTTTATTATGATAAACTTTAGGTGGTGAATTTTAGGCGAAACACGACTGTGATTCGTTGTAAATAATAAATCATTAAAATGTGATTGGAAATCAAGAGTGGCATTTGTTAGGACTATTTAACGAATACAATTAAGTTGTTTACTAAAAAATCATTACTTAAATATAGTTATTTTAAAATATCTATATATTTAATATAAACGGCGATGTTTGAAAACAAATGAGAAACGTTATGTTTCATTTGTTCATCACTATAACCAGATCATATTTATTGCCAAATAGAATCGCAATATTGTAAGAATGCACCCTAGTGGAGAAAAAATGAAACACAACATTACAGGTTATTAATTAATTTCGGGTGTCCTATATTGTAAATATGTCAATTATATTTTTCTACAACGTTAATTCCTGGGAAATAATACGTTTAACAAACAGTGGTTTTTTATGGTATAATCAATTGCTACGAATGTTTTTCTATTATATCTTGCAAGCAAATCTGGTTACATCCGTGCAGTATATATACAATCTGGGAGCCACTTGATAAAATGAAGGCGACAAAATGAAAGTGATAAAATCGAGGTGAAAAATGACTGTGATTGGTTGTAAATCAAAATTCATTTAAATGTGAATGGTCATTGACTGCCATTTGGGGCATGAGTTACATAGTCCTAAATAAATATTTCGATCCCGGTTGGATTTTTATCCGGCGACACTCGTGCCCATAGGCAACAGATGTGATCCATATATCACCGAAGTCGATTGAAAGTATTATATGAGCAAACAAATTAAAAAAGTATCGACTTATTAACATGATGTGATTATATTATGGAAGTGCCGTATCATTAATTTAGTAACTGTCTTCTTAATGTATTCACGTATACTTTCACGGCCGGAGTTGCTATGATGATCTTGATGAAGGTTTTCGGGCTGTAAGGCTGTGGTCGTGAGGCTTTTAGTTCCTCGACGTTTCGCCAAAGACTGCGCCTGGCATCCTCAAAGGTTGCCTTGAGACTGGCAATTCTGCCCGCTCTCTGTCCTATTTATACGTTAGGGAAGTCTCTAACGCTGACCAATCAGAAGGCAGATACAACTTACGAACACATCGCGATGAACGTATAAATAGGACAGACAGCGGATAGAATTGCTTCATCATCATCATCAATCATCATCATTCATTACTATAAAGAACTTCGTAGAAGAAAGACGTCTTTAATGGTAGCAACAAGCCTGCATCGAGACTGCATGGGTGACCGTCAATGACATCGAGCTTGGATCAAGCATTGATGGGTGACCATCAGTATACGCCGTAGTGCTTCTTTAACATCAAATTCAGTGCGATTACTGGTAGTTCTAGGGCTCTTGTGATTGGTTGTCAAATAAATAGTGATCGCTACACAACCAATCGGCGGTTAGGGCAGTTATTTCCAGACCGGGCTGACCGGCCCGGTCCAGTGCAAGTGTTCTAGTGTTCTAGAAATTAGATAAATTCACGTGTGTAGTGTCTAAAGTTATAGTGTTGTGGTTTCTTCACTAATGTGCAGTGTAGTTCTATCCTAGTGGCAAGTGGTTTTTCAAATAAAGTTAAGTGAAGTAGTAGACTAAGTCTTGGTATAACCAAGCATGGCTGCTGCATTTAATCTTCCAGGATCTATGGACCTGGACGAAAATAATGAGGACATCAGACCTTTCATGTTGTGGGAAGCAGCCTCACAATTTTTCGAAACATATATTGCAAAAAAGAAAAGCGAGGAAAATGCTCGATATCAAAAGATATATTCATGAGATACGAGGAGTATTCTTACTCATCACTAATAATCTGGCTACTTTCCCCAGCAGTGAGAGGACTGATGCAGTGTGCGACATCACTTTGACCTGTATGGAGAAATTAGATAAGATGTATGGCCAAGTACCGGAAAGTGTAACTTTGTACTCGCTCATGTTGAAGGAAGTGAAAGCAGCTGCGATTGAGCTCCAAGCGCAGAGCTTTCTGCCTGAACATGACGCAAGTTCGGAAACAGATTCAGAGCAACCAGTTGAACCTAAAGGAATGGCCAAATTTGACATACCCATACCAAAATTTTTTCTGAGATCTGAATCTGAATCTAGAGAAACTACGACTCCCAAAAAGAGGAGAAACAAAAGTAAAAGTAAAGGTATTAAAGTATCAAAAACCACTGAAAATATTTCTGAAAAGAAAACCCAAGATTTATCCAAACAAGTCAAAGTGAAGTCTCCCACTGTAGTATCAGGGGTTGAGACTTCTAACAAATTTGCAGCATTAGCTGCTACAAGTATGGAAGCATCAACTTCTGGAACTTCCTCTACAGTGGTTCCACCTGTTATTGCTGGTCCATCGACCGATACGACAAATACTACACCTTCTCAAAATGTTGACTCTGCGAAACAGAGGCCCCGCCAATCACTGTCACTGGTCATGGGGATATGTTTCGTATGAATAAAGAGATAAAGTCACTCATAAGTGGACCACTCAAAGTTGTTAACATTAGAGAAGGTTTGGCGTTATTACGCAACTACAATGGAGGACTTTTTAGTCCTTAGACAGTATTTTAATTCCATTCACAAGGAATATTATACTCATTTGACTAAAAAGGAACTTCCATTGAAGGTAGTGTTAAAACGGCTGCCTTCCAATACTCCCATTGACGAAATAGAAGAGGAAATCAGGTCCTTGGGATTTCCTCTGAAAAGTATTAGGCAAATATCTGCCAAAAAAGATAACGTAGAGAAACCTCTCCCCATTTTCATTCTTGAACTCGAGCGGACAGCTGAGGCTCTGAAAATTTATGACCTGGAACGGCTGGTTTACTGCGTCGTATCGGTGGAATCTTATAGACCAAGGGCTGGCCTCAAACAATGTTTCAGGTGTCAGTCATTTAATCATACCTTCTCCGCATGCTGCCGGAAGCCACGTTGCGTAATCTGTGCCGAGGCCCATGGACATAAGGACTGTCCAGTTAAGGCCTCTGCACAGGGAAATGCTAATTTGCTTAAGTGCGCAAATTGCGGGGCTAACGGACACCCAGCATCCTATCGTGGCTGCCCTGTTTTCCAGGCAGCGCTTGTGAGTTATAATAGGGCAGCTCAACCCAAACAACCTATATCTCAACCTAGGACATTCACTTCGGTGAAAGTCCAACCTAATGTTTCCTTTTCCCAATCCCTACAGAAGGGCACCTCTTCACTAAACCAAAAGGTGAACAGCAATGTTCAAGGCCAGGGCCAGCAATTGCCTAAATTACAACTAGGGCAGCAGGTTGAGGAATATCTCCAGGGTCTTCAGCCAATATTGGCTGAACTACCCTCTCCTATGGAGAGATTCCTTTTCCTGCATAGGATCTTTAACCTGTGTAACATAGGTTAAAGCTAAGTGAACCACAAATTAAATAGATTGTGCGAGTTGCTCGCATAGAATATGATATCAGGTTGCACTACCCAGTGCGACTTGATATCTATATGCTGTGTGGACATATCCACAATTTATTATTCAGGTCCGTAGACCAAAAGAAACCATCTTGTCACAATGGCTAGGATTAAACGAACCACAACCCTAAAACGATAGCCACTACGGAATTAACTGCCAGGAATGCCCATTGGGTAACAGTATGCAGAGCCCAGGACGGTGCCAAGTCATCGTCACTCAATTGTTGTTGTAGAATTGCCAGTCTCAAGACAACTCTTGAGGATGCCAGACGCAGTCTTTGGCGAAACGTCGGGGAACTACAAGCCTCACGACCACGGCCTACAGCCCGAAAACCTTCATCAAGATCATCATGTCTTCTTAATGTTATAATTTTGAACCTTGATAGCACCCAACGTCCTCTGATGGAACATAGACGGGAATACCAACCGAAACATGAAGCGTAACATATCAGATTGGCAAATCGCTGTGTTACGACTCAATGTGGGACTTAATATCGGTCATTAACATTCAATCGCAGGGACTCGCCTCTGGATTATATGATACAGGTCGTGTGCCACAATTATGAAGATCTTCTTCTTCACGTCCTGGTTTAGGCAAGAGTTGCCTGTTCCGTCTTCACTAATAGATATAAGACCATCTCTTCCGAGGACGTCCGACATCTCTTCTTCCTCTTGGAAAATAATGGAAGATTTTATTTGGTAATCCACTTTCTTCCATTCTTTCTACATGTTTTTTCCACTGTTCTTGTTGTTAAATATATTTTCTTTTATGGAGTAGATCTGCAGTTCTTCACGGATATCCTCGTTTCTTATCTGGTCCATTCTAGTGCAGCCTTTTACTCTTAATTAAGAAGATTAGTGTCTTTATTGATTACACTGATCAACATGATTTTTATCTCATGAGTACCAATAGTTGTACTTAATGCAGCTTTTTATAGTGTATTCAAATATGTATTCGGAATTTCTCCATCACCCACAGTTTTTATTTCAATTCCAATTAATGGATTTAAATAATTATTTTTTAATAAACGTTTTTCAGTCCATTTGTCCATTGTAAAATAAAATGGGGAACACGTTCATCAAGATATTTCAGCTATGGAAAAGAGATATCAAGGCAAATGGAATCTTAATATGATGACTGATTATTGTTGGGTCGTCAAGAGGGATGCTCCACAGGCGAAATATAGCAGAAAATCGTCATTTCTTACTTTCTAGATGAGTCCGAATGTTCGAATATTGTGCAGTTACGAATGTGGAAAATATTAAAGTGTTTGAAATTATAATTCCTGTCTCTCGGAAACTTTGCGTGATGGAGAAAAACCGAAATCATATTAGAATTCAGGAGAAATAATACTATCAGAATCATATATTTTTCTTCCTGAGACAAAAAGATGTTTCTTTTTGTTGGTTAGTGATGTTGTTCTAACTTCATTCTACACGATTCATTATGTTGGAAACAAATAATGTGGTTTGTTCTCCACTTAAATCGTAAGTAAGAATATATGGAATTTACCAAAAAAAATCATGAAACATTTGGGCACCATTCATGCAGTTTCAAAGGTTGAATCTTCCGTCATTTTCTACCATGAGACTTGAAAGTATAAATATTAATGTCCCCTGGAGACGTTACTGGCGTCTCGCAGGGTAAGATATCTGACGGGGCTGCAATCAACAACTCGATATCAAGCCGAATGCTGCATTAACCCCAACAGAATGGGTACCTCTTCCGCTCTGCTGACCGTTGAGAATTTCTCCTTGTTACCCCGAAGATGGGTCTTCACATTTGTCCCCTGAAGAAAAGGTGCCTCTTCCGCGTAGTTGTACTATCCGTTGAGGTCTTCACCCGTATCCCTGGGCAGGGGCTCTCGTTATACCCCGAGAGACTGGGTCCTTGACAGAACTTTGTCACTAGTAACACTGAGCAATAAAAAATAAACTTTATTTTTGTCTCAGAAAGAACAATATGTGATTCTGATAGTATTATTTCTCCTGAATTCAAATATGATATCGGCTTTTCTCCATCACGCATGGTTTCCGAGAGACAGGAATTTATAATTTCAAACACTTTAATATTTTCTAAATTCGTAAGTACACAATATTCGAACATTCGGACTCACCTAGAAAGTAAGAAATGACGATTTTCTGCTATATTTCGCCTGTGGAGCATTCCTCTTGATGGTCCAACAATAATCGGCCATCATATTAGGATTCCATTTGCCTTGATATCTCTTTTCCATAGCTGTAATCTCATGAGTTAGCTCATTTGGTTTTATTTTACAATGGACAAATGGACGAAAAAACTTTTATTAAAAAATAATTATTTAAATCCATTAATTGAAATAAAAAAAATGTCGAGTCACGACAGCACCACATTAGGACCAAAAGCATCAACCATCATATTAGATATTGTAGCGAAGAAGGACCTGCTGAAGATGGAACGGATGTTCTGAAAGGCCTACAGGCATAAAGAATACATATTTTATAAGTTGAGGACGACGGATATTACCTAAGAAGAGTATATTTTAACTTATTTTATTTTATGACTGTCCACCTCAACGGTTTTAACAATGAATTCTATTAGTATAAATTCCGGAATTTCATAATGAAGTGGTGTGCAGGTATTAAATTCTCATCCCTCTATATATTATATATAACATTTATTATTATAGGTTAAAATTGAATTCCCACTATTTATATTTTAAATAATATAAATTAGAACAAAACAGCGTCCAAATACATTTATTTCATATTAGTCAAAAGTAAATAATACTCATTGAGAGCCGACAAAGATAGTTTTGTTTAAATAATGGTGGCTAACTACACACATATCCCCTGTCTCTTGCCTGTTATCGAGTTGTTCATTGTGTAGGCGGTCATGAGATATCAATAAACAATACACTCTCAGGTCGCACAGATAATATCCATGTATTAATGACGTCACCTGGAATATAGATTACCACAGATTAGTTCCGGCGGAATATGGCTGCGCTGTTAAACA
This sequence comes from Diploptera punctata, assembly GCA_030220185.1. NCBI lineage: Eukaryota > Metazoa > Arthropoda > Insecta > Blattodea > Blaberidae > Diploptera > Diploptera punctata. Next base: position 1,126,184 of record JASPKZ010010698.1, read on the forward strand.
ATTTGCAGGATGAAACAAATGCCTCAATTTAATGTTGCTACAATTATATGGTACTACGTTTTGTTTATGAATATCTGGTTTTATGTTTCCTTACGATATCATAATCATAAATCATTGAAATCTACGTTATTTGTGAAAAAAATGATTCTGAGCCAAAATTCGTTTCATACATTTTCATAATTAATTGTAATTACCTGTTACATTGTTTGTCAAATTTTGATTGGAGTTTAAAAAGTAACATGTCTATTACAACACACACACACACACACACACACACACACACACACACACACACACACACACACACACACACATATATATATATTCCACCATTATGGTCTCGAGGTAGCGTGCTGCCTTGTCACGCAGCGGGCCCGGGTTCGATCCCCGGTCGGGGCAGTTTTTCTGGGTGAGGTTTTTATCGGGGTTTTTCCTCACCTGTAAGACAAATGCCAGGAAAACTTTAAGGCCTAAACGGTCCCCGAAATCATATGGCCATCATCATCATCATCATCATCCGTATCATTATCATCATCCTTCACCGGTGTGGAAAGCAACGGAAAGCTACCACACCTACAATTCCCTAGTAAAGCTGCAAGCATAGCATGAAAATGCTATGATTAAAGTGAAAGACCTGCCCTCGGGCAGAATTACTATGGATTGATATATATATATATATATATATATATATATATATATATATATATATAGGTTGGTATGAACATGTTTCTTTAAGGGCGTGTATTAATGAAAAAGTAAATACGAAAACAAAAATAACAATGAAACAAAATTAAATAAGGATGGACCGGAAAAGAAATGAATATGTATAGTTCCTGGAAATTGTAAAAAGTGTTCGTTATTTATTCGTTATTATGTTTAATCACAGCTATAACAAATTATAAATGTGCGCAAAATGGCCGATGAATGTTGTTCCGGACCTAATTATTCAACTTTTATGTTTTATTCTCGTTCCGTAAATATGGAACGCGGGATTCGTGGCAGTAATAAAACAAGTTTTAAAATCAGAGATTGATATGTACTTGCTAGGGTAATATAAGGATTCCTAAAAAGGTCATGATCAATCACGAAGTGTTGAGCCGTAAGTACTGATAAAGACGGATCCCTAAGATTATATAACAGTAATAATAATAATAATAATAATAATAATAATAATAATAATAATAATAATAATAATAATAATAATAATAATAATAATAATAATTTTATATCACGTAGTTGATGTAAGGCTACGTGTATAAGCGTTGTTTACAACAGAAAGAGTTTAGAAAAATGACAATAATTTATGTCTGAAACAAAATTAATTTTAACTTAAATAAATAAATAAAGTAAAAATAGAAATTAATGTTTTATATGATTTTCATGTTTATAAATATGAAAATCATATACAACTTTTATTGTTATTTAATTAAATGGATATGGATTTTCATCAGGTAAACACAAAATCAATTGATTAAATAAATATTATGCTTACAATATTGTTATATTCGTAACTTATTTAAATTCAACAAATAAGAGTGACAAAGTAGAAGTGAAAGGAAATAAATAACATACTTTTCTTTCAAGATCCTCTCCTATGTAGAAGCAGTCGGGAAAATAATAACTGATTTTTATAGAAGAATTTAGAATTATATCGAATTATACGGAGAAAACCATTTTTTGTAGACATGAGCATACAAATTGGGTTAATTTTATGAATCCTTTTATAAAGATAATTATTTAATGTGAGTTAGCCTTTAATGATTCTCACCGCCGTAGTGTGCACCGAATGTGTGGAATTTTATTAAATATATCAAAGTTAAGAAGAATGTGAGAAGTGGTTGTAGCACCGAAAACTAACCCTATATATCGATCTTTCAAAGTGAAATGATTTCTATAATATTTTACAATGGGAGTTTAGAATTCATTCATTTCTTTATTAAATTCTTCTTGCTCTAGTATTCAAAACAGATTATGGGATTCGACATATAGCATTATGTCTGATGATTTCATCATTAGCATATCTATTGGTGTACTACTTCAACTACTGTACAATTTAGGTGCTTCCAAAGGAACTGTGAAAGATCTCTCCCCAACACCTGTACCTTAAGATGACGTGATATCAAACTTGCGAAGCTTTGTTCCAAAAGGACATATGCCAGAGTTTCAGTCTCACTACATCTTTAAAAAGAATGTATAGTTCTGGCTTATACCTGGAATACTTCCCATCGGAGATTCATAGAATATATTTCTCAAACCATCTGTCCATTCTGAACGGTACAATCTTCCGTATTTTGTTACCGTGTTATTGACTGACCACTAAGGACGCTTGTTTGAAAGAAAAAAAATCTGACAAGCTAATCCAAAATAATTCAAATATATTATTTAAAATAAATAAAGATGTAATAAAACACATCAAGTTTAAATATACAAGTCAGTGTCCTCCTAACTTGGACCCAAACTGAATAGGATAATTCAGAACGACCCAATGAATTTGGTTTGTTGAAGTGATAGGTAATAACGAACAAGACAGGATTAGAAGAGACAGGTCAGACAAATGACGGACCAGATGATTGTTTTATTGCGTGACGTTTGGTAATGCTGTGACCGCATCAATATCATTTTACTGGAAAATTCAACATCCTCTTCTTTACTCAAGTACCTTAAAGACGAGCTGTCCTTACATTTTCTTACTGAACAATCAACATTCCAAACTATATGTTATGTTTCATTAACGTTGCTTTACATGAGGAGATTTACTGCTCAAGGCTCTGTTTTAAGAGCACTTTTATTCTTTGTAGAACTAGGTGAATGTACACCATCAATAAAATTCGGTGAAGTCCATTGCAGCACTTGAAAATGCCTACGAAATGTAAGTATTAAGCACATAGTTAATCGACCAATGGTTCATGTGGATCAGCGCACCACAGAAAATCGTTCACGGGCCACTCATTGAAGCAGGGCCTAGCATAGGATCGATACGATTATCTCAAAATGTGTTTACGTATTTCAGAGCCTAAGGAATTGTTATCGTCAGCCAGTAGCAGGATGTGAGATTTAACCTAACTTCCCTCTGAAAGGTCATTGGAACATTATGGCTAGCCGTTTTTATAAGACATAATACCTTTTCACATGAGTTCCGGGAATAACACTTTATTCCAGTAATCAGGGCAACGACTAAATGATCACATGCAATGTCAGCTAGTTTGGAATCAGAGCCGCCTCCTAGCCATACGATGAGGAATTCGCGGTGTGTGTCAGAAAGTTAGTAGCTACCTTGAGTTGACAAAATCAGATCTAACGGCTGCACCAACGGGCCATTTAGATCACATGTAAACATTATGCATGGATGACAAGATGCGTCCAAATCTGTGGTCAACATTAATGTGGGAAAGAGGAGATCAATAGCCCGGCTTATGATGCAATGGACTAGCAGAGCCTGTCGGAACCATTCTTATCTTATCCGAAGTAAATAATTACTTTTACGTCATATACAAATGCCGACGATTGCGCCCTGTTTCTTGAACGTACGGAGATCGGGTGGCGCATATGATAAATATACGACATGGAGCATGAGCCAGACACGCCAAGACCGAGTGAATGTGAGCGAATGAAAAAATTGTATATTTTGGTTGAGGATACCTGTGTAAATAACAGAAACAATCCTGAAAAGAACTATTATCATTTGGAAGTAAACTAATATCTTGTTTGCTTTCAGGTAAGAACTGATGGCATAGGATCCAAGAATGCAGAGTAAGTAAAGAACATTTTATTAAAAATATTCCTGTTCGGTTGACCGGAAACATAATTATGCACCGCCGTCTGTCACTGATAATCAGTTCCATACTCATGTATAATATAGTGTTTATTAGTAATGCATTTATTTAACAAACTTCAAAACTTCGCCATTAATAACACGAATTTAAAGTACAATTCTTAAAAATGTAACTGATATGTTGTTTGTTACATTAGACGTTGGAATTACACTAAAACTGTGTGTTTTTTTTTACAACAGATACTAAATGTTTCTGATTTGTTAAAAATACTTCTCATAAACATTACACTGTTAAAATTACGCTGAAAATATTTTCCTTCAAAAGTTGTTAATATTGACAATATTTCACACATTATTTCTTAATTAACAATACCTGATTACAGTGTATTCATGTAGTGCTTGTTAAAAAAAATATGAATATATGTAAAAATTGTCCACGGCTGTAGTCTCGAGGTAGCGTGCTGCTTAGTCACGCAGCGGGCCTGGGTTCGATTCCTGGTCAGGACGGCTCCTGGGTGAGGTTTCTTTCGGGGTTTTTCCTCAACTGTAAAGACAAATGTCAGGAAGCTTAGGGCCCAACGGTCCCCGAAAATCATGCGGCCATCATCATTATCCTTATCATTGTCATAATCATCCTTCACCAGTGTGGAAAGCAACGGGAAGCAACCACACCTATAATTCCCTAGTAAAGCTGCAAACCATAGCATCAAAATGCTATGCTTGCAGTGAAAGACCTGCCCTCGGGCAAAATTACTATGGATGGATGAAAAAATTATCAGTTTTGTTAAAAATATGTTTTTTAAGTGTATTATAATCAACAATAACTTATTCGCTAAATATAATATCGACAAACTAATGTTACAATTTTTTGGTTTCTGATTATGTATATAAAACCTTTAAATAATAAATAAATAAATGTATAAACATACGCAGAAAATAGTTTCTGTTGTTGAAAATATGACAGAAAATTAAATTATTGCTAGTAATATACTAACTCTATAAATGTATGATATATATAAAGTAATGTTGATGTTAAAAGTAGATGTACCTCAAAATCCGTAGAGCGACAGGCAGGCCTTGAAAGCCCTTGGTCTACTAGATGGCTGCTGATTTCACATCCACACGCGTTAATCACACAGGTGGACAATTATTCTGCCATTATAGGGGCGTCAAGTGGTCAGCAGATCGCATTACCTTGAATTTATATCTGATTTTATCATCCTGGAGCCATTACATATTGTAATTACATTCCTCACGATGCTGGGTGGAGACAGGTCCTGTACCGGCCGAAACTCCAAGAGAAAGTTTCTTCTCCAATTGGGATCTGGAAGTGCAATAAAATTATTTTATAACAATATATATCCATAGTAATTGTGCCCGACCCTCCATGATATCTTTACCTTGTCGTGGTGGAGTGGCTTGCGTGCTTAAATGATTTCGAGAGCCATGCCGGCGGTAGCACTGCTGCCGATAGGATTACCCATGCCTGACTGGTCGAAGGTGATAAACCAGACGAAAAAAGTACCTTGGTCGAAGGAGTGACGATCTTTCACCGTAAAAATACAACCGCCAAGAAATGCGGACATGGGTTCACATGGGGTAAAATTTTCCGGAGGTCAAATAGTCCTCCATTCGGTTCTCCGGGCGGGGAATACTTCAGGGAACCCATGCCAAAGGCTCAATCACGGGGGCATGTTCCTAGGAACCTGGAATGTTAGGACTTTATACAATATCGGGGCACTAGTTCATGGACTCTACTTTAAGGGAGGAAATGAGATTATGAGAATAAAGTTCTTAGGAAAAATTTTGGACCAAAGAGAGATGAACAGACATGTGAATGGAGAAGACTACATAACAATGAACTACATGGTCTTTATAGGAAGCCTGATATAATAAGAACAGTTAAGTGTCGTAGACTGCGATGGGCAGGACATGTTGCGCGTATGGGGAATGAAAGACGTGCATGGAAGCTTCTTGTAGGGAAGCCAGAGGGAAAACGCCCAGTTGGTAGACCAAGAATGAGGTGGGAGAACAACATTAACAATGATTTGAGGGAAGTAGATTATACAGGGAATGATTGGAAAGCATTAGCTTAGGATAGGGATGTATGGAGAGCTTATGTCCGCGCAGCCATGAACCTACGGGTTCGATAGTGCCAGTGAGTAAGTAAGTAAGTAAATAAGTAAGTAATTCTGCCCGAAGGCAGGTCTTTCACTGCGATCATAGCATTTTCATGCTATGCTTTGCAGCTTTACTAGGGAATTGTATGTGTGGTAGCTTCCCGTAAAGTAAAGTGATCCCTCAACAGGCCCAGAGGCCCTTGGGGTAGTAGGAGGTTAAGGCTCCCACTTTTTCTAGACAATCGGCACTTTATGTCAGCCGGGTTGTCAGCCCTGCGTGACGGCCGCCTTTACCCCCAGAACAAGCGTCTGGTACTCATTTCAGTTAGAGGCTGAGTGGACCCCAGGGCCATAGTGCCGCCAGAAGGTTTGGATCAGTTTAAGATCCTGACCCCACCGGGACTAGAACCCTCGACCTTCCGGCTTATAGCTCAGTGCCTTAACCACTACGCTACGGCGTGCCCCCATGCTTTCCACAATATAAAAACATAATGAGTTTAATTAACGTTCTACAATAACTTTTTCTTAGTGAAAACGCTTTTGTGGAAATTAACGGATTTGGCATATTAGTTATGAACAGAGACCGGAAGTTTAGGCATTATAAATCATTAAAATAGGCAGGCAAAAAGGGCATTACAAATGACTAAAATTGGCAATAAAGAGCAATTTGAAATCATATTTTGCATGTGAGTACTTTACCATCAGTACAAAGTAAGTGGGATCCAAATGTATTAACGCAACTTTGCAATTTACTGCGTAAAGGAACAATGAGTTTCGGCATCTTGCTGCTAGCTACAACAACGTCGCAGTGAAAACTGAAAGAAAAATAAAGTTAGACACACACTCATTGTTGTCTTTTTAAATAAACACATTAGGTAATTAAAACGATTTCTGTTATATATACTTTCTTCTTTGCACGGCAGCACTCATGTTGCAAAGAGAATAATTATGAACTGACTGAAAGACAAAAATATGCATTCGGTGAAGTCACATTTATTGTAACGGTAAGGAAATCAAGTATACCTATAGGCAATTTTTAATAATAAATTATTAAATAGTAGAAAACCAATCAAATAGAGGCAAAAAGATCTTTTATTTTGTACCTTAGGCATTTATATTTAAAAAGGCAAAATAAAACTGTGGCATTTGAATCACAAAGGTATAATTCGTACAGATTCACCCTCAAATTGAAGATAGATTTGACATATTTAAAAAGGCATTCTGCCAAATTTCCGGTTTCTGGTTATGAAAATAACTATTTCTAATCGTATGATATAACACGTTTGTTTACCAAAATGTTAGTTTTGAAAACATTCAGATAATGTCAGTGACAGTTATCAACATAATATGGAAAAGTCGGTAATTCAGTCCTTCAGAGTTGGAAGAATAATAGCACATTATTAAAATACATGAGTACGGTTGGTGTCACATTGTGAAGTAAGACATTTACTTATCACCTGACTATACTTCTCATTTCTTGAGTTAACAATGAGCATACAGTTTAATCATCATCATCATCACTCCAGGGATTAGGCAATTGCCCGTTCCGACTTCATAATGCATCAGCCCAACGTCTTCTAGGTCTTCCAACATCACGCCTTCCTCTTGCCTGATAATTTCTTGCTAACAATAGATATCTCTCCTTACTCATTCCATCCATGTGATCAATCCATTTCTGTATGTAATTCGTGACTTTATCCAATAAAGGCTATACTTTCAATTCTTCTCTTATATCCTCATTTCTTATTCTATCAAGTCTTGTACATCATTTTACTTGTCTTAGGAACCGCATCTCTGCCGTCTGTATTCTATCCTTCTGTCTTTTCACTGGAGCCCAAATTTCACATCCATACAATATTGTGGGAACCGCCATAACATTATACATTTTTATCTTGGTTTCTTTTCTAATTTTATTTTTGAATGTTCTCTGTATTGTTCCACACACAGTCTGAAATTTATTTATTTTGGAATACAGTTTAATGCGAACATATATTTTGTCGAATGCAACAAACCTTAGACCTACGTTCTGTGTTTTTTTAATTCTTTCATAAGAAAGGGTTCGTAACAGATAACTGTCAATATTTTTCAAATTAATATTAAAGCACCGTTGAGGTTATGTAAAGTGATAAAATATAAAATAAGTACGTGATATATCAGTTGTTCTAAAATAAAATAAATTTCTTTTCGAAAACCTTCATGAAATAGAACTATGAAAGACTTTCAAAACCATTTTTTCATCTTCTGCAGTACCAGCAGTAGAAATACAGGATGGTTTTGAAAGGCCTTAATAGTTTTAACTACCTGACGAAGTTTTTCGAACATACATTTATTTTAGTTGAGGAGGACTGCAATATCAGGTACATATTTTATATTTCAACATTTTATGACAGGCAACTAATCATAAATTATTTAATTAAATAAAAATGTAACAAAATTAATTAATTTGTAATCATGTCTGAAAAATGTACAAAGTACCGAAACAGCTGTTACTAATTTATATTTTAATAAATATGAAAATCACATAACACTTTAAGTTTTATTTTTATTTAATTAAATAAATTATGGATTTTCATCAACTAACGCCAATTCAATTGATTACGTAATCATAAAGAGTCTACTCCGTGAACGTAATTCACATTTAAAACGAATAGGTAGTGAGCGTTTACCAAAATTAGATTCCAACGGGAAGGAGGTACGCGGGAGAGGAAAACCGAAGAAAACTTGGATAGAAGGGGTACAAGCAGCTATGAATATCAGAGGATTTGAAGAAGATCACTGGTTGGAAAGAGATAAATGGCGTTTGGTTTTCGGAAGACGGCGGCAGCTGCCATGATATCGGATGATAATAATAATTATTATTATTATTTTTATTATTATATGAAGTCAGAAATAGTACAATAAGGGAAATCATGAAAGTAGAAAAAAACACATTACAAAGAATAGAAGAAAAATCGTTTGAAATATAACCTCATAAGAATGGAAAAAAAGGAAATACCAAAGAAGATCCTTGATTGGAAAGCTAATGGAAGAAGTGGACGAGATAGACCTAGACAACGTTGGATTGATGGAGTGAGAAGATGTATGGAAGCTAGAGATTTGAGAGAAGAATATGCTTTAGACAGGAACGTCTGGCGACAAATCACTTTGGGTTGAAGGAGAAACACTGTATTGTGGAACATTCCTAATAAAAACATTATTATTATTATTATTATTATTATTATTATTATTGATTTTATTGTAATTAGGGTCATCGTCCTGTGATCTTAATGAAACATTAAAATAAAATAACATTGTCGATTAATTAAACATTTTTATTTATGAATCATTCGACACAAAGTATCAGCAGATATTTTGTACCGTGCTGTACAATATCTTGTCACAATATATAAATCACCTATATATAGGTGTATCATTTAATATTAAAACACAGGATTCCCATATTGCCAACTGAGACTGCGAGCTTTGTACTTCAACTGAAAAATGTATAAGCGAAACCATTGTTATGGATGTGTTTGAAGTTCCTGTGCGTAAGAGAGATTTCAATGAGCACTTCGGACGGCTGAAATATTCCAGAGAGAAGCTGACTTTCCTAATAACAATAGTTGTCTGCGCCTGCCTACGATATCTGACGCAATACACACAATATCCCTAATGTTTGCATTCAGTGTGCACATGAATGAAACCAAAATAGTTAATTAATTAGCCAACTGCTTCATTTAAAAGGTAAGGTCATTTAGGTCACAATTTACATGTGGATGTGAAAGACCTCAAAAATTTCAGTCAGATGTATCTTATTTGATTCCTGACATTATTTTACGTGCCGTAAATTTGCTACACGACAAACATATAGTTAGTTTATTGCGAAAGAACTGTACGTAAGAAACTTTTATGGATACCGGCTGGATTGTAATGTCTGATCCTGAGTTCTTTCCGAGGAGAGGTAAACTCGTGGATCCCGTGTTATAGATTACTTACTTACTTTACCTACTTACTCACTGGAACTATCCAACCCGTAGGTTCATGGTCGCGCGGACGTAAGCTCTCCATACATGCCTATGCTGAGCTAATGCTTTACAATTATTCCCTGTATAAAATACTTCCTTCAAATCATAGTTAATGTTACTCTCACACCTCATTCTTGGTCTACCAACTGGGCGTTTTCCCTCTAGTTTTCCTACAATAAGCTTCTATGCACGTCTTTCATTCCCCATGTGTGCTACATGTCCTGCCCATCGCAGTATACGAGACTTAACAGTGCTTATTATATTATGCTTCCTATAATGACCACGTAGTTCATTGTTAAGTAGCCTTTTCCATTCACCTGTCTGTTCATCTCTCTTTGGTCCAAAAAAATTCCTAAGAACTTTATTCTCAAAAACTCGTAATCTCATTTCCTCCCTTAAGGTAAGAGTCCATGTTTCGCACCCATGTAATGTAACTGGTAGAATAATAGTTTTACATATTTTCAGTTTTTTGAAAGGAGTTGGGACATCAAAAGTCTCTGCAATGCATAATAGCACGCATTTCCAGAATTGAGCCTATGTTTAATTTCTTTGTGCATCTCATTCCTATTTGTGATTATCGTTCCTAGGTATTTGAATTCAGGGGGGCGTGTTATAGATTAATGGAAGGAATTCAAATGTTAAATTACGAACCTAAGATGAATATATCTGTCGTTTCACAGCCAGATTTTATTGCGACTTTAATATAACTAAGTAACTCGTCAAAATTACTTTACATGAATACATTGGATATCCATTTCCTTATGCTGGAATATGTCGCTCTTAACAATCAAATTGTTGTTGGTCTGACTATATCATCCCGTCTCATTTTAGTTTCAAAATCTTGTAACGCTTTTTGAATATGATATAATTAATCCTATTCAATTACGAATTCAAATATTTCATAGATTTCTTCTTCGATCTTTTTCGGTGTTTTTATTTAAATTACCACATTCCAATTCTGGGTAGAATATAATTTAAGAAAGAAAAATTAATGTTTGAGGCGGTATTTGAACCCTGGAAGCTTTACCGCTAAATGTAATGAATACAAATTCTCAATATAGTTACTTCTGAATGAAGCCGTCAGTTGTCGTGATGGTAGCGACAGTTATTGGCCTTCGGACGAACGAGAATTGTATAAGTTGAAAAGTCCGTCGCCGTGGCGTAGTCGGTAGAGTCCCTACCTTCCACTCCGGCGACCCGGGTTCGATTCCCGGCGGGATAGGGGATTTTTAATCTCCACCTTGGGTCTGGGTGTGTGTCCTGTCGTTGTGTCTATATGAGTGAATAACAGAAAGTTAACTAAAAAGGCAAAACAATAAGGGAAACAATGTAAACGAAAAGAGGGGAAAAAGAGAGCGTACGCTTAGCTCAGTGCTTAGTGGCTTGATTCGTATGCAAAAGATCACAGATTCGATTCCCGATGAGGTAAATTTTTAAAGTCCGTCGCCGTGGCGTAGTCGGTAGAGTCCCTACCTTCCACTCCGGCGACCCGGATTCGATTCCCGGCGGGCGATCCGGCGGGGTAGGGGATTTTTATTCTCCACCTTGGGTCTAGCTGTTTGTCTTCTACTTGTGTCTGTATGTGAGAATAACTGAAAGTTAACAAAAAGGTAAAACAAGAAGGAAAACAATGTAAACGAAAAGAGGGGGAAAAAAAGAAGAAATGTTAGTGTTTGTATCGTCGTTTGAATGGTGTAATTGGACAGCACACTAGAAAGCGGAACTAGGGGTTCAGGGTGCAAATACCGGTTGAAACATTAATTTTTCTTTTTTAAATTATATTCCTCGATCTTGTCATCCTTATCTTCTGTGGGACCATGTGCACTTACAAAGTCATATAGCGTACCTTAGGAAAGTATGTCATCGTATCGTTTTCAAACCTATCATCTCGGGTTACAGAGTGAACTATCATTCATATTAAATACCCGTTCCGAATTATAGTCCCACTTCACCCCAATAATAGTAAAATGTAAATATTCCTCATTTCTTACTACGTAGTTTCTCCTCGCCATCTTTCAACAAAGCGACTCTAACTAGAGAAAGTATGTCTAATTCTTTTCTTAATATTTTTAGGTCCTCACAACTTTAAAATGACATGATTTTCCATGCTCCTAGGGTCTTTGTCATGGATACCCTGAAATAGGATAATGGCCAAGTAGCATGATCTTGTGTAATTATCCATTTTAGTATTCTTCATTATTATTATTATTATTATTTTTATTAATATTAATATTAATATTATTATTATTATTATTATTTCAATTCCTTCTGGATTTCTTCGTGTTCAGACTTGCAAGTAAAGTTGAGGTTCCTTAGGACGGGTTACTGGCCCGACGCTAAGTATTCCAGTGGTAGGGCTGCTACCTTTTAGTCTCTGGACACACATTAGAACACTGCATTTACTCAGTACCCGATGGAACGGTTATACCGCCGTAACTCGGTCCTCAGAGCCTCGTTTGTGATAACGAATTGTACCACGATAAGGTGAGGATGAGAATTGGGTAGAAGAGATTTTATACACGTCACTACCCCTTACAACCCTTATATTTAGATCTGCTGAAATGAGATGCCTTCGGAAGACTGCAGGATAACACACTATTAGATCACAAAAAATGAAGACATATTAGAAGAATTACACATGGAACCTTTAGAAAACAAAATTTCTGATTATAAGTCAAGATGGATGCAACATGTTCATCGAATGGAAGATCACAGGATACCCAAACAAATGTTAAGATGTCAACCTACAGGAAGAAGAAGACCAGGACGTCCACTCAAAAGACTTTTTTCGATAATATTTCTCTTGATGCCGAAAACAGGTCAAGAAATAGCCTAACTTCGTGAATGTACTACGATTATTATTATTATTATTATTATTATTATTATTATTATTATTATTTTAATACACAAGTGATCTTCTTGGTGATAAAATATTAAAATATATATACAGTCAATATGCCCAATTCACCAATTAATGTTTTAAAATGGTCAACACGTTTCCACAGCCATTCTCAAGACCAGATATTGACTGAAGACAAAATTGATAATAAATAAATAAACAAATTCAGTTAAAAACAAACTACGTCACATGACGCAATCAATCACAAGTTAACAGTAAAACATAATAAAACTAATTCTCGTTTCTTTCCAATTTGAAAATTTATAAAAATAAGGATAAAATCATGAATAAAGACGAGGGTCTTATTCCGTACAGCGCCCTCTTTTCTCTAATTGAAAGAAAAGAGAATTGTTTTTAACTGAATTTGTTTATTTATTTATTATCAATTTTGTCTTCAGTCAATATCTGGTCTTGAGAATGACAGCTTGGCTGTGGAAACGTGTTGACCATTTTAAAACATTAATTGGTGAATTGGTCATATTGACTGTATATATATATATATTTTTATTATTATTATTATTATTATTATTATTATTATTATTATTATTATTATTATTATTATAAACCCCCAAAGCATGTCAAAGCCAGGTTGGATAAATGTGAATAGGAGGAGTAAAAAGCTCGTTAAAAAACTAGGGTTCAGTACTCCTGGCTGATAGTACTTTGTGATAGTACAAATACTGCATCCATGTAGTTCTTCACTGGTTTGTAAAACTCTAGTGGACGAAAACCTTGACAAAAAGCACCAGGTCCTCCAGGTTGGGAGCTGATGCATCCGGACAACTCCCTGTTCATCATAAAAAAATAACAATGCTAAAAACCTAAATATTTGAAGCCAGATGGAAATAAACAAAGACGACAAAAGGATAGGAGAAGGACATTTCTTGTTGGAACGTGGAACATTTGAGGGGTTAAAAGTAAAATTATTGATATCATAGAGGAAATGAAAATACTAAACCAAGATATAATTGTATTAGCAGATACTAAAAAGAAAGGAAAATATTCAGAAATTAAAGAGCTATAGGATCAACATGTTTTCTTATGAGTTGAAAAACATAAACGAGATCAAAGAGGAACCTCAGTCATAACATAGAAGAAATTCAAGATACGTATAAATAATTTGGAGGCTATAAATGAAAACATTATTAAAATTAATATAAATATGTGTGGGAAAAAAATACCGTTATGGGAGTACTCCGTATATGGAATAAGTCAATACGAAGCACTTACCAAAAAATGAGTATTATGGATATCTGAATAATGTAATAATCGAAATCGGAACCTCAAGAGACATTACTATGATGGGAGTTTTCAATAATAGAACTGGTACCCAGGACAGGACGTGAAGTGGTCGGTCCTTTTGTAGAGGAGAAAACAACGAGAACTGCGAAAGAGTAATATATATGTGTGAGCAGTACTCTTTAAAAATTACGAAGTGATTATATCAACACGCAGACGTTAATAAATAAGCTTATAAAGAAACAAAAAAGAAAAAGTGACATAAATAATATAACAAAACTTGAAAGAGAATCTGATAATAAAAAAAAATGGGTAACATTAACATATACAGGAAATGAAACCACAAAACTAGCTATAACTTTGAAAAAAAAGAAAAACATTACCATAACTTATAAAACCAAAACCAAATTAAACAACGTAATATACAATGGTATAAAAGAATACAGCAAATTTAACAATAAGGGAGTCTAGAAACTAACATGTAAAGGTTGTAATAAATTTTATATTGGCAGGACAAGCAGAAACTTTAATACAAGATATAAGGAACACCTAAAAGATTTCAAGTACGTGGATGGTAAATCAAGATATGCCAAACATCTCATTAACACCGGTCACCAAATGAACACAATAGAAAATACTCTCACGATAATTCACAAAGAAAACATTCCAGCAAAGATAAATATATTTGAAGACCTTGAAATTATAAAAGAAATAAACAGCACCTTACTTCTTAATGAGAACACACCCCAGTCAAATAACCTATTATACGCGATGGTCAAAAACAAGTCGTTGCTGTTACAGACACTTTGAGTCTACATCGTCGTAAACAACAACAACTAGTAGCAGAAGCTCATCCTGCTGATGATGGAAGTTAACTTCCGAAAGGCCTCTAGATAACATTTTAAATATATTATTTTAGCACAGTTGAGGACGACGGCATCTGCCAAAAGGTGTATATTTTATGTTATTATCTTATTAATAAATATGCAAGACATAAAGAGACTTTACAGCAGAATTTACAATAGTTCATATTATTGTTGGGCAAAATGCGGATATGAAAATACAACTAAATAGAAATTATTTACTAAAAATCATAGTTACGGTAAAATCACAAAAGTTAACAACTAGTTAGGAGTTTAATACGAAACTTTACACAAGTAAAATCTCCTGAAGATGTCATCCACAGAAAGCAATGAAGCCTCGAAAAGACAACACTGCAAGACACGGCTAACAATCCCGTAAAGGTATTTTGGAACAATGCCGACAAATATGTCTCTAAGCCTTGTTATTTAGATTTGAAGTTCACTTATTTTCATAAATCTACTTTCCTTACTTTCATTGTTTCTTTGACGAACGACGCCACATTTAGACATTTGTCGCATTTGAAAATGCAACGACCCGTGCCGGTATGATCGAGAGAAAATTGTGACCAGAGTTTTCACTTCTACATATCAATTTATACAAGAAGGACCTGATTTGTTAAGGGGGGGGGCTACACCTTTAGCCATTAAAAATCAATATTTTTTTTCTCAGCAACAATACTGATCACAGAAATAAAATTTAGTATGTGATTTCTATGTTACAATGTGAGCATGTTTGTGTACTTAAGTACAATCTAACTTCAGTCGTTATGGTTAATTAAACATTCAAAATGTCAGCTGAAAAGTTTGCATTGTCTTGCCGTTTCCCTGATAAGTTTCCTAAATTTCAATATTTTTTAATGATTCTTGTTTTATTGTACTCATTAATGTTGTAGCTACAAAATATACTACAATTGTTTAATTATATAGAGTGTAAATATTTTAGTTTTCATTTTTAATCGATGTATGCTCATTTTTGTTAAAATTGCATTTAAAATATTTTTTAAAAATAAAATATAATAGGTACATTACTAATTGTAGTTTATTTTGTTCATCTCTGTAAACTACATACACATGCAAAATTTCATCTCAATATCTTGATAACTTTGGAGTTATCAGGGAAACTGTACTGAAAAAATGAAGTTACGAAAAACAAACGACAAAATTACCGAAGATGTATGTACGTTCTAAAATTAAAGGGCTCACTCGAGTGACAGCGTTGCACATTTTTAAATATAACTCTAAACGTAATAGAGATATCAATGGAAACATCACTAATTTAAAGATGAAGTTACAATCGATATGAAAAAAATTGAAAAAATTATTTTTTTGACACTCAAAGGTGTAAGGTCCCCCTTTAAACAGAGTGCTCAAATCAAATTCACAAACACAACTATAAAAATGCTGGAACGTAGTCTCAAAATACTCTTCAGGTGTCAGAACAGATTTAGACTGATATATTTCATTATCTTATTTGTTGGAAAAGTACAATTGACAATTTGGTTCATTATATCAGAACATTAAGAAACAAAAGAAAATATGTAAACGCGATTTTCATTTATTCCAAAGGGAGTTTATTAAGTTATTTTCTCAATTAGGGATTCGGCGCGTGACTATAAAATGTGCTAACGAAGTTGTTACCAATATAATGTGAATAAACAAAGCTAAAATATGTTAGCTTCATGTTATGTATGTATTCATTTCACGTCCAGTTCGCAGCACAGTTGAAAATTGTTAATCCAACCGTGAGTTCATTTACATAATACAAAACAAAACCCCCTCTGTACTGTTCACTATTGTAACATAACATATATTTCTTAATATACATACTTCTTCTGTAAGCTTGAGTGAGCATGTCAATGAAGTCCTCCTAAACGACTACACCAATTTAGATTAAATTTATTGTGTGTGTATTTGAGTGTAACTCTGGATGGTTCAGATTCAAATTGGACCATCTAAAACCATTAAGTGTAGTAGTTCACCTGAAGTGAAAATTAAAAAAATCGCTCTAGAGTCACAATTTTCGATATTTCACATCGAAACACAGTATGTCTTATTAAAATAAACCGAGGAAAATGAGCGAAATCCGATAATTCGAAATGGAGGTTTACCAGAAATCCGAAATTAAAAATAGTCTATCCACTTCCATTTTAGATTCCTCGTTGCGTGTATTTAATTAACATTTATATTTCATTTATTTAGGCTAATGACGCACACCGGGTATTAGCTAACATAAGCTCATTTCAAGAATTTACGTTCTCGTAAAAAAGGCGGAAAATTAAATATTGATGTGTCAAGTACTGTATAGTTGAATAAATCGGCACGGATTTATAAATAAACAATGACAAACTTAAATAGTAATCTTGCAGCTATCACTGAAATTTGCTTACATTAACATATTATTCACATCACGAAATTTAATAACAAGCTGAAGTGTACTACTTGTTTCAAGGCATTCGATCTAATGCTATTCAGTTCCAAGCTGTTTTGCTAATGTTTAATTGTAACATTCATGGCTAGGAGAAGCGGTGGTGTACGATATTTAGTCCGTATACTCTTCAACAAATGCCAATATTTAATTCAAAATCCCTCCTCAATATATATATATATATATATATATATGACATGAAATAAAAAGTAAATGCTTGAGTCAGGATTTGAACCCGAGTATATAAACTCTGTACTTTTAGCACTCTAACCATCTGAGTTTCTCTGGAATCCTAACACAAAAATTTATTTTTCGTATATATGGTATTTTCAATTTACACGAGAGGTAGCGGGATATCGTTCCAACTGCCATCTAGTAGCCACTATAACAAGTAAGCTTATTTAAAGATAATATTTACTTTATAGCAGCAACGCTTGTATATTTAGATGTTATAACTATATTTCTGAACATTTAGCAATGAAGGCAAATATGACATGAAAAGAAAAATAAATGCCTGAGTCGGGATTTGAACCCGAGATTTTGAACTCTGTAGAGTTATGCGCTCTAACCATCTGAGCTACTCAGGAATTCTAACACAAACATTTATTTTTCTTACATATATATATATTATTCTCAATTTACACCAGAGGTAGCGGGATATCGTTCCAACTGCCATCTAGTACACACACACACACACACGTGTGTGTGTGTGATTTAAATGATTGATCATTTTATTAGCAATTCTTCCGAAGGACGGCGATGGTAAACTTAACTGATTTGGTTTTTTCAATAGGGTTAGGCTATGTGTCGTCACCGGAATTCACCTCCTCTCTTGTCTTCATTATCGTCGAGCATACAAGACAATAGTATATTATGATGCAAGGTTGGGAAGTGGTTTTTACAGAATCGAGGAAAAATATTTAAAAACCGAGCGATAGCCAGGTGTTTAATTTCCGAGATTCTGTGAAACACTTCACAAACGTGCGTTATACATTATTTTTTGCGCGATGGTGTTTTCAAAATAATAAATAATAGTAAAATAATAACACATTTGTGGAAATAGTTGCGTTCATTATAAACAATTGACTAACGTTAACAGTGTGGGCAATGTTTATTAGTTGAAGCAACAGGAGGCCTTGAGAACAATTATTGATAACATGGCCGCATGTACGTACTTATTGTTTTATATTGTTTCAAATAAAGTTCAATTCATTTAAAATGCAGTGATTTGTTTCGTATAATGTATATTAACCCTTCCTTTTGGATTTTTCTGTATATACATTGCATGTAGTATACATAGAGGGCAGTGGTTTTACTTTCCGCACGTGGGTGTAAATGTAATATTACAATATAGTTATTTAGGTTGGAAAATTACCAAATATCACTTTATTGAAACGGACTGTCAACAGCACGCACGGCTTACTGCCCGTGCTACCATATTTGTAAATAACACTGTATACACCCTACTTTTAGTCTAATGAAGTCCTATTACTACTAGGTTGGCAATCCCGAAATGTAGGAAGTTGAACTTTCAATAATTGTCGCATTTGCTGGTAAGTACGACAAAACGTACTATCGCGCAAAAACAATTAAAAATACACCCATAAAACATTCGTATATGTACAAAGTGCATCTACAAACGATATAAGTAAAGTAGTCTGACGCAGAGATGCGCTAATTAAAAATATACGACACTAACATCATCTATATTCCTACTGCGGAACATTAATAGGTAGCATTGGATCACGGACAGAATTCCACCATATTGTTGACTTATGCAACACGTTGTTACGAAGTGCAGATGGACTGTTATAAATTAACGGCGAGTTTAAAGACGCCATGGCGATACGTCGTGAAACATAAAGTAAGTAACTTGTTTTTTAATTATTCAGCAAGACACTACAGAAGCAACGAAGTTTCGTGAAACCGTACAGAATTCAAATAATTTTTATAGTGTCAAAATTTCGTCAGCATTACACTAACATAGAAATAATGCTATTAAAATATTCGTCAATAATTTACACAAGTAAACTCACCATCACTATCGAACCGAAGGTTCGTCTCGGTGTGAACTTATACTCTCCTTAAATCCCTTTACTTTTCAATGTTTCCCTATTATTCCCTGTATAATTCACCTCCCTCAAATCATGGTTAAAATTATTCTTCTGTCTCATTTCCCTCCGATATTACCTTAAGAAGTTTCTATGGCCCTTGTCTATTCCTCATTTGTGCCATGTGTCTTGCATATTGCAGTCTACAAGACGTAACTGTTATTTTAACAGCTGCATTTCAATGAAGATAAAATAATATACTATAAAATTTGTTTAAAATCTTTTTTTTTAAATTTCCGAATAAAAAAAATATTTTTTTTATTCAATACCCCAAGTTTCTTTCTTTTGCGTGGGTTCTTATAACCTTATATTGCCTTTGGCTTAAACTTACTTCAATAATTAACGAAATAACTTCACTTTCATTGTAAAGTTTTACTATGAGTTATGATTTTGGTGATTTCGAATCTCGAAGGGCTTTTTCTGCTCGTGTTGGAGTTGTTTAAGAGCTGCTTCATTTACCAATTCCTATTCCTTTTCCTCTCCTTGCTACTTTAAATGTACTTTAGTTGCAAAAGCTAGTTCGTTGGACGAGTTTTCACGTCTTAGTGGTTCAGTCTTTCGCTTTTTACTTTTATCGTCATTATATTCAAAACAGACACTAGGGCGTCTCTTTTTTTCAGGACAGAAGTAATAGATTAACTAGGAACTAAAAACACTCCACGTTCTTATATTTTATTAAATATTGTGCCGCAGAACAGCGACACATCTACACATTTAATTTCACATAAAATTCAGAGATACTGTCAATGTTAATAGAATTTAACACAAATTGTAACACATGTTTGATTTGATTTTTTCGAACTTCACTTGATTTTACACGGAGAACTCCGTACAGTTTCGTTTAGATTGGTAGAATCCCATGAGACCACCGCGAAGTACACAATTATACAATATGTGTGAAGTTTAGATTTTAGTAGGCTTAAAGAACTGCCTTCCTTTACGAGCATTGCACTACTGCTATCAGCTGTCATTTATTGTAGTGACAGGAGAATTCCCGTCTTGAATGCAAGCGCGTATACACTCACGGGCGGTTCACGCGTTATCTGCACAACACGAGTTCATTAAAGTGCTGCGTAAATATAACTTAGCAATCCTCTGCAAAAGTTCTCACCTGTGCCAATTTATCAACACTTTAAATTATACTTGGCATTAGAAATCGTCGTGGGAAATGGCGGCGAGAGCGTTATAACTCATGATCATTTTCGTTTTTTTAAGTCAGAAATAAATATTATTAATTTTATTATGATTCAGATGTGGGCTCTTTATCTCTGCATTAGTAAGAAGGTATAAATCTATTTATCAAAATTATAGTGAATGGTTTTAAAATAGTTATCACAAATAGTGTTAATACTGTGTCAAAAACGTGGCATACAAATTCAGTTTTTATGATACATAATTTCGCGGTCAGAAAATTATGTCTGATGTTTGGTATAGAGAATAATGTTTTTGACAGATTGGTACCCCATCCATTTGTGTAGAGGACTCTTCAAGTTTTGCTCCACTAATGAAAAGAAAAAAAAACATGTTTGCTGTTTTTTTTACATTCTGGATCACTGTGCGTTGCCATAATATATTCTTATTTTTCTCCTTGTTGTTTGTATACCCTGAATTTTATTAAAATAACATTTTTTGTCCATCTCCTCAATCTCCCGGTCGGCACCCGTTCCAAAAATTACTTCTGTATTTATTCATCGTTCATACTTGTCATATATCAGTACACTATAGTTAATTTTATTGTAACGGACTGTCAACAGCACGTACGGCTTACTGCCCGTGCGACCCATATTTGTAAACAATATTGTAAATATATTACTTTTTGTCTAATAAAGCCCTACTACTACTACTAGTTCATTTTGTTTGCACATAATCCAATAAGTGCATTGCTTACAAACTTATCACATTCTGATAACATGCCTAAAACTGATCTCCAAAATTCAATAATAATTCATAATTTCCTTGAAACTTCAACTGCCAATTTTCAGAACCACGTATTGCTAAACTTCTTACTGTTTTTAATTACTATCATACATTTAAAAATCTGGTCGACTTTTTATCATTGTGTTACGCTGCCCTCAACCTGGAGGACTAGGGCGGTTTGATTTGGGATCATCGTCCACTAAAGAGGCTGCTTTCACCACAACTAACGACCTTGTAAATCCGAATAAGGGACACAATACCAGTGTAGCCAGGTGAGCCAGGGACTTTTAAAAATGTGTATTTCTTCTCGCTTCTCCATTCTTGGGAGCGACGTTGTGGAAATTTATCAACATCATCATTATTATTAATTATATTGGTTTAATTATTATTATTATTATTATTACTTCTACTTTTATTATTTTCGTTGTTTGTTATTATTACTATTATTATTATTATTATTATTATTATTATTATGATTATCATCATTATTTCTAATATATTAATGATTGAAGAAAGCAATAATACAAGTGTTAATGTTTGAAGTTATGTTCTGTGTTTAAAATAAACAAAGTAATTAATTGAGAGTTGAATGCAGGCTTTCACGGCCGGGAATCATAATGTTGAGTGATTCCGGGTCACTCAACATTATAATTAATTGAGAATTTCGTTATAATGACTATTTAACTCATGCCCCAAATGGGAGTCAATGACCAATCACGTTTCAATGATTTCTGTTTTACAACCAATCAGAGTCGTGTTTCACGAAATATTTATCAGTGTTAGGATTATCATATATTAAACAAAGCTCCTCCTTTTTTAATATTCTGAACAGGTCTGACCGTTATTTTGCAGTGACTGAGCCTATAACAAATACGGCTACCAGATTGTATATAATAGTGCTTACATGTCAACATTTGTAGCAATTGATTATACCACCAAAAAAAGAAACCACTGTTTGCACTTTCTTAAATGTATTTTTTGCCAGGTAATAATCGAGAAAAATATAATTGTCATATTTACATCATACGACATCAAAAATGAATTAATATACAGATTGATGTGTTTCATTTTTTCTCCACTAGAGAGCATTCTTACAATATTGCGTTCCTTTGGCAATAAATAGTATGATCTGGTTGCACTGATAAACAAAAGAAGCAGTAGAAGCGTACCTATCGTTTCTCATTTGTTTTCAAACATCGCCGTTTACATTAAATATATAAATATTTTAAAATAACTATAGTTAAATAATGATTTGTGAGTAAACAGCTTAATTTTATTCGTTAAATAGTCCTAACAAATGCCACTCTTGATTTCCAAATTCTCTAGATAAATTCACTCCTCACTTCGTGAGTCGTGAATTTATCGATAATTTGGAAATCACTCGTGGCATTACTTATGAAAATTTTTAATACATTTTATAAATTACCTATACGATGTGTCCCGTAACTTCGATTGTGTTCAAAACCATGAAGTGGTTAGTAATGTAACAAAACAGAGAAATATGTTTCATATTTATAGACGATTTTATGTATATGTTAGTGCAGCGGTATACATCTTCTCATTTACATTCCATATAGCCTACATATTTATGATTGTGTTAAATTCGAATTTGAAGGAGTGAATACGGTAATGAAGTTCAAACGCTGCGTTTGCCTTCACGTTTGATAAAGAACAAGACAATTTCTCAGCAGGTTACTCGGCACCAGGATTTCCTCACAGGACCTCTCGAATACGAGTCACAAACGACAGTGTTGAACACAATTTGCTCAATGTAGCAAGAAAATTACATTTTTAAATTGCACCATACAAGCAAGACTTTGTGTTATTACATTCTACGTTATTCGTGTTTGTATTATTATCTTTGAATATGCAGTCAACAATGTAACATTCTAAATATATCTTTCATATCCTAACAGAAGTCTGCTGGAGCATTGCTTTCGAAGCTTAGAAATATAAAAATTAAAATGTTTCTCGTAAAATAAAGGGTAGAGCGGGGTTATTTGAATAGTGGGGTTACTTGAATAATAATAAGTTTTTGCGCATGCGCAGTGTTGTATAGAGGAAGAAGACGCCATTTTGTCAGTAGATGTTGTTAGTAAAAGTATTTTCTATTCAGTGAAGTACTGTATTTTGATTTTTGTCTACAGCAGTTTCGTCTAGATTGATTTGGAGTACCAGAGGTAAGTGGCTCTGGTGTTCTGGTTTTAGAGTATGTAAAATGTTCTTCCTGTTTGATTAGTTTTATCTGTGGACATTGAAAAACATGGGGGTGAACGGCTTGTAGATCTTTCCTCCACTAATCCTCCAGCTCGTGTTGCAATCTATCCGCTTTCTTGGAAACTACGTGGCCATGAAGTGGACATGTTACGGTGGGGGGGTATTTGAATATCTGAGAGCGGGGTTCTAAATTGTGTTTTTATTTTCAATTTTTTCTTTCTTCTAAATACATTGTTCACTTCTATTGTAGATACAATAGAGTAAGTGTAATGATTGTAAGATATTTAGGACCTATGCATTATTTCATTATTTGTTATTATACTTTTGAAAATCTCAAATAATCATTTAAGATTGACTATACAAAGAAAGGACTACTCATGTATTCATTAAATAATCCGACATTCCGCAGCTGGATCAAACTGCGCATTGCCCTTTATAAGGCCTAAATTTAGAGTATATGATGCAGTTTCTAATGCAATTGCTATATGTTTTATTTTAAATATAATTGAAGCACATTAGAGTGAACTGTATATGAATTGTTTAGAAACTGGTCATTGGTATTTACATTAACTTTTATTTGCATCAGATGGTGAGAAATTATAAAAGGAAAGGATGAGGAGGCAATGAAGAAGGCTGTCAGAGGATTATCATTACTGGAAGCCAGTAAAACATATGGGGTGCCCTTCACGACTCTTTACCGCCGATATCAGTTGGAAAAACACACCATCAAGGGTATAGGCAATCTTCTCGCAACTATATACAAAAGTGGGAACTCCAGCGTCCACCCTACAATATTCACTGCAGATCAGTAAAATTCTCTAGCTGATCTGATAAAACTATTAGGGAAATGTGGCTTTGGACTCACGCCGAAAGATGAAAATAAAATGTGTGCTTGGGATCTGAATTTTACAGTAAATGTTTTGTTTACAGATGAGGCGGGTTTTACGAGGGACGGTATCGTAAATTTTCATAATACGCAAATATGGGCGGATGCAAACCCGGATTCACTTGAAGGGTGTTGAATTCAGTATAAACGTTTGGGCAGACATTCACGGGACATATTGATAGGTCCCTATGTGCTAAAGAACAATAGTGCTAGGTACCTCAACATCCTTCGGAACTAATTACCTGTGTTGCTGAGAACGTGCCCATGCACGAACGATAGGCGACAAGTAAAACTAGACTTTCAAGCCAATGGATTAGTCAGGGAGGGCCAATACCTTGGCGTGCCCGTTCTCTTGACCTAAACCCTCTAAATATTTGGTTGTTAGGACATTTAAAGACCTTGTTGTATGCAGTCCTCATCAATGATGTGTAGACACTAAGGGAACGTGTCTTCAATGCCTGTGACGCAATCCGTCAACAACCAGGGATGTTCCAAAGAATGTGTGATTACATGAGATGAAGGGTGGAAGGCTGCATTCTAATGTATGGCGGTCACATCGAGCACATGTTGTGAAGAGTAGAGCAGAGACATGGTGATCATTGACAGTAGTGATAGTAGATCATGACTCCGAAGGTATGAAGTTTAAGACCAATGATTATAGGGTTTTTTCCTTCCTTTTTTGCATACTACATCCTGTATAAATATTGTAATCTTTATTCGGGACACCCTGTGTAAAAATAAATTAATCTTAACTTCAAATAAAACAGTAATGAATCTACATTACATAAAAAAATAAATCAAAACAAAATATGCACCTAGTGGAATGATACCTCAATAATCATTATATAGGGGACTAATAACATCTGTATTCCACGACCTACATACATTAATCAGATTCAGAACCCTATAACATACAGCTGGTGTTGCAGTTATACTGTCAGTGGCGGGATAATTGTTATTTTTGAAGTATGTATACTAGGCATTTGTCAAAATTTCTTATATCGGTATTTTCTTTTGGGCGTGACAGGCCTAGAAGGTTATTGGCCTATCAGCTGGCTGCTGCCTCACATCCATCCGATATTTACAGAGGTTGACGATCATCTAGCCAGTATAGAGGTGACATGTAGTCTGCATGTAGGGTCCCCCAGCAGTTATAGACAGTTTTATGAACCTTTAAAAGCTGTCAATCAGCACAGCAAATTGTATCTCTGTAATCTGTTATGAAAATTCATTCATTTTAACTAATTAAAGCCATCTTCCCGGAATGTAATGGTTACACCTTTCTCAAGAAAACTCTTCAGTTTGTCTTTTATCACGTTGCAGAAAACTTTACTTTCTATTGATATAGAATTTCATAATATTTGGATTTAAAGTTTTGGCAGGTAGACAATCTCTGTTATCTCACATTTTATTCAAAGCGAAACACTCACTGTCTATTTTTATCAAATAGAAACGTTTTGTTCCAGTTATTTGTGGACTTCAATTATTTTGATATGAGTAAACGTTCCTAACTTTATTTCGTCAAATTAATTCGTTTTTGTAGTTTACTTTGTATCATTTAATGATAGTTAATTTTGTTAAAAGCTATGGAAATAATAATACGTGTATGGAGATTTTTGGACTTATTTTAGACATTATTATATGGAGAATTAGACACAAAAATGAATTACATGCCTTATAAAATTATATGGGTTTTTTTCCCTGTGGGGAACCAAACAAAACGAATAAAATATTATCGAATTCATCTTTCATTTAACCCTGTCCTCATTTCTTAATTTCGCATTTCTTTTTACGAATGATTAAATTAAATATGTGAGGTTGGAACATAAAACCATATAGGGCCTATATCGCTGCCGTAACACGGGGTCTGTTCTCTGGCTAAGAGTACTAACATTAGCCGATTAAACTCGCTTAACACTAAAGGATTATTAACTTTGCTTAATTTACTAAATTGTTTTTATGTCAATTGTACGATATATTAATGTACCTCAAATTTGATCAAAATTTTATTTTGTTAAAGCCGTTATAGTTTAGAAATGTTTATCGTCGAAACCTTTGCCTGTTTATTCATTACGTTTCTACAAGAGGGCGCTGCATTGAATTATGTTTCAATAAACTATTCGACCACAGTGAGCAGAATTGTTCACTGACAAATTCGACGTTTGAGAGTCAAATTACGGGTCATTTTAAACCCCCAAGCAACTGTTTCAATAAGTACTGGATATGAATTCACTCGATATTGCAATATACGTGAGTCAACTGTTTTTTTGCCATTATTCTTTACAGAATAAATATATTTTTAATATCGACGTCAAGGTTAAACGGTATTTGAAATATTGAGATCCGTGGGTCAAACGATTACGACGGACATACCGTAAATTCAGAGTCCATATATAAACAACTCTGTATCCCATTATCTGTATTGATAAACTATATAGCCTATATATATATATATATATATATATCTAATTCAAGATTTTGGTGCATCTATGAGCACACTTAGGGCCAGTTTCACCAAGAGAGGTAACTGTATCACGCCAGTTTAAGCTATGCATTATACATGGGGAAAACTGGCGTAATACAGTTACCTCTCTTGGTGGAACTGACCCTTAAATCCCCAAGTTGCAATATCAGCTTTAACTCCTACTTTCATATTATAAAAGTTTACTTCAGCACACCGTGTGTAATGAAGTACTTATTACATACTAGCTATTACCCGGCGTGCGCTGCTAAGCCTAAATAAATGAAAATTAATGTGTTTTATGTTTAGTTAAATAAAAAATAGGAAAAAAAGTTATATCATAATTATTTTTAGATACCCGTGCTGTTTACCGGCTTTGTCCGGGAATCTACTCGTCCCGTCTTCTTTGCATAAATGAGCTGAAAGCAAAAATTAATGTACTTCTTATGATTAGTTGAATAAGTAAAATAAAAATAATTATAAATGTGTATCGTAATTATTTTAAGATTCTCCGTGCTGATTACCCGGTGTTAACCGGGAATCCACTTATCTCGATATTCTTCGCATAAATGAGCTAAAAGACAAAATTCGTTATTGTGAGTTATCCGTAAAAGAATACCCGCCATGTGCTAAGCTATGTTTGGACATGAATCTACGTACTTGTCTCGATCTTCTTGGCACCAATCGAAACAAAAATGGTTATCGTGGTTATCCGTAAGAGATAAACATATGCTATCCCTGACTTTTTTGTAGAACTTTTTGAGATATTCAATTCTGTGTATATTGATACTGTGTATTTGTTATGTAAGCCATATAAGCGTCCAAAGAGCTACTTTTTTTTGACGTTTTCCACCACAAAGGGCGATTTTTAAGAGTGTGGGATTTGAGTATCACAACTCTCTTATAGCCTATGTTCATACCGGGAATCTCCTGAACATTTTGCAAAAAGCCCCATCACAATCGGATCAACGGTATGGCCGCGAGTAAAGTACGAAGAAACAAAGAAAGGAACAAACAAACATTCATTTTTATATATTAAATTTTTTCTTAATTATTTTCAAGTTTACAATATATTTCACATCTTCCCGTGCCATTTCAATATTTCATAATCAATTTATATAGCTCTATTGTTCCTCGCCCCTTCCTCTAGGTCACTTTCGTCCATTGTTGTGATTATTCCTTGTCTTCGTGTTAGTTTTGGTTTTGCTTTGTCCCAACTTTGCGTCAAATTCCATTGTTGCATAATTCTTCAATAACATGTCTTCCATCGTCCTTCTATTATGTCCAAACCATTTGATGTGTTCTGTTCTAATGGTTTACGCCAAGTACTTGAACTGTCATCCTCTCTCTCGTAATATTGTTTATAATTGTGTTTATCCTGGAAATATTTGTTAATCATCCCTAGAAGTTCATATATGTTTATTGCAATTCACATATTGTTCTTGCTTCCAGATGCCATATGTTGTCTCTCAGTTATATGTTGCTTTGTTTTTACTCTATAAATAACATGTTTTTATTTTGATATTAATTATAATACTGCTTAATCGTGATATTCCTGTCCTACGTTTTATTAATTCTTTAATTAGTGTACAGCAGATCTACACTGTTCAAAACGACATAGTAAAACTGCTTAAATTACTTTTAAATTAAAAATACCAGTCACACAGAGAGAGAGAACTAAGGGAATTGTTTTGAATGGGATAAGTGACGTCGATTCTTTCCGTTACCCTTCACTTAGCTCGGCTACTGGAGCGTAAAATTGCTGGAGATGAGTAGTTCAGCTTGACTCAATGTTCACTTGTGAAACATTCCATTTAATGTTTCGCAGATCTGAAGCAAGTATCATTAATGTGTACTTCGAGTAATGCAATTCTTATGCACTTTCAAATATTATCAGGACTCTGATATCCAAGAAAATATTCCTAATGTCGGAGCTGATTATTCTGACGCATTTAACAACAATCTAGCGGGTAAAATGCAACGTGTACGTAATATGGTTATCATATATACATGATTTGTAAATATTAAGTTTACCTAAGCTACCAATAAGGGTTATGAAGAGATTTTATTTTAAACTTAACATGTCAAAAATAAAATTAAAATTGTTATTTATTTATTAAGGTAAATCTCTTAAGTGTCAATTCGTTTTTAACAAATATGAACAAATCCCTTTAAAATCGGTGCTTTAATGTAAACATTTACACAAAACTAATTTAATTACAGATTTAGGTATAATGATATTCTCCCTTCTAATAAAAGAATAAAGAAATTAATGTATTAAGTTTTGAAAAAATCTCATCCCTCCCTCTCTCCCTCTCTATCAGTCTCTTTCTTTCTTCCTCTCCTACACACACTACACACACACACACACACACACACACACACACACACACACACACACACACACACACACACACACACACACACACACACACACACACACACACATACACACACACAAACATACACACACACACATACACACACACAAACATACACACACACACAGACACACACACACACACACACACACACACACACACACATATATATATATATATAATGGACGATGAGAAGATGGTAAAAAGCTGTACAAATGGAAACCGTTAACGCCTACGTATATATATATATATATATATATATTGAACGACCCCAAAAAATGGGACGATGATGTTTTAAATTATATAAATTGACGGAGATAAGAAAAATCACAACAATTAAGTTTAGAATAGAAAAGGGTGGAAAGAACTCTTTGAGAATACCAAAGTATTCCCCAATTGAAGTTGTAGCGCCTTATTGAGAACAAGATAGCTTTTAAATTTTGCTTTAAAATTGTTGGGATGGCTTTTAAATTTCGCGGACGACAACGTGAGTCAGCTCTCGCGTTGTAAGGTAGAGAGGCATTCGTGGAATGATTACTCACGAATCGGAAAGCCCACGGAGAAAATTCCACATGGTCTGTAACTCCAAACTGACAAAGTTTGTTATAGAGCCTTCAACACGTTAGGCACTCGAATGGGATTCCAGATTATTTCTTTCCTCGCATAATAATGAAAATAGAAGGTCGGACGTGCCGGTAGAAGTAGTGTCTAAAGTGTGGAAGAATAAATGTGAAACCAAGAAGGTATTCTAGGTAAAACCGGCAGCGAGGGCAAATAACTGAGTGATAAAATAAAATATGAATAGAGACTTCATTACCCACAAATAAATTATTTGTCTGTAAAAAGTGAAATATTGTGAAATAATTAAAGTGAATTTAGAAATGCAGTATAGTATCGGATGTTTTTCTTTGATTACATGTAACACTACACATAATCGTTAACGTCGAAATTGGTGTCGAATTAATAATTTCGCGAATCGCTGAGATGAATAATGACACTCCGGTTGCAGTTAAGTTCAAATTTAGACCATACACACAAGGATAGCAAACTGTTAAAAGTTACAGAGATTCGTGTACAATGCATAGTTTTCGAGATCGAAAAGCTGATTGATGCAAGAAGATACGCAAAAATGAATATCCAGAAAAAGTATGATAGTAAGCACTTAGCATGTGTATCTAATAATATATAAAAGAAACCTAACCTAACTCAAGGTTATACGTGTAACGTAACATAATGGAACTTAATGAAACTTGTTTTTGGTCCAAACAAAGAGTTTTCTTGTGACCAGAGAGCGGAATCTGTTCCACAATGTTGAAGGCTTACTTGTACTGGTACAGACTGTACGATAATGCGTGAGAGGGAGTGGGATGTGGTGTATCACATAGCTGCATACCTACCGGGCCATGAAGATATCTCTGTCATGTAGAAAGACAGACGCAGTAAGCAATGTTTCATTCAGTAGTAGTAGTAGGACTTTATTAGACAAAAAGTAAGATATTTACAATATTATTTACAAATATGGGTCGCACGGGCAGTAAGCCGTATGTGCTGTTGACAGTCCGTTACAATAAAGTAATAATTGGTATTAGTGTGAAGAAAAATAAACAAAAAAAAAGCAATAACATTACAATTACATAAAGAAAACACAATAATATTACAATTAAAAATAACACAATAGCATTATACACTAAAAACAATAACATTACAATTACATAAAGAAAACACAATAATATTACAATTAAATAATAACACAATAGCATTATACATTAATTAATTTATATATAATTATTAAGAATTAATGGTATTGCATTTTGATAACATATATTTATTCATGAATGAGTGTTGTTCTTATTATCCGCGTTTTGTCCAGAAATTTGCCCAAGTTTATCCAATTCACTTAGTAAGTAAGAAGAGTTATTGTAGAGTACGTATATATTGATATTTAGCTTAGCTGATCTTACGTATCATCCAAAACGAAAAGAAATGTGCATGCGATAGGGTAATATTTGTCTTAAAATATTTCATTGATTGTAAGCAATGCATAACCTAAGTTTATTTATGCAGGCATGATATACACCCTATCCAACCTCCCGATTGTTCCAGTACAGTTAATATCTCAGTACAAGTAAGTAATCGGCATCATGGAACAAATTCCGCTCTCTACTTATGATACTTGTGTCCTTGTCTCCTGGCAATGGCGTAATTGTAACCTACTGCTGAGATTAGGCTGCCTGGAAGCTATAGTAACGTTACCCCGAAGATATGATGGGTGATTAATTCCTATGATCTGACTGTGAATCGAACCCAAGAACTTATGAAGTCTTATGAAGCAGACGTTTTGACACGTGGCCATCTGTATGAGGTCCGAAGCTACTAGTTCTATTGGTTAAAATACTTTAACTACATTATATGTAATACCAAACTATATGATCAAAATGTTGAAATACAATGATAAAACATGTGTTGCAAATGTGAATTGTAATTGAAGACAAACGAAAAGATTGAGAACAATATATGGCCCACTTTAACACGTGTACTAAGTGCCTTTCGCTACAATAGCTCTTATTTTTAATGATTTGGAATTTTGATATTTCTTCAGCAGCTCATTGTTTTAATTAAGTAGTAAATGCATAAATCGAGAAGAAGCGATAGAGAGTTTAGAATAGAAGTACTCAAGAAATCTGATGACGTCAAAATGTGGCGTTCACTGCTGTATAAATAAATTGCACACCAGACATTTGACCATCGCTGTTTTCAACGCACCATATACCTACTCCAATTACCACAATCTCATCACACGCAAACTGTTGTGTTCAATAGAGCGAATTTAAAGCAGATTCACCGTTGTGGACTCGGGATGTCGTCTGTAAGACGTACGCAGCAAGCTCTAGTTCGATCTCCGTTCAGGACACGTTTTCTGGGTATTTTTTGGGACTTCGTCTCACCTATAACCCAAGTCCCCGGACGCCATTTGAGTGTTATAATCATCCGACATGTTTGCCTTATTTACTATGAATGTGTGAGTGAATGTTGTGTCTTGTCTCAAATGTTCTTGTTGTCTTGCATGTGGTCCCTCATTGATCTGATCCATAATTCGAGGAGGTCCCCCCATGTCCTCGTAAGGTGTAGATAGTATTCTATCTCCGATGTACAATTTCATGAGTTCTATAACACAGGCCTGCTAAGGTTTTGCGACATCAGAAATTTCAATACAAAAACGTCAAATCAAATACCCTGATAACGGAACAGTTATTAGTTTTTGCATATCACTAACAGAATTTTCACAATTCTGTTTTAACACAAAATATGAGAGCGCACGGTGCACCACTTGTTAGCGGGTTAGCGGTATATACGTTCTTTATTAAAGTATGTAAATATCATTCACATCTAAGCCAGTGCTTCAACAAGGGTCAACACGTACAGACCTATTTCGTTCTGCTGATGATGGGACTAGTCCCGAAAGACATACAGAGTGTTAAAACAACTTCAGTTCAAGAGACAGACCTACGAGGTGAATATTTTATAGTTTTTATTCATGTATTGTATTACTGTGATCTAAAATATAATACAATTTTATAATATATAATCACTGATTTTACTCATACTAGTTTGTCATTGTGTTAAACTGAAGGTAGGTTCATCCTATCACCCTCTCTTGGTTATATTACACAATTTTAAAACAGTTCTATAACGGGGACCATTCGTCTTTATCATTTGGTGTTTCTATGGTTTGGACAGAACGAAATCATTACAGTGATTACTATGTTTGTTTCTGCAAAAAATCTGTGTTTAATAACAAAATCAAAGAGACCATTTAGTATCCAAACCTACCATCAACAATTAGACTTGTATTACTTGGAGCAGATAATACAATTTCAAAACCGCCAACGTTACAAGGGAGTAGTACCAGAACCCTTTCCACCTCCAGCACAGATGATTTCAATTTGTACCTAGAACCAAAAGACAACAATCCACGTCTTTTCTATTAATCAACATGCACGATTTGGTACACAATTTGGGTCAAAAACTAGTCTTTTAGGTTCGAGAATTAAAGAAGAAAATATTTTAGCTCGTAGTGCAATTTTGTTTTGGTATATACATCATGAAGAAGAATTAAAAGCATATTTTGTAATGGGGTGAAGTAGTGTATTGTTGATATATCCCTGGCTTAAATGGAAGCCTAGGAACAGTTTATGAACCGACAAATTGGCATATATTTATTGATTCTAGCAAAATAAATCTAAAGGCGTTCTTCTGAATAATGGGAATAAATTAGCTTCAGTTCCAGTAGTCCAGTAAATGTACGTGAAATAAACATATACAAACATTTGTAATATTTTTTTTTGCAAATGTCCCAGGTTGTCTTTCGACATTCCTGGTCTTCTCTCCTGGCATGGCGTACTTGTAACCTACTTCTGAGGTTGGGGCGCCTGGAAGGCGGGGTTACGTTGCCCCGATGATATGATGGGTGATGATGATGATGATAGTGGTGCGCCAGGAGAGTCCCTAATCCTAAGCTTAATCTAGGATGAATATGAATGATGATGATTGCGATGGCCATATGATTTCGGGGACCGTTTGGGCGTTAAACGTTTTCCTGACATTTGTCTTACAGGTGAGGAAAAACCCCGATAAAAACATCACCCAGAAAAACTGTCCCGACCGGGGATCGAACCCAGGCCCGCTGCGTGACAAGGCAGCACGCTACCCCGAGACCACAGCGGTGTAATATTCTACAAAAAATAAAATATAATGAACACATATGGTACGTGTGCTGTGACCTTAAAGTGTGTGGTATTTTATTGGGACAACAAGGAGGGTACACGAAATGTCCGTGTTTTTAGTGTCAATCGGTATCTAGACACAGGGAAAGGTATTGGAAAGTTACTCGCCGGTAAGAAAGCAACTGGTGCCAGGAACAAAAAAAGTAATAAATCACCCATTAGCTGATTCTGAAAAAAAAAATATATATATTGCTACCTCCTTTGCGCATTTTATTAGGATTAATGAAGCAATTTGTTAACTTTTGGATAAAAAGATCCCTTGCTACCAATAAATTGGTAACAACATTTCTGTTACTGTCGGAGGCAAAAGTGAAGAAAGACTCTTTGATGGCCACAGATTCGCAAACTTAATAGCGATGTTACTTTTAAAAACTGTATGTCTGACATGGAACTACGAGCTTGGGAATCATATAAGGAAGTCACCCAGAAGTTTCTGGGTAATACTAAAGATGATCTATATGTCAAAATTGTAACAAAATGAAACATCTTAAAAACATTTAAGGCATTGGGATGTAATATCAGCATGAATTTACACTTCCTCCGCTCTCATTTTGAACATTTCCGAGAGAATTTAGGAGCACTCAGTGAAGAACATGAGAGGTTCCTCCAATACATAAAAAGTGATGGAAACGAGGTACCAGGGTCGATGGGATGTCTCCAAGATTGCCTACTATCGTTGGTGTTTGGTAAGAGGAAATACTTAGCGGTAGGGCAAACGCCAATCATCGCACCGTTCAGTTTTCGCTAAGCGGAGGAAAACAATGGAGATCGTAAGGTATATCAGTCCTTTTTTATTTATTTCAAAATTTTGTAACTGTATAATTGTTATTTTATCAAGCCTGTGTCATTTTTACAACAATTTAAAGGATCATGGCTATACATATTGTAAAAAGTATTACAAATTTAATTTCAACATGGCTAAAAATCCTACCGTGATACGAAAAAGAAAAAAATGTTAACATATATGAATTCCACACACCAAAATTAGATTTAGAAACCTGTTAAACCATGTGCCGAAGGAAACAAAATTAATTCGCAAGCCTGTGTAATAATTGTATCCTATCATCTATGTCTATGAAATTCAAAACAGTTAATAGAGTACGTCTGCTATGAAGAGTCATGGTGCAGGACTTGGGTTTCAAATTACATTACCAGGATCCGTGTAATCAGACATATCATAGTGACATTAAAATCGAATTAGCGAACTTGTAGAGAGAAAACTTTACAAACATATAGACTAGGTCAAATACACGCGATGTAACATTTGGTATTTAGCTGTCTGTATTACGAATTAAATAAAAATCCAGCAAAAAAAAAAAAAATCCGTCTGCATACAGTCAACATTGCTCATCATTCATTTAAACATGAAACAGATCTGAATTTATGTTCTGTTAAAGAATATTTTCCTTTTATAGAATAAAATAAATGACAAAATATATGTATGTCATTTGTTATAAAGGATTATTTTTGCGTTTAATAGCCTACAATAAATCGAAAGAAAACAAGCCTGAATTCTCTTAATTTCTAACATCATCATCATCACCATAGTCAATTCACGAATTTAGGCCATTTGTTGACCTGTTTCGGCTTCAAGAGAAACACTATCCAGAAGTCTTTTGAGTGGACGTCCTGGTCTTCTTCTTCCTGTAGGTTGATATCTTAACATTTGTTAGGGTATCCTGTGATCTTCCATTCGATGAACATGTTGCATCCATCTTGACTTATAAATTTTGTTTTGTAAAGGTTCCATGTATAATTCATCTAAAA
The DNA here is from genome assembly GCA_030220185.1 of Diploptera punctata. Taxonomy (NCBI): domain Eukaryota; kingdom Metazoa; phylum Arthropoda; class Insecta; order Blattodea; family Blaberidae; genus Diploptera; species Diploptera punctata. The sequence goes on from JASPKZ010010698.1 coordinate 1,162,030, forward strand.
TGTCTTCATTTTTTTGTGATCTAGTAGTGTGTATCCTATAGTCCTCCGAAGGTATCTTATTTCGGCAGATCTAAGTCTCTGTATATCCTTCTGTTTCAATGTCCATACTTCACTACCGTACAAAAGAGTTGGAAGAGCCTGTGTTTTATACACTTTTAGTCTTGAATGTTTTTGGACTAACTGGTGGCTTGAAGATAGAATTTATTAACCCAAAAATCTTTAAAAAAATTATATTTTGCATTTACAACCTTTTATTCTTCATATGAGATATTGAATCCAATGTATGTAAAATTATTCACCTGCTCCAAAATTTTATTGTCAATTACAATTTTAGTTCTGACAGGATCTACACCTTGAAATGCCATGATTTTTGTTTTCTCTGTAGATATCTTGAATCCATATTATTCTGTAATTTTGTTAAGTTCATACAGACCTTTCTGCAGATTATCATCTGAATTTGCAATTATTATTTGGTCATCTGCAAACAATAGGGTGTGTGTAATTTGTATTTTCTGATATTGCTAACATTATGCTCTAAAAAACATAAATATTCACCGCTTAACAGAAGAATTGAACACAAAAACAATAGCTATTAAATCGATTAGTTACAAAAGCAGAAGTTACGTAACGAGATGCTCAAGAAAGAACACGAACGAAGAAATGTTCTAAGAGCAACGAATTAACAAACTTAATATTGTAACGTGTTGTCTGAAATCTTTTATCCACGTTCACAGTATTTTGGTATACGGGGTGAATCATAAATATGGCTATAAGTTTGATCGCGTTGTATGATGAAAATATCACCATTACAGGAAATATGAAATTACCGTTGGAAAGGCAATTATTCAAATTACAACAATGGAAAGAACAAAACAGAGTAGAACTTACGTCATTAGTCAAAATGGAGTTGAATATGCAACAGCAAATTACAATTGCTGCAAGGGCAATAACGTATGTTAATGATCGTGAGGCCGCAAGACGGGCAAGACGTTAGTTTAACGTAGCATTGCAGTCGTCGACTGTGGGGAAGTGGAGAAAACTACTGCTGGAAACGAGAAGGATGCAGAAAATCAAACCTCCTGGAAGGAGTCGCATTAGCACGGATGCAGAAACAACGAAGATAATTGTGGAGGCGTTCGACGCTAGCCCACAAAAATCAAGCCGCCAAGCTGCACGTGGGCAGTGATTTGTTTTGTTTTGTTGTAAGTTTTGTTGTAAGTTGAAGGATTCCCTTTCCAATGATGACATCACATTTCCTTTAATAATAATAATATTTTCATCACAAAATGCGATCAAACGTATAGCCATATTTCTGAATCACTCTGTACGTTGTATATTTAGTATATTTAATTAAATTTATTTATTGCAGAAACGATATGTTTAGAGAAAGAGTAATAACATTGTTGTTATATTCTGCAATTTTGGGTACTGGTTTCATAAGCGAATTTAAAGAAAAAATGAGCGGAGGTGATTTTCACGTTTCGTCAGGAACAATTTTAAAAGCAGTTCAAGATGCAACTATTAATATATTTTCATAAAAGTGTGTATGTATTTATACGAAATCGTCATTAAAGTGTATTTTACGTTTTGTTGAACCTGTATTTTTATGTTTTAATAGCGTGTTTTATTAGATTATAAAGTATAGGATTTATTGCCTAGTTTCTACGAACTAAAGCGTCACTGATTGTTACAAGTTAATAGTAGATAAATATAGTTATATAACTGTCTCTGCCACTTTCGTAGTCTTTCATATTTATTTTCATCCTTTAATGCAGTAACAGTTCACAGATGGATGTAGGGAAATATTAAATCTTGAAAACGTACAGTAGAATGGTAGGAAGCCACTATTTCATTATGATATTAATATTCAACTGCAATATGAAATTAGTCCTTAAAATATGCAGAGATTTGTCTGGATCCAATGTATTGTTCATGTTATTCCAAAACAAAATACGAGAAATATTAATAAGCTTAAAATGTATAATAACAAAGTAATCAATAATAGGATAAAACGCACAGTAGTGATTGTATAATCAGTAATTTGTAATATAATTCCCCATAGAGGAAAAATGAAGTTCATTTACAGGTCACTATTCAAATTGACGAAATAAAAGCAAATGTATTACAACTGTTGAAATACAATTTTACAACGTAGAAGTTTTGTTAATTTTTGTACACTTGTAAGACTGAAATATGCACTAATAATATGAACTTATTGTCTATACTCTTATAACTCTTCTTTTTCTTCTTGTATTATTATTATTATTATTATTACTATCATCATCATTATCACCATCATCATTATCAATTCACGAATTTAGGTCATTTGTTGACCTCCTTTTTCCTCATGAGAACCACCATCCAAGAGTCTTTTGATTGGGCGTCCTGGTCTTTTTTTCCTGAAGGGTAATAGCTTAACATTTGTTTGGGTATCCTGTGACCTTCCTTGCACGTGTGGGGAATGACAGACTTGCATGGAAGCTTCTTGTAGGAAAGCCAGAGGGAAAACGCCCAGTTGGTAGACCAAGAATGAGGTGGGAGAATAACATTAACTATGATTTGAGGGAAGTAGATTATACAGGGAATGATTGGAAAGCATTAGCTCAGGATAGGGATGTATGGAGAGCTTATGTCCGCGTGGCCATGAACCTACGGGTTCGATAGTGCCAGTGAGTAAGTAAGTAAGTAAGTATCCTGTGACCTTCCATTCGATGAGCATGTTGCATCAATCTTGACTTATAGCCAGAATTTTTGTTTTCTAAAGGTTCCATGTGTAATTGTTCTAAGATGTCTTCATTTTTTTACGATCTAGTAGTGTGTATCCTGCAGTCCTCCGAATACATCTCATTTCAGCAGATCTAAGTCTCTGTATACCCTTCAGTTTCAATGTCCATACTTCGCTACCACACAAAAGAATTGGAAAAGCCAGTGTTTTATAAACTTTTACTCTTGAATGTTATTTGACTAACTGTGGCTTGAAGATAGAATTTATTAATCCTAGAATCCTTAAAAAATTAATATTTTTTTGAATTTACAACCTTTTCTTCTTCATATGAGGTATTGTATCTTAGATATGTAAAATTATTCACCTGCTCCGAAATTTTATTGACAGGTACAATTTTACTTCTCACAATATCTACACCTTGGAATGCCGCAATTTTTTATTTTTTCTGTAGATATCTTCAATCCATATTCTTCTGTAATTTCGTTAAGTTCATACAGATTTTTCTACAGAATGTCTTCTGAATTAGCAATTATTATTTGGTCATCTGCAAACCATAAGCTGTTTCAATTCGTAGTTTCTGATATTCGTATTCCAAATTTATATTCCTTGTTGCAAGAACATATTAACAAATAACATTTGATAAAGATCGCAAAGAGTGTTAGGGAGTAGGGGCAGCCTCTTCTCACACCACGATTTATAATTCCTTTTTCAGAAAATATGTTATTTAATATTTATGGCGTTGTCTTTGTAAATATGTTTTATGATGTGCAGAGGTATATTATTATTATTATTACTCGTATTATTGCTCAACACTGTGGTTGTTATCTCATATGCAGTGGCCCAAGTCTGATTCGTGTTCGGAACTAATTCCTACGTGTAGTTTTTTCGTATATTTCCTCTCCTGTAAGGCAAATGTCAGGAAAATCATCATCATCATCATCATAGTACATTCACGAATTTAGGCCATTTGTTGACCTGTTTCGGCCTCAAGAGAAACACCATCCAGAAGTCTTTTGAGTGGACGTCCTGGTCTTCTTCTTCCTGCAGGTTGATATCTCAACATTTGTTTGGGTATTCTGTGATCTTCCATTCGATGAACATGTTGTATCCATCTTGACTTATAATCAGAAATTTTGTTTTCTAAAGATTCCATGTGTAATTCTTCTAAGATGTCTTCATTTTTTTGTGACCTAGTAGTGTGTATCCTGCAGTCCTCCGAAGATATCTCATTTAAGCAGATCTAAGTCTCTGTATATCCTTCTGTTTCAACGTCCATACTTCGCTACTATACAAAAGAGTTGGAAGAGCCAGTGTTTTATACACTTTCAGTCTTGAATGCTTTTGGACTAACTGTGGCTTGAAGATAGAATTTATTAACCCTAAAATTCTTAAAAATTTAGATATTTTTGCATTTACATCCTTTTCTTCTTCATATGAGATATTGCATCCTAGATATGTAAAATTATTCACCTGCTCCAAAATTTTATTGTCCAGTACAATTTTACTTCTGACAGGATCTACACCTTGAAATGCCATAATTGTTGTCTTTTCTGTAGATATCTTTAATCCATATTCTTCTGTAATTTTGTTAAGTTCATACAGACCTTTCTGTAGATTATCTTCGGAATTTGCTATTATTATTTGGTCATCTGCAAACAATGTCAGGAAAATATAAGGTCGAAGTATTACTCGAATACCAATTGTCCGTCACATTACATTCGAATTTTGTATGAATGAATGGTGTACCTTGATTTTAATGTTCGTGTTGTTTCATATGTGGTCCTGGCATTAACCTGATCACTCATTCCGGGATGTCCTCCGCGTCCTTGTGCGATGCAGAAATTAGGCTACGTGTGTGATGTAGAGTTTTAAATTCTCTCCGCGTTCCCTGTATGTCCGGGTGATTTCACGTACGTAAAATACGTATAGAGATTGACCGTTAAACTAAAGTAGAGCGATGTATTATCAATAATTGTTATAATAATATATTAATTATAATGATAGTAAATATTATTATTATTATCAATATTATTATTACACCTTATTAATGTTATCACTGTATTCGATTATAAAGGCACTACCAATTAATACTAGCACATTATGAAAATGTAAAAAAATATAAAAGAAAATTAAAATTTTAATTTATCTAAAATTATGGTGAGATCCCTCAGGCTACAATTTCATATATGTTTACGTTTTGTTTGCGCATAATTAGCTTATTTTGTTGTGCTTAAGATACCACCAGATTTCATTGACGGCGTAGTCACGATTGTACACGGCTGGAGATTGAAATGTCTATAGAATATATTCAGAGTGAGGTGACTTCTGTATAGGCAACGGTGGTTTGTTTGAAATCTACTTCTGAAATATTAGTCTTCCAACGTCAGAATAGGATTGGCATGTTTTTTTTTTCTCGAAACTATGCCTGTGACATAAAGCCTACCTCAGAAGCATTTCAGTATCTTTCTACAACAGACTTGCAGTATTTCAGATCACTTGTTTATATACTGCGTATTAAGCTCCACTTTCCATGTTTTGAAGTTTATGTTATGTTTTCCCTCTCTTATTCGGTTTTTGTATACTAAGGCACTTAACATGATTGTGAGTAGATATTGTTACGAGATTCAAGGCGTTTGAATATCCCTGAGTGTATAATTAAACAGGCGGTTTTAGGAATTGCGCACTTTGATGTATAAAATGCAAATGGAGTTCATTGAACGAACGATGAAGTTTCCATATACAGTGACCACGTGATAGCCTACCAGAATAAAACAAAAGTACGTCACGCAGTGAGTGCGCAATCTATACGAAATCCTCAACAAGTTGAATTTATGGTTCGATTTTGTTGTTTTAAGGTATATATATATATATTAGCCTATATATACATATATATTCAATGAAAATAAAAATATATGCCTCTACCGGGATTTGAACCCGAGACCTCTAACTCTATGCGTTACTGCGCTACCAACTACGCTACTCAGGAATCCTAGCACGAACATTTCTTCTTTTGTGTGTGTGTGTGTGTATATATATATATATATATATATATATATATATATATAATCCTTTTGATAATTATCCTCGTCACTGAGAGTTTTCTCCAACCAATCTTAGTAGTTAACATGAATTAATATATATATATATATATATATATATATATATATATATATATATATAATCTATAAATGACTACGGACTTATAGATCATCAGTTTTCAACAAACATTCACAAATTTCCCTTAATTAAAGTTCTCCATCGTTATCTGTCCTCTTCATCTGTTACACCAAATTTCCTCATTGAATTTTGAATGTTGTTCTTCCAGGATGTTCTTGGTCTCCTTTTCTGTCCCTCCTTTCAATATCCCATGCATAGACGGCCTATTATATATATATATATATATATATATGATATGAAAAGAAAAAAGAATGCTTGAGTCGGGATTTGAACTCGAGTCTCTAAAGTCTGTACCTTTAGCGCTCTAACCAACTGAGCTACCCAAGAATTCCAATACAAGCATACAATTTTCTTATACATGTAGTATTAAATACTACATGTATAAGAAAATTGCCTTCATTGCCAAATGAAGGCAATTGTCAAAAATATATTTATAATATATATATATATATATATATATATACATCCATCCATAATAATTATGCCCGAGGACAGGTCTTTCACTGCAATCGTAGCATTTTCATGCTATGCTTTGCAGGTTTACTAGGGAATTGTAGGTGCTTCCCGTTGCTTTCCACACCGGTGAAGGATGGTGATGATAATGATTATGATGATGATAGCCATATGATTTCGGGGACCGTTTGGGCCTTAAAAGTTTCCTGAAATTTATCTTACAGGTGAGGAAAAACCCCGAAAAAATCTCATCCAAGAAAACTGCCCCGACCGGGGATCGAACCCGGGCCCGCTGCGTGACAAAGCAGCACGCTACCTCAAGACCACAGCGGTGGAATATATATATGCATCCATCCATCCATCCATATTAATTCTGCCCGAGGGTAAGTCTTTCACTACAATCATAGCATTTTCGTGCTATGCTTCGCAACTTTACTAGAGAATTGTAGGTGCGATAGCTTCCCGTTGCTTTGCACTATATATATATACTTTTGATAATCATCCTAATCATTGAGGGATTCCTCCAACCAATCTTAGTAATTAACATGAATTAAAAAATATATATATAAATGACTACGGACTCATAGACTACCAGTCCATAACAAACATTCACAAATTTCCTTTAATTAAAGTTCTCCATCGTTCTCTGTCGTCTGTGTCTTCATCTGTTACAAAATGTCCTCATTGGATTTTGAATGTTGTTCTTCCAGATTGTTTTTGGTCTTCCTTTTCTGTTCGTTCTTTCAATTTTTCATGCCTAGATGGCCTATATATATAATTCTGAATTTACGAGGGTTGCGGTCCATCGGAATAGCTGCCATCTAGTGACTACCGTAACAAGTAAACAGTTGAAAAATAATCTTTACTTCATAGCAGTAACGCTTGTTTATTTGATGTTATAATTATATTTTTGCCATTTAGCATATACATCTGAGAAGAATGGCAAGAAATAGACTTCAAAAATTTGCATTCCAATATACCCCAACTGGACATAGGGACCAAGGAAGACCAAAACATCGGTGGAAAGATCAAGACCATCTTAGCTAGGTTTACCGTACAGGCCACATGGCCTAAAACGAATTTGTTCATGATGATGATGAGCATATACTTTTTTTTCACGTATAAAAGCCTTGTTTCAAGAAAATAAACATGAGAGCCGCTTCCCATACCGGCTCCCAGTGTAAACATTAATTTCCTTTTCCTTATATACAAGTCTCTACATAAGAGGTTACGGGACATCACTCGAAGCCCCAACTTCCGACTTCTATAATAAGGAAGCATTTTAACGATACTATTTTACTTAAAAAAATAATGTTTGCAATGGGAATCTGCATAGCGAGATGTATCGCGGTAATGTATAGAGATAGAGATCTCATGTTCACATTCTGGTTTAGGCGTTAATTTTTCTTTTCATGTCATATTTAGCTTTCATTGCTAAATGCCAAAATTTAATTATACACATATAAATAACAAATAGAAAATGTATTAAACCTTCTGTGAAATAATTAACTAAAAATATTTACTTTCATTCTATGATTTCGAACAAGAATGGAAAAGGAAACGCTGAGTACAGGTGCCGCCATATAACTGAAAGCATGACCAATCCATTGGTTAAGACAGATTAAAATTTAAATTTCACCTAAAAACTCTCATCTTAACTCCTTAACTTAACAATTAACTATTAACTAAAAATATTTACTTGCATTCTATGATTTCGAACAAGAATGGAAAAGGAAACGCTGAGTACAGGTGCCGCCATATAACTGAAAGCATTGGTTAAGACAGATTAAAATTTAAATTTCACCTAAAAACTCTCATCTTAACTCCTTAACTTAACAATTAACTATTAACTAAAAATATTTACTTACATTCTATGATTTCGAACAAGAATGGAAAAGGAAACGCTGAGTACAGGTGCCGCCATATAACTGAAAGCATGACCAATCCATTGGTTAAGACAGATTAAGATTTAAACTTCACCTACAAACTCTCATCTTAACTCCTTAACTTAACAATTAACTATTAACTAAAAATATTTACTTACATTCTATGATTTCGAACAAGAATGGAAAAGGAAACGCTGAGTACAGGTGCCGCCATATAACTGAAAGCATGACCAATCCATTGGTTAAGACAGATTAAAATTTAAATTTTACCTAAAACTCTCATCTTAACTCCTTAACTTAACAATTAACTATTAACTAAAAATATTTACTTACATTCTATGATTTCGAACAAGAATGGAAAAGGAAACGCTGAGTACAGGTGCCGCCATATAACTGAAAGCATTGGTTAAGACAGATTAAAATTTAAATTTCACCTAAAAACTCTCATCTTAACTCCTTAACTTAACAATTAACTATTAACTAAAAATATTTACTTACATTCTATGATTTCGAACAAGAATGGAAAAGGAAACGCTGAGTACAGGTGCCGCCATATAACTGAAAGCATGACCAATCCATTGGTTAAGACAGATTAAGATTTAAACTTCACTACAAACTCTCATCTTAACTCCTTAACTTAACAATTACTATTAACTAAAAATATTTACTTACATTCTATGATTTCGAACAAGAATGGAAAAGGAAACGCTGAGTACAGGTGCCGCCATATAACTGAAAGCATGACCAATCCATTGGTTAAGACAGATTAAAATTTAAACTTCACCTAAAAACTCTCATCTTAACTCCTTAACTTAACAATTAACTATTAACCAAAAATATTTACTTACATTCTATGATTTCGAACAAGAATGGAAAAGGAAACGCTGAGTACAGGTGCCGCCATATAACTGAAAGCATGACCAATCCATTGGTTAAGACAGATAAAATTTAAATTTCACCTAAAAACTCTCATCTTAACTCCTTAACTTAACAATTAACTATTAACTAAAAATATTTACTTACATTCTATGTTTTCGAACAAGAATGGAAAAGGAAACGCTGAGTACAGGTGCCGCCATATAACTGAAAGCATGACCAATCCATTGGTTAAGACAGATTAACTTTGCTTCAACTGAATAAAAACTCTATCTACCTCGCTAGTGAAAACCATAACCGACGTAAATACTCAGAATTCCAGAAAATAACATTAGTTCTGTTATTAAAACAAGAATCAGCAGTGTTACGTAAACATCAACCAGATGGGGTGTGCGGTTCCAAACTTAAAGTTCTTAATGATAGTACCTATCTATAGTAATTCTGCCCGAAGGCAGGTTCTTCACTGCAATCATAGCATTTTCATGCTATGCTTTGCAGCTTTACTAGGGAATTGTAGGTGTGGTAGCTTCCCATTGCTTTCCACACCGGTGAAGGATGATAATGATAAGGATGATGACGATGGCCATGTGGGTTCGGGGACCGTTTGGGCCTTAAAGTTTTCCTGACATTTGTCTTACAGGTGAGGAAAAACCCCGATAAAAACCTCGCCCAGAAAAACTGCTCCGACCGGGGATCGAACCCGGACTCGCAGCGTGACAAGGCAGCACGCTACCTCGCGACCACAGCGGTGGACTAATGATACCGATGTAATTCATTAAAACAACAACGTTTGAATGTATACTTACATTCCATTTTTATGTACAATATTAATTAACTCTATAAGATAAAATAAAGCATTATTATTATTGTTGTGTACGTGAGTGTATGTGATTGTATTTGTAAATGTGAATTTAATTGTATTTTATTACGTTGTGTTGTGTGCAGAGTTTATCTGTACTCATAGTTATTTTTGTTTTTCGTTCTATCCATATACCAATCAATCGATCCTTTTAACTCTCTGTAACTATACGTCTTTATTTATCCATAAATCTATCTGTCTATTTCTAGATACACCCACACACACACGACATGAAAATAAAAATTAAGCCCTGAACGGCAATTTGAATCCGAGACATTTAATTTTATAGGTTAGTGAAATACCATCTTTTCCACTCAGGCTCCCAATGTTTTTAAAAATCAATGTTTACACTGAGAGCCTGAGTGGCGAAAATGATATCTCACAAATGTACAAACTTAGAGGTCTCGGCTTCAAACTCCGGCCGGTTGATGCGTTAATATTTCTTTTCACTTCACATTTGGCCTTCATTCCTAAACGTTAAAATTTAATTATAACATCCAAATATGTCCACTTTAAGTCGTTGGTTCCGAATCTGAAGATTTTCACACTCGTAAAAGACCCTTAAGCGTGAATAAGAAAGGCCTCTATGCAAATTATATATATATATATATATATATATATATATATAAGTGTGTGTGTGTTTGTATCAGTATTCAGCATCCATAAAGTTATATATTTTATATATCTAGTCTACCCTGTTTTATTAGAGATTAAACTTCATGCCCCCGTGATTCGTGGATACCTACCCGGTCAGCTTGGAGCATTTTCAGGGATAGTATGGAGTAGGGGTCCGTCTAAAGGGAAGTAAAAGTACTGTACTGTACAATTACGACACGTAAAAGAACCTGAACGCTGAAATAAGTGCCTTCTCAGTAAGGTTCGTCACCTCACATGTTAATGTCCTTACCCCGTAAAAGTGCTTCATTAAATAACAAGTATAACCGACATTCATTATTTTACTTTTTGTCCCTCCCTCTCCTCTCTCTCTCTACATTGTAATTGAAATTAAAAAATCAGTAAATTTGTTTATAATCTAACATATCAATAAATGAACACTATTTTTCGTTAAAAAGACGTTTCCAACGAAGGTCTGTATTGGTCTGAAACCAGCTGTACCACAGCTGTAAGTTTGACTGCATGGCCCGGGCGAGCTGTGCGAATGATAGGGGGGAGAGGCGCGTGTGGGTGGTGCAGTGTGCAACTGTTTGAAACTTAAATCCTACAAGTTCAAAACTGTTGTAACAAATCCTTGGAAAGCTGATAATTTTAATTGTAAAAACATTCCACCATACTGACGATAACAAGATTTTTAACACAAATTATTGCTTATTATCAACCATCAGGAATTGCATATTTCAGAAAAATTGAAATTAAAATATTTGAAACAGAATATTGGAATTTTAGTAGATATAGTTCGTAGGTTCTGCACCAATTATGGATTACTTTTAAAAGTAAGCTTTTAAAATTGCAATCAATGGAGAAGGTAAGAATTATATATTTTTCTTATTCTCGATGAAACGTTGAATTTCATCTAAACTGGACCACGGAAATTCAAACTAGATGTCGATTTTTTAATCACAATTATTATATGTACTACCAAACGTAATTAACTTTTCAAGTTAAACTTAAAAATAACTGTTTAGCGTTATTTATCGTATTTTAGTGGTAACCTATAAATATGCTTTAAACGTAGACGGTCCGGTTTCAAACCCGATTTCGCTAATGTACCCAGAATGAGAATTCTTCGCCGTTTTACTCAAATGTATTTCAAATCATACTGATAAGGAAATGTTCCGAAATTGCTTGAAAAATTCGAAGAACCTGCCAGGAGCAGATATCAATTCAGACCATGTCTTACTAATAGGCGAAGTAGATATTTGCCTGAAGAAGATAAGAGGAAGACAGGCTTAAAACTGAAGAGGAAAGGCGTAGATATTTGCCTGAAGAAGATAAGAGGAAGACAGGCTTAAACTGAAGAGGAAAGGAGAAAAGTCCTACATTTTCAGCAGAAAGCGTCTACCATGAAAATCTCATATGGCAATACCAAGGAACACTGGAGTCATTTGAAAACCTCTATACAGATAGCTGCAGAGAAAACAATAGGATACTAAGAGAGCAAGAATATTAAGAAACTTTGGGTCACAAAATGTTAGAGAAGACGGAATAAAGACGAGAATGGAAAAATAGCAATACAGAGGAAGCCAAAAGAAACTACAGGAAACTAAACAACGAACGTAGAAGACAAGCTGACAAGGCAAGGGAAGAATGGATGAAGCAGACATGTGAAGAACTAGAGAATCTGGAGAGGAAAGGAAAAGTTAGAGAAGATGGAAGAAAGACGAAAATGAAAAAAAAGCAATACAGAAGGAGCCAAAAGAAACTATAGGAAACTAAACAACGAACTTAGAAGAGAAACTGACAAGGCAAGGGAAGAATTGATGAAGCAGACATGTGAAGAACTAGAGAATCTGGAGAGGAAAGGAAAATATGACTTAATGTACGATGAAGTTAAAGGCTTGGATGTGCCTGATTGAGGACGAAAATAATGAAGAAATAACAGACAAACAGGGGATTATGAATACATGGGAAAATATGTAGAAAGCTATATGAGACAAGAAATCGTCCGACTAACTTGGATATAGAAAATGAAGAAGACGTATCAGAAGACGAAAAAAGAATTTCAATTCTGAAGGAAGAAGTTGAACTAGCAGTTAAGGAATTGAAAAATGGGAAAGTAACAGGGGTGGATGGAATCTCCATTGAATTAGTTAAATGTTTGTGTGAAGGAAAGAAGGAAATTCTGCGTTTATGCAACAAGATATAATATAAAGAAGGTGAATGGCCCGATGAATTGACTGAGACAGTGTTAATACCAATACCGAAGGAAAACAATGCAAAGAAATGTAGGGAGTTCAGGAATATCAGCTTGATATCTCACTCTGCAAAGATTCTCCTGCGAATACTGAATCGACGTTTTACGTTCTACGATGGAAAGCGATTTAGAAGAAGAACAGTTTGGCTTCAGGAAGGAAAAGGGTACAAGAGATACAATTGGATTGATATGACCAATAAGAGAAAGATATATAAAAAATATAAAGACGTTTTGCAGTATTTGGTGACCTGGAAAAGGCCCTTGACAGAATAAATTGGAATAAATCCCTGAAGATCTTGAAGAAAATTGGCGTGAACTGGAAGGAGAGTAGGCTCATAATTAGTCTTTATATAAAACAGCGAATAAAAAGTGAAGATAGGAGAAGAAATGTCAGAGGGAAGAGAAATTGGAAGAGGGTAAGGCGAGGATGTCCTCTATCACCTACTCTTTTCGACATCTACCTGGAAGACCTAAGGAAGAACCGCTTCAGCAATACGGAAGGCGTAATCATGGGAGGAAGAAGGATAAAGTGCAAAAGATTTCCTGATGATATGGCTTTGCTGGCAGAAGATGCAATGACACTGAGGAACATGCTGATGGAGCTAAATGATAAGTACGAGGATTACGGGTTGAAGATAAATATAAATAAGGCGAAGGCAATGATTATAGGAAATAAACCAAAGAAGATAAACATGAGGATTAAAGATGAGGCCATTGAGCAAGTGGAGAGCTTCAAATACTTGGGTTGTGCTATCAGTAGTAACATGAACTGCGGTCAAGAAGTAAAGCAGAGGATAGCAATGGCAAAATAAGCTTTCAACAAGAAGAGAAGCATTTTCTGCGGACCTTTTGCATAATAATTAAGGAAGAGGTTAGTGAAGTGCTTTGTATGGAGTAAAACATTGTATGGTGCAGAGACTTGGACATTACGACGGAAAGAGAAAAAACGACTGGAAGCTTTTGAGATGTGGATATGGAGAAGAATGGAACGTATAAAATGGACACACAAAGTAAGAAATACAGATGTGCTAGACAGAGTGAGTGAAAGAAGAACAATGCTGGAACTCATAAAGAAAAGGAAAATAAATTGGATTGGCCACTGGCTAAGATGAAACTGCCTGATCTAGAAAGAATGGTCAACGGAAAGAAAGTTAGAGGCAGAAAAATACATCAGATGATAGACAATATTAAAATAAATGGTTTGTATGCAGATACAAAAAGGAAAGCTGAGCTAAGGAAAGAGTGGAGAATGCTGAGTTTGCAGTGAAAGGCCTGCTATTGAGCAGAACGCTATGAATGAATATTTAAGTTATCAGCCTATATCATCCGGGCATTTATAACCCTATTTTCGTAGCCTTGGTAACTATATATAAGTGTATGCTGTGTCTTTCTTATGTTTTAAAGTTGTCTTAGAAGTGGTCCAGGCAACGACATCATCTCTCATCTGAGGAACCGTAACATGTGGTCAAAAATTATGTATTTGATGTAATTGTGATAATCCTTTTTCTGATGTTCTTGTGTATTTTATTAATATTTAACAGCAAGTGTACATTATTTTAATTGACTCTGCTAATTATATGAAACGTGTTGCAAGTTGCGAAAAACAACGTAGAGCCATACTGTGTTGAAGATGTTAAACGCAAAATATGCAGCAAGCTGTACACAGGATCCTAAAAAACAGGAATAGCCATTGGAAAAGATGTCATGTCCATTAAATGGTCGAGATACTTATTGAGCAATATCAAATAATCCGTACAGTTTTTTTGACAGAATTTATCTTGATATTAAATAAGTACTTAAATTGCTTCACATTTTTGTTTTAACATATATTTTGCAAGATCACACGTATTTGGTCGTGTACTACTAACATCCGAGTAAAGTGCGGCACGTAAAAGGGATAGATTGAACCAATGAAAAGGAAAATGGACAATAAAATAAAATATTAATATAAAATTTTCATTGTTCATTAATAAGTATAAATTATTTTAGAAAAAATAAACAATTGATTTTATTTGTTTCTTGAATTCATATTTAGGAATTTACAGATTTTCTCAAAATGAAGTAAAATGACCGCCGCAATGGCTAGTTTTATGTTGTGGTTTTGTTTACCTCGTAGAAGTCACATTTATAACAGTATCTTACGATATGGCGAGAGACAGAAGGAACTGGTTATTTGTTAAAACACCTGCGATGAAGTAATATCGCTTTGACAGTTGACAGATTTTAATAGCGTGCTTCATATAAATATATGATATTGCTCTATATATATATATATATATATATATATATATATATGTATATATATATATATGTATATATATATATATGTATATATATATATATATATATATCCATCCATAGTAATTCTGCCCGAAGGCAGGTCTTTCACTGCAATCATAGCATTTTAATGCTATGCTTTGCAGCTTTACTAGAGAATCATAGGTGTGGTAGCTTCCCGTTGCTTTCCACACTGATGAAGGATGATGATGATAAGATGAATATGAATGATGATGATTGCGATGGCCATATGATTTCGGGGACCGTTTGGGCCTTAAAGGTTTCCTGACATTTATCTTACAGGTGAGGAAATACCCTAATAAAAACCTCACCCAAAAAAATAGCCCCGACCGGGGATCTAATCCGGGCCCGCTGCGTGACAAGGCAGCACGCTACCTGGAGACCACAGCGGTGGACTATATTGATATATATGATTGTTGAGTCACGTTCGAAAATACATATAATAAAAGGGCAGGTATACATATTACATTCATTCATTTTCAGAATTTTCCTCATCATTGAGGGTTTTCTCCAACCAATCTTAATAATTAACATGAATTTTAAAAATGCATGAATGGCTACGGACTTATAGACAATCAGTTTGTAATTCACCTTCACAAATTTCCCTTAATTAAAGTTCTCTGTCCTCTGTGTCTTCATCCGTTACACCAAATTTCCTCATTGAATTGTGAATGTTATTCTACCAGGTTGTTCGTGACATTCCTTTTCTACTCCTTCTTTTAATTTTCCATGTATAGGTGGCTTTTGGTACACAAAACTGAATTTGACTATTAAGCCCTAAATTTGATAAACAGAAATTTCTTCTATTAGATATTTGAATGTGGCGGACCGCAGTGAAAACGGAATCTTGTTTAACTCTTCTTATTATTAGATATCTTGTATAATTAGACATACATTTTAGTGGTTCATTTCTCTTCTTTTTCTTCTGACTGATTTCAAATATTAAATTAATGAACCAACTGATGTATCCAAAGGATAAATTACGAATTTAAGAGTTAACAGAAAACTGATTTATGTTCACATTTTGAAAATAAAGTTCAAAGAAAAATACAGCAGTTCAAACTAATTTATAAGCAAGGCTTTGCTGTCCTTACTTAATATAGTATCGTGAATTAACCGTTCCATTATTCGTAATCAGTAATTAGGTAAGAACCGCAAAAAAAATATATATAAATGCATATTTCTTTATATTCCATCAGTTACTTTTTGCAATAAAGAGTCAACTTCTCGCCAAGTCCAGGCTGTCACAAAATTGAAAGAAAAATGATAGGGTTTCAAATGTTGGGAATTCAGCGCACTCTGGCCTTAATTTGTTTTTCTCACATAAATAGCTGTAAGAGGCGAGAATGTTTTTATTTTCCTCATAACATGCTGAATTTCCAAAACACTAATTCTTTTAAATAGAGTACATTTATTCGTAGTTAAAAATTAAAAATAACAATATGAGGTTCTTAATTCAATGAATGAATAAGTCACTTCTTATCTTACCTCGTACGTACTATCGGTTGAAAATGAGAGAGATGTCCTCTTGAAAACTGCAGTTCCCGTGTTTAAAAACAAACTATGAGGTGAGATGGAAGTGGCTCATTCATTCATTCATTCATTCAGAATAAATTTAGTCGGTACACTTTCATTCAACTTTAATGTGTTTCTAAACAAGGGACACCTTCTCAGCTGCAGAAAACTCGATGAAACTAAAGATAAATCTAGGATATTTGGAAGCTAGGGAAAAAATGACTTAGATCAATAATCCCGGAAGCCACTAGCAGCAGCAACAACTACTTTAATATTTAATTTTAGGAAGTTATATTTTGAGGTTATTTTAATTATATTACTTTTGGTCTGGACATCTTACCTCAATATTAATGTTGATTTGTTCTTGGACATGTTTCAAAACAATTCTGTTTTATCGTCAGCTTTCCCAGACTGGTTTTATTTATGTTGCATTATGTTGCACCACCTGGATGTCGATGTTAGCTCCATCCTATGGTTGGCCAAAGAACCTCCAAACAAGGTCACCCTCCATCGGAATATCAAAATTCATAACTCTGTTTCTGTTCTTCTGAATATAATTTTTTCCCAAATAGTCAGCTCTTTTGTATTTTCTAACTGTTTTAATAATTTAGTGTCTGCATTTATATTATGTTTTTCAGACCAAACATGCTCATTGAATTGAGAATTGAGAATACAATTAAAATGGACACTTTTTTCTGATTTTATTGAACTGCAAAAAGTTCATATCGGAATTTGTTGGAGTTGTAACAAGGATTTGGTAACAATGTGTGGACACAAGTTTGTGAAGGTCTGTGATAACATCTTGCTTTGTAGAGAAATTAATTTCCTGCATTCTTTGATGTAGGGGTAATCTTGGAAGAAGTGAGCTTCAGGCGGTTTGACGGAAATGTGACGATATTTAACTCTCTGCTATAAAATCACGTCATGTGTCGTAAAAGCTACTACGTCATGTTTTACTTGTGACCCTAGGCTGTATCAGATTAACAATGGACGCGTAAAGTTTAATAAATCATTTCGATCTTGTTATTATTCTTTTACTTATACTCTCCAGTAATGGGCGAATTGCCTGTGCTGTGATACATGAACTGGTACATTTATCCACGGCTAATAAGAGTAGATTTCTCAGTGATAACGAGCGAGCTCTTATGCATTACAGAGACTCTTGACGTCCCAACTCATTTAAAAAAAACGTAAAAATGAAAATATATAAAACTATTATTCCACCAGTTATCCATCGATCCATAGTAATTCTGCCCGAAGGCAGGCCCTTCACTGCAATCATAGCATTTTCATGCTATGCTTGCAGCTTTACTAGGGAATTGTGTAGGTGTGGTAGCTTCCCGTTGCTTTCCACACCGGTGAAGGATGATTATGATAATGATAATGGTAAGGATGATAATGATAAGGATGATGGCCATATGATTTCGGGGACCGTTTGGGCCTTAAAGTTTTTCTGACATTGTCGTACAGGTGAGGAAAAAACCCCGATAAAAACCTCACCCAGAAAAACTGCCCCGACCGGGGATCGAACCCGGGCCCGCTGCGTGACAAGGCAGCACGCTACCTGGAGACCACAGCGGTGGACCTACCAGTTATATGGATGCGAAATATGGACTCTTACTCTAAGGGAGGAAAGGAGATTACGAGTATTTGAGAATAAAGTTCTTAGGAAAATTTTTGGACCAAAGAGATATGAACAGACAGGTGAATGGAGAAGACTTCATAAAAGTCAACTACATGGTCGTTATAGGAAGCCAGATATAATAAGAACAGTTAATTCTCATCGACTGCGATGGGCAAGACATGTGGCACGAATGGGGAATGAAAGACGTGCATGGAAGCTTCTTGTAGGAAAACCAGAGGGAAAACGCCCTGTTGGTAGACCAAGAATGAGGTGGGAGAATAATATTAACTTTGATTTGAGGGAAGTAGATTATACAGGGCATGATTGGAAATCATTAGCTCCGAATAGGGATGTATGGAGAGCTTATGTCCATGCGGCCATGAAAACTACGGGTTTGATAATGCCAGTGAGTTAGTTAGTTGGTTACATAGTATCTATTATTGGAGGCTACCAGGATAATACTCGCTTTATCTAATATTAAAAAAAAAGAGGTATCCATTTTTAAAATAAAATCGAAATGGAAAACGACTGTGATTGGTTGTAAATCAAAATTCATTGAAATTTGATTGGTCATTGACTCCCTATTGGGGCAAGAGTTAAATAGTCAACAGAAAATAAGTTTTGAATGTATTACCTTAATTAAAAATAAAAACGTATTAAACTTATTAAGGAAAACATTTATAATAATTATTAAATTCATGTGATAACTCGATGACGTCATCAAGAATGAATTAAAGCAAACTATCGCAGTTGAACTAGTTTTTATAACTTTCAAAAAGTGCAATTCGCAGAGTTGTGGTAATTTGCCAAATTGATGTGGTACCGGGTTGTACGAACAGATAGACATTTCTCACCAGAGATGGCGCCAACACTCTAATAAATGAAATAGCTATACAGAGTATCACAGCAATATTATTCGTCTGTTTTATTGTCACCCATTACAGGACTGAATAATTGTATTAATTTCCTATTATCGAAAATGTTGTGTTGCTTTTCCTTAATATAAGTTACTTATTTATACTCCCAGAGTAGGACATGCCTAATTAGGGCCTATATTGCTTTACAACAAGCCAGGAGATTTGACTGGATAGACCTGATTTTTATGCATTAAATATACATTTAAATTTTTCATCTCTACGATTACAATGTGATAAAAATGATCTATTGATAATAATAATAATAATAATAATAATAATAATAATAATAATATAATAATTAAAAAATTAGAATTATAAAATAATAATAATAATAATAATAATAATAATAATAATAATAATAATATCATCATCATCATTATCCAAGGATTAAGCCGGTTGGCTCGTTCCGGTTTCATGAAAGCTAGAATTGTTAAAATTGTTCAGACCATCTTCTGTGTGGGCGTCCAACATTTCTCCTTCCGTGCGGATTATAATTTAGCAATAATTTTGGAAATGTTCCTTCTGGCATTCTATCAATATGTACTTTCCAGTCGTTCCTATATTTAATTATTCGGTCTGCAAGTTTGAAAATATTTAGTTCCTTTCTTATATCTTCATTCCTTTTCTTATCCAGCAGAGTATATTTCTAAAAATCGCATCTAAGCTGCTTCCAATCTTTGTTCTTGTCTTTTAATGGTCGTCCAAAATTCTGATCCATACATCAATACAGGAACAGCCATTCCATCCATAGTAATTTTTCCCGAAGGCAGGTCCTTCACTGCAATCATAGCATTTTCATGCTATGCTTGCAGCTTTACTAGGGAATTGTGTAGGTGTGGTAGCTTCCGTTGCTTTCCACACCGGTGAAGATGATGATGATGATGATGACGATAATGATAAGGTTGATGATGATGGCCATATGATATCGGGGACCGTTTGGGCCTTAAAGTTTTCCTGACATTTGTCTTACAGGTGAGGAAAACCCCCGATAAAAACCTCATCCAGAAAAACTGCCCCAACCGGGGATCGAACCCGGGCCCGCTGCGTGACAAGGTAGAACGCTACCTGGAGACCACAGCGGTGGACGAACAGCCATTACTTTATAAAATTTCATTTTTGTTTCTTTTCTTGTGTTTTTAAGGGTTCTTTTCATAGTGCCACTCATTAGATTAAATTTATTTATTTTGTCATTAACATCTTCAGTTTTAACATATGATAAATTTAAACCTAGATATTTAAAACTGTTCACTTGCTCTAAAATTTTATTATAAATTACTATTTTTGCTCTTGAGGTATCATGTCCTAAAATTTAATTTTATTCTTTGAATTTTTTAAATTGTAATTAGCACTTACATTTTCCAAATTAAAAATAGCTCTTTGTAGATCATCTTTTGAACTGGAAATCATAATAATGATAATAATAATGCTTACCCATCAACTAAAAAATAAAAGTATGCCTATAAAAGGCCATGAAAGCACGTGGACAGCAACTGTACATAATTGTTATATGGAATGAGGTATAATCAGTAAGACTTTAAATCCAGAATTTTGTACGTTACTTAATGCTGATGGGTACCGGTAATTCCCAGAACAATTCCTGATTCGATCGAGGGAAGACTACACCCAAACCACAGATAAGGTAAAAATTATTGTGACTATCTAGAAAAGTACGCTCAGATGGTCTACTTTATATCTATATTAGTGGTGTTATATAGTGTAGAGGAGGAGATACTAAAGGCCAACACGCACACACTATTGAGTAACACTAAGAAATTAGGACTGGAAGTAAATATCAGTAAAACTAAATATATGGTCACACGTAGAAATTCAGTATGTAATGGAAATGGACAGCTAATGACAAATGAGGGAAATTTTGAGGAAGTGGCTGAATTCAAATATCTAGGAACAATAATCACAAATAGGAATGAGATGCACAAAGGAATTAAACATAGGCTCAATTCTGGAAATGCGTGCTATTATGCATTGCAGAGACTCTTGATATCCCAACTCCTTTCAAAAAACGTTAAGCTGAAGATATATAAAACTATTATTCTACCAGTTATATTATATGGGTGCGAAACATGGACTCTTACTTTAAGGGAGGAAGGGAGATTGCGAGTATTTGAGAATAAGGTTCTTAGGAAGATTTTTGGACCAAAGTGAGATGAACAGACAGGTGAATGGAGAAGACTACATAACAATGAACTACATGGTCTTTATAGGAAGCCAGATATAATAAGAACAGTTAAGTCTCGTAGACTGCGGTGGGCAGGACATGTTGCACGTATGGAGAATGAAAGACGTGCATGTAAGCTTCTTGTAGGAAAGCCAGAGGGAAAACGCCCAGTTGGTAGACCAAGAATGAGGTGGGGAGAACAACATTAACTATGATTTGAGGGAAGTAGATTATACAGGGAATGATTGGAAAGCATTAGCTCAGGATAGGGATGTATGGAGAGCTTATGTCCGCGCGGCCATGAACCTTCGGGTTCGATAGTGCCAGTGAGTAAGTAAATATATAGTGTACAGATTAACAAATAATATCAAGTGCTTAGATTTGCAGAACTTATTGAATTTCAGAATGACATATACATATGTGCCTAACCTAAGCAGTAAATGTATAAAAAAATCAGCCACTCTGCAGGTACCAAATCAGACAATTTGAAGTACCTTTTTAAAAGTAGGAACGTGATATTCGCACTTGAGATAATTATTCCAGGGAAGAAATTTAAATAAATTAAGGAGTTCGACAAGGGTGTACATTATCACCTACGTTGTTTAATATATATTTTGACGAGGTTACACGAAAATGGAAAAAATCAAGTCCAATAGGAATACAAATTAATAAGGAATTGTATATGAATATTTTAATGTATGCAGACGATCTGCTAATTACACAGAAGTCAGAGGATGATTTACAAAGAGCCATTTACATGTTGAATCAATTAGGACTCTCAAAGTCTCAACTTCAAAAACTAAAATTATGGCTCTTCGGGGCACAATGCCAGTCAGAGCAAAATAGTAATCAATAATGAAATAATAGAACAGATAGCACACTTTAACTATCTTGGTTCAGATACAACATATAGCTACGATTAGGATATACATAATAAAATAAACCGATATCAAATGATGTGTGGCACCATAAGAAGAACCTTCCTAAAGACACGAAGAAAATCTGAGCTCAGGTTTTGTAACATTATGGCTGTTCCTGTTCTTTTATATGGATCTGAATCTTGGGTATTTACAAACAAAATCTCATTTATTCAAGCCACTGAAATGAAATTTTTAAGAACCGTAAAAGGATGTACACGCATGGATAGATTACACAATGAATCAATAAGAAATGAACTGGAGATATTATCAATAGTCAACAGACTAGAAGAGCACAAATACCAATGGAAAGAACATTTAGACAGAATGGACATACACGATTACCCAAAAAGATCAACACCTACAAACCGCATGGAAAAATATCTTTGGGACGGCCAAGGAAACGATGGACTTGAGACCGGAACAGGTCGCATTGACCTAATCCTGGAAAGGAAGAAGAAGAAGAAGAAGAAGAAGGAATGTGATATCGTTACTACAGGTAAACAATATCCTGTTAGGACACTTTTTATTTAACAGAGAGATGCTCTTTCTTAAAGAGGGTGATGTAAAAATCCTCGTTGTTAGCTGAATCAATCAAGAAATAATAATTCAGCCGCGCTACCAGCACCATGACTGATTTCAGGAAATTGACTTTTAACAACGGCCTCGCACAAGGTAAACATTTCCATTGCGATTATTAAGAATCGAAGCATTTTTGATATGAAGATCGCCGTAAATAAACACTGTAAAATCAAATCCCTGTGCTTAATAGCGAGATGTCAGGATATAGCTTAAGACTGTCCAACGCAGGATTTAGGTGTAGAAAATTATATTTGCTATGTTTTAAAATCGGCAGCAGTTGAAGGTGGAAGTGCTGGCATTCTGGTTCACGGCTGTTGCTAAGAGCACAGTTTGGTCCTCTAGTAAAAGTAAATAGCAATCCAAGCACTTAAGTTTATGAACGAATTCCGAATGGTTTTGCACTGAATTCTACAGAAAAATAGTTTGGTGATGATCATTGTTCGTACCACCTGATAACACTTGGTAAAGAATGTTTATCTATCCCCTGGGATTTTCTATTGTATTGTAATTTAACCTACTGAACTGAAATATGAACTCCGTTTTCCTCCTTCACGGACCTATTTTTCACAATATGATAAATAATAACATACACTTTTTACTCTTGGTCCTATCAAATTCATGTTATTGATTACATGTTAATATTATACAAAACATATTTAATCATACATTAATATTTGAACACTGTTTTTAATTAATCACTTACCTTTTAAATACTAGTTCAATTTTCTATCAGATACCGTCAAATTAACACTTTTAGAGTTCCTTTTATGAAGATACTTTGATTCAACTCTGTTTAGTGACTACGATTAGTCTACAGTCATATACACATTCCATTTACCCTCGTTAATTCTTTCCAACTAATTCATATCTTCGTGAAATCTTTGATCTTGCTCCTTACTACCACAATCAAGAATTTCTAGGATAAAATCCAAAATGAGAGTGTAGGAAATGTACTTTACTTCTTATTTGACGTTTTACAGATGTACTGATACTTTAAACTAATGGTAAGTTTTGTTATGGTGAACGGAATGGGCATTTGGAACCAATACATATTTTATTCCATTGTACAACTGTGCAACTTCAAGAACTTTTTTTAGGAGTCTACAAGTAAAATCTAATCACTTGGAAAATATTCTACAATTCCCACGTCAGTCATTAAACCAGGAACGTCATGACAATATGTAAGATTCTCTTCCAGAGAGACATATGCAACGAAGTTCTCTTGACGGTGCCTACACCAAGCAAAATGTCGTTCTCGGAGAGAAGAAAGTTTTTAAAGCCATGATCCCCTATATTTCAACAGACGCCTGAATGGACCTAAGACCCTAATAAAATAACTTAGTTCTCTCTCCCTGAAATGCCGAGGTCTTCAAAATACTCTTATTGGAATATATCTAAATCACTGCCACTATCATGAGCACACAACTAGTTTTAGAATCTCTGATGTTTCCTTTTTCTGACGGAGAAAACACAGAAAGATCAGGAACGTGTGGATCGTGCCTTTACGCTTAAAACTAGTGTCCACAAAGTCCTGCAACCAAAACAATGTAACTTAGCTCGTAAACTGTTTAAGAAAGGGACATGCTGTTCTTTGCAACGTATTCTACATCTCTCAAAATTTTGATTACATTTGTTACAGATTGTGATTTAAACAACAATGACCATATCACAGAAAAAGGCTCAATATGTATGGTGGTATGCTGGGTCTGGTAAATCACCAGTAACTGTTCAGCCAAATTTCCGCCGGCAATATGGAAGAGATCCTCCATCCATTTCATGCATAATTAGATGGCCCGAGAAATTTCTAGCGACTGGCAGTGTAATGGACTTGCCACGTAGTAGATGACCAGGTGTGAGCCAAGAACCTATCGATAACGTGCAACTTGCTTTTCAACCCAGACGTCAAAAATCCGTTCGTCATGCTTCACGGGAACTGTAATTACCAGAATCAATCATTCGTAAAGTACTCCATAAGCTGCTACATCTTCAGGCCTATAAAGTGCAAATTATGCAAGCGTTGCCGCACTGACTTCCCGTGGCGTGCTGAATTTGCTGATTCCATGCTGAACGCAATTCACGAAGACAATGAGTACCTGCAGAGGGTGATGTTCTTTGATGAAGCGAATTACTTCGGGTCTGGACATGTTAACCGCCATAACATCGGACATGGGAGTACTGGTGATTTACCAGACTCAGCATTCCACCATTGGGCCTTATCCTGTGGTGTCATTATTGTCGTTTATATCACAATCTGCAACAAATGTAAACAAAACTTTGAGAGATATAGAATGCGTTTAAAAAACCGCATGTCACTCTCTCAAATAGTTTACGGGCTACGTTACATTATTTTGGTGAATGATTATGAATATTCTGTCTTCTCTCTCTAACAATTACATTTCCTATATTTTGTAAATATATTTGGATTATAGTTAATCTTGATTAAATATATATTTATTTTAATATATATATATATATATATATATATATATATATATATATATATATAACATATATGAAAGAGCTGCCTCTCACATAAATAGATGCTCACTATTTGAAGCGCAATTACAAACTTAATTGATCCTGCCCTAGATATGACGAATTATTTTTTTACACTTTTTGGAAGACAAATTATTTATAAAGGAATATATACGCAAAGTACAGCTACCAGTCACATGAAGACCTACTATGAACTGAAGTAATATTCCAGGGATTTCAATGACTATTTAACTCATGCCCCAAATGGGACTCAGTGGCCAATCACGTTTCAATGATTTCTGTTTTACAACAAATCACAGTCGTGTTTCACGAAATATTTATCAGTGTTATAATTACCATATTAAATAAAGCTCCTCCTTTTTAATATTCTGAACAGGTCTTACCATTATTTTGCAGTGACTGAGCCCGTGAGAAATACGGCCACCAGATTGTATATATAGTGCCGCATGCGGGAGTTAATATAAAACATTTGTAGCAATTGATTATACCACCAAAAAAAAGAAACCACTGTTAGCACTTTCTTAAATGTATTTTTTCCCAGGTAACAATCCAGAAAAAAATATAATTGTCATATTTACATCATACGACATCAGAAATGAATTAATATACAGTTTGATGTGTCATTTTTTCTCCACTAGAGAGCATTCTTACAATATTGCGTTCCTTGGCAATAAATAATATGATCTGGTTGCAGTGATAAACAAAAGAAGCAGTAGAAGCGTACCTATCGTTTCTCATTTGTTTTCAAACATCGCCGTTTACATTAAATATATAAATATTTTAAAATAACTACAGTTAAATAATGATTTGTGAGTAAACAGCTTAATTTTATTCGTTAAATAGTCCTAATAAATGCCACTCTTGATTTCCAAATTCTCTAGATAAATTCACTCCTCACTTCGTGAGTCGTGAATTTATCGATAATTTGGAAATCACTCGTGGCATTACTTATGAAAAAGAGAATATCATAATAATATATATTCTAGTCTCATTATTGTCAAAAATTTTTATAATGTCATTGTAATCAAACATACTTATTTCAACAATGAAACTCGTATTTCTCTATCTCAAAAACAAGAGCTATATGCATCACTACATTAAACATATTTTCCTATTATCTATAAAATTGTTGATTGTAGTATATTTATACTTTATAGGAAAATGGATTGCAGTTGTTTTGATATCAATTTATCAGAATTAGTAAATGAGACAAATTTGCAGAAAACCAAGGATCATCTATATGATTATAAAGCTTTATGTTTTAAGCATTATCAGTTGTTAGTGGTTTAAGGCAACAACGTTTAGGAAATTGCCTGGCCGATATCAGGGAGACATCGCTTCTGACCTCAATGAACGGAAGCTTTATGTTTAAGTAAGAAGAAGATTGGGTTCACGTTCTTCCAGAAACCTTCAGACGTACAATGGAAAAATCTGACTTCGAAACTGAAGGTATAAAAATCTACCTTTACTATACAGTATATTTTTGAACGTGATATTGAAATACTAAAATGAATAAACCCATCACTACTGTTTACATAATTTTAAAGATGTAACTTAGTAATCAATTAGCAATGTGCTTGGTATCATTTACTACTACAGGAAGTTTTCCTATGTCGTAGAGACCTATTAATATATTGTCACACATAATTATATGTTACAAAATCAATCGGAGACAATAGTCACTTTATTATTATGTTAAAAATTAAATTGTGTGGAAAATTAATATGGATGTTTGGAGATATGAAAATGTGTTGAAGGTTTTACACCTGCCAGGAGTGTAGGAAGAATAGGAGCATCTGCATATATGTAATTTTAAACAGAATCAGAAAAGGCTACTAAAATATGGAGAGTGGATAGATAGATGGAAAGCTCTGCGGCCATCACTTAAGTTTGGTGGTGAGCGATCCATTTTGGTCCTTTTTAATAGGTAGAACCCCGAGTTCCAGTAAAATACATTAGCCCCGGTTTAAATTTTGAATTCACATCTGAAATTAATTAGGAGAGTGAAGTCGGAAGCGGACCTTTTGGGGTTATATTCCAGCATTTGCTCTTTGGATTGAGGGAAACCGCTTAGAGTGGAAGAACGGTGGAATTTAGCGTAAAAAGTGTGCATTGTAGTTATTCGCAGTAGATGTGAACATTAAATAACCTGCTAACACTAATAATAATAATCATAATTTTGATCTTTATTTCAGGATAAATAAATATACTCTTCATTATTCAATTTATATGTATATTGTATCTATCAATTATATGAAAGAATGTTCCGGTCTACTTGTTCCTGTACAAAGGTAATTTACGATCTAATAATAATATGTACCCTACAGTTCTCCGAATATACTTCATTTCAGCATATTTGGGTCAACGTAAGTGCCTGAGTCTCTTGTTTTAGTGTAGATATGTAAAACGTTTGGAAAAACAAAGATTCGAGATTTTACTATTGAGGTTTTTGTACTAACTAATCTATAATATTACATTTTATTACTCGGAAAATCCACCGCTGTGGTCTCGCGGTAGCGTGCTGCCTTGTCACGCAGCGGGCCCGGGTTCGATCCCCGGTCGGGGGAGTTTTTCTGGGCGAGGGTTTTATCGGGGGTTTTCCTCACCTGTAAGACAAATGTCAGGAAAACTATAAGGCCCAAACGGTCCCCGAAATCATATGGCCATCGCAATCATCATCATCATCCTTATCATCATCATCATCATCATCATCATCCTTCACCGGTGTGCAAAGCAACGGGATGCTACCACACTTACAATTCGCTAGTAAAGCTGCAGGCATAGCATGAAAATGCTATGATTGCAGTGAAGGACCTGCCTTCGGGCAGAATTACTATGGATTACTCGGAAAATTTGTACTTTTTATATTTGAAGTTTACATGAGCTATTAATAGTATTTATGAGGTATTGAAAGCAATATGCGTAATGAAGTATATTGCTATTTAGTGCAATTTTATTTATGACAATGTCTACATATCAAACTAATTTAATGTTTGGTTAAATAAATAATTAATTGATTAACGTAATATCTGGTAACGGTCTGGTGTTCTAAATTGAGTGACAGTATATTTCAGTTTACTGCAGACGCACATTATTTTCTTATCAGTAAAACTGAACAGTCACGAAGTATCCATTTGCGTGCTTTTACGATGTAATATCTTATCTAAGCGCACTTAGTGGGAGATAGTTTGCCCAACTTAATATTCCATTATCGCATTACAGTAGCGCAGTAACATGCAAATACTATTGTTAAATTTTTACCAACTTAATTATACAATTATATGAATTCTGCTTTTTAACGAGTGAAATTCGTGATTATTTCCGCGTGTGTAGAGAGAAACCCAGTGTTATACTTTAAAGATGTGTTCGTTAAATCTAAACAAATTCACATGATATTCTGGAACAAAATCAGCAGACAATATATATATAGTCCACCACTGTGGTCTCGAGGTTGCGTGCTGCCTTGTCACGCAGCGGGCCCGGGTTCGATCGCCGGTCGGGGCAGTTTTTCTGGATGAGGTTTTTATTGGGATTTTTCCTCACCTGTAAGACAAATGCCAGGAAAACGTTAAGGCTCAAACGGTCCCCGACATCATATGGCCATCATCATCATTATCCTTATCATTTATCATCATCATCCTTCACCGGTGTGGAAAGCAACGGGAAGCTACCACACCTACAATTCCCTAGTAAAGCTGCAAGCATGGCATGAAAATGCTATGATTGTAGAGAAGGACCTGCCTTCGGGCAGAATTACTATGGTAGGATGGATATATACTTACTTACTTACTCACTGGCACTATCGAACCCGTAGGTTCATGGCCGTACGGACATAAGCTCTCCATACATCCCTATCCTGAGCTAATGCTTTCCAATCATTCCCTGTATAATCTACTTCCCTCAAATCATAGTTAATGTTATTCTCCCACCTCATTCTTGGTCTACCAACTGGGCGTTTTCCCTCTGGCTTTCCTACAAGAAGCTTCCATGCAAGTCTTTTCATTTCCCATACGTGCAACATGTCCTGCTCAACGCAGTCTACGAGACTTAACTGTTCTTATTAAATCTGGCTTCCTATAAAGACCATGTAGTTCATTGTTAGTAGTCTTCTCCATTCACCCGTCTGTTCATCTCTCCTTGGTCCAAAAATTTTCCTAAGTACTTTATTCTCAAATACTTGTAATCTCCTCTCCTCTCTTAAGGGAAGTGTCCATGTTTCGCACCCATACAATATAACTGGTAGAATAATAATTTTATATATTTTCAGTTTAACGTTTTTTGAAAGGAGTTGGGACATCAAGAGTCTCTGCAATGCATAATAGCATGCATTTCCAGAATTGAGCCTCTGTTTAATTTCTTTGTGCATCTCATTCCTATTTGTGATCATTGTTCCTAGGTATTTGAATTCAGCCACTTCCTCAATATTTCCCTCATTTGTCATTAGCTGTCCATTTCCATTATATAATGAATTTCTACTTGTGACCATATATTTAGTTTTATTGATATTTACTTCCAGTCCTAATTTCTTAGTATTACTCAATAGTGTGTGCGTGTTGTTCTTTAGTATCTCCTCGCTATCGGCCAATAATACTACATCATCAGCATAAACTAACAGCTTATTAATACCATTCAGTTGTAAGCCTTCCTCATTCTCTAAGGATTTAATGGCATGCTCTAGTACAAAATTAAATAGTATAGGCCTATATCCATCCTGGAAAATTTCAACTGGGGTAATATATATATATATATATATATATATATATATATATATATATATTATTTAGCATTACTATTAATAGTATTATTGTTAAACTAGCTAACTAACTCACTGGCACTATTGAATCCGTAGGTTCATGGCCGCGCGGACATAAGCTCTCCATGCATCCCTATCCTGAGATAATGTTTTCCAATCATTCCCTGTATAATCTACTTCCCACAAATCATAGTTAATGTTGTTCTCCCACCTCATTCTTGGTCTACCAACTGGGCGCTTTCCCTCTGGTCTTCGTACAAGAAGCTTTGTGCACGTCTTTCATTCCCCGTTCGTGCCAAATGTCGTACCCATCGCAGTCTACGAGACTTAACTGTCCTTATTATATTTGACTTCCTATAAAGACCATGTAGTTCATTGTTAAATAGTCTTCTCCATTCACCTGTCTGTTGATCTCTCTTTAGTCCAAAAATTGTCCTAAGAACTTTATTCTCAAATACTCGTAATCTTTTTCCTCCCTTAAACCAATAGTCCATGTTTCGCATCCATATTATTATTATTATAATTATTATTGTTATTAATATTAATTTTATTATTATTATTATTATTATTATTATTATTATTATTATTATTATTATTATTGCTGTATTAATAGTTAGGAAAATAAAAATATCAGGGCGTTATATAATTAACATTTTTCGTATGAATAGATCTGATAAATGATTGTTGTTAGGTTTTTTTTTTATTTTTTGTGTTGAATTGAAAACTGAAGTCCAAACTTTTCTCACTTAGCAAAACGTTTTTACAAATTATAAAGGTCCAAAATATAATCAGAAAACATTTTCTAGTCAAATAAATGAGAATTTGATCGTTTAATGTAAATTTACACAATATCTATGACTAGAGCATGGAACTCACTTCCCATTCATGTCAGGGACTGTCAATCACTATCATTATTTAAATACAAATTAACTGATATCTTAAGTTCTACACAATAAAAATATTAACTTCTTAACAACTATTCAGCATTTTGTAAATATCTATAAATATTTATCATAAGTAATGCCACGAGTGATTTCCAAATTATCGATAAATTCACGACTCATGAAGTGAGGAGTGAATTTTTCTAAAGAATTTGGAAATCAAGAGTGGTATTTGTTAGGACTATTTAACGAATAAAATTAAGCTCTTTACTAAAATATAATTATTTGAATATAGTTACCGGTGTTTTAAAATATTTATATAGTTAATGTAAATGGCTATGTTTGAAAACAAATTAGAAATATGAGATTATGTATATTCACTGCAACTCGATCATATTACTTATTGTCAAATAGGATCGCAATATTGTAAGAATGCACTCTAGTGGAGAAATAATGAAACACATCAAACTATTATAATCAACATTATAGGTTTATTATTTATATCTTGAATAAACAACTCAGTAAAATTGCTGAATGTATTCATTATTTGCTATATTCAATGTATTTGTTGGAGAAAAATTATGGTCTAACCTGTTCAGAATCTTAAAAAAGATGGAGCTTTCTTTATCACAAAAGCAGGAGCTGATAAAGAGAAATCGATAAAGAGCGAGGTGAAACACAACTGTCATTGGTGTAAAACAGAATTCATTGAAATGTGATTGGTCATTGACTTCCATTTGCGACATGAGTTAAATAGTCTAAGAAACGTTACTTACTTAATTTTATTTTATACTATTTTAATTTTATTATATTCCATGTTATGTTAGTATTGTATCACATCCCCATTGTCTTTTGTTTAGTCTATATTTTAATTTTTTTATTATTCCGGTTTTTACAATGAATATACATTTTTCCGGTACCCATGTTCACAGTTAACTACACATTTGTTTCAACACATTTTTCCATTCTTGTCTGTTCATCCATATATCTTCTTTTATTTCCCATTCCCTCTTAGTTTCATTGATTCCCTGAATCCACGTAATATTTGGTCTACCCTTCTTTTTCCTTCCCTGTGGTTCCCAATCCATGATTATCTTAGGTAGTCTTCCTTCTTCCATCCTTCTAATGTGTCCGTACCAATTTAATTGTTTCTTCTTTATAAAATCTAATATTGAATATTGTACCTGCATTTTTTCTTTTATATATGAATTTCTGATTTTATCCTTCCTGGATATTCTTGCAGTACGTCTCCAGTAGTCCATTTCAGTGGCGAGTAATTTTTTTTTCATTTGTGCATTTAAAGCCCACACATCAGCTCCATAGGTAATAATGCTTCTGATTATTGTATTAAAAATAGTTTTTTTTGTTTCTTTCAAGAGATGTTTGTTCCATACTATTCCATTTAGGGCAGATATAGCATACTTTCCTATAGGCCTATTGATCCTGTTTCTTATCTCTGTTTCTTGTTTTCCATCTATATTTTAATAACATTTTAAATTTAGTAGGTAGGGTATGTGATGTTTGTATAATTTTACTATTCTCTGGTTGAGTGGAAGGGAAGGCTTTATGACATTAACTTTGCAGCTCTGGAAAAATAAAGGAATAGCTATTATATTGATTTAATTAACATCAGCATGTTAACTGTAATTATTATTTGAGATAAAATTAAAAATATTCAATCTACTAAAACTAGCTTACATTTAATGAAAAAGTAGGCCTATATTACGATACGAGGTTGGGAAGTGGTTTTTACAGAATAGAGGAATATGTTTAAAAACCGAGCGATAGCTCGTTTTTTAATTTCCGAGATTCTGTAAAACACTTCACAAACGTGTGTTGTACATTATTTTTTGAGCGATGGTATTTTCAAAATAATAAATAATGATTTATTAATTTGAAAATACCATTATAATAGTAAAATAATAACATATTTGTTGGACACATTTGCGTTCATTTTAACAATTGACTAACGTTAACAGTGTGGGTA
This sequence comes from Diploptera punctata, assembly GCA_030220185.1. NCBI lineage: Eukaryota > Metazoa > Arthropoda > Insecta > Blattodea > Blaberidae > Diploptera > Diploptera punctata. The sequence continues at coordinate 1,195,024 of JASPKZ010010698.1, forward strand.
ATGTTTATTAGTTGAAGGCCGTGAAACCAATTAGTGATAAAATGGCGACAAGTACGTATTTACTGTTTTATATTGTTTCAAATAAAGTTCAGTTCATTTAAAATGCAGTGATTTGTTTCGTATAATGTATATTAACACTACCTTTTGCATATTATTTGTATATACATTGTATGTAGTATTCATAGAAGACAGTGTTTTTACTTCCCAGATGCGTTTTGTAATATGTAATATGTAGGGGGCACGCCGTAGCGTAGTGGTTAAGGCAGTGCACTACAAACCGGAAGATCGAGGGTTCAAGTCCCGGTGAGGTCATAATTTTTAAACTCACCCAAACCTTCTGGTGGCATCATGGTCCTGGGGTCGACTCAGCCTCTAACTTAAATGAGTACCAGATGCTTGTTCTGGGGGTAAAGACAGCCGTCACGCAGGGCTGACAACCCAGCTGACATCAAATGCCAATTGTTAAAAAAAGTGGGAGCCTTAACATCCTACCGAGGCCTGTAGTGGGAACACTTTACTTTTAATATTACAGTATAGTTATTTTATTACAGTATAGTTATTTAGGTTGGCAACCCCGAAATATAGGAAGTTGAACTTTCAATCATGGTCGCCATTGCTGTAAGTATGACAAAACGCACTATGTTGCAAAAAAAATATTTGCGGGTTGTGATATACTCTGATGTAATAAGTTAAAACACGTACATGTTTGTAATCCGCTCATAAATTCTCCCTTTTTAATTCATACATTATTACGCTTCGCACCGATACCAGATCCATAATCGTGGGTAAAGGCGGTCGTCGTGAAAGATTGACCGATTTTTTGGTCAACATGATTTTTGTCTCATGAGTACCAATAGACGTACTTAATGCAGTTTCGTATCGAGTTTTCAAATATGTAGTCGGAATTTCTCTATCATCCACAGTTTTTTTAATTTTAATTTCAAATAATGGATTTAAATAATTATTTATTTAATAAACTTTTTCGTCCATTTGGCGCAGTGAGCGATGAGCACGGGGAACACTTTCCATCAGGAGATTTCATCTATGGAAAAGAGATATCAAGGCAAATGGAATCCTAATATGCTGGCCGATTATTGTTGTACCATCAAGAGGGATGCTCCACAGGCGAAATATAGCAGATAATCGTCATTTCTTACTTTCTAGGTGAGTCCGAATGTTCGAATATTGTGTAGTTATGAATGTAGAAAATATTGAAGTGTTTAAAATTATAAACGCCTGTCTCTCGGAAACATTGCGTGATGGAGTCAAACCGATAAGATATTTGAATTCAGGAGAAAAAATACTATTGGAATCACACATTTTTCTTTCTGAGACAAAAAAAAAAGTTTATATTTTGTTATCAGAAGATCTTTCATTAAACCGTAATATTTTAACAAATGCTTTACGTAAAAGTATAGTGCATACAAAATTGTGAAGGAGAGATGGGGATATAGTAGATAAGTAGAGAGACTGTGACAGAGAGAATGAGTGGGAGGAAAAAAACAGTGTTGGTAAGAGAAGAGAGGAGGAGTAAAATACCTGAATGGGAAAGGAATGAAGGATACTGGATTCTGGAGATATATAGGGACAGATAGGAAGAAAGACGGATGACAGACAGGCAGGTAGTGGGTGGGAAATAGATAAAGAGTAGAAGCTTTAGAGTAAGAAGTACTGTAGAGTTTATATAGTCTCAGTGCAAGTCATATTGGAGAAGAAAAGCGAAACAGACCTGTTACTTGGAAAGAACACAAAAGTGTTTGGAAACCGACGCTTGGTATTGCGAGATACATAATTTATCTTTTCCAGTCTGTTGGACAAAACAGAGAATAAACTCAAGTTGTATAAACAACAAGTGCATGTGATTTCAAGTTACATATTAACAATGTAAACATTATACGGGACTCTGTGAGGGATAACAAGGGATTACCTACTCACTCTATCCATAAGATAATTGATTCAACGCCTACATTTGCATGGAACTGAAAAGGAGGCTAAGTACTACTAATTACATATACATATTGTGAATAATCTTGTCACGGGATAATTTGATTCATTCTAATGTAAACCACTCATCACGTTACTTAGACCATATGATAATTTTTTAATATTTACACCTTATAATTTCAGCCTTCTAACAGAAAAAATGGGTTCAATAAATGAAATAATTTATCATTAGCTGGGATAAGACTTCAGAAAACACAATTTGAAAAGGTTTGTCAACTGTTAAAAAAATGTAATACATTTTACTTCAACTTTGCTTGAATATTTTAAAAATATTTCGTTTCTAGGTGTTACTTGTTCGTATAAAAATTAAATATACATTTTGTGAATATGATTCTGGAATAAAATATTATTTTAATAAAATATCGATCAAGATTAGCTCGTTTTCACTGAAAGTGATGCAAGGAATAAATCAAGCCATTGATTTAATTAGAATTTTATTGATGTTGGGTGATTTTTAATAAACATATGATATTAAAATATATATACAGTCAATATGCCCATTTCACCAATAAATGTTTAAAATGGTCAACAAGTTTCTACAGCCAAGCTGTCATTCTCAAGACCAGATATTGACTCAGTCAATATCTGGTCTTGAGAATGACAGCTTGGCTGTAGAAACTTGTTGACCATTTTAAACATTTATTGGTGAAATGGGCATATTGACTGTATATATATTTTAATATTGTATCACCAAGAAGATCAATTGTGTATTAAAAACATATGATAGTTTCACATTAAATAATATCGATACTGCATTAAGTATATAATCTATTTCTTTTATATCGTACCTTCGGATGTATAATATTCTAATATCGGTCTTCTCTTCTTCTTCTGCTTCATGAAATTAGGCCTTTTGACCTGTTTTCACATCAAGTGGGATTTAATGAATCCTCCCATCTAGTAAATGGGCGTCCAACATTTCTATGTCCTATTGGTTTGTACTTTAGTAACAGCTGGGGGATTCTATCTATAGGCATTCTCTTGACATGTTAATTTGTTTCTAAAGTTGTCAATTCTATTTGTTAAATTGAAAATATTTAAGTCCTTCCTAATATCCTGACTTCTTTTCTTGTCCAAAATTGTCACACCTGCTACTGAACGTAGGAACTTCATTTCTGCAGTTTCTATTTTCCTTCTGTCTGAACGGTTAACAGTCCAATTTTCACTTGCATATGTTAAGACAGGCACTGCCATAATTTTGTAAAATTTTAGTTGTGTGCTCCTCAAAGTTTTATTTTTCAGTGTCTAATATCGGTATTTTGTTAAATATACCTAGTTAGATGGTACATGAAAGAGGCTGTTACAGCTCTTATTGAAAAGACGTCTTCTGTACGAAAAGCTTAAACTATTTTTGCCCTACCATCTGCCTGTCATAAAAGACAAAGTACCTATCCTCAGGGTGCTCCAGGGGGTTGCTTTGGTCATACAACGATCCTTCCAATAGAAACCGAGAGATCGACAGCTCTTCGTGTAATTTACCTATCAACACAGGAGTTTGGCATTAGTCCCAATAATAGGCTGTGCGAACGTAAGCCCTCAAAAATATTAAAGACCTGGACAATGAAATAGTTTGAGTAGACTGAGTCGAGCGTTTGAAGACGGAATCCGGAACTTTGTATCATGCATTTTTAAAGGTTTTCTAGTGTTAGAATGAATGTCATGACCAGAGAAAAGTTTCAGAATTCCATTTAGAATTGCAGAAACTAATCTTTGATTGTAAATTGGAAGGCCAGCCGCACTGAAATTACTTTCAGAATTAAACCAGCCTTCCAATGAATATCAAGACACCAAATAGAGTTGTCCAGAAATGATCCTAGCCTGAACGTCTGCATATGTATTATTACGTTGGAACAATTTATTAGGATGTATAAACTGTACCCTGTTCGCTCTTAAAGTGATCCTCGTTAAAATAAAACCATGTGACTTGCTCGCTTTTCATTGGTTATGGACACCGACGTACTTTGTAGAAGCAATATCCATCCGCTATTCGCGCCACATTTACTGTCACTTTTGACAGGGAGATGACGACACAGCAACAGAAGACTATATTTTCATCCATTTTATATCATGAGAATCAATTGAAGCACGACTCAAATCCATCATCCATATGTAATAAACTATTTTCAGTTGTAATTACTGATTAGGTATATTTTAGAATATTTTGTATATTTTGAATATTATTATTTTCATTCACGAAGAATAACAAGTAGGATATTCAGAGGATATATTTATAATTTAATGAAAAACTCCTGGCGCGACAGGCCTACAAGGCCCTTAGCCTACCAGCCACCTGCTGGCCTCACTTCCACATGTGCCAATCACAGAGGTAGATGATAATCAGCCAGTGTAGGGATGACATGTGGTCAGCATGTCGAGTCCCCCAGCCGTTATAGCTGGTTTTCTCAACCTGGAGCCGCTACTTATTGTAGCTACCCAAATGCATCACGATGCTGGGTGGGCACCGGTCCCATACTGGCCGAAATACCATGAGAAAATTTCTTCCCCGTGGAGACCCGAACCAGCGCAAGTCCCGTAGCTCTGCGCCAAGGCTTCCTGCCTTAACCACCCAGCTATGGCGCGGGAGATAATTTAATGAAGGGAACTACATTTTCGCGTACTTATTGCTTCTACAACATACGTCGGTGTCCATAATCAATGAAAAGCGAGCTGTCACATGGTTTTGTTTTGACGAGAATCACTTTAAGAGCCAACAGGGTAGACGATATGTAAATACGTTTTTTTATTACTTTGTTGTGTTAGTGGAGGCAGACACGACATCGTTAAGCAGGATTACATTGTACGAGACATAATAACCAGGTAACACAGTAATACAAGAGATTCATAGCCACAATGCTGTGTTCAACTACAAACATTATCAGTAGGCCTACATAACATCTGCACGTTATTATGTGTACTGCCACTAGCGCAGTTGGTTTAGGCAGAAAGATACAAGCGGAAGGTTGAGGGTATAACTCCCGATGACGTCACGGATTTTAAACTTGCCTAAAACTTAAATTGGTACCATGGTCCTAGGGTCGACTTATCATCTGTTGCAGATGAATAATAAATACATATTATGGGGTACAGGTGGTCGTCACTATGCCTGATATCTTGTACCAACATGTCTAGAACGATTGTCGCTTTAAACCCCAACTACATAAGATTTGTAATGTATCACTTTACTTTACTATTGCTGCATATTATCCTGAACAAAGTAGCAGTCAGCATCTATATTATCTAATTTAACAGAGATGTTCTACAGCTCGCTCTATTTTTATGTAATTGAAGTGGACAAGGCCTGCGAATAGGGTACAGTTCTCCCTCGCTTACACTCAGAAACCAGCGACCTGTTGCCCTACCTTTTCCAGCTGCTCTCTAGGATCTGTATATGAATACGGCTTGTCTTCACAAGGGTTAGGGTTTTTAGATTAATTTTACAGTATATGAAAATAAGGAGAAATGATGCTAAATTAAACCACAAAAGGATAAGAAAAGTGTTCTTTATTTTATAGCCCATAACTTTAGCCTAATTATTAAACAACTGAAAGTATACAAAATTAAAATGACGATGTTTGTAAAGCAAAGGAGATTTTTAATACTGCTGTGGTCTAGTGGTAATGTCATTACCTCAGACTTAGTTTGATCCTCGATTGGGAGAAGTTTCTTGGATGAGGTTATCTTCTAGGATTATCCTGTAATGTAAGACAAATTTGAGGTAACATTAAAACTCAAATATTCTCGGATATCATCTGGCTATCACAATCATTGGATGGTGTTTGTTGTTATATATCTTGGTTTTGTCTTGAAGGTGACCTTGGAAATGAGCTGATAACTCATTTAGAGAGGCCCTCAATATCCTTTTGTTGTCGAAAAGAATTACGTGTGCGATGGTGTACTTAAAATCCTGTACCGATGGGCCGTGCCTTGTATGGCCCGGGTGGAGTAAAACAAGTAAAAGTACCTACAAAGGGAAAGTTTAAAATAGGATAAATTAATATAGAAAAATTGTTTTTCTATGAAGTATAGCTATTAATGTTTCGAAGAATCAATATGTTGTAGGATAGATAAGTCCCTTGTTTTATCATCCGGTGTGATTCCTGAATCACAAACAGAGCATCAAATGATGGTTCTATTCTTTTGATCAACTCCTGCTTGAACGTCTGAGACAGAGGTAATTTTGGGATTCGGAGCATGTAACGTGTTACGCAGCAAGTAATTTATATCCAGTTTCGATACTAGAAAAGAGCATTGCTGCCTAAAAGAGCGATTTTTAAATATTCGCTGCAGATGGGTTACCATTCCTAACGCTCTGATTTTGCGGGTTGACGAATTTGATCTTAGTTAGATTAATTGATTGGTACTTCCTATGCATGGTTCCGAGAAAACAGAAATTTCTGCCGCAACAAGCGTCATTCTCTGCTGTGTCGCTGAACACTTTACCGTAATCATAAATGTTATTTTAACAGCTATTTTAAACTGCTAAATATTACGTTTAGCAATAAAACTGCAAAGTGCACTGTACAATATAGTGTTTAACAAAATCATATACGAATCCTGTGTTTTTTAATTACCCATGTACTTTTGTAGATTATTTGTGTTGTAATTTATGGTGTTTACCTAAACTATTTGACATAATCCAGTTATTAATTCTACGTATCTATATCTATCTGTGCGAAACCCTCAGTTTTTCTTATCTTCCGAAGGTAACGATGTTTAGGATTTTTATAAAATCAAAAATCCATCGAGTTGCTATAGTCCAGTTCTGATAACTGTAGCCGCCTTGGTGAATGCAAAGACGCGTGGCAGGAGAGAACATTGCCGAGCGGGGAAGGGAACTATTAGCCATGAAAAAACATTTTCTTACTATTATTAACAATAAAACAATTATTATAAAATAATGATTGTTATTCTATAGTGAACACATCTAATTTATTAGGCAACAAGACTATTCACTAACACAGAACTAGTACATAATAAAATTCAAGTGTAGTAACTATTATGTTTTAAAAATTTAGGGTAGTTACTGGCAGTACCTGCAACTCGCCCTACCATCTTACCGCACCATACACCGTAGACCCCTCAAATAGGGCTACAGAAGGCAGAAGTGCACTATAGGCTACTACTTAGAGAAACCATTGTGAACGGGCCTGTGCAGTCACGTAAGCTAATTACAAACCTGATATGAAATTCTTCTCCAATCTGTTTGTCAACCACAGTTACAATTATAAGTTCAGAAAAATCAAAGTAAAACGAATACGTTGACGCATCGTAAAGAATTGTAATAATACGCGTTCGTATGTCATTGAGAGGGCGTGGAAACTAAGGTAAAGAAAACAAACAAATTGTCTATTACAAAATAAAATAAAATGAACTGACCAAATGAAAGTATATATTCGATTAACTAAAATCATTATAATTTTATTTTAATTAACCAACTCGTGCAAAAACAGGATAAACAGTAAATTGGGTTGAACTGGAATACAAACTAGTGTTAAAAATAAACTTCTGTTGCCTTCACTTAGAGATCTGCATTTCCTCCATCATCCTGCATTCCGTCTTTGATCCTAGGCTTGATCCTTGGGACTGCGAGCAATCTGCAAGATACAACTTGAAGTAGGTTGCTAGTCCGTTTTCATGGAGGGTTTATTATTCGGGGTTCTCCCCCTAGCCGATGGTCTTCACGCAGCTCCAGAGCTCAGCCTGCCCCGTTTTAATTTGGAGTTTTCCGTCCTAGATAGGTTATCTACCAGGACTACATAAGCCCATCCGTCCGTTATGGATTATTCTTCTAGGGCTGATACAATAAAAAATAAACAACTAATCAGCACATGTCAAATGAAGATCTTAAGAACTATTCTGAGGAAAATATTATTTCATACGATACACCATAGGCCTACAGAAATTAGGGACAAATGTCGTATTCAAGACATAACAAATGTGTTATAGATAGACGAAAATACTGGAAAGGTCACATAGAAAGAATGGAAGACAACCAACTTGCAAAGAGAGCTAAAAGAAGAGAGACCAAATGACGGGAGAAGAATAAGGGGAAGGCCAGCCAAGAGATGGATAGACAGTGGCTGCACATCCAATACGTCTTCCTCCGAGGAGTGATTTGGGAAATAAACAGGATGAAATCCTACAAATTAAGAAGAAGATCCTGCATTCCCATCTTTATCATCGCCCATAATAGTTTGATCGTACAGCGCCAAAAGGTGAAATTGAATTCAAATTCTGTTTTGGGTGCCAATTCGTGTTAAAATGTCTCATTGTGTTTCTAATAACAATTTTAATGTGTACATATATTTGAAGCTTCTTAGAGGAAGAAATATCCTGTGTGAAATGGCATAGGAGTGATTGGGTTGCCTAAATTAGTATCCCGGAGGCGGATACCAGGCGATTGCAGAGCTCACGGAACCTTGGCCCCGGATGGATCAATGCTTCAGCGCCCGGAGATGCTCAGGGCAAAGTATTTTCACCACCTCATCATAAAACCGTTCGTATTAATGCATTTGTTATGTTCACTACCATTTACCTTCCAAAGCAGTATCATGTTGACATTTTATTGTAATAAATCAATACAATGAAATACTTTGAAACAACATTTAAGAATACAGTAGTAAGAAACAAAGTATTAATTTCATTGTTGATTATCGTCTACCTAGGCTTCATGGATTCGACCTTTTGATCCGTTTGTTCTCCAGAATTCATACCTGCCTCTTACTACAGATTTTTAGGTGTTGAACTTCTTCTCTTACCCTGTGGTAGAGCCAATCAAGTACACATTCACTCCCGTTCGAATATCGTTCCTGGATCTTCACATTCTCGTTGCTTCAACGGATGAACTTGGCGTATTCAGGGGAGTGAAAGGTGAATTCACACGCATGCGCGGGATTAATATTCAACGAGAATGGCCGGGATTACTGTTGATCCCGTGAGCAGTGATCAGTTTTCATAAGCAAAATAATTTTATAAAATGATTGCGAAAGATAAAGAGCAATAAATAAATGATTTATCTGGTGGAACCTACTTTATGCATTGGTTATGCTTTGAATGTAAATCAGTATATTACAAGTGTAAAAAATAATAAAATATGTACTTATTTAATACTGCAAATAAACTGTACTACGACAAAAATAAAGGTGTTTATAATTTATCAATTTATTTGCATACGAAATTGTTAAGAAAGTAATACATTATGAGGTCTACTTGCATCTACCAATAAAAAAAATGTCAGACATTAGGTGGTCAGTTTGGAACACCCTATTATGTGTTATATATATATATATATATATATATATATATATATATTGGTTAATCGTACATTAATAGAAATTCGTAAATGAATGAGTCATTTTTAACATCTTACCTCATATTTTATGTTTCTTCAAACACGTGAACTAGTTTTTGAGAGAAGGATCTCTCTCATTTTCAACCGACGTTATGACTACCGGATTTTCGTTGGAATCGTTGGAATCTCCATCAATAACGTTGCCATCTGGTGTTGATTTGATGAACTTTGAGATGTGGTCACGTTCATCAGGAATCTCGAAATTCATGGACCTAAATTTGTTCTTTTGAATATATGTCTTCTCCCAAATTGTCATTTCTAAAGGTTTTTCCAAATGTTTTAAAAGTAGGGCTTCTTTTTCAATTTTATGATTCTCCAATAAACTATGTGCTGCAATAGCTGATTTTTCAATTTCACCATTTTTAATACTTCTGAAGTGTTCCTTAGTGCGAGTGTCCAAATTTATTTTTGTTTTTCCTATGTATACTTTAATGCAGTCCTTACAATTAATTTGATTTGGAAAAACCTTTAGAATAGACAATTTGGGACAATATATAAATTCAGAAGAACAAATTTAGATCCATGAATTTGGAGATTCCTGATGAACGTGACCTCATCTCAAAGTTCATCAAATCAACACCAGATGGCAACGTTATTGATGGAGATTCCAACGATTCCAACGAAAATCCGGTAGTCATAACGTCGGTTGAAAATGAGAGAGATCTTCCTCTCGAAAACTAGTTCCCGTATTTGAAAAAACATAAAATATGAGGTAAGATGTTAAAAAAATACTAATTAATTTACGAATTAAGAACTTTATAATGCTATTTCCCATATTTAACTATGAATTAAGCCCTCAGGGGTCCTCATCTAGGGGATATGTGGATGGCGACCACAAGGTGCCCAAGCTGTGCAAAACATTTCTTCCACTTACTTGTGTTTTGCACTCTTTTAACTGTACTATCTAACCTCTCTTGGTTAACTCTTGTTTTTTCGACCCCGACGCTATTAGGGCATCCGAGGGTCTAGGGAGTCCTTCCTTTTTTCCATTTCTTCTTTCCTTTATTTTCTTTTCTTCTCCAGAAAAGCCTGACCAGAAGCTATAAGATGGCAGCCCCATCACTGGTCTTGCCTTCCTTTGGCCAGCAACCAATCGAAGGGACTATTATTATGCTTTCAAGTCTTATACGAGAATTTCCCATAAGGGAAAATTTTCTATAGGATCGTAACAGGTCTCGGCCTAATACTTGGAAGGAAGAAGAAGAAGAAGAACTATGAATTAATAGAAATGTATATATCGGCGCACTATTTTTTATGTGAAAGCGCAATTTTTATATATATATATATATATATATATATATATATATATATATATAGGTCTTTTCATGTAATATTTTCCTTCATTTCTAAATGTCAAAAATATAGTTATAACATCTAAATACTTTTCATGTTATATATGGGTATGATGTAGTATAGCTGCTACAGTAATAAACGATGTTGACGAGAGTGCGTGAATTAAAACATAATTATACAAACCACGGATAAACCGCAGGCACTTTCCATGTTTCGGTTGAACTAATTTTAACGTAACTGATGTTCTATTTACGCCAAAATAAACAAGTGTAATCACGTGCTACACTCTTCCGGAACATAAATTAAAATAAAGTAGGTCACATAAATCACAATTAAAAAAATACTCGAATTTTATAAAACAAATGGACGAACTGACATTAGCCGTACGTATATGGAATCATACAACTGCAAACAGAAAGGGGAAACATGAATAGGAAGTCTATGAAACGCTCACAACTTTTTGTGATGGATCATAACAAAGAACAGTTCTGGTTTATAATGGAACATTAAACAGCAATCTATCGTATGTATTACTGCACCAAGGGAAGAATATATGCTAAATGTAGTCGACAATAAAATACATAAGGGGCCAGAATGTGAATGGAGGAAACTTCACAGTGGTGAATTAATAAAACCGATGATGAGATGATAATATCGCTGGACAACAAATTTAAACTTTTTGACAGTTACGGAAATGAAATGGCCAGATTTCGATGTACTTGTTTCATGCTGAATATGAAAATGACAGTGAAAGTTTCAGCAGTGGTCTAGTTTTTTCGTAATTTTGAAACATATCTTTCAGTAAAAAAATTTCCTTCTTATATCTGGTAATATTTAGGCTAGCTTACCTCAGTTAAGAGGATTTCCTCTTAGCTTGTCTGCTTTAATGGACCTCTGGGGCATCCCTCATCATTGACCAACAATAGTCAGCCAGCATAGATTATTCCACTTGCCTTGGCATCGTCTATGAAATGATGAGATCGTCTAGTAAAAATGTTCTCCATATTCATTAGAAACCGCACCACAGTTTTCCAGGTAAAGGTTCAAATGAGAATGGAGAAATTTGATGTTTAATGACATAGGCCTATTGCACCCCATTTCACGACAAGCTAATAACATATTGGCCACACATTGTCTGTAGTATGGGACTCAGTGGTTCCTCAAGAACTTTAAGGTAACTACTCTGAACGGTTCTCATGCAGTTTTTTTCTTTTCTTTTCAAAAGATCCGAACAGTGTTTATTCTTGAAGAGTTCTCTGATCTGGGAACCAATAAAAATGCCTTCCTTAATTTTAGCTGTACTAAGTCTCGGAAATTTGTGATTAAGTACCTAACCGCACTCCGATCAAGTTCCAGTGCCTTTACAATGTTTTAATTAGGCCTAATTTGATGTGTAGCGGAGGAAGTACAATCTTGCTAGATTCAATCAATGGCTCTTCAATTACATTCTTTGTTCCTGGTATCATATATTTTGTCTATGTGACCAGTTTTACTCTTCGATGTGTAAATATCTAGCCTGGCTGCCCCATTCACAAACTAAATAGCTATACTTCGTGTACCTATGTTGTTGGACAAGTAGGATAGGAACTATCTTCAAGTCACCATGTATTTGCCATCAAAACCTGTCGTAATTTATGTAATTTAACAGATTTCACACATTTTGACATGTCTCTTTCATATGTACTGCATATCCCACTGGAACAGAAGGTAAAGTGTTACCATTTTCAGTAACACTGCCTTAAGACTCAACTTTGATGAATCTAAAAATAATCTCCATTCTTCTGGTCTGTGTTGGATGTTTATAGCAGGCACTAGACCTTGTATATTGTTGCAGAATAATATGGCATTATTATTTTTTTAAATTCTTAAGTGACTTCTGGTATGTTCTATATGTAAAAAATTTTACTTTCTGGCCAAGGCACATAAATGTCTAAGTCGCGAAGCCAGAAGTTCTGGTTCGACCATTGAGAGTTTTAAGTCTCAGACAAGATCGTTTAGTTCCTATAAAGTCACTCTGTGTGAAAGAACCCATTTTAACGAAGCACGAATCAAGAATCACCCGCCAATCGTGGGTTAAAAGCACGCCGGAAGGAGACATATTGGGCGACCAAGATCAAAGTAGTGATACAATTTAGTTCTTGAGTGAGAGAAACGGACCTGAAGGTGATGAAAATATATGTAAATAAATATATAGATGTTTCTTAGTAGTCGTCTGAAACTACAGTACAAATCATAATCTCCGCTTAGAAAAAATTGTATGCAATCATTGAACCAGATTCACTTTAGTCTGTAGGGGACATTTAATACTACAGCCTTCATGTAAAGAATTCCGACAGAAGAGAAACATAATAAATCTTAACATGTTAAGGAATATAAGAGGGTACCTGAGACCTCAGTCGTCCTCAATAATCAGCAGTGTAGTTATGTAGGAGGTCTTTTGAGAACTTAAGTACCATCTTCTGCTTTCAGATTGATAGTTTTGTAGAGGCCTTTTGAGGACTTAAGTCTCATCATCTGCTTTAGTTTGGTGTTTTATAGAGGCCTTTCGAGGATTTAAGTCTCATCTTCTGCATTCAGTTTGGTAGTTTTGTAGAGACCTTACGAGAACTTGAGTCTCATCTTCTGCTTTCAGTTTGGTAGTTTTATAGAGGCCTTACGAGAACATAAGTCTAATTTTCTGCTTTTAGTTTGGACGTTTTGTAGAGGCCTTTCGAGAACATTAGTCTCATTTTCTGCTTTTAGTTTGGTAGTCTTGTAGAGGCCATTCGAGAACACAAGTCTCATTTTCTGCTTTCAGTTTGGTAGTTTTATACAGGCCTTTCGAGAACGTAAGACTCATTTTCTGCTTTTAGTTTGGAAGTTTTGTAGAGGCCTTTCGGGAACTTAAATCTCAACTTCTGCTTTCAGTTTGGTAGTTTTACAGAGACCATTCGAGAACTTAAGTCTCGTTTTCAGCTTTCAGTTGTTGTTGTTCTTCTTCTTCTTCTTCCGAATGCAGTATTGGGTGATGGTGCCCGTTCTGCGACTACAAAAACTGACCTTTCCATCGGTTGAAGGGTCTTCCGAGGTCTCTTTTGCCGTTAGGGTTGAGGTGGTAAATCATCTTTGGTAAACGGGAATTTGACATTCTCTGGACGTGTTGGAACCATTTAATCTGATAATTTTGTATATGTTCAACCATTTCCCTACTATTCCACTGCATCCTTATCTCATCACTTTTCATTCTATCCCTTAATGTTACTCCAGTTAGTGATCGGAGGAATCTCATTTGTGAACTATTAATGCGGGATTTATCTTTTGCTCGAAGTGTCCAGCATTCACTTCCGTATAGTAGAGCAGGTTTGGCTATGGCATTATGAAATCTCAATTGGATTTCTTTCCTCATTTGTTTTCCAAAAATTCTCCTTATTATACCATTTAATCTGTTATATTTTTCTAAATTTGTTTCCACATCTTTTTGATTATGAAACTGTGATATATTATTACCTAAATAATTAAAGTGTGTTACTTGTTCTATCGGTTTATTATTTATTATTATTTTTACTCTCGAAAGTAGCTTTCAGTTTGGTAGTATTATAGAGGCCTTTCGAGAACATAAGTCTCATTTTCGGCTTTTAGTTTGGTAGTCTTGTAGAGGTCATTCGAGAACTTAAGTCTCATTTTCTGCTTTCAGTTTGGTAGTTTTATACAGGCCTTTCGAGAACGTAAGACTCATTTTCTGCTTTTAGTTTGGAAGTTTTGTAGAGGCCTTACGAGAAGTTAAGTCTCATTTTCTGCTTCCAGTTTGGTAGTTTTGTAGAGGCTTTTCATTAACTTAAGTCTTATTTTCTGCTTTCAGTTTGGTAGTTTTGTAGAGGCCATTCGAGAACTTAAATCTCATTTTCTGCTTTTAGTTTGGTAGTATTATAGAGGCCTTTCGAGAACTTAAGTCTCAAGAGGCCTCCTACAAAACTACACTGCTGATTGTTTAGGAAAACTGAGATCTCAGGTACTGTTTCATACTTCTTAAAATTTTAACACTGTGACCTTAACGGAGTTTCGTTATGTATTTTAAAAATCTTGATAATAAATCTATATTGAGTAAGACGACCAGAGTTGAAAAATCGTTTTGTAGAGGCCTTTCGAGAACTTAAATCTCAAAATGCCTTTACGAAACTATACTGCTGATTGTTTAGGACGACTGAGATCGCAGGTACTGTTATATTCTTGTTAAAATTTTAACATAGTGACCTTAACGGAGTTTCGTAATGTAGGCCTATTTTAAAAATCTTAATAATAAATCTGTAGTGAGTAAGACGACGAATATTCAATAAATCGTTACTTGCGTGTTTGATATTACAACATGGCAGTTTTAAATGTGTACAAACTTTGCGTCAGTGAACTTCATACCCAAAAATCACAAATAGATATCATCATCATAGTACAGTTACGAATTTAGGCCATTTGTTGACCTGTTTCGGCCTCAAGAGAAACACCATCCAAACGTCTTTTGAGTGGTCCTCCTGGTCTTCTTCTTCCTGCAAATTGATATCTTAACATGTGTTTGGGTATCCTATGATCTTCCATTCGATGAACGTGTTGCATCCATCTCTGACTTGTAATCATAAATTTTGTTTTCTAAAGGTTCAATGTGTAATTCTTCAAAGATGTCTTCATTTTTTTTGTGATCTAGAAGTGTGAAAAATATTATTCTACCAGTTATATTATATGAGTGCGAAACATGGACTCTTACTTTAAGGGAGGAAAGGAGATTACGAGTATTTGAGAATAAAGTTCTTCGGAAAATTTTTGGACCAAAGAGAGATGAACAGACAGGTGAATAGAGAAGACTACATAAAAATGAACTACATGGTCTTTATAGGAAGCCAGGTATAATAAGAACAGTTAAGTCTCCTAGACTGCGATGGGCAGGACATGTTGCCCGTATGGGGAATGAAAGACGTGCATGGAAGCTTCTTGTAGGAAAGCTAGAGGGAAAACGCCCAGTTGGTAGACCAAGAATGAGGTGGGAGAACAACATTAACTATGATTTGAGGGAAGTAGATTATACAGGGAATGATTGGAAAGCATTAGCTCAGGATAGGGATGTATGGAGAGCTTATGTCCGCGCGGCCATGAACCTTCGGGTTCGATAGTGCCAGTGAGTAAGTAAGTAAGTAAGTAGTAGTAGGGCTTTATTAGACAAAAGTAAGATATTTACAATATTATTTACAAATATGGGTCGCACGGGCAGTAAGCTGTACGTGCTGTTGACAGTCCGTTACAATAAAGTAATAATTGGTACTAGTGTAAAGAAAAATAAACAACAAAAACAGCAATAACATTACAATTACATAAAGAAAACACAATAATAATATCACAATTAAATAATAATACAATAGCATTATACACTAGAAAAACATTAGCATTACAATTACATAAAGAAAACACATTAATATTACAATTAAATAATAACACAATAGCATTATACACTAATTAATTTATATATAATTGTTAATAATTAATGGTATTGCATTTTGATAACATATATTTATTCATGAATGAGTGTTGTCCTTATTTTTCGCGTTTTGTCCAGAAATTTACCGAGGTTTATCCAATTTTCTGGATTTACCAATAACTCGTAGCATGCCAATCTTTCCCGATTTGAATTTAGAAATCTTTCCGGTAATAACTGACGTCTCCAATATTCTAAATCATTACATTTTCCTAATATATGTATCTCATCTTCAAAGTTCCCGCACATTGGACATATTCGTATATCGTGATCGTCGCTAATTTTTAGAAATTTCCATGCTCCTAGCCTAAACCAAGCAAGCCCTGATCTCTCCTTAAATCCTAGGTTGAGTATATATGATTCTTTTCCCCAGACGTGTTTCAGGTCTCTTTGTAAACACAGTGAGCGTTTTCCTGTACATTCGGCGAAAGTATCTTGTTGGTTTATATCTAAGTACCTCCTCCTTATTTTTCTCCACACGTTCTTGCGATTTTCAGTCCCTTTTTCCCATATCCAGCCCATCGCAATCTTTTGGAGTTCTCTCCTAACCTCGTCTGCCCAAAATTTAACATCTATGTTTTTAATTTGGTGGTCGTAACCAATTGCTCTAAGCATTGTTTGTTCACCTTGGATTACTCGCAACCAGTATTTGAGTACACGAATTTACAGTTAATGTCGTCCTGGAATGACCCGCATTCATATAAAATTCCACAGTTAGAAACGGCCTTACTAAGTCCTGTAATATACTTTAGAAAATGCGTATATACCTTATTTAGTATTTCCGTTCTTTGGAAACCCCAAATCTCACTACCTAGTGCATTACTGGCCTGACCATAGCTCCATACATTTTTTCTAATGTGCTGACTGGAATATCAGGCACTCGACCCAGAATACCGAGTACACTGTTAAGTTGTCCCCTCCCTTTAAATAATGCTATATCAATATGTTTTTTCCACTTTCCGTTCATTTTCAACGTCGTACCAAGATATTCAAAATGTTTCACGTTTTGAAGTACTTGATCTCTGTATTTCCATTCCTCTGCTCTACCATAAACCGTCCCATTTTTAAAGGTCATTGTTTTTGTCTTACTAACATTTACAGTCAATCCCCAATTAAGTAGTGTGGTATCCTGCATTCCTACAAAGGTATCTCATTTCAGCAGATCTAAGCCTCTGTATACCATGTGTTTCAATGTCCCATACTTCGCTACCATACAAAAGAGTTGGAAATAAATATTTTGGTCGAATAACTCTAGTTGAATAATATTTGGATTACATTTAGTTTGGCTGAAAACTGACATGCTGAGATGTGACCATTGGTGAATATTGGGTGGCTGATATTGCCTAGATTCGAAGAGACGAACTTACATTCTTAACTTCATTAAGTATAATAAATTATTATTAGTCTATTATGATTTTTATTATTACATTCACAAACATATACATTCGTGTAAAAAGTTAATTTATTTAACTGGATGTTTTATGAAAAATCCAAATTACTAGCGCTTGCGCTGTACAAATTGTTAGTTTAATTGACAAAGTTTGACTCAAGAGGTAAAACTAAGTTCAAGCAGCAATACATTATGACCTGAGTTTCACATTCAACTTTTAATTACGTCAGCCTGAATCACGGTGTAATTTAATCTGTTTGTTTGTAAAGTTATTCATATTTTCATGTAACCTTCTCTCTCTTCAAGTCACAGTGAAAATGTAATTTGAAAACAGTGAACAATTTTATTCAGCGAAACTCGAGTGTCACACACCTACCGTAATATCAGGTTTTAAACTTAAACAAACTATTTAAGTAATTAACAAAGTTCTAAAGAACAACTTACGGACGTAAACGTCTCCCACTTGGAACCGACTACACTCCCATTCTTGTGTATACCCAAACACTTCATATGATCGGTCATTTGCACAACGTAAAGGGACTACAATGTTAGATATCCATCCATCCATAGTAATTCTACCCGAGGGCAGGACATTCACTGCAATCATAGCATTTTTATGCTATGCTTTGCAGCTTTCCACACCGATGAAGGATGATGATGATAATGATAAGGATGATGATGATGGCCGGATGATTTTTCGGGGAGCGTTGGGCTCTACGTTTCCTGACATTTGTCTTACAGGTGAGGAAAAACCCTGAAAAAATCTCACCCAGGAACCTGTTCCGACCGGGAATCGAACCTCGAGACCACAGCGGTGGACAATGTTAGATATAATATAACAAATATAATGGGTCCAATTTCTATCGATAATAAAATTAAGAGAAACATACAATTCCAATAATCATGGATACACTTACCTGTGATTAACAAAAGAGTGACAAAATTAACTAACATTTATAATATAAAATAGAATACTTGAGATCTCTGTCTTCCTCAACTTTAGATTTAGGATGTGGAGTTCTTTCGACGCAAATGCCCAATCTTCAGCTTGTAAATCGGTACTGGTTGTTCGTGAGAATTTTGTAGAGTGGGTTGACGTCATTGGGCGAGTTCTCATTAAGCAGGTGAGTGTTTAAAATTATCGAATCTTAACTAACTTATTAATAGTGGGGCAACGTATTAATTAATTATATATATTTTTAATGCCCCAGTTTGTCCTTTTGGACATTTCTGGTGTTTTCTCCTGGCATTGGCGTAATTGTAACCCATTTCTGAGGTTGGGGTGTCTGGAAGACGGGGTTACGTTGCCCTGATGATATGATGGGTGATGATGATGATAGTGGTGTGCCAGGAGAGTCCCTAATCCTAAGCTTAGTCTAAGATGAATATGAATGATGCTGATTGCGATGTTCGGGGACAGTTTGGGCCTTAAAGTCTCCTGACATTTGTCTTACAAGTGAGGAAAAACCCCGATAAAACCTCACCCAGGAAACGTTCCCGATCGGGAATCGAAACTCGGGCCCGCTACATGACAAGCAGCACGCTACCTCGAGATCACAGCGGAGGACTTAATTAATTATATTATATAATATTAATTATATTTTGTATATATTAATTATATCATATAGTACTAATTATTAATTGTTAATATGGCAAAAATTCTGAAACTGGGATATGAATTCATAATTGTTTATTTCACTTTTGAAGTATTACCGCACAGTAATGCGAGTGAAGTACAGGATATAAATATCAGTTTGAGCAGCAGCGATAAACCAGAACATTGTGAACTTGCTGTATGCAGCGGATCGATATATAATGGAACTTCCATGATTATAGCCCTATTAGTTTGCATATAAATGTTGTTCTTTTCTCGTGATTAACAAATAATTTGTTAATCTAGAACTACTCATCTGACATCGCTTTGGATGTATTGCTGTCTATTTAATGATGTCGTTATATCTGTCTCTCGTTATATACCCTCCCACATTTTAATTAATCATAACTAACAAAGTATGCGGAATTATGAAATGTGGCCGGTATTAAACGAAACAGAAACTCAAAGAATTTTCATTGCCACACACTAAAACACCTCTATATGTGCACCATTACTAGCACGAACAATATCAAGTCTGTATTCGATTTTGTGCCACGTTCTGTCAAACATATCCATTTGTACTGTTGCAATTGTGTCAAGGATACGGGTTCGTAAATCATGAAGATCTTGTACTGAAGTCGCAAACACACGGTCTTTTACATACCCCCAGAGGAAGAAGTCCAGTGGAGTGATGTCTAACAAAAGTGGTTTTATATCATTATTGTCCAACATGCAACAGATGAATTAACTGTAACAATACTTACTTACTTACTTACTTACTCACTCACTGGCACTATCGAACCCGTAGGTTCATGGCCGCGCGGACATAAGCTCTCCATACATCCCTATCCTGAGCTAATGCTTTCCAATCATTCCCTGTATAATCTACTTCCCTCAAATCATAGTTAATGTTGTTCTCCCACCTCATTCTTGGTCTACCAACTGGGCGTTTTCCTTCTGGCTTTCCTACAAGAAGTTTCCATGCACGTCTTTCATTCCCCATACGCGCAACATGTCCTGCCCATCGCAGTCTACGGGACTTAACTGTTCTTATTATATCTGGCTTCCTATAAAGACCATGTAGTTCATTGTTATGTAGTCTTCTCCATTCACCTGTCTGTTCATCTCTCTTTGGTCCAAAAATTTTCCTAAGAACTTTATTCTCAAATACTCGTTATCTCCTTTCCTCCCTTAAAGTAAGAGTCCATGTTTCGCACCCATATAATATAACCATATAATATAGTTTTATATATTTTCAGCTTAACGTTTTTTGAAAGGAGTTGGGACATCAAAAGTCTCTGCAATGCATAATAGCATGCATTTCCAAAATTGAGCCTATGTTTAATTTCTTTGTGCATCTCATTCCTATTTGTGATTATTGTTCCTAGGTATTAACTGTAACAATGAAAACAAAAATTCTTTGAGGTTCTGTTGCTTTTAGTACCAAGCTCATTTCATAATTCCGCATACTTTGAGAGTTATGATTAATTAAAATGTTGGAGGTTTGAATGGGACACGGTGTAGGCCCCTCCTATGGAAAATCCAATTAGAACTTAGGGTCTGTCCCAAGTGTCCAGGAGAGGAATATAAATGTAAAAACTTTTCAACGTACATATTATTTACATATTTATTCTGTAATAAACCCTCGGGCGAACATTTAACCCCAAAAGAGCGCGTCCTCTGGATAGCGAATAGGGGAATGTACATTAAAGTTATATTTGAATCCTCTTCCAATCCACTCTGTCTGATGTAACTCAAGAACTTAACTCCAAACACACGTAATTAGTATGTATCAATATCATACTGTAAATGATAATTTGTTTACTGAGAATCTTAAAAAAAATCCCATTTCAAATATAATATCAAATGTGAATTGCAAAAGAAAATATATTTATTTGTATTCCATTACCGGATGTAATGAGTAAATTGTATGATTAAGGCAGCGAATATTATTCACGCTATTTTAATGTAATATGTGCTACTCCTGATGGAGTGGAACTGCACGTCACATTTTCTTAACTCCATCTGGATATATAAATAAATACTAAATACTAAATTGATAAACCTTTTCATTAATTAATATGAGATGTGTACGATGTGCACTGCGTTGAATTTTTAAAATTAAATACAAAGTCTTGACGTAAATTAGACAAATATCTGTTGTAACAGTGTACTGTGTGTAATGGTAAAAGAAAGGAGCGTGAATTAATCAACGACTTATTTGGAATTCCTATAAGCAACTAGCTTTAACTTGCGATATCTAACTCACTGCCTTCTAAATACTTACTTACTTACTCACTCACTGGCACTATCGAACCCGTAGGTTCATGGCCGCGCGGACATAAGCTCTCCACACATCCCTATCCTGAGCCAATGCTTTCCAATCATTCCCTGTATAATCTACTTCCCTCAAATCATAGTTAATGTTGTTCTCCCACCTCATTCTTGGTCTACCAACTGGGTGTTTTCCCTCTGGCTTTCCTACAAGAAGTTTCCATGCACATCTTTCATTCCCCATACGCGCAACATGTCCTGCCCATCGCAGTCTACGAGACTTAACTGTTCTTATTATATCTGGCTTCCTATAAAGACCATGTAGTTCATTGTTATGTAGTCTTCTCCATTCACCTGTCTGTTCATCTCGCTTTGGTCCAAAAATTTTCCTAAGAACTTTATTCTCAAATACTCGTAATCTCCTTTCCTCCCTTAAAGTAAGAGTCCATGTTTCGCACCCATATAATATAACTGGTAGAATAATAGTTGTATATATTCTCAGCTTAACGTTTTTTGAAAGGAGTTGGGACATCAAAAGTCTCTGCAATGCATAATAGCATGCATTTCCAGAATTGAGCCTATGTTTAATTTCTTTGTGCATCTCATTCCTATTTGTGATTATTTGTTCCTAGGTATTTGAATTCAGCCACTTCCTCAAAATTTCCCTCATTTGTCATTAGCTGTCCATTTCCATTATATACTGAATTTCTACGTGTGACCATATATTTAGTTTTACTGAGCCTTCTAAATACTGTTAATATTAAACTCAATACCTTCTCTATCTTCAGCTGTCTAATTTAACCAGGGATAATAATTAAATACATAATAATCTATCCGACACACATAATCTTGACACTCAATCCCATCAGCACATTGTCCTTTATATCCCTCCACATCACACTGTATATTATTCATTATCTTTTACGGTCTCACGAAAACATCAGAGACTGTCAAACTATAACATCTAACAAACAGTTGACAGAGGTTTCATGTCATTGTACATGTGCTGTGCGGAGTAATACATTCGGAAGTTAAATGTCAAAGTGCGTTTCTTAGACTGAATATCCTTCAAAAACAAATTCAATAATTATTTAATAACAAACTAACTTATATACCTCACTGATAGTATTCTTTTAACAATTAATACATTTAATTATCTTTGAAACTAATGCTAAGATTAACAAATATTTTGTTTTATTTTGTTTTAAATATTGTACAAACGTAAAATTAGTTTTCTATATCTCATTATTTTTCTTTGTTTTTTTTATAAACATTGGACAGGGACAATTTAATATGTCTTACTTGTATGCACTTTATTATTAGTTTTAGCCTTAATTTTAACTAACATTAACTGGTTTCATTATAGATCGTAATATAATAGACATTATCTTTTTGATCAAATTTTTATTTACTATTTAATATTAGGGTTAATTGTGATTGTTATATTCTGATATAATATATGTTTGTCCTGGTGGAAGAGTAAAGTATTGTAGCTATACTGTGCAATTAGTTTACTCGTGTGAATCGCGCGTTAAAACTTGAAGTGTTCGCTATCAAGAGTCCATTCATTATTTCTTTTCTGCTAAGTGTACATGTAACAATTTTAGGGAATTTAGAGTGACAAACACCTTTAGGAAAGTAAATGGACGTATTTTTAAACATTATGTGATATAATAATTTAGTATATTGGAAACTTATGTTACTTTAAGAAAAAGCCCGATTCTCCATTGATGATAAATTTAGTTTAAAATATCTAATTAAGAAAATACACACCTGTTTAATTATTTGATTATTCAAATAAAATATTATCCAGGGTATAAAAGTTGTATGACCAATTTACAGGGCGTAACAAACCCAACGGCAAAAATCCAGAAATTAATTCCTCATATTAAGAGAAGAAAAAGTCTAGTACAACGTGGGTCCGGAAATATATAATTACATAGTTATTCGAACTTTTATTAATATTAGAAAACCACTGAAAACAGACATAATACTCACCTCAGTACACTGTTTACCACTGAAAACATATATACAATTTATACAACACCATCAGCCATCAGTTCCAGTTAAAACGCAGAAGATGAAACATTGTTTTCGAAAGGCCTCCATATTAGAATAACTTGAAGAAGTTTAATAACTTAGTTGAGGACGACTGACTTACCAGGCAAAAAAAATATATAATTAACATCTTATTACATAACCTCAACGGTTCTCTAACATGAATTTCAAAAGTGTTGATAGAAAAGAGCATTAACTCCTTCTACACTTAAATAATATGCATAATAAAACAGTATTTATTAAGGAAATATAACTTAACAAAATAAACTATCTGGACCTTGCAATAACAAAAGACATAAGAAAAAAACTCGAAATAAGTATTCTCCTTAAACCTACAAGCAACATGCATATCATCAATAACAGGTCAAACCACCCATTCCAACAAACAATTAGAATATTTTATTTACTATAAAAAATGTTTGTCTGTTTCTTTGTTCGTACTTTATTCGCGGCCATACCGTTGACCCGATTGTGATGAGGCTTTTTGCAAAATGTTCAGGAGATTCCCAGAATGAACATAGGCTATAAGAGAGTTGTGGTACTCAACTCCTACACCCTTAAAAATTGCCCTTTGTAGTGGAAAACGTGAAAAAAGTAGCTTTTTGGATGGTTAAATGGCTTACGCTGCCTAAACCATAACTAATACACACAATTAATGTACGCAAAAAGCTCTACAAAAAGTCCGCGACAGCATATGTTTATCTCTTACGGATAACTAACAGTAACCATTTTTGCCGTTCATTTGGTGCCAAGAAGATCGGGATAAGTACGTAGATTCCTGTGCAAGCATAGCAGCACATGGCGGGTATTTTTTATGGATAACTCACAATAACGAATTTTGTCTTTTAGCTCATTTATGCCAAGATGATTGAGATAAGTAGATTTCCGGGCATCACCGCGTAATCAGAACGGGGGATCTTAAAATAATTAGCATAAACATTTATAATTATTTTTCATTTTACTTATTCAACTAATCATAAGTAGTACATTAAATTTTGTCTTCAGCTCATTTATGCCAAGAAGATCGGAATGAGTAGATTCCCGGACAACGCCGGGTAAATAGCACGTGGTATCTAAAAATGATTACGTACTATATACATTTTTCCGATTACTTATTTAACTAAACATAAAACACATTAATTTTCGTATTTCAGTTCTTTTATGTCAAGAAGATCGGGATAAGTAGATTCCCGGGCAACGCCGGGTAATCAGCACGGAGTATCTAAAAATATAAATTTATAATTATGTTTCCATTTTCTTAATGAACAGTACATAAAATCACATTAATTTTCATTTATTTAGGCGTAGCAGCGCACGCCGTGTATTGGCTAGTAGTCTAATAAACAAGATGCTACAATTACGCTAAATAAATAATACTACAACAAAAGCTGGAATAAATTAAACATATTGCTAGAAGTACCGCCTTTAATTAACGAATTAAAGATAAACTCATAAAATGGAGAAATTATATACATAACGTAACGAAACTGGAAAGAAAACGTGTTATTAAGAAAACGTGGATAACACACACAGGTAACGTAACAACAAAACTAGATAGACCTTTGAAGAAACTAAATAAAAACATAAATATAGCATATAAAACTGAAAACAAATTAAATAACGAATTAAGTAATAGCATAGAAGAAAATAATAAATGTAATAATAAAGGTGTCTACAAATGAACGAGTAAAGAATGCAATACATTTTACATTGGCAGAACAAGCAGAAGCTTTAATACAAGGTACAAAGAACACCTTCATCCACGCGGAAGGAAAATAAAGCAATGCTAAGCACTTTAAAACCCCCGGCGACCGCATTAATACAATAGAAAACACCCTCACGATAATTCATAAAGAAAATAACCCGGCTAAGCTAAATATATTAGAAGATATTGAAATTGTAAAGGAAGCGAAAAAGAATTTAATATTAAATGAGAACACACTGCAATAGTACAACCCCTTATAAATGATTGCTAAACACCGGTCAGTAGCTTCCAACTACGCTTGAAGACCGTCTAAAACGTCGTACAACAATAAAAACAATTAGTACCACATACTTCTGCTGATGATGGACGTCGACTTCCGAAAGGCCTACAGATACTAATGTTTAAAATCAAGAACATTTTAATACAGTTCACGACGACGGCAACTACCAAAATGTATATATTTTTACATTTTACTTTATAAATGTTCCTTGTCCATCACGTTTTATTCATGATACAGTAAAAACGTAGCACTGAGTTTGGTGCTGTTACAGCAACCCATAACGACAAAATTGTTGTTTTTTTTTATATTAATGAGAAGTTATGTGGCATATTCCACGAATGGGAATGGCATAGTAATTTCTAGAAAGAAAACCTGAAGGAAATCGTCCAGTAAGTAGGCAAAGAATGAACTGGGAGAATTGCATTAAACAAGATTAGTTTGTGGTGAATTATACAGGGAAAGATTATAAAATATTAGCTCAGGATACAGATATATCTCCGCGTGGACATAAATATTCGTGTTCTATAATGATAGTGACCTAGTAAATATCATTACAATTTAGTTTGTTATCCGACTTTAACCTTATTATAAACTTACTCTCACTTATTCACTGGCCCAATCGAACCTGTAGGTTAATGGACGCGCGGACATAAGCTCTCCATAAATCCCTATTCTGAAATAATGTTTTCCAATCATTCCCTTATAATCTAGTTTCCTCAAATCATAGTTAATGTTATTCTACCGCCTCATTCTTGGTCTACCAACTGAGGCGTTTTCCTACAAGAAGCTTCCATGCACGTCTTTTATTCCCCATTCGTTCCACATGTCCTGCCAATCACAGTCTAGACTAAACTGTTCTTATTACATGAGGCTTCCTATAAATACCATGTAGTTCACTGTTATGAAGTCTTCTCCATTCACCTCTCTGTTCTTAGGAAAATTGTTGTAGGAAAAATAGATAAATAGGTGAATAGAGCAAAACAGATAAAAAATTATATTCCCAGACAGGATTTAGTTGACTAAATATTACATTTTAGTTGGAGCCGATAATCCGATTCGGAAGTTGTTCGTTCTATCTGGTTAAGTTAACGATGCATTATAGACGGGTTTTCTTGATAAAAAATATTTGCCGCTTCAGGTTGGTAACAAGGAGTCCTAACGACAGAATAACTTCTTGTAGCACCATTAAATCTTGTGAAAATAATAAAATTCTTCCAGTAGAATCGGGTATTTAAAGAGAGAAGGATGTGTGCAAAATGTCTGGGAAGTGCTCAATGGTGGAACACTGGCGTGCAAGCTGTAGATCTCGGGTTCAAATCCAGACCCATGTTCAAAAGTCTCCCAGGTTATTTAATAATGTGGCTTGTATATTTTTGAGAAATGTAATAGAAATCACCAACCTGGACAGTAACTAGAAAACAAGCCAACAAGCTGTTAGCAGTAGAAATGGATTTTTTGGAGGCGATCGACATGAATTTCAAGAAGAGATAAAGTCAGAAACAGCACAATATGGGAAATCATGCAAGTTAAAAAAAAAAACATATTAGAAAAAATAGAAGAAAAACGTTTGAAATTATATGGACACCTCATAATAATGGTCGAGGATAGAATACCAAAGAATGTCCTTGATTGCAAAGCTGGAAGAGGCAGTCCTAGATAATGATGGACAAATGGTGTGATGAGAAGTATGGAAGCCAGAGGTTTGACGGAAGAGCATGATTTAATCAGGAAGCCCTGGGGACAAATCAGATAGGGTTGAAAGACAAACACTGTATTGTGGAATATTCCTAATATAAAAACAGGAATCGACGCTGTAACGTGGCAAAATGTCATCACACAAATATGTTGTTAATGCATAATGAATATCGACAGAAATATCTTATATAAGTGTTTAATAACAACTGCATATTTCCTTTCAAATTAATAGAAAATGATTGTAGTGATATCGATTAAAACTAAAAAAAATCTTAACATGAAGACAAATTACGTGATGAACATACGACATTTACAGATAGTATTGGTACCATTTATATTATTTATTGTTAGTTTAATTTTATTAATTTGGTTTTTACCTCTTCTTTCTAGTCGAAGTGACTAACAGATAAATATTAATAATTGGTGAGAGATTAAAATTTCAAAATATATTAGAATATATCCAATAATTTATTCTGGCCTCCACTGAATGCATTCAAATCGTTTACCACAGAATGTATTCTAGTATCAACCAAAAGGACAGGGGGAAGATCACATCATTATTGTATTTTGCTTAGTCCCCATGTTAATAATATCTTAAAATTGTAATGTGTATGCAATTTTTGTATAATTCTACTATTCGCTGGTTGAGTGGAAGAGAAGGCCTTATGACCTTAACTCTACCAGCTAAAATAAAGCATTATTATTATTATTATTATTATTATTATTATTATTATTATTATTATTATTATTATTATTATTAAAAGGACAGAGGGAAGAAGACAGAACTAAACAACAATGGATAAATTTTGAGACATAGGAACTCTGTAAACTGATTCAAAACGTAAAATATTCATGGTGATGATGATAATGACAATAACATTGAGCAACAAATAATATCGGAGAATGAAGATGATTTGCAGAGATCAGTATTTAAATTGCAGAATACCCTAGAAAAATACAACATGAAAATATCTGAAAATAAAACCAAATCCATGGCAATCACTGGAAAGGAACTTTCGAGAGTAAAAATAATAATAAATAATAAACCAATAGAACAAGTATCACACTTTAATTATTTAGGTAATAATATATCACAGTTTCATAATCAAAAAGATGTGGAAACAAATTTAGAAAAATATAACAGATTAAATGGTATAATTAGGAGAAATTTTGGAAAACAAATGAGGAAAGAAATCCAATTGAGATTTCATAATGCCATAGCCAAACCTGCTCTACTATACGGAAGTGAATGCTGGACACTTCG
The DNA here is from genome assembly GCA_030220185.1 of Diploptera punctata. NCBI lineage: Eukaryota > Metazoa > Arthropoda > Insecta > Blattodea > Blaberidae > Diploptera > Diploptera punctata. Next base: position 1,223,426 of record JASPKZ010010698.1, read on the forward strand.
AGCAAAATATAAATCCCGCATTAATAGTTCACAAATGAGATTCCTCCGATCACTAACTGGAGTAACATTAAGGGATAGAATGAAAAGTGATGAGATAAGGATGTAGTGGAATAGTAGGGAAATGGTTGAACATATACAAAATTATCAGATTAAATGGTTCCAACACGTCCAGAGAATGTCAAATTCCCATTTACCAAAGATGATTTACCACCTCAACCCTAACGGCAAAAGAGATCTCGGAAGACCCTTCAACCGATGGAAAGATCAGTTTTTGTAGTCGCAGAACGGGCATCATCACCCAATACTGCATTCGGAAGAAGAAGAAGAAGAACAAATAATATACTTTTTTTGTTTCAGAAGGAACAATATGTGAATCTGATAGTAATCTTTTTTCTTGAATTCAAAGATGATATCGGTTTTTCTCCGTCAAGCAAGTTTCCGAGATACAGGAATTTATAATTTTAAACACTTTAATATTTTCTACATTCGTAATTACACAATATTCGAACATTCAGACGCACCTAGAAAGTAAGAAATTACAATTTTCTGCTATATTTCACCTGTGGAGCATCCCTCTTGATGGTCAAACAATAATCGGCCAGGATATTAAGATTCCATTTGCCTTGGTATCTCTTTACCATAGCTGAAATCTCCTGATGAAAGTAGTCCCCGTGTAATTTTACAATAGCCAAATTGACGAAAAAACGTTTATTAAAAAATATTATTTAAAACCATTAATTGAAATTGAAATAAAAAACACTGTGGGTGATGGAGAAATTCCGAATACATATTTGAAAACACGATAAAAAAAGCTGCAGCAAGTGCAACTATTGGTGCTCATGAGACAAAAACCATGTTGACCAGTGTAATCAGACAGCGGTAACTCATCTTCATATCGTTTCAAAATCATTGAACAGTATATTACGTAACGGGCGAGTATATGTAATATTTTAGTGATTATTTAGCTCATGCCCTAAATGGAAGTCAATAACCAATCACATTTCAATGTATTTTGATTTACAATCATTCACAGTCGTTTTTCACCTCGATTTTATCAACTTAATTTTATCATATTAAAATCAAGTTCCTCCTTTTTAACATTTTAAATAGGTCAGAGCATTATTTTGCAGTGACTGACACCGGAAGAAATACGGCTACCAGATTGTATATATAGTGCATGAATGTAAATAGATAATTGCGGGATATAATAGAAAATCATTCGTAGCAATTTATTATACCACAATTAAAAGAAACCACTGTTTCCACTTTCTTACTCGTATTATTTACCAGGAATTTACGTTCCAGAAAAATATAATTTACATCATAAGACATCAGAAATTAATAAGCTATAATGTTGGTTATAAACAGTTTGACGTGTTTGATGTTTTCTCCACTATGGTGCATTCTTACAATATTGCGATCCTTTGGCAATAAATAATCTGATCTGGTTGTAGTGATGAACAAATGAAGCATAACAAATGTTTCTTATTTGTTTCCAAACATCGCCGTTTACATTAAATGTATAAATATTTTAAAATAAATATATTCACATAATTATTGGTGAGTAAACAGCTTAATTTTATTCGCTAAATAGTCCTAACAATTGCCACCCTTGATTTCCAAATTCTCTAGATAAATTCACTTCTCACTTCATGAATCGTAAATTTATCGATAATTAGGAAATCACTCGTGTCAAAATTTATGATTATTGTACATACATCCATCCACAGTAATTCTGCCCGAAGGCAGGTCCTTCACTGCAATCATAGCACTTTCATGCTATGCTTTGCAGCTTTACTAGGGAATTATAGGTGTGGTAGCTTCCCGTTGCTTTCCACACCGGTGAAAGATGATGATGATGATGATAATGATAAGGATGATGGCCGTATTATTTCGGGGACCGTTTGGGCCTTAAAGTTTTCCTGACATTTGTCTTACAGGTGAGGAAAAACTCAGATAAAAACCTCACCTAGAAAAACTGCCCAGACCGGGGATCGAACCCGGGCCTGCTGCGTGACAAGGCAGCACGCTACCTTGAGACCACAGCGGTGGACATTGTACATACGGATACATATAATTTATTATTAGTATTATCATCATTATTATATATATATATATAAACAATTTGAAAATCAATATTAGAAAAGATCTCATGAAATTAATTTCGAATGTGTCCGGGATCGATAGTGCCAGTGAGTTAGTTAGTTAGTAATATAGGTACTATTTGAAGATTATCGAAAATTGTAAAAGAAGAACACTTAGGAAAACAAAGTTTATGGGTGTTTTGCTGATCATTGTTTGTTGGTGTTAGGTTTTCATATAATATTAGTGCATCAATATCCGAAAGTTCCAAACCAGTTATCAGTTTGTTATGACGTTACGACGGCAGACTTGTGAAAATTGATTGCAGAATGCATGTAGTTTTGTTCGTTACGTTCATTCTACATTTGTCTTTGCGACAGCTGTATTAACGTTCTCTTCCTTCATTACTAACTTTACATTTAATTAATACTATTCCTCCAAGCGTTTCCTTCACACCTCGCAAACCTCAAGCCCATATTAGAAAATGCGACATTACAAGATTACTGTTTCATGAAGTTGTTTCATTGTTTTAATATAATTTTGCTGCACGTTCATATTATTCCCAGGTAACATGATGTTTCCTAAAATGCAAAGAAGACTTATTCGTACCCAATAATATACGAGCACCTGAGAAACAAACTAAAGAATTGATTAAAAATAATGCATTTGAAATAAAATTTATGTGAATGAATCGAAGATTTCATTGGCCATTGGTGACCGCCGTGATGTAACAGTAACGATGTTTCCTTTAGTAGTAGTAATATGACTTTATTAGACTGGAAGTAAGATATATCTTGTAAGCCCTTAACGAGATTTAGGCGCTCTGCCCCTACAGGGAAGAAATTGAACCATACTAATTTAGTTACACTTGTTTTCGTATGAATGTCATTGGAGTGGCCCATAGTCAGCGTTCCGCCTCATATTGACATCTACGAAACCAAGGTAGTACTAGGACGGGAAAATTAGGTAAATTTTGCTTAGAGGCCTTTTTATTCAGGCTTAAGGATGTTTTAGGAGCCTGAAAATCTTCATACTCGGGACCACGGCTTAAAGTCCCTCCCGGAGGACTTGCTCCTTGGATTTTTCCATTCTAAAAAAATCCATCGACCCCGGCCCTGCAACCTCAAGTAATCTTTTAGTAAGACGGAGCCCCACCACACTGGAGTCTGGATGTTCGCAATTCACTCAAAGAGCCCTTCCCAGGTAGGTGGATTGGACGCGGCGGACCATTTTACTGGCCACCACGTTCGCTACACATCACTCCACTGGACTTCTTACTCTGGGGGTATGTAAAAGACCATGTGTTTGCGACTCCAGTACAACATCTTCATGATTTACGAACCCGTATCCTTGACACAATTGCAACAGTACCAATGGACTTGTTGGGCAGAACCTTGCACGAAATCGAATACAGACTTGATATTGTTCGTGCTATTAATGGTGCACGTATAGAGGCGTTTTAGTGTGTTGCAATGTGTGGTAAAGAACATTTTTTTGAGTTTCTGTTTCGTTTAATACCGGCCTCATTTCATATTTCCGCATACTTTGTTAGTTATAATTAATTAAATTGTGGGAAGTTTTAATGGGACACCCTGTATAACATTTTATTTATACGCCGCGACTGGACCAGCGACCTATGGATTACTGAAATTATATACCAATATAGTCCACCACTCTACCAACGGAGCTACCAGAAGATATAATAATAATTTCTTACACCAATGGACTAAAAAGTTGATAAGTCCGCAACCTATTACGTATATATTATACATAATATATATTATTTATAAACTTATTGTATTGTCATTGGTTCTTTACAAGTATAAAATGTTTCAATTCGATCCAATGTTTTTAAGTGGGTGAAAATCGTGTTGAAAGATTCCGTTACATAGATAGATACAGGTGAAGCTAATATAAAGCGTGTAAAAGTAGAACACACGACCGCTTGTGTTACAAAAAGATGAGCGCCCGCTGGAAGGTTCCAGCTGAAATTCGTCCTCTGAAATTTTTTCAAATTTGTTTTTAATAAACTAATATCACGTGAAGAGGTATTTGCATTGTAGACGATATGAGGCGTTGCGGATATTAGGGGCCAAATATCTCGGAGAATCACTATAGTACAAATATGAGTAAGTAAGTCGAGATCGCCCGTAATATCCTCAACGCCTCATATAAAATAATTATATTTGCTGAATGCAAGTAGAAACAATGATAAAATATTTGATAAAGTTAGTTTCAAGTACACTTATTAAGCTAGACTTCCAGATTCCTGGCTTCTAATTTACTCCGCCGATTTATCTACAGAAGATAATTGAATTTAATAATACCTTTGAAAATTTATTCTCTACGTCTATTTTTATGCTTGTGATTCAGATTGGTTTTTACTTTTGAAATGAGTCGTGTATAGTTGTAGATATAATTGAAATATCGTTTGGAAACAAGTGAATGTTGATATCAAAAGCTAGGTAAACAAATGAATAATGGGGAATTGTCTTGAAAATAGACGTGGAGAAACTGGTGAAGAGAATAGAGTTGTTTTGTCGTCACACCAACAACTGAACGTCTGTTGTTCATTGAAAACCGAGTGAGCGCTGTACAGTTTTATCTTACAACACCAACTGCAGCAGCCACTGAAATTAAAAACAAAACTAGGACAAGTTTTCATACCGATATACAAGGTGTTTATTTCTGTACCTCGCGTTATCAGCGGAGTATTATTTGAAATTAACTTTCTGAATTTCTGTCATTCTTAGTCTATTTTAAAAATGATTGAAATATTGCTATTATATAATTGTGATTAAGAAGCGTTTCATATTAACTTGCTGCGTTAGTGATTAAGTGTACTATTTCTTTTAGAATAATTTAAAATAAGAATAAGTATTCATTGAAAATTAAAGTAAAAAATAAAACGAAAAATATCGAAAGATAGCCGAATCACATGATGAAAGAAGCATTCATGTATTGCAGCGGATATCAAATAAACGGTTTTTAAAAATTGTGTAATTTTGTGTGTCCAAACGATAGAAATAAATATTAGTAACGAATTGGATCTATTCCACCGATCATGGATAAATACTAACTTACTTATTCACTGGTACTATGGAACCCATAGGTTCATGGCCGCGCGGACATAAGCTCTCCATAATCCCTATCCTGAGCTAATGCTTTCCAATCATACCCTGCACAATCTACTTCCCTCAAATCATAGTTTATGTTATTCTCCCATCTAGTTCTTATTCTCCCAACAGGGCGTTTTCCCTCTGGTTTTCCTACAAGAAGCTTCCATGCACGTCTTTCATTCCCCATACGTGCCACTTGTCCTGCCCATCGCAGTCTACGAGACTTAACTGTTGTTATTATATCTGGCTTCCTATAAAGACCATGTAGTTCATCGTTAAGTAGTCTTCTCCATTCAGTTGTCTGTACATCTCTCTTTGGTCCAAAAATTTTCCTAAGAACTTTATTCTCAAATACTCGTAATCTCCTTTCCTCCCTTAAAGTAAGACTCCATGTTTCGCATACATATAATATAGCTGCTAGAATAATAGTTTTATATATTTTCAGTTTAACGTTTTTTGAAAGGAGTTGGGACATCAAAAGTCTCTGTAATGCATAATAGCACGCATTTCCAGAATTGAGCCTATGTTTAATTTCTTTGTGCATCTCATTCTTATTTGTAATTATTGTTCCTAGGTATTTGAACTCAGCCACTTCCTCAAAATTTCTCTAATTTGTCATAAGCTGTCCTTTTCCATTATATAATGCATTTCTACGTGTGACCATATATTAAGTCTTAGATCATGGATAAATACAATTTATAAATTTACGCAATGGTGTGACAGTCATAGAAGGTCCTTGTTTTGCCATGCGGCTGTTGTCCTCTCATCTATATTTGTTATTAATCGAGTTAGATGATATTCCTGCATGTATAGAGGTGACATGTGGTACGTATTTCGTGTCACCCTTGTCGTTAATTTTCTACCTGGAGCCGCTACTTGTTCTAGGTACCCGAATTCCTCATGATCTTCTGTGGATATTGGTCCCATACTGGCCAAAATCTGACCCAAACCTTCTGGTGACACTACGGCCGTGGGATCGACTCAGCCTCTAATGGAAATGAGTACCAGACGCTTGTTCTGGGGTAAAGGCGACCGTAACGCAGGGCTGACAACCCGGCTGACATCAAGTGTCGATTGTCCAGAAAAGTGGCAGCCTTAACCTCCTACTACCCCAAGGGCCCCCTGAGGCCTGTAGTGGGATACCTTTACCTTTTTACTGGCCAAAATTCCATGAGAAACTTCCACCCCCGTGGAGACTCGAAATATCACATGTCCTGTAAGCTCTGCGCCTTCATTTATAATCGCTTTAAATACCGTCAACATATCGCGACATTCCTCCAGGTTACAACTATTATTGGCGACGCCTGACTTGAACGGAGATAGTACAGACCTCATAATAAATAATGCAGTTGCAAATTTAATCCACGTACTATCCTCAGACGTATGATGAGCTGGTGACTAAAACAGCCCCCTAGTTTCCTTAGTCAGTTACTGCTGTTGAAGCGTCCCCTGTAGGTTTTGGGGACTCGCTGTCAATGACCTCTTCAAATTCATTTTCAGAGTTGTCCATATTTTGTAGTTGTTCCCTGCTCCAGATTCGTCCATTTATAATCAATTTATTAAATTGCATGATTGCATGGCAGCCCTGCCTCCTCGCCTCGAGCATGTGTCGCTTAAGAAAGTCCCTTTCGCGGCGCACCTTCTCACTAAAGTCTTCGGCAATATTGATACCGGTCCCTTTAAGATATTTACTGTCTCTAAGGATCAAACATTTTATTTTGTAGTGTGATAATTTGCATACAATCGGTCTCTTTCCACTATTCCAACGACCTACTCTGTGCGCTCTTTCAATATCACTGTCCACCAAATCAATCCCGATTTGCGCCACTACTCTTTTAACTATATGTTCAGTTTCCTCCCAGCTCTCTCTGTCTTCTTCATGCACACCATATATCACAATATTATTACGGCGACTCTGGTTTTCGAGATAGTCTAATTTAGATTCCAGCCATTTCAATCTGTCCTCCATCCGATGCACGTTCGTCTCAATATCACGAATTTTTTCACCCACGTTGCACTTTTCAAACCCCTCTTTCACTTCAGTTGACAATGTATTTGTAAATAATATTGTAAATATCTTACTTTTTGTCTAATAAAGTACTACTACTACTAGTCAGTTACTGGTGTAACAATGCTTCTAAAGAACCTGGCTAGGAAGATAGCAGCCGTTATACTGAACATGGATTTCCATGGAGAAAACAGAAAATGCCTTAATTAATAGAGAAACTTCGGGTAATGTGGACCCCTATTTTGAATATGTTGTTTTTCTTCTTTTGATTAAGGGAGTTGAATTTTGTTTAATTACAGGAATTGTCATTAGAGTCATAACTATGAAATAGCATGGTTATTTTATTTAAAAGATGGAAAAATATTCATAATTTATAAACTTTTTTTACATTAAAATGATGGTCCTCTTTAACCTCCACACTTGGCACTTTTCAGTCACGCTTATACACTTCCTGTTGTCTAGTAATTAACTTTTTTTCTATTTATTTAAATTTATACTATGTCATTAATAATTTTTTCTCGTTCTTTTATATATCTTGTACATATTATATATTTAATTCGTTAAATCTAGAGTAAATCAAAATACATTATAAATATTAATTGTACTGTATTTATAATATGTAATCGTTTATGTATATTGTAATTGAGATGTAAAACAATTTTTTTGTATTTTTTTAAAACCTGGTTTAGTGGCAGACAAGGCGTTAAGGACTTAACTCTGCCAGGTAAAATAAAGCTATTATTATGAAGTTATTATTGTATTCGAGTAAAGTGGATCCCAGAGTCCACATTAGCTTTTAATCTATTTTTAAGTTTATTTACTCTATTAGTTTATACAGACAGGCACAGATTAACCTAAAATGTTTATGACTGATCATAATTAAAAAAAACATTGATATTTATTTAATGTTTTAAAAATGTGAATGTTGATTACAACATTCACACGCCATTCAACTGCAGAAAGTAAAATTACAACGATATTAAATAAAACTCATGCTTTTTACAGATAGCACCCTTATTAATAAAATATACGTATTCGTGTAAAGTGGACCCAGGTCCACTTTAGCCGCCTCATGGAGGGTCCACATTAACCGAAATACGTTTTATGTTTAATTATTTTATACAGCCGCCATGTCACATACTATCAAACCAAATTCGTCAGTATATTAAAACAACATCTACATAATATAATATATTTAAGAGTTTTTTTCAACATTTGTAATATTGAATACCAGAAATTAAGGATTAATTCTTAGCTTGAAAAACATTTTAAAATGTTAATTTTCATAAATATCACAAATGAAACCTTTTTCCCACAAAGAATAAAAGAAACTGGCCTTGAACACGTCAAATTTGATGAGGGGGGAAACATAAAATATTTTCTGTTCGAGCGCAGCACCAATTAAAGAAGATATTAACAGGGTCCACTCAAACCGAAGGGTCCACTACCCGAACTTCCTCTATAGTATCCATTCTAGGTAATTCTGCGCGAAGGCAGGTCCTTCATTGCAATCATAGCATTTTCTTTGCTATGTTTGCAGCTTTACTAGGGAATTGTAGGTGTGGTAGCTTCCCGTTGCTTTCCACACAGGTGAAGGATGATGATAATGATGATGATGATGGCCATATGATTTCGGGGACTGTTTGGGTCTTAAGGTTTTTTCTGACATTTGTCTTACAAGTGAGGAAAAACCCCTATAAAAACCTCACCCAGAAAAACTGCCCCGACCGGGGATCGAACCCGGGCCCGCTGCGTGACAAGGCAGCACGCTACCTCGAGACCACAGCGGTGGACCTCTATAGTATAAAGTATGGATAATTATTTAATGAGATTCCATTTTTATATCAGGTTAGAATCACATAAACTCCAAAGAACGTGACATAATTGATATTTATTGCTTCTGGTGTGCATTTGCGCTAGATATGTCAAGCCTAACGAGCCTGTAGCTCTCTTTTTCTCGGAGTTACAGTGCGATAGACATATAATCTAATTAGAGTGAGCTGTGATCTCCATGACGACATCACGATTAGGAAGTAGGTCAGAAATAGAAGTACATTTTATAGGTAATGATTCATAGCCGTTTATGAAACTTATTTTTTTTGTTTGATTTTCTGAACCGGTAAAATATTTGTGAATTCGATGGTTCAGTTGCTTTTACTTCAATTTCGTGAATATGATATGCTAATGTATTATGTAACAGGTTATTTTTAGGGACGTTTAAGGCGAATGTACATTTACAAAAAGAGTCATCATCATCATCATCATCTTCTTCTTCTTTAAAATTCACGGATGCATCCCATGTGGCTTGTTAAGGTTTTATAGATTCTTATTCACAAAGTTGAATCTAATTAGTTTTCGATCTACCAACATTCTTTTGGTTTGTAATTAAGTATAATTTATCCATCCATAGTAATTCTGCCCGAAGGCAGGTCCTTCACTGCAATCATAACATTTTCATGCTATGCTTGTAGCTTTACTAGGAAATTGTGTAGGTGTGGTAGCTTCCCGTTGCTTTCAACACCAGTGAAGGATGATGATGATAATGATAATGGTAAGGATGATAATGATAAGGATGATGACCATATGAATTCGGGGACCGTTTGGGCCTTAAAGTTTTCCTGACATTTGTCTTACAGGTGAGGAAAAACCCCGATAAAAACCTCACCCAGAAAAACTGCCCCGACTGGGGATCGAACCCGGGCCCGCTGCGTGACAAGGCAGCACGCTACCTCGAGACCACAGCGGTGGACGTATAATTTATAGTATACAAAAATAATAGCGTTAAAAAAATCTTCTTCTTCTTCACGCTTTAGGCTTATTTACTAGCCTCTTCCGGCTCCAAATTGCTGCTGTTTTCATATTTTCTTTGGTCTTCCCAAATTTCTTCTTCCTCGTGGTGAATACTGTATGCTGCTTTTGGTTTTCTGTTCTCAGTCACTGTAGATTATCACCTTGGCGTGGTAGGGAGGCTTAGTATCAATGACCCAGACCATCATAACCGGGAAGACTTTTCTCGTGGTTAGATAAGAGGAGAGTGAATTAAGAATAATCCGTGAGATAGGAGCAACGACCGCACTGGAAGACCACAACGGCAGACACGGCGGAGATAGAAATATCGGAACGGCGAAAATGACGGAAGTGGCAAACCACTCTCTGGGGATGAAATAAGAGACCCAGCTCGGGGAAACAAGAGTGAAGTCCTCAACGGCAGAAGGTGGAAGAGGTAACCTTCCTTGTGGGGGTAAAGCATAAGGAAGCAAGTCCAAAGGCATTAAGGAGACAGCCCCTCCAAAGCATTAACCCTGCAGAACGTTAGTAGCGTACTCAGGGGACACTCCAAAATACTTACAAGCTCCAAAGAGATGCTACAACTATTGGCGAATACGGTAATTCTCGACATTAAGAGATGCTACGTGATAGTTAGTACATTTTTATTTAATTGGAGTCTTTTTCATCATCATCATCATAGTACATTCACGAAGTTAGGCCATTTGTTGACCCGTTTCGGCCTCAAGAGAAACACCATCCAGAAGTCTTCTGAGTGGACGTCCTTGTCTTTTTCCTCCTGCAGGTTGATATCTTAACATGTGTTTGGGTATCCTGTGATCTTCCATTCGATGAACATGTTGCATCCATCTTGACTTATAATAAGAAATTTTGTTCTCTAAAGGTTCCTTGTGTAATTCTTCTAAGATGTCTTCATTTTTTTGTGATCATGTTGCGTGTATCCTGCAGTCCTCCGAAGGTATCTCATTTCAGCAGATCTAAGTCACTGTATATCCTTCTGTTTCAACGTCCATACTTCGCTAACATACAAAAGAGCTGGAAGAGCTAGTGTTTTATACACTTTTAGTCTTGAATGTTTTTGGACTAACTGTGGCTTGAAGATAGAATTTATTAACCCCAACATTCTTTAAAATTTAGATATTTTTGCATTTACATCCTTTTCTTCTTCATATGAGATATTGCATCCTATATATATGTAAAATTATTCACCTGCTACAAAATTTTATTGTCAAGTACAATTTTACTTCTGACAGGATCTACACCTTGAAATGCCATAACTTTCGTTTTCTCTGTAGATATCTTCAATCCATATTTTTCTGTCATTTTGTGAAGTTCATGCAGACCTTTCTGCAGATTATCTTCTGAATTTTTGAAGTCACTTGGAGTCATTTTGGTTCCCATAATACATGTTTCACTTAGTAATTTAATCCAAATGTCTTATAACTCTATTCTTCAAACTAGTTTTATAATTATGGATTGATGTCTTGGTAATCAAAATGTTATATACTTATAAGACCTGTATGCAACAACCAGTTATAACGGGATAAACATTGTTGTTATATTCAGTACATAGAGTCTTTTTAACACATTAATTTGCGTTTATCTAATATATAAAAATGAATGTTTGTTTGTTTGTTTGTTCGTACAATAACTTACAATAACGAATTTTGACTTTTAGATTATTTATGCCGAGAAGATCGACATAAGTAGATTCTCGCGCAACACAGTGTAATCAGCACCGTGAATATTAAAATAATTAAGATATACATTTATAATTATTTTTCATTTTACTTATTCAACTAATCATATGAAGTACATTAATTTTTGTCTTTCAGCTCATTTATGCCAAGAAGATCGGGATTAGTAGATTTCAGGACAACGCGGGTAAACAGCACGAAGTATCTAAAAATAATTACGATATACGTTTTTCCTTTCATTTATTTAATTAAACATAAATCACATTAAGTTTCGTGTTTCAGCTCAATTATGTCAAGAAGATTGGGATAAGTAGATTCCCGGGCAACTCCGAGTAATCAGCACGGGGTATCTAAAAATATATATTATAACTATTTTTGTACATACTTCTTCAACTAGACATAAAAACACATTAATTTTTATTTATTTAGGCGTAGCAGCGCACGCCGGGTATTAGCTGGTATATATATATAAAATTAGATATAATATTACATTCGTATTTTCTTTCAGTTCTGTCTCCTATCTTCTCCGATTGTGTCAATTTAAGGATTGAAATTTAAAAAAGATAATATATCTTACACAATATCTATGGCTAGAGCGTGGAACTCACTTCCCAGTCATGTCAGGGACTGTCAATCGCTATCATTATTTAAATCCAAATTAACTGATATCTTAAGTTCGACACAATGAAAACATTAATTGCATAACAACTGTATAGAGCATTCAATTAATAATCATCTAGGAAGCTACTTACTCTATTTTATATCATTTTAATTTTATTATATTCTATGTTTTTGTTAGTATTAGCTAGTATTAGATTACATCATCATTGTATTTTGTTTAGTCTGTATTTTAATAATATCTTAAAATAGTAATATGTACTTAATCTTTGTATAATTTTACTATTCGCTGGTCGAGTGGACGAGAAGGCCTTATGGTCTTAACTCTGTCAGCTAAAATGAATTATTATTATTATTATTATTATTATTATTATTATTATTATTATTATTATTATTATTAGTATTATATTCGTACGGTACTGTATGAGTGTAAAAGACTATCTTATATCAAGGCATGAGAAGAGCCTGAAGTATTCGGAAATGAATCATAAGACTTGTGTTCGTTATAAGAAAAGATAATGAAAGAAACTTCACATTTTTAACTCCATATCTCATATTGTTGTGATATTATTGTCAGTGTTAACATTATAGTGCTGAAATGAGCATATCTTATAGTTGGGAAATGTGACAGTAGAAGGTTTAATTTTTGTTTTATTGGCAAAACGTTTGTGAATATATCTTTAGGAAGGAAAGCCGTGCATGAGAGTGTGATATTTGGATGCATCTTAAGGACTGTATTTCGGAAATATTAACTGGATTCGGTTTGACTGGCTATTTAACTCGTGCCTCTAGTGGGAGTCAATGACCAATCACGTTTTAATGAATTTTGTTTTACAACTAATTATAGTCGTGTTTCACTTCGATAATTATCGAATTCTGATTACAAAAATAAAGAAAACCCCCCTTTCAAATATTCTGAAAAGGTGAGAGCATTATTTTGCTGTGAGGGACTGTCTGACAATTACGTTTAATATAGGAAATAATGAACATATTCCTTCGACCTGCACATTTGATAATTGTGTGTTCAATAATAGTGTTTTAATACTAATATTTCTGAGTTGTTTTCGAAAAAATGAATTAATAGCCTATAATGTTGCTTATAATATACAATTTGATATGTTTCATTTTTTCCTCCATTAGTGTGCATTCTTACAATATTGCGATCCTATTTGGTAATACATGGTATGATCAAGTTGCAGTGATGAACAAGTGAAACATAACCAAACATTTCTCATTTGTTGTCAAATATCGCCGCCTACATTAAATATATAAATATTTTAAAATAACTATGTTTAAATAATAATTTGTGAGTAAACACTTAATTTTATTCGTTAAATAGTCCTAACAAATGCCACTCTTGATTTCCAAATCCTCTAGATAAATTGGAATTCACTCGTGTGATTACTTATAATAATAGAGTCTGGTACAGATTTTTAGTACATGCACAATTCATGAACTGACATGCAGTTGGTACTTCAATTGTTTTTAGAGCAGTATGCACATGTGTAGTTATAACAATAGGACCAGCCTCATGGGCTAGTGGTCAGCTTTACTGACTACTGTTCATGAGATCCCGGGTTCGATTCCCGGTCAGACCATAGAAATTTGTTCTTAAAGGGAATTATTCCTATGGTTGCCCATAGTCTGGAATTTAGTTTAAGTTTAGGTTAAGAACTCTTCTGGCGCTTCTTTATCATTTATCATCCATTATATCATCGGGGTAACTTACTTCCACCTTCCATGTGCCCCAACCTAAGAAATGGATTACAATTCCGCCAATGCCAGGGGAGAAAGCCAGAAATGTCATAAAAGATAACCTGGTGGTATTAGACAAAAAAAAGTTATAACAATAGAGATGCGTTGAGTAAAATTAATAAATTTACTCAGTTAAAAACTGATTTATTAATTACGTTATGATTGTTAAATACATTCATTCTAAAAATAATTTTACGTGCAATAAACGTTACGTCATATGTAGAATGTAATATGTTATCCATTCAATTTTGATGGATTTAATGGCTCGTAAACCCAGATATATGGAAGAAAATTCGCAGTTTATACTCGTAATAGATAAATACGTAAAAAAGAAAATTGGGTTATAAAAAGCTTTCAATAACAACACATTCTCATTTTACGCACTTGCACTCAAAGTGAAACTGCTCCAACTCTTATATTGCGATTTCATAAATAATAATAATAACAATAATAATAATAATAATAATAATAACAATGATAATAATAATATTAATGATAATGAAAATGATAATGATGATGATAATGATTATTATAATGATAATGATGATGATAATGATAATAATAGCAATAATGATAATAATAATAATAATAATAATGTTATTGATAATAATAATAATGGTAATGATAATAATAATAATAATAATTATTATTATTATCATAATAGTCGAGGTAACGTGCTGCCTTGTCACACAGCGGGCCCGGGTTCGATTCCCGGTTGGGACAGGATCCTGGGTGAGGTTTTTTCGGGTTTTTTTCTCACGTGTAAGACAAATGTCTGGAAGCTTAGGGACCAAAGGTCCCCGAAAATCATCCGGACAAGGCAGCACGCTACCTCGAGACCATAGTAGTGGACAGATTTAGAATACTATATTAAACAATTAAATTATGGTGTAATTCTTTATTGAATTGCTCGTTCGAAGCATAGAAACATATAATGCGTTTTAAAATACAAAACTCAAGATTAATTTACCGGTTAAAATGTTATAATGGCCTTAGTATCCTCCCTATGGAGCCCTCTGAAGTGACAGCTAATTATTCCCTTATCAATGTATGAGAGTTTTTCACTTTGCCCCGTCTCTTTCTTATAACCCTAGCAATGATTCCTGACGAATGAAATTTGTAATGGGAGCTTAGATGCGAGTCCTGTACTAACCAGATGTAGGTCTCAGCCAATAGGAAGTAGACCACACGTCATTGCTAACTCCCTCAAATACAGTCACTGCTAAACATTTTAAAAATCTCACTACAAAAATTAAATAATATAGGTAATCTTTATCGTAGACTGCGATAGGCAGGTCATGTGGCACGAATGGGGAATGAAAGACGTGCATGGAAGCTTCTTGTAGGAAAACCAGAGGGAAAACGCCCAGTTGGTAGACCAAGAATGAGGTGGGAGAATAACATTAACTATGATTTGAGGGAAGTAGATTACACGGGGAATGATTGTAAAACATTAGCTCAGGATAGGGATGTACAGAGAGCTTATGTCCGCGCGGCCATGAACCTACGGGTTCGATAGTGCCAGTGAGTTAGGACATCTTTATCCGTGGAGGAAGTATATTCACTATACACACACACACACACACACACACACACACACACACACACACTATATTTGGTTTATATCACACTTTTAATGTTTTAAATAACCACTAAATGTCACTTTAATTTAAACAATTTATAGTCTTCCCCGCGCCGTAGCCATGTGATTAAGGCGAGATGCCTTGGCGCAGAGCTACGGGACCTGCGCTGGTTCGAGTATCCACGGGGAAAGAAATGTTCTCAAGGAATTTCTGCCAGTATGGGACCGATGCCCACCCAGCATCGTGAAGCATTTGGGTAGCTACAATAAGTAGCGGGTCCAGGTTGAGAGGACCAGTTATAATGGCTGAGGGACCCGACATTCACATTGCACTATAATTTTAAGACTTCAGACAGCAAGTGTACAAAATATTATTATTAAAGTCTATGGTTTAAAATCTAAAATCAACACATCCGCGTCTCACTATTATTCTCTATGGACTGTACATGTTTTGTAGAGGAACTGTTTTGTTTGTACACGTGGCAGACAGGGAATTCACAGCTCAGCAATATTGATAGGCTCTACCATTGGATTTACGGTCAAGGACATTCTTCAAAATCCCTTGCGCGACCTATAACTAGTTATCTTCCTCAATGACGATCATAACGGCCACATCTCTCTAAAATAATTGAAATCGTGAGTACCTGATTATTTTCTGGTATTTATTGCGTTTTCATTGTAGGGAGCTACTGGTTAAGTTCGAAATACAAGTGCGGTGGGATGAACTTGATAAAATAGGAATGGGGTATGCACCACTTGCTAACACAGAACAGTCACGCAATTCCGCAGATCTACATTGTGTTGCACTCGTGTTTAACTGAACAAAAATGTAAATTGCATGAGATTCATACACTTTCACATATCATGCAATATTCGAATCTAAGGATATTTTTGTACTAATTACTGTACTTAAGTCTCGGAACCAGGTAGAATGTTTTATTACGAGAGAGAAAAAAATGTATAAATTCTCATAATTATGAATACATGTAATGGATTTAAAAAAAAACTCCAAAGATTTACAGGAACTTGCAAAAAATCTACTATTATGGGATAGGAAGTAATTCTGAGGTACCCGGTAAGAATGAAAATACATTGGTATATAAAATGCACATGATCACTGAAATGGAACCATGCTTCACCTCAGAAAATTGTTATACCGGGTATAACAGGACTCACCGACAAAATGATAGGTCATGCTGAGAGGATCATCTTTTGTGAAGGAACATACAGTCGCAAACACGTCGTTTATGAGTTATGCGCAGATGAAAGTGTTCACCCTTAAGGGTCAGAATTCAATACAAACAATTGTACACATATTAATTAATTTAAAAAGACATGTTTTTACAATAAGTATTCAAACAATAAATATTTTGACTACGTCAAAAATAAACCTGCCATGGTCAGCCGTGCTGGCCGATCGTTGCTGCGACGATATCAAACATGACAGGGTCGTCTGTTTGAACACGTATTCAAATACGTGTATCATTCAATACAATTATACGTGTGCAATTGGTTGTATTCAAGAAACCTCCCATGGGTTCAAATCCCGACTCACGCATTCATTTTTTCATTTCCTATCTTATTTGTCTTCATGGCCAAATGTGAAAAATAAAGTTATAACATCTACATATACAAGCGTTACTGCTGTAAAGTAAATATTCACTTTAAAAATTTGCTTACCTGTTATGGTGGCCATTAGATGTCAGTTGGAACGACTTCCCGCTACCTCTTGTGTGAATTGAGAATACTACATATATAAGAAAAATATATATTTGTGTTGGAATACTTGAGTAGCTCAGTAGGTTAGAGAGCTAAACGTACAGAGTTTAGAGACTCGGGTTCAAATCCCGACTCAAGCATTCATTTTTATTTTCATATATGTTGTTACGTGTCGCGTATATCGGATTTTGAATTGCGCGGGCTAGTGCCCCTGGTTAGTTATATCTCCTGCAAGCCGGCAGAATTGTCTGGGGTGTGTCGCCAGATGATTCTACCAGCCTTTCCCTTCCCCTTGGAGAAGGATCCACGTCTAGAGGATTCTGGGCGCCGAAATTGCGCGAAGCCATTTCGAGAGCTTTCCTCCCGCTTATATAAAAGAGCAGAGGAGAAGGCCGGCCAGTCAGTCGGTCTAAAATTGGATGACGAGAGGTTAAGTGTGTGAGAAACTGTGAGGAAGGACTGTGTCTGCAACTGTGTTAGAAGTGATTGTCAAATAAACCTTCAAAGGAGAATAGTTCATCATCATCATAGTACATTCAGGAATTTAGGCCATTTGTTGACCTGTATCGGCCTCAAGGAAATCACCATCCAGAAGTCTTTTGAGTGGACGTCCTGGTCTTCTTCTTCCTGCAGGTTGATATCTTAACATGTGTTTGGGTATCTTGCGATCTTCCATTCGATGAACATGTTGCACCAATCTTCACTTATACTAAGACATTTTGTTTTCTAAAGGTTCCATGTGTAATTCTTCTAAGATGTCTTCATTTTTTTGTGATCTAGTAGTGTGTATCCTGCAGTCCTCCGAAGGTATCTCATTTCAGCAGATCTAAGTCTCTGTATATCCTTCTGTTATAACGTCCATACTTTGCTACCATACAAAAGAGTTGGAAGAGCCCGTGTTTTATACACTTTTAGTTTTGAATGTTTTTGGACTAACTGTGGCTTGAAGAGAGAATTTATAAACCCTAAAATTCTTAAAAAATTAGATATTTTTGCATTTACATCCTTTTCTTCTTCATATGAAATATCGCATCCTAGATATGTAAAATTATTCACCTGCTACAAAATGGTATTGTCCAGTACAATTTTACTTCTGACAGGATCTACACCTTGAAATGCCATAATTTTGGTTTTTACTGTAGATATCTTCAATCTAAGAAGAATAGTTGGGAAATAAAATTGTGGTTGAAGATTTGTGATAATTGTGAGAAGATAATAAAGTGAAAAGAAACATTTTACATAGCAACTGTGTACTTATTTAAGCCCAAATAAGTTAAGGGAAAATCCTGTGCCATCGGTGACAATATATTATTCTATATAATACCTTAGAAGATAATTTTCAAAGTTCGTTCTAAAATGTTTAATTACAAACAGAAATATGTTTGATGAATTTGTCACATCAAATAATTTGTTTCTTGGTAAAGATCCTGTATATAGTAAAATTTGATTAAATGATAGAAATTGTAGATTTATTAAACCCATTTTGTTATTCCCGCATCAGATTGTAATGTTTGAGATAATTTGATGTATATCACAAGACTGCAAAATTTAGTAAAACCGTAGGAATAATAAGCATAGGAATCGAGTCTATGTAGGTCCGAAAATATTCCTACACCCGTATTTATATACATTATTGGAAGTACCATTTTTCTGCTGTGGGAACGGAGCAAGAAAAATATTGAAAGTACAAATTGCAGATAATGAGACAAAGTTCATGTTACGAAAAA
Organism: Diploptera punctata; assembly: GCA_030220185.1. Lineage (NCBI taxonomy): Eukaryota > Metazoa > Arthropoda > Insecta > Blattodea > Blaberidae > Diploptera > Diploptera punctata. Next base: position 1,242,520 of record JASPKZ010010698.1, read on the forward strand.
CAGACAATAACAGATTCATAGAAGAAATTATGGCATTCTTGAGAGATTAAACATGGTTGCCGTAACAGATTTAATCCATCGATTTCAATAGAACTTGCGTCAACATGTGGACTGTATATCTGGGTTCAGTATTGCTAAGATATTTTAAAAGTTCAAACCAAATATTGTAATAAATAACATATTTTTATGCTCTGTTATATTCTGCACTTCTCTATTTATGCCAGTTTTTACTTTGGTTGCCACATTTTCGTCAGAACATTTCAGTATGTGAAATCTAATCACAACGTTGGCCTCATATTCTAGACGTACTTAATCATTTAAAAAAAATATTTATTTCAAAATGTTCTCAAAAATCGTATACACATTTCATGAGCGGTAAACATTTTATTTTCTTACCTTAATCAGGTGCTGATCCGAATTGCTGTTTACCTCCCTCACTGACCTAACATCGAAGATAATAGTATGACAGCGATTTTATCTATATTTTATCTAGTTTCACCATCAGGAGACGTCCAAGTTTATGGATTATATTGGTAAATTGTGGAATTAGCAATGGGAATATTTTAAGTGCAAAGGTAGCATATTATAATATGCTTTCTCCTAGAAGACGGATTTTTTTTAACTTATAGAATTCTATATTTTGTTTTTACAAAACTTCGTATATTGTTTAGTTATAACATCTGCACACTTTACACTTCATGCAGGTATATTAAAATGTATTTTTTAATTCGAATTTGCTAAATACATTTTTATCAGCAGTTAGTGCGATGAAGACATATTTAAAAAATGTAATATTTCTATAAATTACAAACCGATAATAAAATTATATCCTTATTATTTATTAGAATTCTATTAAAGTTCAGAGATAATATATTTAAAAATAATGTTCTAAATTGTTACCTTAATCACAAAAATTTAAAAGATTGTCTCATAATATGATATACAGAAATAAAACACTCTCTGAACTGGACGAAATTCTGTCCTAGTTTTGTTTTTAATTAGCGTGACTGCTACAGTTGTGGTGGTGTAAGATAAAACTATATAGCGCTCAATAACCGACAAACATTCAGTTTTTGCAGTGATAACACAGATGTCTATAGAAATTCTACATGTCCATTTCTTTTCAAAACACTTTCCATTATTCACTTGTTCACTGGATATTTTATATTGAACACACACTTGATTCGAAATGATATTTTATTTTTATCTATATTCATAGGCAGTCCGTGTAACGTCAGAATTACCTGTCCAATCCACATTTAGAGAGCACAATTTCAGAACTGTTACGAGATTCAATTATGTTTTCTCTTGAAATCGTGAGAGAAAAATCGTTCTTGTCTGCTTTGTTCAGGGATTCTCTCTTGTTTTTCTACAATAGTTTACTGTATGCATCTTCCTCCCCATATCGTTACACAAGCCCAGACCATCGACGTCTACGAGAATTAAATGTTCTTCTTATATTCCCATATATTTGTTTTCCCATGAACATAATTCATTTGTTTTCCCATGAACGTAATTCATTTGTTTTCCCATGAACATAATTCATTTGTTTTCCCATGAACGTAATTCATTTGTTTTCCCATGAACATAATTCATTTGTTTTCCTATGAACATAATTCATTTGTTTTCCCATGAACATAATTCATTTGTTTTCCCATGAACATAATTCATTTGTTTTCCCATGAACATAATTCATTTGTTTTCCCATGAACATAATTCATTTGTTTTCCCATGAACATAATTCATTTGTTTTCCCATGAACATAATTCATTTGTTTTCCCATGAACATAATTCATTTGTTTTCTCATGAACATAATTCATTTATTTTCCCATGAACATAATTCATTTGTTTTCCCATGAACATAATTCATTTGTTTTCCCATGAACATAATTCATTTGTTTTCCCATGAACATAATTCATTTGTTTTCCCATGAACATAATTCATATTTTTTCCCATGAACATATTTCACTTGTTTTCCCATGAACATAATTCATTTGTTTTCCCATGAACATAATTCATTTGTTTTCCCATGAACATAATTCATTTGTTTTCCCATGAACATAATTCATTTGTTTTCCCATGAACATAATTCATTTGTTTTCCCATGAACATAATTCATTTGTTTTCCCATGAACATAATTAATTTGTTTTCCCATGAACATAATTCATGTGTTTTCCCATGAACATAATCCATTTGCTTTCCCATGAACATAATTCATTTGTTTTCCCATGAACATAATTAATTTGTTTTCCCATGAACATAATTCATTTGTTTTCCCATGAACATAATTCATTTGTTTTCCCATGAACATAATTCATTTGTTTTCCCATGAACATAATTCATTTGCTTTCCCATGAACATAATTCATTTGCTTTCCCATGAACATAATTCATTTGTTTTCCCATGAACATAATTCATTTGTTTTCCCATGAACATAATTCATTTGTTTTCCCATGAACATAATTCATTTGTTTTCCCATGAAAAAATTAATTTGTTTTCCCATGAACATAATTCATTTGTTTTCCCATGAACATAATTCATTTGTTTTCCCATGAACATAATTCATTTGTTTTCCCATGAACATAATTCATTTGTTTTCCCATGAACATAATTCATTTTACAATAACCTAATTTATTACGAAACTTATTAATATCTGAAAGTAATTTAATTCCTCGTTTGTTCCAGGTAAGAAATGAATACTGATTTTGGCATAGAAATGAAGGATCCAGAGTAAGTAAAAAATGTTTAATTCAAATTACTTACATTAGCTTCATCTGAAAGAAAAAGTATCACAGTGTGACAGTGATAACCAGTGTAAAACACATGTATATTTGTATTTGTAAAGTGGGTGTTAAATAAACTTCAGAACATTACTATTAAAAAAAACAAAATATGTTAAAAATTCCCAACTGCAGTCCATTGGAAAACAACAACAATTTTGCTATTAATAATACGAATTTAATATACAGTTCTCAGAAATATACTGACAGCTTCTTTGTTACAACAGATATTGGAATTATACTAAAATCACATTTTTTATCAGCATATGTTAAATGTATCTGGCATGCTATTAATACTTATATTAAATAGAAGATGGTTAGGGTACGGCGCAAATAGTGGAGATCTGAATTTCGAGATAATTTTGGTTTTAAAATAAAGCTTAGGACCACTAAACATGAAAACACAAGAAAAAATTGCCATCTAGAAACAAAGCAGTAAAATAACATTTTATAAGCACTACAAAATACACATTTCACTAGTTTACTGTACGAGACATCCACATTTCGATATAAATTCGGTATTAAAATGAAGCTTAGGATCACCAAAGATGAAAACACGAAGAAAATCTGCGAACCATCACTAAACAAACTAGGTTAGAGCAACAGTTTCTCATACATAATTAGGATAGGTTAGCTTTTAGTTTCTTACACATACAGTATAATTTATTTACCTACCTGTAATTTAATATTATCTAAATACCATTCTACTTATTACTTTCACAGGTTAGAGTAATTTAAATAAGTTAGGTTAGCTTTTAGGTTGTTATACATATATTCTAATAAATTGTATTACAAATGACATTGTTCATCACACGTCTGAGCTTAGCTGTAAGGCAGTGTGCTTCTGAAGGAATGCCTCACAAATTATTACATACATTTATATCCCACACAAAATTTCAAATTATCAATTTTAATTTGTATTAATTTGTATTACAATTTCTACGTCAACGTTAGCTAAAGTGGTTAATAATTCACCTTTCCACCTCTGGACCCTGAGTTTGCGTGTCGGTTACTCTACGTGGGTGTCGTAGTAGATGAATCAGAGGGAGTGTATCCACTTCCGCAGCCAAAAAATTGCAGTCCAACCACATCTTCATTTGTTTTAATTTCAGTTCATTTGTTCCTAGTATTGTGTGACAAGCATTATTTGTCTGCATCCGTGTATATGTCAGATACTCAATTATTTGGGGATTCATCTCATCTTATTCCTTGACATGGCGTTACACCAGATATGAGTAGAGACTTTACTGATATTAATATTGATTGATATTAGAACCTATTACTATTCCAGTTTATAAAAACACAAACACTGATCTTACACGATAATTGTTTTTTTTTTAGAAAATTTCAATTATGCATCAGGAATTTGCCAAACTTTTCCCTCTAAACTAGAAATGTTGTAGAGATATTACCATTGTATTTGAAGAGAAAAATTATACGCTCAGACCGGGACTTGAACCCGGGACCCTTGGTTCTCTAGACCAAGTGCTTTACCAACTGAGCTACCTGAGCAAGTACCGATCTAAACGCAAATCTTTCTCTATATACATTGTAATTCCCATCCACCAAATGCTGTGAAGCCATGCTTCTATCTTGCAAATGGCGGCTCCTTTATTAAGAAGACATATTTGGGAATTATACATTACAGCCAGTACGGCTTTTTCCAGGTTTTTATTATTGATTTCGTACATCTCAATGATGGATAAATCATATTTGAAGAGAAAAATTATACGCTCAGACCGGGACTTGAACCCGGGACCCTTGGTTCTCTAGACCAAGTGCTCTACCAACTGAGCTACCTGAGCAAGTACCGATCTAAACGCAAATCTTTCTCTATATACATTGTAATTCCCATCCACCAAATGCTGTGAAGCCATGCTTCTATCTTGCAAATGGCGGCTCCTTTATTAAGAAGACATATTTGGGAATTATACATTACGGCCAGTACGGCTTTTTCCAGGTTTTATTATTGATTTCGTACATCTCAATGATGGATAAATCATATTTGAAGAGAAAAATTATACGCTCAGACCGGGACTTGAACCCGGGACCCTTGGTTCTCTAGACCAAGTGCTCTACCAACTGAGCTACCTGAGCAAGTACCGATCTAAACGCAAATCTTTCTCTATATACATTGTAATTCCCATCCACCAAATGCTGTGAAGCCATGCTTCTATCTTGCAAATGGCGGCTCCTTTATTAAGAAGACATATTTGGGAATTATACATTACAGCCAGTACGGCTTTTTCCAATGGGAATTACAATGTATATAGAGAAAGATTTGCGTTTAGATCGGTACTTGCTCAGGTAGCTCAGTTGGTAGAGCACTTGGTCTAGAGAACCAAGGGTCCCGGGTTCAAGTCCCGGTCTGAGCGTATAATTTTTCTCTTCAAATATGATTTATCCATCATTGAGATGTACGAAATCAATAATAAAAATTACCATTGTAGTTTGAACGACTATAAATAACAGACAACTATTTTCAGAAAGTTGACAAATGGTGACATTTAGAGTTTTGTAAATTATTATTCGAATACTAGAGAACTTTTCTAGAACCAACAACTTGTCGTAATCTAATAATAATTCTTCTATCCATCCATCTTCCCTACTAACAATACCGAACAATGTCATTTCTACGTTCTTCGAACACAAACTTTTCAATTTCTTATTACAGAAAAAATCGAAGAAAACAAATCAATATTGCTACATTCCCCTATATAAACTTGCTGAACTTAAAATCAGACATTGTAACAACTGACTGTGATAATGTAAATATTTGTTAGTTTTGTGGGGATACATTTCTACTCCAATTAAATTAATTCTCAGATGAAACAACTAAAGGTGGATTTACGTTACCTCCATGATATAATAATAATAATAATATTATTAATAATAATAATGGTAATAATGTTTTATTTATTCTAGCAGAGTTAAGGCCATAAGGCCTTCTCTTCCACTCAACCAGCACAAATACAAATAAATATTTGACAAATATACACTATATTAATTATGAACAGTTAGATATACATTAAATGTAGCAAAATAAATGTCATGTATACAAACATTTTATACGATAATAACAATAATAATACTTACGATAATAATAATATTAATGATGATAATAATAATAACAATAATAATAATAATAATAATATAAATATGATGAATTATACGAAAACACCAATTGATATATGTACCTTACACTAGGTAATGATGAAGTCGAGGTTAGAGCAAATATCAATTTAGATTTCTTTTAAAATATGCCAATGTCCGGCAACCCCTTATTTCTTGTGGTAGGGAATTCCAGTTGCGAGAAGTGAAGATAGTATATGACATGGAGTGATGTGATGTCCTATGTTGCGGTATATTAAGCAAGAGACTATGTTGTGATCTTGTGTTTAAGTTATGGTTTGAGGATAGATACTGGAAACGAGATGATAAATAATTAGGAATTGTGGTATGTAGGATCTTAAATAAGAGAATTAGACAGTGGGATTTTCTTCTCTCTTTTAGATGTAGCCATGACTACAAACGTGATAGATGATAACGAAGCGCCAGGAGAGTCATTAAACGTAAACTTAACATAAATTCCAGACCATGGGTAACCACAGGAATAATTCCCTTTAAGGAAAAAATTCCTGTGGTTTGACCGGGAATGGAACCCGGGACCTATTGAACTGTAGTCAGAAACGTTTACCACTAGCCCATGAGGTTGGTCATGTGGGAAAATATAACATTAGATATAATACTATAATCGTGTACGTGAGGTTCTACAGGTTAATTTGAAGGTTGACATGGCTGTATTACTATTACTGCTAATGATTTCAGCATTAGATGTAGCATATTACACTTATGTTACAAGGTATATTATATCTCTTTGGTACTAATTTGGTTCTTGATTACTAATTAAACCATCATAACCAGAGGAAATGTATTTCACGAAATCAATCGACAGTGAGCATATGCAATTACATATGTTGCAATTCACATCTCAGTGTGTAACGGTCGTCAAACTTTATTCAGAAGCCTCTTACATCGAACTTCGGCTTCTTCCACCCTCTCTAAAACTAAATCATGAAATACGAAATATACATATTTATTTATTTATGTCATGAAAAAAGATAATACTTGAAAGAGATTTGAACCCGGAAACTCTAACTCTACGTTAGTGCGTTTTCAACTCCGCTATCTAGGCATCCAGTGCAAGCATTGATTTTTCTTGCTATTATATATTTCTCAGATAATGGGCAGCGGAAGGTTCCGCACTGCCATCTAACAGCTTCTATAACAACACAGACTTTCAAAGATAATATTTTTACTTCTTCTCTTCTTCTTCCTTCCAAGTATTAGGCCAAGGCCTGTTACGATCCTACAGAAAAATTTTCCCTCCAGCTTCTTCCGGAAAATTCTCGTATAAGCATAATAATAGTCCCTTCGATTGGTTGCTGGCCAAAGGAAGGCAAGACCAGTGATGGGCCTGCCATCTTATAGCCTCTGGTCAGGCTTTTCTGGAGAAGAAAAGAAAATAATGGAAAGAAGAAATGGAAGAAAGGAAAGACTCCCTAGCCCTCAGATGCCCTAATAGCGTCGGGGTCGAAAAAATAAGAGTTAATCAAGAGAGGTTAGATAGTAAAGTTAAAAGAGTGCAAAACACAAGTAAGTGGAAGAAATGTTTTGCTCGGCTTGGGTACCTTGTGGTCGCCATCCACATATCCTCTAGATGAGGACCCCTGAGGGGACTATATAATTATAATAATAGTTATTCGGCCCGAGGGTAGGTCTTTCACTGTAATTATAGCATTTTCATGCTATGCTTTGCAGCTTTACTAGGGGATTATAGGTGTGGTGACTTCCCGTACCTTTCCACACCGGTGAAGGTTGATAATGATAAGGAAGATGATGATGGTCGGATGATTTTCGGGGACCGCTGGGCACTAAGCTTCCTCATATTTGTCTCACAGGTGAAGAAAAATCCCGAAAGAAACCTCACCCAGGAGCTTGCCCAGACCGGGAATCAAACCCAGGCCCGCTGCGTGACAAAGCAGCACGCTACGTCGAGACCACAGCGGTGGATATATATATCTCCATCCATAGTAATTCTGCCTGAGGGTAGGTCTTTCACTGCAATCATAGCATTTTCATGCCATGTGGTAGCTTCCCGTTGCTTTCCACACCGGTGAAGGATGATGATGATGATGATGATGATTATGATGGCCATATGATTTCGAGGACCTTTTGGGCCTTAAAGTTTCCTGATATTTGTCTTACAGGTGAGGAAAACCCCCGATAAAAACCTCGCCCAGAAAACTGCCCCGGATCGAACCCGGGCCCGCTGCGTGACAAGGCAGCACGCTACCTTGAGACCACAGCGGTGGAAATGTATATATCCATCCATAGTAATTCTGCCCGAGGAGAGGTCTTTCACTGCAATCATAGTATTTTCATGCTATGCTTTCCAGCTTTACTAGGGAATTATAGGTTTGGTAGCTTCCCGTTGCTTTCCACCACCGATGAAGGATGATGATGATGATAATGATGGCCGGATGATTTTCGGGGACCGTTGGGCCCTAAGCTTGCTGACATTTGTCTCACAGGTGAGGATAAACCCCGAAAGAAACCTCACCCAAGAGCCTGTCCCGATCGGGAATCGAACCCGGGCACGCTGCGTGACAAACAGCACGCTATCTTGAGACCACAGCGGTGGACTATACTTTGTAATTCCTCATATTTGGGGACGAGAATATCAATACCATATTGGCCTACTAACTCATCTGTCCTGCATAAAAATAGTTTCGCCATGTGAGCCAGCAACGTGTGTGACGTGATTTCATGTCACTGTGTATTGCAACATGTTATGGGCTTGGGATAAACCGACGTAACCAAGCTCCATCTTTAATAAGGCATTGAAATAATATTATGAACGTCGCAAAAAAACTCACATAGAATGTAAAATAATACTTTATTGCAGATTGTGAACGAATTTATAAACATCAACTCATCATCATCATCATCATCATCATCATCATCATAGTGCATTCACGAATTTAGGCCATTTATTGACCTGTTTCGACCTCAACAGAAGCACCATCCAAAAGTCTTTTGAGTGGATGTCATGGTCTTCTTCCTGCAGATTTATAGCTTAACATTTGTTTGGGTATCCTGTGATCTTCCATTCGATGAACATGTTGCATCCATCTTGGCTTGTAATCAGAAATTTTGTTTTCTAAAGTTTCCATATGTAATTCTTCTAAGATGTCTTCATTTTTTGTGATCTTATAGTATGTATTCTGCAGTCCTACAACGGTATCTCATTTCAGCAGATCTAAGTCTCTGTATAGAGCCTATCCTTCTGTTTATATGTCCATACAAATGTACCTACAAAAGAGTTTGAAGAGTCAGTGTTCTACACATTTATAGTCCTGAATGTTTTTTGACTAACTGTGGCTTGAGGATAGAATTTATTAACCCTAAAATCTATAAAAAATTTGATATTTTTGCATTTACACCCTTTTGATCTTCATATGAAATATTGCATCCTAGATGTGTAAAATTATTCACTTGCTCTAAAATATTATGTCAAGTACAATTTTACTTCTGACAGGATCTACATCTTGAAATGCCTTAATTTTTTTCTGTAGATATTTTCAATCCATATTCTTCTGTAATTTTTTTTATGTTCAACTCAAGAACGCCCAGTTAAAACAACATAAATTGTTTAAATGAATAACGTAAGAAATCTTAGAATCACCAAAGTTAAATTTGAAAAAGATCATCAAGAAAATGGACTACACAAACAAAGTTGTATAAAGATGTAAGAATAAGTGCGAAGACTCAAAAATACTGAAATGGAAAAGACACACACGGAGAATGGAAAGTGAAATTAATACATGTATGGGAGATGCATTCGAGAAGACAAGAGAGATATTTGTTTTTGTTTCGACGTGGTAGACCGTGGAATGTGAAACCTGGACATTAACGAAGGCAGATAGTAAAACATTAGAGGCTGCTGAAATGAAGATGTTGAGAGTAATAGCAGGATACCAAAGGACCGATAAAAAGAAAAACGAAGATATAAGAACAGAACTTAATATATTTAATCTCTGTGAAAGAATAAAATATTATCAAAATGCTTATCTTCAGCACGTATTACGAATGAATGAACAGCGCATACCAAGAAGAATGTATAATTATAAACCAAAAAGGAGAAGAATGTTGGGAAGACCATTGAAGAGATGGAAGGACCAATTCGACCTACAATGAGATCAAAAACAGGTCATTGGGCTTAATCCTTGTTGTTTTTGATGATGATGATGTGGTAGACCATAGATTTACATTGACTATTTAACTCATGCCCCAAATGGGAGTCAATGACCAATCACGTTTCAATGATTTCTGTTTTACAACCAATCAGAGTCGTGTTTCACCAAATATTTATCAGTGTTATAATTACCATATTAAAGAAAGCTCCTCCTTACAATATTGCGTTCCTTTGGCAATAAATAGTATGATCTGGTTGCAGTGATAAACAAAAGAAGCAGTAGAAGCGTACCTATCGTTTCTCATTTGTTTTCAAACATCGCCGTTTACATTAAATATATAAATATTTTAAAATAACTATAGTTAAATAATGATTTGTGAGTAAACAGCTTAATTTTATTCGTTAAATAGTCCTAACAAATGCCACTCTTGATTTCCAAATTCTCTAGATAAATTCACTCCTCACTTCGTGAGTCGTGAATTTATCGATAATTTGGAAATCACTCGTGGCATTACTTATGACAAGCATCACATTCCGCTGGAAGAAACCAAGAATAAGCGCCAGTAGAGTCCCAATGTGCGGTATGAAGCAGTTTAATTTTCAATATAATTTAATATCATTTGTAACATAGAAATAATGAACTTTTTGCGCGATAGTGTGTTTTGTCGTACTTACAGCAATGGCGACCATGATTGAAAGTTCAGCTTCCTACATCTCGGGGTTGCGAACCTAAATAACTATATTGTAATATTACATATTACAACCCATATGTGGGAAGTAAAACCACTGTCCTCTATGTATACACGCACAATGTATATACAAAAATATATCCAAAAAGTAGTGTTAATATACATTATACGAAACAAATCACAGCATTTTAAATGAACTGAACTTTATTTGAAACAATATAAAACAATAAATACGTTCTTGCCACCATTTTATCACTGATTGGTGTTAGGGCCTGCTGTAGTCTCAACTAGTAAACATTGCCCACACTGTTAACATTAGTTCGTTGTTTATAATGAACGCAAATATTTCCAACAAAGGTGTTATTATTTAACTAATACTTACTATTTTGAAAACACCATCGCGCAAAAAAATAATGTACAATGCACGTTTGTGAAGTGTTAACAGGATCTCGGGAATTGGAAACCTTGCTATCGATCGGTTTTTTAAACATTTTCTCGCTTCTGTAAAAACCACTTCCCAACCTCGCATCGTAATATTCTATTACCTTGTTTGCATGCAATATGCATGAGCCGGAATATACAAGCTATGAATTTTAATGAATGACAAATGTGGCCAATTTTAATTATACGACTATTCATTAGGAGTTGTCCCCTCTCGGTAATTCAAACTCTGTGTAACGCGCTTAATTTGTGACGTCACTGTATCGGTCGTAGCGGTCAAGTTGCGGAGTGATCCAAAATCAATATAATGTATTCAGAACGATGGCGATGGTGTTTGGTTTGTTGAAGTTGTTTAAAAATTAATAACCACCTGTGAGAGCTGGTTGTGGCCTGCGAAATAATGACCTGCAAGTTTGAATTACTAACATATTGATTCTACATACCTACTCTCATACAGATATAACATTTAAATGATTATTTATTTAATTTTGACCCCAAACTTTGTACGAGTGAATTTGTGTTATATACATCGAATCATTACAACATAAAAAACATTGGTAAAATAAATGCATTTATAAACAAACTTTATACCTGCCCGCAGGTTTGAACCTGGATGCAAATTGAATAATGATAAATATAATAATAATAATAATATAATAATAATAATAATAATAATAATAATAATAATAATAATAATAATAATAATAATAATAATAATAATAATAATAATAATAATAATAATAATGCTTAATTTTAGCGGGCAGAGTTAAGGCCATAATGCTTACTCTTCCATTCAATCAGCGAATAGTATAATTATACAAAAATTACATACTTATTACAATTTTAAGATATTATTAAAATACAGACTAAACAAGATACAAAGATGATTTGATCTAATACTAGCAAATACTTACAAGAACATGGAATATAATAAAATTAAAATTATATAAAATAAATTAAGTAGCTTCCTAGATGATTATTTATAGAATGGTATATATATAGTTGTTACGCAGTTAATGTTTTCATTGTGTCGAACTTAAGATATCAGTTAATTTGTATTGAAATAATGATAGCGATTGACGGTCCCTGACATGACTGGGAAGTGAGTTCCATGCTATAGTTATATATATTGTGTAAGATTCAGAGTATATACATGTCCTGTGCTTTGGTACCACAAAAGTAAAGAAGAATCTTGTGGTCTTGTTCCTAAAGTGTGATAGATAGATAGATGGAAAGCTCTGCGGCCATCACTTAAGTGTTGGCGGTGAGCGATCCATTTTGGTCCTCCTTAATAGGTAGAACCCCGGGTTCCTGTAAAATACATTAGCCCCGGTTTAAATTTTGAATTCAAATTTGAAGTTAATTAGCAGAGTGAAGTCGGAAGCGGACCTTTTGGGGTTCTATTCCAGCATTTGCTCTTTGGATTGAGGGAAACCGCTTAAAACCTCAATCGGAATAGTCGATCACGCGGGATCTTGCCAAGTTTGGCTTTCGGATGACTCTACATTGGGAGGGCATCCAGGCTTCTCTTTATTTAAATATAATGTGCGTACATTTCAGATTATTACAATTATTCATACAATTATGATAACGTGCATTTTTAATTTTTTTTTTAATCTTCAGTTGTTGTTGCTGTTCTATTTGTAGTTGTCAGGTGATGTCAATTTCTCTGGAACTGGTGGGATGAACCTGTAGCAGTAATATTAGTTATTAGTTTTTAATTTGTTGTATTTATATATTTTATTAATGCACATTATATACCTTGTTGTAATTATAATTGAATATTGTGTAATGTGTTTCTCTCTCTCTCTCTCTCTCTCTCTGTGTGTGTGTGTGTGTGTGTGTGTGTGTGTGTGTGTGTGTGTGTGTGTGTGTGTGCGCGCGCGCGCGCCCTATCAGCTTTCACCGATCAAGTGTTGTCCAGGATCCATTTTTGGATGCTTGTGTTTGTTATTGGCTGTTTCATGAAGAGCCAATAAATTTTGAAAATGTGTTGTTAAATATCATTGAAGAGTATTGAGATAATAGTTTTCTTTGGATATGAAGTAAGTCCCTGTGATAGAACTTACATAAGGAAATATAAGCTCGAGGCTGAAATAAAAGTCCAATTAGTAGGCTACAGTTGTTTGCCCTTTCGCGTCTAGAATTGAATTCCTTTACATGATATATCAGGTGTTAAACAGCGTCGTTAAATTAGTTACTAACTAACTAACCCATTGGCATTATCGAACCCATAGTTTCATGGCCGGGGGGTATAAGACTCTCCAGACATTCTTCTCCTTCGCTAATAATTTCGAATCATCCCATGTATAATTTACGTCCATTAAATCTCGGTTAATGATATACTCCTACCTCATAATTATTGGCTTACCTACTAGGCGCTTTCCCTATATTTTTTCTTCAAGGAGTTTGCATGCCCGTCTTTCATTCTACATTCACTATAGAATGTCATATAGAAAGAATGGAGGACAACCGACTTGCAAAAAGAGCTAAAGAAGATAGACGGAAGAAGAACAAGAGGACGACCAGTCAAGAGATGGATAGACAAGGGATGCACATCCAATACGCCTTCCTCCGGGGAGTAATTTGGAAAAAGAAAACATGATGAAAATCCTACGAATTAAGAGGAATAAGAAGAAGAAACTATTTCAACATTAGTTGTGAAATCATTTGTCCGCTTCTTACAAATGGTCACCTATCCTTGTCAGATCACAATACATCTCATCTAATAGTTTCTTACCTCATGGATAATTGTTGAAGATTATTCTGTTAAACGTGTGTTGTTTTAATGAATTACACTGGTCAACAGTGGTTTTGTTGCCCTTGATATAATGTTAATTTCGGATATATTTATGCTCACAATTCATGAAACTATAAATGATTTTGGAAGATTTGCTCTGTTTTTTAATCTTTATTTTCATTTTACACTACAGAAATCGGAAAATATGAAAAAATATAGCATATATATTTATAATGTCAATTGTTTTTTGACAAATTAGTATACACCGACGTAAATAGAAAGGAAAATATCGAAAACCCATGTTATAGTTTACTTCAGTGAAACGCCTTTTATAAGATTTTCTTATATAATTTTCAGGGGACAATCTTTTTTAAAGACCAGCAGTAATCTGCAATCATGTGACGGTCCCATCTACCCTGATACCTTTCCTCCATTACCTTTAGATCCTAGTGAAAGCGTACTCCCTGTTCGTCGTTATAATTTCCTAAATTATCCGGAAATCTATACAGGTGACTGTGGAGAATGTGTGTCTTTATACTCATATTTGTTCCCAGAATCTTGAAGCTTGTCAACATGTTTTGCACAATTTCTTTATAATTTGGTTATAATTTGGTACTTTCTAGTTACCTAGGAAATTTTCTACTACCAGTACAAAACCCTTCCACGCTTTACTTTCCGGACAGTCATAACTTTGATTAAATTTGCATCTTCCATCAATTGCCGAATTTGAGGACCTTCAAATATTCCGCCTTTTAACTTTTACACACTGAGCTTAAGAAATGTTCTACAAATGTATTTGAAACACAGAGTAGTTTTATCACATCCAGATGCACGTCTTGAGTACTTTAATTTTGTCAAATAACTGAGATTACGGCCAATGTGCGGAGTGAGGGGTGTGAGAATGGGGATCACGTGATGTTTGTATACGCGAAACAAATGCGCAGAAATCATATCATGACTGGAAACATAAATTTTAATAGTAACAAGATGTTTACTGTTTAAGATATAAGATACGCAAAAATCATAAAAACTGGAGCACATTCAGCACTTTCATGAATATATTCGTACACTGTGCACTTGAGAACATATAAATTCGCTGAGATATCCAGGGCAACGAAAAAAAAAACAAATTTTATGTAGAGCTGTGTTATGTCTCCAAAGCATCCCAATTTTCTATTGTTCATTTTTTGTAACAGACTCATGATTCTTAATTATCTGAAATGTATTATTCTCCAGCTATCGTTTTCTTTAAGAGAAAACAGATTTTTGTCTTAAATATATTTTCAAAACGATAAGAAATCTTTCTTCATGAGACATAACCCGAAATAAATTAATGTATATTTGTGTTTCCGCAAGAATTAAACGTTAGCTCGTTTCAGCAAATTCTAAAGGGGAAAAAAAAGCTGTTGAAGCTCTTTTTATTAACATTTTTTTTTAAATTTAGTTACCTGATCCTATCTACTAGAAACCGAAAATTATCATGACCAAAATTTATGTATGTGTGTGTGTGTGTCCATTCGACCTTTATCACATAAATTTTTTCATAGAAATCGAATTTAGTATATAGCAATTTATCATAAAGGATAAAAAGTAGAATATTAATAATTAATGAAACCAAAACAAAATATATGAAAATACCTGCATATAACCAAATATATTTCTAGAAACTGGAGAATGTTTATTCGTTAAAATATTTTGGAGTATATTTAAATACACATATTTTTAATTTTTTTATTATTTAGGAATATTCCACAATAGAGTGTTTGTCCTTCAACCCAAAGTGATTTGACGGCCAGATGATCCTGTCTAAAGCATCTTCTTCCCTCTAATCTCTAGCTTCCATACTTGTCTTCACTCCATCCATTCATCGTTCTCTAGGCCTGCCTCTTCCACTTCTTCCATTAGCTTTCTAATTATGGATCTTCTTTGGTATTCTCTCTTCCTCCATTCTTATGAGGTGTCCATACCATTTCAAACGATTTTCTTCTATTTTTTCGACTTGCACAATTTCCCTTATTGTGCTGTTTTTGACCTTATCCCTTCTTCAAATTCCTGTCGATCGTCTCCAAAAATCCATTTCTACTGCTAACAGCTGTCCAGGTTTCGGACCCATATAATAAAATGCGTTGTAACAGAAGTTGATATATTTTTTTTCGTTCTGTATATTATATTTCTATTTGAAAACACTGAAGCACCCAGTGCTTTGAAATAAATCGAATTAAAAATTTAATTAATCTCTAGGCTTGTGGAAGTAAAAAATCTTACTTTGCAAATATAAAGGCGATTAAATCTCCCATTCAAACCAGAGCAACTAGGATCAAATTATATAAAACACGGGTGAGTAGTGTTGCAACAAATATAGCTGAGATATTGACATTATCAAAAAACAATTGGTTGAAGGTATTTGAGAGAAAAATCAATATAAGATATGTGGATCAGTGTATGTGGCTGGAATGAAGAGAAAAATAAATAATCAACAAATAGAATATTTTAGTAAAATACAGGATATTGTAACATTTATAATTGTTTTTACACTCAATATGCAAGGATATGTTCATGAAAGGAATGAAATAAAATAGAAGAAGAGGTAAACTAGGAAAGAATCATGAAAAAAGGTGAGTGGAAAAGAATTGTGAAGAAATGCAAAAGGCCAGCCTGGGTTGTAGAATGAGAAAGAAAACGAAGAAGATGCAGAAAGTTAATATCGGATTTTATTGGAGTTGTATCAAGTATGTGGTAACATTTTACGGATAGAAGTTTGTGAGAGTCTGTGCTAACGTTTTGCTTTGTAGAGAAATTAATTTCCTGCATTCTTTGATATAGGGGTAATCTTCAAAGAAGTCAGCTTCAGGCGGTTTTATGGAATGTGGCAATATGTGCTATAAAACCACGTCATGTGTCGTAAAACTTACTGCATCATTTTTTTGACATTGAGCCCTAGTAATATCACATTAATATTAACGCAAGGATTAATAAATCTCTGACATATTATTGTTATTGTTCTTCTGCTGTATTCAGCAAAAGATGTGTTGCATGTAATTCGGTATATGGATAGACCTGATTTCCGATGGTAAGCTATACACGCATCTCTACTTCGCCCCGGTTAATGACGTTTGCGCTCAATGATAAACAATCAAAACACCTGTAGGTTCCATATTATTTCATAATTGGGGGTATTAAGTCCCATTTTAAATACCTGGGTTATGAAATCTCCTATTTTAAAAATAAAGATCTATTTAACAAACTTAATACATTTAATTTACAATCAAAAGGATATTTAAAAGTACAAGAAAAGAAACAAAACTAAAATTTTATAAAGTAGTGGCAGTCCCCTTACTATTGTATGGTAGTGAATTTTGGGTTTTAACTAAAAGAGAAGAGAAGATCATAGAAGCAGCTTAAATGAGATTTCTGAGAAGTGTGGTTGGTGCAAATTTCTAGATAAGAGAAGAAGTGAAGGTATTAGAAATGAGCTAAATATCTTTAAACTCTTAGATAGAATAAAAGAATGTAGAAAACATGGAAAGAACATGTTCAAAGAATGGAAGATGATTGCATTCCCAAAATAATTTTGGGTAATTTTAAGTATAATTATTATACTTAAATACAAACCAAAAGGACGCAGGAATGTTGGTAGACCGAAGAAGAGATGGATCCAACATTTGAATGAGAATCTATGAGACCGAAACAAGCCACATGGGCTTAATCCGTGATTGTTGATGATGATGATGAAATCCCAAATTCCACTTCGTGATTTTAGCATTATTGTTGGTTTCTTTCTAGATGAATATATAGAAAGATACCAAAAAGAATGGAAAATGATCTGAGAAAAATTGAAATAAATATTCATCCAAAATTGGCGTTCTAATATACTCCAATTTCACATAGGGACCAAGGAAGACCAAATCATTGGTGGAAAGATCAAGCTAGACCATCGTCATTAGATTAATCGTCACAGGTCACAGTAATATAATGTATGATTCAAAACTATAAAATAGTCTCCTTAGCATAAGTTGTTTTATAATCTTGAAATCCAGAATGGGTTGAAGCAACGAGATTCACTATCTCCTCTACTATTTAATTTTGTACTAGAGCATGCCATTAAATCTTTAGAGAATGAGGAAGGCTTACAACTCAATGGTATTAATAAGCTCTTAGTTTATCCTGATGATGTAGTACTATTGGTCGATAGCGAGCAGATACTAAAGGCCAACACGCACACACTATTGGGTAACACAAAGAAAAATAGGACTGGAAGTAAATATCAATAAAACTAAATATATGGTCACACGTAGAAATACATTATATTATGGAAATGGACAGCTAATGACAAATGAGGGAAATTTTGAGGAAGTGGCTGAATTGAAATACCTAGGAACCGATTGAGGGTCTTTCCACTTTTCAGCGGTTGCCCTTTTACCAGCCGGCTGCTGGCCCTTCACATCCACATGTGTCAATCACAGAGGTAGATGATCAACAGCCAGTGTAGGGGTGACATGTGGTTAGCATGTCGAGTCCCCCAGCCGTTATAGCTGGTTCCTCAACCTGGAGCCGCTACTTATTGTAGCTACCCAATTGCCTCACGATGCTGGGTGGGCACCGGTCCCATACTGGCCGAAATACCATGAGAACATTTCTTCCCCCATGGAGACTCGAACCAGCGCAAGTCCCGTAGCTCTGCGCCAAGGCTTCCTACCTTAACCGCTCGGCTACGGCGCGGGACTATATGTAATGTAATAGTACCTAGGGACAATAATTACAAATAGGAATGAGATGCACAAAGAAATTAAACATAGGCTAAATTCTGGAAATGCGTGCTATTATGCATTGCAGAGATTCTTGATGTTCCAACTCCTTTCAAAAAACGTTAAACTGAAAATATATAAAACTATTATTCTACCAGTTATATTATATGGGTGCGAAACATGGACTCTAGCTTTAAGGGAGGAAAGGAGATTACAAGTATTTGAGAATAAAGTACTTAGGAAACTTTTTGGACCAACGAGATATGAACACACAAGTGAATGGAGAAGACTACTTAACAATAAACTACATGTTCTTTATAGGAAGCCAGATATAATAAGAACAGTTAAGTCTCATAGACTGCGATGGGCAGGACATGTTGCACGTATGGGGAATGATAGGCTTGCATGGAAGCTTCTTGTAGGACAGCCAGAGGGAAAACACCCAGTTGGTAGACCAACAATCAGTTGGGAGAATAACATTTACTATGATTTGAGGGAAGTAGATTATACAGGGAATGATTTGGAAAGAATTAGCTCAGGATAGGGATGTATGGAGAGTTTATGTCCGCGCGGCCATGAACCTACGGGTTCGATAGTGCCAGTAAGTAAGTGAGTATAACTCTGTAGGCCTTTCGGGACTAGTCCCATTATCAGCAGAATGCATTAGGTCCGTACTTGTTGACCCTTGTTGAAGCATTGACTTGGTTGTGAGTATTTTGTATAGAGGATTGTGTGAACTTAAATCTTATTAAGAATCAGGTTGTTGTCGGTTCCTTTAGGATTTGCGATTTCTTCCTGTGTATTTATCGTCGTTGGAATGTTTCCTCTATGTAATATTGTGAGGGTGTTATCGATGTTATGCATATGGTGTCCAGCTTGAATTATATGTTTTGCGTAACTTGATTTTCCTCCATTATAAACAAAATCTCTAAAATGTTCTTTGAATCTAATGTTCAAGTTTCTGTTAGTTTTTCCAATGTAGACTTTATTACAGTTTGTACATGTTAATTTGTATACGCCTTTATTGTTGAAATAATGTTTTTTTTGATATTATTGTTTATTAGATTGTGTAATTTATTACCTGCTGTGTATGTAATATTTTACTAGTATCGTCACAGGTCACATGACCTAAAGAGTACTTTTCATGATGTTGAATTAAGTCCAAAATTCAAGTTCTCAAGAATTTAACGAGATACGTGTTGTACACTAATTCTAGGAGGACTCAATCATCTAGTGAATACATTTGGAGTAACACAGAATTTATTTTTCTGCTATGGAAAACATGAAAGCAGCTCACAACAACGTCAACCTGATAAACGAAAATGAACCCAATACATGCAACCCCCTCTACCAGATCTTCAGTGAAACACCAGTTTTGAATCCTGCCGATGAGGGACGAGTCCCGAAAGCGCTACAGTTAAATAATTAAATAAGTTGAGGAGACGGATCTTTCAGGTGAATATTCCATAATTTTATATTAATTTTGAATAATACCTCAACGGAACACATCATGAATCTTATAAAAGTTGAAGATAAACGTACTCGAAGAGATGGAAATCATGGAAGCAGCTCACAACAACGTCAGCCTGATAAACGAAAATGAACCCAATACAAGCAACCCCCTCTACCAGATCTTTAGTGAAACACCAGTTTTGAATCCTGCCGATGATGGGACAAGTCCCGAAAGCGCTACAGTTAAATAATTAAATAAGTTGAAGAGACGGATCTTTCAGGTGAATGTTCCATAATTTTATATTAATTTTGAATAATACCTCAACGGAACACATCATGAATCTTACAAAAGTTGAAGATAAACGTACTCGAAGAGATGGAAATCATGAGAGCAGCTCACAACAACGACAGCCTGATAAACGAAAATTAACCCAATACAAGCAACCCCCTCTACCAGATCTTTAGTGAAACACCAGTTTTGAATCCTGCCGATGATGGGACAAGTCCCGAAAGCGCTACAATTAAATAATTAAATAAGTTGAAGAGACGGATCTTTCAGGTGAATATTCCATAATTTTATATTAATTTTGAATAATACCTCAACGGAACACATCATGAATCTTATAAAAGTTGAAGATAAACGTACTCGAAGAGATGGAAATCATGAAAGCAGCTCACAACAACGACAGCCTGATAAACGAAAATGAACCCAATACAAGCAACCCCCTCTACCAGATCTTTAGTGAAACACCAGTTTTGAATCCTGCCGATGATGGGACAAGTCCCGAAAGCGCTACAGTTAAATAATTAAATAAGTTGAAGAGACGGATCTTTCAGGTGAATATTCCATAATTTTATATTAATTTTGAATAATACCTCAACGGAACACATCATGAATCTTATAAAAGTTGAAGATAAACGTACTCGAAGAGATGGAAATCATGAAAGCAGCTCACAACAACGTCAGCCTGATAAACGAAAATGAACCCAATACAAGCAACCCCCTCTACCAGATCTTTAGTGAAACACCAGTTTTGAATCCTGCCGATGATGGGACAAGTCCCGAAAGCGCTACAGTTAAATAATTAAATAAGTTGAAGAGACGGATCTTTCAGGTGAATATTCCATAATTCTACATTAATTTTGAATAATACCTCAACGGAACACATCATGAATCTTATAAAAGTTGAAGATAAACGTATTCGAAGAGATGGAAATCATGAAAGCAGCTCACAACAACGTCAGCCTGATAAACGAAAATGAACCCAATACAAGCAACCCCCTCTACCAGATCTTTAGTGAAACACCAGTTTTGAATCCTGCCGATGATGGGACAAGTCCCGAAAGCGCTACAGTTAAATAATTAAATAAGTTGAAGAGACGGATCTTTCAGGTGAATATTCCATAATTCTACATTAATTTTGAATAATACCTCAACGGAACACATCATGAATCTTATAAAAGTTGAAGATAAATGTACTCGAAGAGATGGAAATCATGAAAGCAGCTCACAATAACGTCAGCCTGATAAACGAAAATGAACCCAATACATGCTACCCCCTCTACCAGATCTTCAGCGAAACACCAGTTTTGAATCCTGCCGATGATGGGACAAGTCCCGAAAGCGCTACAGTTAAATAATTAAATAAGTTGAGGAGACGGACCTTTCAGGTGAATATCCCATAATTTTATATTAATTTTGTAAAGTTACTGTCAAATACACAAATCGTCACATCTATGATGTTAGTGTAAGCAGAACTGAAAAACTATAGAGTAACTCATCATTTCCAGTGCATGTGACTGTTTATTGTAATGAACTAAAACTACCTACAGTACCTCCGACTTTAAGGTATAATTTATTCCCTTTTCAGTAGTACGCTTTCTTCGCTGTGATGACGAAATGTGAATATCTCCAATGTATGGGAGCTTTGAAGACGAAATACATAAATAAAAGTAAAATATAACGATTTAGAATATTGGAGGCGTCAATTATAACCGAAAATATTTCAAAATTCAAATTGTGAATGATTGGCATGCTACAAGTTAATGGTAAATCCAAAAAATTGGATTAACTAGGATACATTTCTGGATAAAACGCGGAAATAAGAACAACAGTCATCCGTGAATAAAAAGAAATATGTTACAAGAATGTAATAACATTAATACTTAATATTTATAAATAACCTAATTAATGGATAATGAAATTGTATTATTATTTAATTGCAATATTATTGTTTTCTCTTTTTGTTTTACGCCATATTATTACCAAACATTGTTGTATTTATACTGCTTTGCTGCCCCTTCGACGGATATTTGTAAATAACATTGTAGGAAGGTTGAGGGTTCGAGTTCCGATGAGGTCAGGATTTTTAAACTGACCCAAACCTTCTGGCGGCACTATGGCCCTAGGGTCGACTCAGCCTCTAACGGAAATGACAACCAGACGCTTGTTCTGGGGGTAAAGGCGGCAGGGCTGACAACTCGGCTGACATCAACTACCGATTGTCTAGAAAAGTGGGAGCCTTAACCTACCACTACCCGAAGGGCCCTCCCGAGAGCTATAGTGGGATCACTTTACACTTTACTATGTATCTTACTTTTAGTTTAATAAAGTCCGACTACTACTAATGTGTAGCGAATAAAGCAAATTTTGGGTTGTACATAGGACAGCTTGATTATATACTTATTTACATATTTAATCAATTAAGGTTATATATCGATATACATATTGTGCCGTAATGACCTCGATTTTCCTTCTAGGTTAGTTAGCCGTAATAAACAG
This sequence comes from Diploptera punctata, assembly GCA_030220185.1. Lineage (NCBI taxonomy): Eukaryota > Metazoa > Arthropoda > Insecta > Blattodea > Blaberidae > Diploptera > Diploptera punctata. Next base: position 1,265,412 of record JASPKZ010010698.1, read on the forward strand.
AATGTTTTTTATTTTAATTTCACTAAACACTTTATAAAATGCTTCAATTATGAACAAACTTCTATTCACAATTACAATTCTCGAAATAATCTTATTTTAATTCTTATTTCAGTTAGAACACTTTTACACTCACTGATAAATCAATTCTCCACAACTTTACGTCACACTGTTCGCCAGAAAACTAGCTACCGCAAAATTAACTGCGGTCTCATTGCCTCCGCTCTTATATAAGCGGGAGAAAAGCTCTAGAAACAGGTTCGAGTAACTTCGAAGCCCAGAAGCCTCTGGCTTCCGATCTTCCTCCAGGGGAAGGGAGATACTGGTACAACCATCTGGTAACACACTCCAGACACTTCGCTAGCTGTGCGGGTCATATAACTCGCCATAAGTGACTCGCCCGCGCAATTCAAATGTCGCTATGTGACATGCAACAATATTTAACAATATGATATTACATATAAACAAGTCTATATTAATGATTATTGTTTGTTTAATAAGAACATTGACGTATCTTCCGCAAACAATGCGCAGTTGAATCTTTCAAAATACGCACTGTATCTTTCAGATAGAAGAGGTTCACTTAAACCCTGCGCTCACAGCAGAATTCCAAGTCTAATAAAGAAATACGTGAATAAAAAGCATATGGTTACAAATTAGACAATAAAAATCTAAAATATAAAAATGTTTGTTTGTTAGTACTTTATGCGCGGCCATATCGTTAATCTGTTTGTGGTAGGGCTTTTTGCAAAATGTTCAGGTGATTCCTGGGATGAACATAGGTTATAAGAGTTGTTATATTCAACTCCTACACCCTTAAAATCGCCCTTTGTAGTGGAAAACGTGAAAAAAGTTGCTCTTCGGACGCTTAAATGGCTTACGTGGCTAAACCATAACAAATACACAAAATTAATGTACACGGAATTGAATATCTCAAAACGCTCTACAAAAAAATCCACGACAGCATATGTTTATCTGTTATGGATAACTCACAACAACCATTTTTCTTTTTCGTTGATGCCAAGAAGATTGAGGCAAGTACAGTAGGTAGATTCCTGTGCAAGCATAGCAGCACATGCCGGATATTCTTTTACGGATAACTTACAATAACGAATTTTGCCTTTTAGCTAATTTTTGCCAAGAAGATCGAGGTAAGTAGATTCCCGGAAACACCGGGTAATCAGCACGGGGAATCTTAAAATAATTACGATATATATTTATAGTAGTTTTTCATTTTACTTATTCAACTAATCATAAGAAATACATTAATTTTCGTCTTACAGCTCATTTATGCCGGATAACGCCGGGTAAATAGCACGGGGTATCTAAAAATAATTACGATATAAATGTTCCCCTCACTTATATAACTAAACATAAAACACATTAATTTTCGTATTTCAGCTCATTTATGTCGAGAATATCGCGATAAGTATATTACCGGGCAACACTGGGTAATCAGCACGGGGTATCTAAAATATATACATTTATAATTATTTTTCCTTTTACTTATTCAATTGAACATAAATAATAATAATAATAATAATAATAATAATAATAGCTTTATTTTACCTGGCAGAGTTAAGGCCTTAAGGCCTTGTCTACCACTCAACCAGGTTTAAAAAAATACAAAAAAAAGTCTTAAATCTAAATTACAATATATATATATAAACGATTACAAGTTATGAGTACAATATAATTAATATTTATAATGTATTTTGATTTACTCTAAATTTAACGAATTCAATATATAATATGTACAAGATATATAAAAAAAACGAGGAAAAGATTAATGACATAGTATAAAATTAAATAAATAGAGAAAAATTAATTATTAGACAACAGGTAACTGTATAAGCGTGACTTAAAGGTGCCAAGTGTGCGGCAACCCCTGATATCTTGAGGAAGGAGATTCCAGGAGCGGGCAGAGGCTACTGTGAAGGAAGTAGAATAGGAGGAAGTGCTATGAAGAGGAATTGTTAGCAGACTGCTATATTGTGACCTAGTGTCAATATTGTGGTAGGAGGATAACTTCTCAAATCTGGACGCCAGGTAAGTAGGAATGTAGTAATTCAGAAGCTTGAAAAGTAGCGAAAGAGAGTGCAATTTACGTCTGTCAGTAAGACGGAGCCAAGAGAGGTTATTAAAGTGTTCGGAAATATGGTCATAACGGCGGATATTGAAAATGAATCGAATGCAAGCATTATGAACACGCTGCAGTCTCTGCGACAAGGCATAGTTTAGATCATTATATATATAAAAGCACATTAATGTTCATTTATTTAGGCGTAGCAGCGCACGCCGAGTATTAGCTACTGTTATATACAAAGCATAATTTTCAGGGTAAGACGCTTGGCTGAATTAGGTCCAACGTTATTTCTTCATAATATATCTTCTCTCCTGTGAGAAAGGAACTAAATTTACTTATAAAAAAGAACGGGTTTCTTTTGACTGAACCTCGTACAATATGGCTACCAACATCAAACAGAATTCTCAATGTTTAAACTTTGATATCAAGTATCCGGTATTGGAATTGTATTGGAGAAAGTGATTGATTTTCGTACCTTTCAGATAAATTCCTTTGTTATTTTAAAAGGAATGTAGTCCAATTTGTTTGCATTTATACACATTACAAAAGCGAATACCGCGATGAAGTTTAAAATCACAATACACATCCCAAACATAAAAATTAGGAAAACACCAAAGATTTACAATAATAATATACAGTACATCGGAAATTATTTATCCTCACAGGAATATTACAATTCATACAACGAGTTTTTCTATCTTAATAATTATACATTATAGGAAAGAAAATAGTACAGTGTTATGGCCATGTCAAAACATTGCCATAACAAAGTTTGCCTAAAATTGTTATGGAATTGGGTCCCAATAAAAAGAAGGAAGAGACAAAGACCAAATAAAACTTGGATAGGTGTACAAGCGGCTATGAATATCAGAGGATTCGAGGAAGATCAATGTATGGACAGAGAGGAATGGCGTTTGTTTTCCGGTAGGCGTCGGCAGCTGTCATGGTATCTGATGATGAAGATAATAATAATAATAATAATAATAATAATAATAATAATAATAATAATAATAATAATAATAGTTTTGTATTTAGGAATATTCCACAATACAGTGTTTCTCCTTCAACTCAAAGTGATTTGTCGCCAGAGGTTCCTGTCTAAAGCATCTTCTTCCCTCAAATCTCTAGGTTCCATACTTCTCTTCACTCCATCCATCCATCGTTTTCTAGGCCTGCCTCTTCCATGTCTTCCATTAGCTTTCCAATTAAGGACCTTCGTTGGTATCCACTCTTGTTCCATTCTTATGAGGTGTCCATACCATTTCAAACGTTTTTCTTCTATTTTTCCTAATATGTTTTTTCAACTTGCATAATTTCCCTTATTGTGCTGATTCTGACCTAATCCCTTCTTGAAATTCTATAATATTCTCGAAAATAATAATAATAATAATAATAATAATAATAATAATAATAATAATAATAATAATAATAATATAACGTTAATCAGTTTAATCCAGCTCCGCTCGTCCAGGGACGCTAACCTTAAAATGTGGGTTACAATTCCCCCAATAAGAGGAGAGAACACCAGAAATGCCGTAAGAAAACCTGGTGGTATTAAATAACATCAATAACAAGAAAGACAGTAATAATAATAATAATAGTAATAATAATAATAATAATAATAATAATAATAATAATAATAATAATAATAATAATAGCCCTCATTATCAAGTAAAATATGTTTTAGGCCACGTGGCTTTTAACGCTAAATTTAACGAAGGTGGTCTCGATATTTCCACAGATGTTTTGGTCTTCCTTGGTCCCATGTTCAGTTGTATTATATTGGAATGTCAATTTTAGAAGTCAATTTCTTTCTTTCTTGTTAGTATCTAATAATAATGATATTATTAATAATATTATTAAAAATAATATCTAACTAACTCATTGGCACTATCGAAGCCATAGGTTCATGGCCGCGCGGTCATAAGCTCTCCATATATTCCTATCCTGAGCTAATGTTTTCCAATCATTCACTGTATAAGTTAATAATAATAATAATAACAATAGTAAGACTAATAATAATAACATATTAATAGTAATAATTAGAGCTAGGAAGTTTAGGTGCTGCACTTATTTTTGTTACAGTAATGTTCAAATTAGCTAGTATTGCAAAGAAAACATTAAATAAATGTCCCTCACTGTGTTTTAGTTGCACCTTTTTGCACCTGTATTCAATGCTAGCACCTTTTTGCACCTTTTCTTTAATGGAAGCACATTTTGCACCTTTTTTGTCTCCTTTGGAACATTTTATTACCAAAATAATATATATATTACATTTATTCAAATACGATTTCAAGGGTTGGTAACGATATGTGGTATCAGTCCACATCACATTACTTCCACTTCAGTGCAATCCCGTTAGGCTCTTCCTTTTAAATTAGTTTGCGCCTTATTGCAGCACAGTTATGCGAAAGCTATTGTTCAAGCAAAGAAAGTTGTTGAGTGCGTGAATAAATGTTTCAGTTGAAAATAATATTTGACTAATGCGGTCTGCTATTTTCCTGAGTTACCAGTATACAGTATGCCGAAACCGAAAGTGAACTCCTATAAACTACGTGATATTGTTAAAACGTTGAGTGCAGATGGAATTCAGAGTGACGGATCTGTTATCAGGTGCATTCTTTGTGATATTTCAATAACAATTGATGAAAAACATCAATGCATTCGTGTTACGCAGCATATAAGTAGTGCAAAACATGTGAAAAAATAAGGAACGACGAAGCAGTAAAGGTGTAGTGCGACAACAGTTTATTGGCGAGGCATTGGCTTCATCAAGTTCAATAAATAAAAATTAATTTTTTAATGATACAGCAAATATATTTGTGGCATGTGTTATTCCTCTTTCCAAGCTTTACAACCCTATTATGAAAGCACATTTGGAGTAATATACTGGGAAGTCTGTCCCAGATGAGAGTACCTTACGAAAATCATACCTTCAACCTCTGCATGAAGAAAAATTAAAACAGATCAGGCAAGTAGTAGGTGAAAATCCAGTATATTTCGTATTAGATGAAACCACTGATAGACAGTTGACATATGTTCTAAATATTTTAGTAGCACCTCTAAATGGAAAGCAAGTGAAACCCATGTTGTTGAAAACCTATTTTCTTTAATATAAGATAACATGCGTGAATTGTGTGTCGTTAGTTACTTGTAGTAATTGGTTTTGGTAATCTTTAATGATTATTTACATGGGAAATTTGCAAATTTTATATAGAAAATTGCACCTTTTTTGCACCTTTTCTGCTAAATTAAAGCACCTTTTTGCACTTTTTTCACCAAAATGTTTCACCTAAAATTCATAGCTCTAGTAATAATAATAAATATTATATTGTGATTATTATTATTATTACATAATAAAAGAATAGGAATAGAATAAAACATGAACTGGCTTATATTGGGAGAGTCCACTCAACCGGTAAAAAAAATGCGTTCATAAAAATTACACATCATAACAATTTAAAATAATTGAGCCTGATTGTTGCAAATACACATTTACTAATTGAACCGAAATTGCAGGGTCGTGTTGTCTTGAAGGTGAATTTGCGTTAATTTGATCACTCAACTCGATACTTCTTGCACAATTTTGTGTGTAAAAAATATGAATGTGATCCACAAATTAAAAACCTCACCGGCTAGATCGTGTAGGGCCCTAGAGCATGTGTCATATAGAAATTCCTACATTTGGGACCTAAAAACTAAGGAAAAGAAGACCAAAACTAAAAAAAAATACTATATTTAGGGACACTGAATTATCAAATGTTGTAAAATATTGTGCAGAAGCAGATTATAAAATAAGATATTAGGATAGTTACCAGCGTGACCATTAGTGATGTCTCCACCACCAGCCGTCTTGGTTCGAGATTGAACAATTTGCAACAGAGCCGGCTATCAATATCGGGCATGCTAGCTGTTATCACTTGAGTTAGCGAGTTGAGAAACATGAAGTGGGTTGAATCAAAGCAGCCGTGTTGTGAAGTGAATGCAGATTGACAGGTTAATGAGTGTGTCGCTTGTGTGACACGAAACAAACACTGCTGATTAATTACAACATGTTTCTACACATGTCAACTCTGTCTCGTTCAGCAGCCAAACTCAATCTCCTGGCTAACTTATTCAGCTTATTTCTGCCCCTCAGATTGTTAACAAGATATTAATGATATTCGATCAAATAAAATGGTTATTACAATTATACTCGTATTTGAATTAATCATCACAACTTATCACTCAATAAAATAAATTAACATACTCGCTTCAGGTTTAAATGTTCAATGCATGTGTCCAGAAACCGGATTTAAGTTACCATAAGTTATATTGTCTGTTTTCAGATATTCAAAACAAACAAAAGATAACGATACTTGAGATCTCAATAAGGGTGAAGGCGAAAACACAATCCTCTACTGTCCATAAATTTTAACAAAAGATTACCCTGCTAAGGGATCTACAAAATATTGTAAACTATATAACAACAGAGTTAAGCGAGTGTACTTCGTCTTCTAATTTGAAGGCCATTTAACTGCCGGCGAGTCTACCTCGTCTTTTGAAGAGAAAGGTTATTTCGTTCATAATAAAACAGACTCTCAATAAAACTTGCAACTCATGTTTAGCCTTACATCATCCGGAGTAATTTTAAAAGAATAAATGTAATTCAAAATGTAACATTAATAACCGAAGATAATGGAATGAACACTATAAGAGGCTAAATTCAGATAAATTGCTGAGGATTTTCCAATTATATGAAGGTGATAAACTACAGAGATAAATAAAATATATACACATTACATAAATATAAAATTGCAAAATGTAAATATTTACGACCGTTCTAATATAACACATAATATTGTTTGTGTGGTGAAGATGGCTTCTGCTACTATATGAGGTGAAAAGTGACGTTGATATATCAATTGACTTTTTTTTATAAATTAAAGGGTATAGATAAAATAAAAAGCTTTTAAATAGCCTTACAATGAAGGATATTCTTTGGTATTCTCTCTTCTCCCATTCTTATGAAGTGTCCATATCATTTCAAACGTTTTTCTAACATTTTTCCTAATATGTTTTTTCAACTTGCATAATTTCTCTTATTGTGCTGTTTGTGACCTTTTTCCTTCTTGAAATTCTTGTCGATCGTCACCAAAAATCCATTTTTACTGCTAACAGCTTGTTTTCTACTTACTCTCCAGGTTTCGGACCCATATAATAAAATGCATTGTAACAGAACTTGAAATATACTTTTATTCGTTATATATATTATATTTCTATTCCAAAGCACTGAATTCAACATACCAATGATTCTTCTTCCATCAGTTATTCTTCTTTCAATTGCTGTAGTTGAATTCTCACTTTTATCTAAAACAGATCCTAAATGTTTAACAATTTTAACATTACGTATTCTTCCTGAATTAAATTTTAACTCATCTGTTGTATCCAGTGAAATTCTGTTTTATTGTAATTTATCTGTAGTCCCCATTTTTTGTGTTCTATCTCTAATTTCCTTAACATCAAAGATGCATCATCTGGATCCTGAGAAATCACCACCTGATCATCTACGAATAGTAAATGGTGGGGGTAATAATTATCTTCTATTTGAATTCCCATATATTTGCAGTGTCTTGACCAATTCTTCATAGAATTATCAATATTATATTTTGAACAACCTTGGTGCTGATAACCAAATCCTTGTAGTAGACGTTTTGATGTTTGGGATTTTTCTGAAAGTCTGTTTCCCAATCTTAATTTGGCATTTGTTCTCTGAGAATAATGATCTTGTAATACTATTCGTTTTGACATTTATGTTCGCCTCTTATAGGGCTTTGCAGAGCAAGATTCTGGGTACACTATCATACGCCTTTAACAAATCAATACATATCAAATCTACTGGTTGCCATTTCTCTCGGCTTTTCCCTAACATCTGTCTCAGTATGAATATATTATCAGTGCATGATTTGCCTGCAGTGAACCCACTTTGTTTTTCCATATATTTGTATTCTCTGTCTAATCTATGTTTTATAATGCGAGTGAATATTTTGATAATTTAGTTATTCACACATATCCCTCTATAATTACTGCAATTTCTTCTCTCTCCGTTCCTCCATTCATATTATTGGTTTTTGATAATAATATTAATAATAATAATAATAATAATAATAATAATAATAATAATAATAATAACAGGCCTAAACTATAGAAATAATAATTTGTTACCTCATGAAGTTGACGCTGAAAAATTCTCTCTTCCACCTCAACAGTAGTAGTGGGTTAGTGCTAAATGAGTTGTGCTCAAATATGTAAGAAATTTAATAACTCCGCGCCCCTGAAAGAAGAATTGCTAGTTCTTAAGAGAAGATTCCACAGATTTAACATTTAATCATAAAGTCAATTCCTCTTAGCAATCTCTTAAACTTAATTTACTTCCGTATGCAATCGAATAGAAAATATGAATTCAAGTTCGACTTGTTTGGAGAGTTCATACGATTGAAACTCGGGATTCGTAAAGATTATTGACTTAGTTACATAGTTTTATGACAGATGAAAGTGGTTGATCCCCAAATATAATCTCGTTTCTCTACGGACGTTTATTCATTCCAACACTATCCCTTTCTACGAGAAATTTATCATATAGAGCCCACTGTACTTTCATATTTTTCTTCTTCTTCTTCTTCTTCTTCCTATTATTATTATTATTATTATTATTTATTATTATTATTATTATTATTATTATTCATAATTTGTAGGATTTTCATCATGTTTATTTCCAAAATCACTCCTCGGAGAAAGACGTATTGGATGAGCATTCACTGTCTATCTATCTCTTGGCTGGTCTTCCTCTTGTTTTTTTCTCGTCCGTTGCTTAACTTGTTTAGCTCCTGTAAGTCGGTTGTCTTCCATTCTTTCTATATGACCTTTCCAATATGTTCTTCTATCTTTACGAAATTTTATTATGTATTGAATATGGCATTTTCCTCTAATTTCTGTGTTGTGTATATCTTATCAAATAATGTTTTTCCCTAAATATTTATGTATGTTTTCAAGAATATACGAAAGTGCAAAAATTAACAATAAAACAAGACACACAAGTTTTCTGTAGATAATTTTGTTTTTGCAAATTGGTGAATTCAATGGCAAGTGAAATAAGAACTACAACAATATTAACGCTTAATTGTTTTTAAGCTTCAGGTACTAGGATACTACTCTTCCCCTTCAAAATGTTTATTCATAGGCATCAGTCTATTTAACAGAAAGTATGATAATTCTGTCATTATTAATTATACTTAAAAAGTCTTCTATATGCAAGAAACGAACCCCTCTCTCGATAGTCACATGACTTAAATGCCATCTCTGATTGGTTAATACATCAATATGAAGTATGATAAATTCCATTGGACTATTTAGCGTTTAAAAACCCTATTCTATAGTAATTCTGCCCGAGGGCAGGTCTTTCACTGCTATCATAGCATTTTCATGCTATGCTTTACAGCTTTACTAAGGTATTATAGGTGTGGTAGCTTCCCGTTGCTTTCCACAACCCAATGAATTTAAATTTACTGTTGAATATTCTATTTAAAATTTCGAAAGTCTCAACTAACCTAAGAAGTTCTAGTATTTTAGAAATTGACAACAATATACAAGTAATTATCTCTACTATAAAAATATTATTATTGCTATTATTATACAAAGGGCGATTTTAAGGGTGTAGGAGTTGAGTATCACAACTCTCTTATAGCCTATGTTCATCCCGGGAATCTCCTGAACATTTTGCAAAAAATCCCATCACAATCGGATCAACGGTATGGCCGCGCATAAAGTACGAACAAACAAATATACGAACAAACAAACAAACATTAATTTTTATATATAAGATTTCTTAAATAATAGGCATTTTTAAAATTATTTTGAAACTATTAAAAACATTCTTTAATTAAGTAAATATCCTATTTCACAGGCAATATTGTGAATATAATATGGGAGGAGTTAAATAATACAGGTTTTGAGTTTTATGATTTGATAAACTTTTTTTTTTTATTTTGAGAATTTTCCTCATCATTGAGGGTTTTCTCCAACCAATCTTAGTAATTAACATACATTTAAAAAAAATATATATAAATGACTACGGACTTATAGACTATCAATTTGCAACAAACATTCACGAATTTCCTTTAATTAAAGTTCTCCATCGTTTTCTGTCCTGTGTGTCTTCATCTGTTACACCAAATTTACTCATTGAATTTTGAATGTTGTTCTTCCAGGTTGTTGTTCTTCTTCCCTTTCTGCTCCTTCTTTCAATTTTCCATACATTGGCAGCCTTTGGTATTTTTAATAAACTTTAGTAACAAATTATAGAAAAATAAAGGTAAAACTACTAAGGCTTGTTCGTGATGTAAGACTTTGATTAAAATTATTAACAATTTTTGTTATATTAGAATTTGTTCACATTCTACAATGTATTGAAAAGTAGGCAGTGGAATATACTTTTAATGCCACTGTGGGAAGCAGGGAAGAAACTTTAATTCTTACGTGTCATTACACGTTATGTTGAATTAAAAGTGATAATAATACTAGTATAACAAGGAGGTATACATTTTATTCATTGACAATCTTAATCATTGATGACCAATAGCTTCGTAATTGAAAAATGGTTGTGTTAGGGCTATGCATTTATCACGCAGACCACTTCTTTATGCTTGAGGGTGTAAACCTATGACAAGTGACCCACGACTGTACTTGTCTTCCTTAGCAAGCAGCACGCAGGATATTTACTCTCTAATATATCCTTAATCACGGCCGAGTTTGAACTCGATTAACTCTAAAGTTTAGTTTATTTAGTTTAATCTAAGATTCAAAGTCCAAAGTAAACTTGTCCGGGTATCGGGGACAAAAGCTTGGTTTGTTTCAGAGATAATACAGCTTGAAGGGATGTTCTATTAAAAAAAGTAAGATTTCATTAGTTGATAAAACGTTGGGGGATTTTACATGCTGACTAAACTTTACCTCTGTACCGGCTGGATGCTTATTCACTTCTATAATTAAACGTGGGTCCAGCAGCAGCTAGTAAGAAAGTGCCATCTAGGAGTGTTGCGCCATTCGGTTCTCGAGGAGTTGAAGCACATAACGTGATTGCGTGCAGCTGTAAATTATGCACCAAAATAAACATTGCAGGGGTGTTTCCATAATTTGAAGAGCATGTCAGGTTGGGGTTTACATTCTGCCGGTAATCATCAAGTTTGTTTGTACTTCCTTTAAACGTCAAAGTTTTCCCTGCATATATAAACCCGTCTGGTTTTCTAAATGTATACCAGGGGTTTTTATTGAATATCTGTATTATACTTTAAATTTAAAAAATATAACTACAAGCCAAGAGGTTCAAGGAATGTAGGATGACCTGTGAAAATATGAACAGAACAGATACTAGTAAAATTCATGGTAAGTTTCCGTCGAGGTGTTTATTCACAGTAATAATATGTATGATTAAAAACTATAAATAGTCACCTTGTAGGTAAGTCTCTTCAACTTAAGTTGTTTTAAAAATCTGTAGGCTATTTGGGACTAGTCCCATCATCAGCAAGAACAACAATAATGAACCTAATGCATTCTGCTGATGATGGGACTAGTCCCGAAAGGCCTACAGATTTTTAAAACAACTTAAGTTGAGAAGACGGACCTACAGGGTGGCTATTTTATAGTTTTTAATAGATAGATCATCGGTTGATTAATGTCTTTGACATCGTTCGATCCCTAGTAACCAATTTTGTCGGTCCATCCAATATCCTGGTTGTAGATGTTTCTCCTTCATCTATAAACATATTTCCAGACTCCAGGAGGTTGTAGGTCTTCCTCTGCCTCGTCGTCCCTCAGGTTTCCATTCCAAAACAGATTTTGCTAGTCTATCCTCTTCCATTCGCTGGACATGGCCGTACGATCGTAATTGCTGAATTTTAATATAATCTAAAATAGTGTCTTCAATCTTCATGTTCCCCCTTATAACAGAGTTCCTAATTGTTTCTCTTCTTGAAATTCTTTTAATCATATATTATATTACTATGAACAGAACAACTGCGAGGCGGAACAGGCAATTTGACTAATCCGTGAAGTAAATTAATAGAAGTAGAAGAAGATATTTTAAATGAAATAGCAGTACTCATATATGGATCTCTCCGTGATACGACAGATCAAAAGTCCCTTGGCCTAAAATCTAGGTGCTGGCCTCACATCCATGTGTGTTAATCATAAAACTGGAGCTTATGTGACATTTCTAGGATTAAAATACTCTGAATTATTTTAATGTAAATTACTTTTTCAAAACAAAATATTACATTGTACAGCCTTAGAAACGGAAGTTGATTGGCTGTTAAAAATCGAAACCATTCTTAGTCTTTTTCCACCGACACAGATCACATATGTTACTCACTGACGTCCTCACGATCCTGAAATTCTATTTCTTAGCGGCGTACTTCAAAATACTGTAGCGATTAATATGTAAGGAGACACATAAACTAAGATACAACTCTAATATGCATGGATCTGAAACTAAAATGTTCCGAAATATATTAAATTGTTATTAAAATTAAATAAATCTATAAAAAAATGAAAATAGAATATATTACTAATATCGCTATAAAATATGTATGTGGAAAAGTAAAAATATCCAGGTAAAAATTCCACCCACATTTGTCTAGAATAAAATACTGTAAAACGCTACCTGCTATACAAATGACAAATAAAGAGGTATTGTCAGAACTCTACCTACTACACAACTTACAAATAATATAGGAACACAAAAAGGGTATTGTCAAAAGAATTCCAATTAGCAGTCTATACAACTAATAAGAAAAGATAACATTAGTTAGCTATTAAAATATTAAAAATCTATTGACCAATTCTTAGAAACCAATTAACGCTACTAAGGAATTCCAAGAAATGATGATAAAGAATTACTACCTGCCTAGCACAGACAACAAAATACATTCATTCACCTCTAGAAAAGATAATCTCTTAACATTGACAGTTTGCAAAGAAACTGATAAACATTTTTCTACTAAATATCAAAGAACCAATTTACCCAGTTCTTAGAAATGTTATACATACTAATAATAATATTATAAAACATAAATATATATTCAATTGTAAGGAGTGGATTCGAGAAAAGTGGGAGGAGCCACCGCCTTTATAAGCGAGAGCTTATATCAAAATACGCTCTATAACTCTCAGTGACTTTGTGTTCAGTGTTGGAACATCGTAGACCTGCAGACCGCGATCTGCGATTCAGTTAAACTATCACTATCAGTGACTCTGTGTTCAGTGTTGGAACATCGTAGACCTGCAGACCGCGATCTCCGATTCAGTTTAAATATTAGATTCGTCCGAGAAATAGTTAAATTTAAAGTTATAGTCCGTTAAGCATTTGGACTTTGAAAATATTGATTTTAGCACGTGGACCTCTAAGTATTTCATCGACTCCACTCATAGATAAAACTTTGCAACTGTATTATCAAAAGTGTATTTCTCCGTAAATAACCAGTTTCTTGGATTCGTTAAAATTAAGTGTACATTTATACGTTGTTCTTTTGCTTATAAAGAGTTCATAACCCTGAGATCTTTTGCCTACCACCGAGCTCCGGTACAATACAAAGTAATATTATTTTACGATTATCTAATGTAATACCACGTGTATCTAAATGAATATCGCGGATTTAAGGATTTGTAGTATTTAGCATATTTAACGTACAAATATAAACAATACATCAAATTAAAGAGCAACTCAAACAGTTTAGTACATACGCATTTACGCAATTTTTCATCTGTGTCCCGATAGAAAGCGCTAATAGGAAATAAGGTGAGTAGTGAGCAGAAAGCTTTTTGTGTTTTACATTTTTCAAAGACTTAATCTGTAGTTAGAGTGCAACGAGCTTTCCGTATTAAGTTCAATTGTAATTCACCAAGTGATAATAATCAGTAGATGGTATCATCATTTTGAAAATACAGGCTGTTTGTGCAATGGGAAGAGTACGGGACGACCAAGAGTCGCTGAAGAATATGCTGAACGAGTCAGAGAGCCTAACGCGTAGACCCAAGAAATCAGTTCGGAAGGCTAGTCGTGAATTAGATACTCAAGCGACGTCTGTGTGGAAAACTTTAAGGAGGTGCTCATAACTACGTCCTTATCGTTTACAGTTGATAACAGCTCTAAAGCCAACAGACTATGGTTTACGTGCCAACTTTGCAAATGCAATGTTGCTGCATGACGATGAAGATTTTCTGGATCTATCGGGCTAACGTAGCTCCGCCTTAGATGTGCCCCAACCTATGAAATGGATTACAGGGGAGAAAGCCATAAATGTCATTAACCCTTAACTTAAAAATGTATCCTAAAAGATACATGAATTGGTTTCATTCATTTAACAATTTTAATAAAAAACAGATAAAAGCTATCGAGAAGAGATTACTTATTTTTTTTAGAATTTCACAAATACCTAATAATAAGAGTTATGCACAATTTCGTTTTCACTACGGTCCGCTACAATTAAATAACTGACACGAAAAATAAGTAATTTGCCAATTTAAGGGTTAAAGACATCCTGGTGGCATTAGACAAAAAATGTTTCATCATTATGCATCCCATACATTCCTTACATTTCCATTACATTCAAAGCGAAATTACACGAGTTCCATGATAATGACTCGCTTCAAACATTTCCTCTCTTGTAATCCGACTTTGTAACAGTCAGTTGCATACAAGTTAACCAAGGCACCGATTAAGTCTGCGTAATCATCAAAGCTGAAAATTTTGGTTTCTTTATAACCAATGATGGTAAAACTGTCCTCAGCCAAACTCATGATAAATATATAGATGTATTATGAAATCTGAAATTTAACAGCATTCACGAAACCATCTACATAGTAGGAATAAACAACTAGTTTCTTCAGAGGAACGTGTATTACTTCCAAACTTACAGAGGCAGCCTTCATCATCTTACAGAGCATTTTACAAAGAACGGTGCATGAATTGGTTGCTGGGAACATGACCTGGAACAAATTTCAGGTAACTGAATTCAAACATTTCTTACAACAATACTGCAACCGGAACATTGACGAGTCTACTCTCAAGAAGAATTACTTCGATTCTTGTTAAGTTCATATATTAGAAAAAAAATCAGGACTGGTGTGGGCAAGTGAACTACGTGTATTTCAGCGCATGAGACGACGAACGCTTCATAACGTTCGATTCTAGAGCTGCATAAAAACCATATTTACTTTATTGTGATATATATACTTTCAATTTATAATGTGATTTAATTTCCTAAAATAACTTAATTTGCTTTCCAACACTATACAAATGAGAATTTGTTAATTAATTAAGGCAATCGCTCAATTATATATATATATATATATATATATATATGTGTGTGTGTGTGTGTGTAATTTAAAAATGCTTACTTGTTATAGTAAACCCCTAGCTGACAGGAGGAACGTTATCTCGCTGCCTCTCGTGTGAATTGAAAATTATGTATATATATATATATATATATATATATATATATATATATATATATATGTTATAATTAAATTTTTGAGATTGAGCAATGAAGCTTATATATAATATATATATATATATATATATATATATATATATATATATATATATAAGAAAAACAAATGTTTGTATTAGGATTTCCGTGTGGCTCCGAGCGCTATCATACGGAGTTAGAGATCTCGGGTTCAGATCCTGACTCAGGCATTCATTTTTCTTTCCATGCCATATACACAGCATACTTCCTAAAATTATACTATTTCAATTAATATAACGAATTATCACGAAAACAAATATTTGGTTGCTGTGAAGCTAGAGAGTAATTTACACATTGAACGGCGTTATTCATTTGATGCATCATTATGTAAGTTTCCACAAAAATACGTTTAAAGTTTAAGTCAATTCTCAGTATTTATTGTAGCGTCAAAGTTACAGTACTGGATATTGCAGGTTATTTTGTTTGATGGTTATACATTAGCAGTCTAACAGCAGGAACATTTGGCGCTTAGTAGCATGATGCAAAATTTAGATTGGCATTTATGAAGTACTGGTTTCACAACCGTTTGTTGCATCTCTGATTGGACTGATAGCGTTTAAATGACTTATTATAGTAAGTCTAAATTTAAAGATTTGGCGCTAGAAGTGTGCATACACTTCCTTCATGAGCCAGTGAAACAGATGGCATCAAAATCTCACTTTTTATATAATGCGCTTAGTCGATCGATGCATAATATCATGCAATTCAGATAGTTTTGAAGGAAAGCATGTGAAAAACGAGTTTCTGTAACGGCAATGTACATTGTTTGAATGTTGATACATTATAATTAATAATAAATCTTCACATGGTGACACTAGTTGAGAAAATGTCTAGAAGGTCTGACGCTAGAGGTAATATATGACGCAGCATGCAAATTACGTGTCACTGAACATATCTTAGAAGACACGAATTTCAATGCACCTACCTTGTGTATTGATCGCAGGAACACAGCTGTTGCGAACATAACACACTTATACAAGTACCAAAAGTATTTAGCTACATTTCTATACTTACTTAACTCTATGTTCTTAGAATAGCGGTAACAGGAAAAATGTGCATAGAAGAAAATTAACTTTCACTTTTAAAAATATTAATAGTAAAATTTGAAATATTCTATGATAATGAAGTTCTACTCAAACCATTCAGTTAATCATTTTATATCCACTTTCAGGAACTTAACATCTTTGTGTTGCATCAATATTTGGTATGAAAAAACTAGTCTACATGCGTTGTCTGACTATACACTCATCCCCATGGGAGGGAGGAAAGCGTGATTCCATGTTCCAACTACTTTACTACGCTTATTTCCACATACTCTATATCAGAGAGTGTCAAGCCCATCGCACGGAAGAGACACATAGTCCGAAACTAAGTAATTATTCGGATGGGAAAGATCGATTAAATATTTCTCAAAGTTCTAGTTTAAATGTGAGATTTTAGTTTTAACTCAAATTATCTTCAGAGTTGGTATTGATTGAAATTCGTCTCCAAAGAGTTGCCTCCTTGGATTCTTCCATTCTTAAAAGCCACCAACCCCGGCCGAGTTTGAACTTGTGACCCTTGGGTTCAGAAACAAGAAACTTAACCGCATATCTCATAGCTGATCAATATACATAAATATTAGTTAATTAAAAATAAAAATAAGTCCACCTTTGCCGGTTGAGGAAAAAGGAGGAGGAGTAACACCTCGTTAAAAACCCAGGTTTTGCCAACCCGGCTCATAGTACCTTGTTTGGGGTCCTTAGCCAAGGTTACGGGAAGACCCCAACGGCGGGTGCAGCAGAGAATGAAACCTATGGTATATCGCAGATGGCGAACGAGGCAACTCTTAGCTGCAGTGAAAGCAACTGATCTATGGTGTACTCCAGAAAAAGTCTCTGGTCCTCCAGGTTGGGGGTTGATACTATGGACCAACTCCTCCATACATTTAAAAAAAGCTAGGTGCTAAAAAACCAACATGACAGAAACAGATACTCAAGACCTGGAAATGTGGAAGAAACAATTATATATTTTTGTTGAGGATACCTGTGCATATTACAGAAACAATCCTGAAAATAAATTGAAAACAATATACGCCTAATAATGAAAAAATCAAAATATGATATTAGTTTAATTATATGAGCATTAAGTAACAATTACTTTATGATAAGCCCTTAATGTTAAATAAATTGGAGATTTGAATGTTGAAGATTTATATAATGATTTGTTTTAATCGTAGATCAGAATTATTGTAGTTATTAGAATGTACATGTTTGCTGTATTTTTTCTCATGCCGCATGGCACGATACACCTAGAAGTCCTCCAACTGGCTGCTGCCCTCGTATCCACATGTGTTCATCACTGATGTGGACGACCAACCAGTAAGTACAGAGGTGACCTGTCAGGTTCCCTACATATTATAGCCGATTTTCTCAACATGGAGTCACTACTTGTTGTATATACCGCAATATCTCACCATGCTGGGTGGCCATAATGACCGAAATTCCATCTGAACAACTATTTATTCGTGTGGACGCAGCTTTGATTGAAGGCACCGTACTTTAAAGGCTCAGCTACGGAGCGGTACAAAATAAATTTACCAACAGCACGTGGTATTCCCAAACCGTCACCAGTCCAAGTACTAGCCACGACCAATGTTGCCTCGGTTCGATAATCGGACAAGAAAACACATATTTTCCACATGGTATAGTACGATTCTAAAATTGAGGTAAAATATCACATCCATCAAGTTTTCTCACAAAAGGTAGTTATGAATTTTATGAATTCTTTTTTCTTAAGAGAAATTTGGGTATTGTTGGGGAAATGATATACTACCACATTTAATAACAGAAAACAGACAATTGTAGTTAGGTATGTGAAGTAAGTATTTATGTAGGCAATGTTTTGCGAGAATAAAGGAAAGAAAACAGGGAAACATAATTAGAGTTGTCCTAAAAATAACCGAAAAGTATATAAGAAGATATGGATCCTGAAAAGATAGCTATGAACCATTGGAAAATCAGAATTGCCAATCCCCTCTTAGAGAAAGGCTATGTTGCCTCTGTTAGTACCACTGTCTTCAATTCCACTGGGGCGGCATTACGTATATTCTAACTATCTGAAGAAGAAGACGATAAAGATCATCATCATCATAGTACATTCACGAATTTAGGCCATTTGTTGACCTGTTTCGTCCTCAAGAGAAACACCATACAGAAGTCTTTTGAGTGGACGTCCTGGTCTTCTTCTTCCTGCGGGTTGATATCTTAACATTAGTTTGGGTATTCTGTGATCTTCCATTCGATGAACATGTTGTATCCATCTTGACTTATAATCAGAAATTTTGTTTTCTAAAGATTCCATGTGTAATTCTTCTAAGATGTCTTCATTTTTTTTGTGATCTAGTAGTGTGTATCCTGCAGTCCTCCGAAGATATCTCATTTCAGCAGATCTAAGTCTCTGTATATCCTTCTGTTTCACAACGTCCATACTTCGCTACCATACAAAAGAGTTGGAAGAGCCAGTGTTTTATACACTTTCAGTCTTGAATGCTTTTGGACTAACTGTGGCTTGAAGATAGAATTTATTAACCCTAAAATTCTTAAAAATTTAGATATTTTTGCATTTACATCCTTTCTTCTTCATATGAGATATTGCATCCTAGATATGTAAAATTATTCACCTGCTCCAAAATTTTATTGTCCAGTACAATTTTACTTCTGACAGGATCTACACCTTGAAATGCCATAATTTTGTTTTTTCTGTAGATATCTTTAATCCATATTCTTCTGTAATTTTGTTAAGTTCATACAGACCTTTCTGTAGATTATCTTCGGAATTTGCTATTATTATTTGGTCATCTGCAAACAATAGGGTGTTTAATTTTCTATTTTCTGATATTCTTATTCCAAATTTATATGTTTTGTTCCAGCAACATATTACTTCATTGATATAAATTGCAAAGAGTGTTGGGGATAGGGGGCAGCCTTGTCTCACACCACGATTTATAATTCCTTCTTCAGAAAATCTGTTATTTAATTTAATCTTTATGGTGTTGTCTTTGTAAATATTTGTATGTTCTGCCGAAGTAAATTTGGATATATTTCTGTCTTCCAATATATTTAAGAGTTTTGATCTCTTGACTGTGTCGAATGCTTTTTCAAAATCTATGAAAGCAAAATGTGTTTCTAAGTTGAATTCTCTTCTTTTTTCAAGCAATAGTTTAACAGAAAATGCTGAATCAATACAAGATCGTCCTTTCCTAAATCCATTTTGACATTCCATAAGGAATTTTTCACTGAAACTTTTCAATTTTCCATTTAAAATGTCTGCATAAATTTTGTAGCATGTGTTAACAAACTGATTCCCCTATAGTTGTCCATTTTTCTCTTGTCTCCTTTCTTGAACAGGGGTATAACAATGCTTGTCTTCCATTCTTGTGGTATATCTGCATTTTTGAATACATTATTAAAGAAGGACAACAGTCTTTCATGGAACTGTTTGCCTGCATATTTGTACAATTCTGAATTCAAGCCATCTGTGCCAGTTGCCTTCCCATTTTTTAATTTCTTTAAACTATTGTTCAATTCTTCCAATGATATTATGGAATCTGTCTCATTATTATTTCGCAAAATTGTATCTTCATAGCTATTGTCAGTCCAAAGACTTTTATAATAATTGAAAAAATCTTCTTTTGTTACTCCGCAATTAATTTTGGTAGATTCTTTAATATCTTTATTTAACAATATCATTGTGCCGTTTTCTTTTAACCATATTTCTTTGCTGTGGGTCGTCATATTTCAATTCCTTCTGGCTTTTTTCGTGTTGAGACTTGAAAGTAGTTTTGAAGTTCCTTAGGACAGGTTACTGGCCCGACGCTAAGTAGTCCAGTGGTAGGGCTGCTACCTTTTAGTCTCTGGACAGACATTAGGATACCGCATTTACTCAGTACCTGATGGAACGGTTATATGAAATACATAAATATTAAAGTGACTTTTATAATTTAATATAGCTAACCTACCCAAATCCTAATATAAATTAACGAACGTAGGACATAGTAAGGAAATATGTTAGATGTATTAAAGGAGAAATAATGTTGGTACCTTAAACTTCAATAGTCACGTAATCGATAGCATGCGATACAGTTTACAACCTTTGGCTAAGTTCGTAATAGTGATGTGTTCTAACATGCACTAGCGATATATTTCCCTAAGATCAGCTATAATGTTCAACTTATTAATACAATAATATATGCATCCAGATGACATATCGATGGGTCATCATGTGTCTGTTTAGAAGAAACAATGTAGAAATTGTGTTAAAACAAAGCTGAACTAAAACTAATGATGTCTGAAAAGAGTGAAGCACAATGTGGTGGTAATTTAACAAATGGACGTGGTCCCGGATGATACCAACCTGTAGACAGTTCTCACTACAGGTGGCGCCACCACTCTAATAAATTAAATATCGTTAAAGATTATCACATCAATCATATTCATCCGTTATCTTGTCGTCGGTCGCGGGACTGAATATTTGTCTTAGCTTTCTGTTATCGAATAGTTTACAAAGTTTGGTTTCCTTCTAAATATACATTACCATTTTCACTCCCTGCAGTAGGCCTACACATGCTGGATTATATCTTTGTAAGTTTAATGTTTGGATTTTTAGACAACGGAAATCATGCGTTTTCACACAATGACTAATTAGTTATGTCTCAAGATCTGTGTTAGTTCGAAGGATTGGAATACTATTTACTTGAAAAACACCGACAACGGAGGTGAGGTGATATATTGAGATATGGTGATCATTTTTAATGAGGTACCCATGACCGGAAATTATGCGTTTTCACACTATGAGTAGCTAACTTCTCAAAGGTTCCGTTAGTTGGATTTCAAGACTCAATACTTGCCAATACCATGATTGTTGTGGCTCAAGAAGTGTGCATGATGCCGTATTTTATTCGTGCGGAATATGTCGATAATTCAGATGACTACTCATCTGACCAAAAATATTGTAGCGATTGTCGCACACGTTCAAATACGCCGATATGTGAATAATTTGAAAACTTGACGTGACTATGAGAGTATTGTCAAGTATTGACTCTTGAAATGCAATTAATGGAACTCTTGAGAGGTTAGCTACTCATAGTGTGAAAACGTATCATTTGTGGACATGGATATCTCATTAAAAATTATCAGCATATCTCAACATACCACCTCACCTCGGTTGTCGATTTTTTGCAATGCCCTGTATATATATATATATATATATATATATATATATAGTAACTGATTAGGTGATTACAATTTACGTGATTCAAGATTTAATATTTCTGATTTCTAAATTGAACCATTGAAATGAAAATTACTAATACCCTGTTCACAATATGCCTTCCAGAACGTATGCACATTCTTAGTACGTTAGTTATTTATCAGAGTGCATGCATTTTCAAAACCAATTATTATAAATCACATGAGTAAGCTGTCAAATTGCTGACGTAGTGAATTATATTTTTCAACTCAACTATAAACAATTAGCCTTACACAACAATGTTCTGGTGACTCACTTCATAACATCGAGATATCAGATTCGCTTATGCAGTTATTACTTCACTCCCATTAATAAAGAAATAATATTTCCTGTCACACAAGAAGTCCTACGCTATAGCTGAATGGTTTGGATCAATATGCCTTAATAGAGAGCACTGGTTAGAGTTCCCGTGAGAGAAGAAATTTTCTCATGGAATTTCAGCCACGATGGGACTGGTGCCCACCCAGAATCGTGACGAATTTGGGCAGCTACAATATTTAGCGGCTGCACTCGAGAAAACCACTCATAACGGCTGGAATATCCGACATGCTGACCACATGTCACCCCTATATATTGGCTACAAGATTGTCTACCTCTGTGATTGATATATTTGGATGTGACATCAACGGCCGGCTGGCAGGCCAAGGGCTTTCTAGGCCTTTCACGCCATTCAGTTTTTTTAACACACGAACATATTAATTTGTTGCGCTGTTTGTTTGATAGTTGTGCATACTCTATTACGTACGGGTCCAAAACGTTCACGTTGTGAACGTAATGAGCCCGTGACAGCTGAAATATGTTCAAATGTTTTTTATAGAAATGTAGTTCCTTGTTCTATATCGTTTTGTGACCCCTCCTGAACAGTTAGTTTTACAGATCACGTTACAGAATTCCGCACCATTTTGTATCTTCTTTCCCGATTTTCCATACATCCGTGCCATCGTTTTTACTTGGCCGACAATCGCATCTGTAGTCCCGTCTCCATGGTACGATCAAAGAAGTTCCATTTTATGTCAAAATTCAAATATGCAAGTTAATCAGTGTCACATTGCTAAATGTATAGGCCTAATTCTAAGTACCTGCTGCTCCAACTGAAAATTTTGGAAGAATTCCCTACAGTTCAGAAAACACTTTTCTTCAGTAATCATCTATATCACACCTGTCATTTGTCACATAACCTGACCAAAGTATTTCTTCTGAGCTTCTCTGCCACCTTCAATCTAAACTAGGCGGGAACAGTTAATATTGAGATATGCTTATTGTTCCAATGAACTGACTGGATCTCATTTTGTACTCTTGTAGGTATACATTTCTGAGAAATCAATATGTATGAATGCTACAATTACTGCAACCTTTTCCCGAATATATTTTAATATATTTAAATTGTTCCGCTGACTGCCTTTTAGCTCACAGAAGAAGGGCCAGTTATTATTTTATGGAACAGCTGAGCCGACTAATATACTAGATTTCCTAAACCATGTTTATGTTGATCCCCAGCGGAATGCAGCAAGCAACTGACTGGCCATGCGTATGAGCAATATAAATGAGAGGACAAAAAGTCAGTCAGTCACGGGACTCTAGCGGGAAAAATAATGACTTTACCAGAAAATGTTATTAATTCGTTTTTGTTAGTTGTGTACCGTTAACGTAAAATCCCAGAGGACATTTTAATCCATCATATAATATGTGGTGTACAGTAATTTTTATGTTTTCCGTGACTGACTGGCCATAGCTTACAGTTAACAATTATAGGACGCATTTAAGTTATATAAAACATTAAAATACAATTAATATTATTACATTTACGACTAAGGAGGATCACAGTATGGTTTAAGAAAATAATTTGTGAAATAAAACGAATTAATCTGACCGAATCATTAAACAAGAAATTGGTAAAATTCTGCGTGTTTTTACAGGTTTGGAATATGAAAAGTTCTACCACTAATATTATACTAAAATAATACACATTTGAAACATTATTTTATAGATTCAGAAAATTTGATATTTAAAGATAAATATTACGTCATCAAAATTATTCCTGCATCAATTTCAAAAGTTTCACCTCGGTATGACTCTTTTATGGAATCAGTCTATGCGTGTGCACAGTAAATATACATTTTAAATAAATTGCTAAACAAATCATCATCATCACGTTACTTTCAAGAAGTTATTTTCATTTTACTGAATTGTTTCGGCTTTCAGATGAATTCGATTTATCAATATTTTTGAGTGAACGTTCCGTTGTACTTCTCACTGTAGGATTGTAAGTATCTTGTTTAGCAGCCAATCACCTTCGTGTTGTACAAGTGCCGACTTATATAATTTAGTTTACTTATGAGAAATTGTTAAATTATTTATTTCCCTTTATTGAATGATAATATGTATCAGCAAATTTCTGATTATATCTAGTTTCACCAGATTCTCATCAAAATCTCTCTATCTCTTGTTTTAGCGTAGCCTAAATAACTAAACAAATTGTAAATAACTCTCATCATCATGAATGACAGTCATGGATTAGGCCATTGGCCTGTTCCGCTTCAGGAAAGAAATTGATCCCTCCATCTCTTCTTAGGTCTTCCTGGGCCTCTTCGCCCTGTGGGTCTGTAGTTCAATAGCTGCAGAGGTAGTCTATTGTTTGGCATTCTCAGAAGGTGTTCATGCCAATTATTTTGATATTTTTGAATGATTTCAGTTATTGCTGGTGTGTTGAGAGCTTTGCGGATATCTTCATTACGTATGTGATCATAAAGCGTATAACCCGCTAAAGGTCTTAATAACTTCATTTCTGCAGCTACTATTCTATTTAATTTACCTGTAGTAAGAGTCCAGGTTTCAGAACCATAGAGTTGGAAGAGCCATTGTTTTATAAAATTTTAGAATTGTATCTGGACGTACCTTTCGGAAAAGAATGCTTTTTATTGTCCCTATAAGTTTTTGAAATTTGACCAATTTTATGTCTATGTCTTTACATGTGTCGTAGGAAAGATTGCAGCCAAGATAAGTAAAGTTATTAACTTGTTCTCTTATATTGTTATATAACTCTGTTTTATGAAATTTTATTATTATTCAGAATTACTTCTCTAACTAAGGAATAATATTACAATGTATTAGTCAACACTTCTAAAATTCATTTTAAAGCACCGTTGAGGTTATGTAGTAAGATATGAATGAATGAATGTAGCCACAATGTCCCATGAAGGACTAGGGCCTCCTACAAGACGGGGGCTCAATTTTAAAGTTTTAAGCGGTTCACGTGGTGAGCTAATTCACGCGAACATTATGTTTATAGAGTCTTTCACTTGTGCACTTCACTGCAGTTTATTAAGAATTTTAGTCAATTTTTAGATTGTTCGCTAGTTGTTTCCACTTGTTCCTGTTGCGGGCTGTGGTTAACCAATGTCCTCTCAACATCAGTTTGAACGTGTCTGCCCATCTTCTTCTTGGCCGACCTCGTGTTCGTCTTATTAAATGTAAAATTGGTACTTAGTAAGTCAGTCGTCCTGTTGTTCCAACACGAAGACCTCCATATTGGAACTACTTGATGAAGTTTAATAATTTGGTAGAGGACGACTGACTTACCAGGTACCAATTTTGTATTTAATATCTTAGATTGTCTTATTAAAACAGAATATATGTGTTTGGGAAAGGATGTGGATGACCTCATACTTGAAACAGGGAAAATAAAAAAAATTGAATTTTTTAAATAACTTGGGTCAATAATTACAAGTTTAGGTACCTGTGACAGAGATGTACAGAATAAAATTGCAATGGAAAAAAATGAAACTAAGGCATTACATGGAATAATTTGGTACGAAAATATTACAAAGGAAACAAAAATGAAAATTTATAAGAGCATAATACAGAATATGTTGTCATATGAAAGTGAAACTTGGCATTTGACGGAATTAGAAAAGAATAAATTAGAACAGTTCAATTTGATTATTTTAGAAGAAGCCTCCAAAAACCAAGACAGGATAAATAAGAAATGAATTCCTTTGGTGATAAATTAATGTCACCGCATATGTTGTTAAGAGGAATCAAAATCAAACGCTTAAATGGTATGACCATGTACAAAGAATGGAAAATGAAAGGTGGCCAAAAAATATATATAGCAATGGTCACCCCCTGGAAGAAATAAACGTGAGAGACTAAGATGGAAATGGAAAACCTACGTCAGAACCATAATGGATGATAGGAGTTTGGAAGAGGGAGATTGAAATGAAGAGATAACTGGAAACTGAAGACGGCAAACCTATAAGTGGGGGAAAGCCGAAGAAGAAGAACGTCTTATACCTAAAATTTATAAAAAGGTGATTTTTTTTAAGTCACATTTTTATTCTGTATGTGAGATATTGTAAGTTGGTATGGGATGATGTTCAACTGCTACAAAACTTTGTTATAGAGTGCAATACTTTACTTTTGACATAATCTACCTTCAAAACATTATTATTTCTACTGAATACGTAACTAGTTAAACTCAATAAATATATAATTGTTAAACACGATGTTTTAATTGGGAACAGTCATGTCCTCTGAACTGCGATATTATATTTCATTTCTCTGCAGACTTGCATTACTTTCTTATCAGTAAAACTGAACAGTCACGAAGTATCCATTTGCGTGCTTTTTACGATGTAATATCCTATCTGCGCGCCGTTAAAGAGGGATGGTTTACCCAACAGAATGATCCATCATCCGAATGCAGTGCTCCCACGAGCTTCAAAACTTATTCCTACATTTTACTAACTTCATTACACAATTTTGTATCGTACACATTGTCATGTGAGAAGTAGGCTATATTTGTTTCCATTTTGTGTAAATCGTAATTGTAGTAATACAAGCCAACGGTTGCTTCATTATAATTAAAAAGAAAAACTTACATGTCCTGGAACACAAATTGTGGACACTAGGTAATACTATTGCTATTATTATTGTTATTATTATTATTATTGTACCAAAGAAAAAAACTATTGTAATAATAATAATAATAATAATAATAATAATAATAATAATAATAGTAATAATAATAATAACATTAACTATGATTTGAGGGAAGTAGATTATACAGGGAATGATTTCAAAGCATTAGCTCAGGATAGGGATGTATGGAGAGCTTATGTCTGCGCGGCCATGAACCTACGGGTTCGATAGTGCCAGTGAGTAAGTAAGTATTATTATTACAATTATTATTACCATTATTATTATTATTATTATTCATATTAATAATATTATCAATTATACAGAAAAATGGAACATCAAATAAAGAAATAGCAAAAGAGATTAGTAATGGAAGAAAAACCATAAGAATGTTAAACTCTACAGTATACTATGGAGTATAAACATTATTAACAGAACAACTAATTTATAAATCCATACTAGAATGTAATAATGTTATATGGATCGGAAGTTTGGACAATGACACAAAAACATGTCAACAGAATAACTTAAGTTGAAATGAATTTTTGGAGAAGAGCCGCCAGAAAATCTGGACTGGAAAAAAAATTAGAAATGCAGAAATTAGAAAATGGATGTACGCAGAAAGAAATATAATGGGTGGGGTTGAACACAGGAGGCTAAAATGGTAAGAACAATGCAGGATGGAAGACTACCAAAGGCCGTCTATGCATGAAAAATTGAAGGAAGGAACAAAAAAAGGAAGACCGAGAACAACCTGGAAGAACAACACTCAAAGTTCAGTGAGGAAATTTGGTGTAACAGATGAAGACACAGAGGACTGAGAAGGATGGAGAACTTTAATTAAGCTAAATTTGTGTTTGTTGCAAAATTATAGTCTGCAAGTCCGTAGTCATTTATACATTGTTTTTTTTCTTTTTTAATTCATGTTAATTACTAAGACTGGTTGGAGGAAATCCTCAATGATGAGGAAAATTCTCAGAATGAATGAGAGAAATTATTATTATTATTTGAAAGAGGAATTACTGGTGTAAGAAGAATCATTGGTGCTTTGGAATAGAAATATAATATACAGAACGAAGAAAACTATATTTCAAGTTCTGTTACAAAGCATTGTATTATATGGGTCCGAAACCTGGCCAGTAAGTACAAAAGCAAACAGCTGTTTGCGGATGTAATGAATTTTTGGAGGCGATCAACAAGCATTTTAAGAAGGGGTAAAGTCAGAAACAACACAATAAGGGAAATTATGCAAGTTGAAATAAACATATTAGGAAAAATAGAATAAAAACGTCTGAAAAGGTAGGGACACCTCATAAGAATGGAAGAAGAGAGAATACCAAAGAAGATCCTTAATTGGAAAGCTAATGTAATAAGTGGAAGAGGCAGGCCTAGAGAATGATGGATGGATGGAGTGAAGAGAAGTTTGAAAGCTAGAGATTTGAGGGAAGAAGATGCTTTAGAAAGGAACCTCTGGCGACAAATCACTTTGGGTTGAAGGAGAAACACTGTATTGTGGAATATTCCTAAATAAAAGAAATATTGTTATTATTATTGTTATTATTATTATTACTACTAACTAACTCAATGGCTCTTCGAATCCGTAGGTTCATGGCCACGTGGACACAAGTTCTACATGCATCCCTATCCTGAGCTAATGTTTTCCAATCATCCCCTGTATAATCTTCCTCCCTCTAATCATGGATACCGTAATGTTATTCTCCCACCTCATTCTTGGTAGGCTATACCAACTGGGCGTTTTCCCTCTGGTTTTTCTACAAGAAGCTTCCATATAACTCTTTCATCCCCCATACGTGCCACATGTCCTGCTCATTGCAGTATACGAGACCTACCTGTTCTCATTAAATCAGGCTTCCCATACATATAATGTAGTTCACTTTATTGTAGTTTTCTCCATTCACCTGTTTGTTCATCTCTTTTTTGACCCAAAACTTTTCCTAAGAACTTTATTCTCAAATACTCGTAATATCTTTTCTCTCTTAAAGTAAGAGTCCATGTTTTTCATCCATATAATATAACTGGGAGAATAGCAGTTTTATTTATTTTCAAGTTAACGTTTTTGAAAGGAGACCCTGTAATGAATAATATCATGCATTTCCACAATTGAGTCTATGTTTAATTTATTTGTGCATCTCATTCCTATTTGTAATTATTGTTCCTGGATATTTGAAATCAGCGATTGCTTCAAAATTTCCCTGATTTGTGAATAGTTGTCTGCTTCCATTATATACGCATTTGTATGTGTGAATATGAATCTAGTTTTATTGATGTTTATTTCCAGTCCTAATTTCTTAGTGTAACTCAATAGTGTGTGCGTGTTGGCGATTAGTGTCTTCTCGCTATCGCTCATTAATCAGCATAAACTAACGACCTATTAATGCCATTGAGTTGTAGGCTGTCTTCATTCTCCAAAGATTTGATGACATATTCCAATACAAAAATAAATAGCAGAGGAGATAGTGCATCTCTTTGATTTAGTTAATTATCTGAAAACTGCATGTCTACTCGCACCCTTCCCTTTGTGTCATTTAGACACATTCGTATAAGTCTAACTTTTTAGGAATTCCGAACTCCTGAGGGATACTACATAACTTTTCCCTCTTAACTGAATCATATGCATTTTTGAAGTCTACATGTAGTTGATGTACAGTGCCATGCCATTATATTTCCATTTCGTTTCTAAAATCTCTCTTAGGCCTATATTAAAAATCTGATCTGTTGTAGATCTCTTTCTTCTAAATCCACATTGATTAATATTTATATTATTATTAGTATATTTGAATATTATCATAATATTTAGTGAAGTTATTCTTAATTATATTGTTACTCATAATTATATTAAGAGCAGTATAATTGTAATTTTCATTCGTTTAATTTTTAAACATTTTTTATGATAATTTGGTCTGATTAATGATTACTATTAGGATATTTTTGTTGAGTGCAAAAGTGATCTTCAAATCGCAAAAATCCATGAGATATTTTTTTCAAATCATATAAAACTAACTCTAAAATGAATTGTTATGTAAGCAAAAATATAGGTTTATGATTATATGGGATTTACGACTGCACTTGACTAATAAGTTACATAAAATAACTTAATATTAATTCTGATTTATCCACACACACACACACACACACACACACACACACACACACACACACACACACACACACACACACACCCACACACACATATATATATATATAATAACAACACGCTGAGGTACAGACACAGCGTTCCGGGTTCGAATCCCGTCCAGGCATTTCTTTTTCTCATCATACCATATTAAGCTTGCATTGCTCAATGTTAAACATTTAATTATAGCATCTATAAAGCGTCACTGCTATAAAGTAAAAATATTCTCTTTAATTTGCTTACTTGTTATAGTCAGCTACTAAATGGCAGTGAAGACTGAGCTCTCGCGACATCTAGTAATAATGGAAAATATAATACATATATAAGAAAAATAAGTGTTTGAATTGGATTCGCCTGGTGGTGTAATGGATAACACGCTGAGGTACAGACTCAGAGTTCCGGGTTCGAATCCCGTCCAGGCATTTATTTTTCTTATCATACCATATATATATATATATATATATATATATATATATATATATATATATATATATATATATACATACATTTTATAAATGTAGGTCATTCTAATTACTGCAGTTCAAAGTAATAATTACAGCCCGGATTTGTATGTGAAATGCATGTTTCATTTTACACATTAAAATGTATGCGAATATGATTTAGATGTTAAGTGGTCCCTCATAGACAATTTGAGCGGTTTTTGATAATGCATATAAATGTATATTCCGGAGTAAAATGATTATTTTAGATTGTTAATGCATAATTGCATATTTTACTCCTAAATGTGGTATTAAATTATAATTTTCCCTTCAGCTAATTACTAGTAATTATTAATGGCGCAACTGCACTTCTACTAGCGCTTGATTTTTCAGTTTATTATTGTAAACTAAAGCTCTTCTTCTGTATTTACTAACATTATTTAATATTTTAAACTATTTCAAACAATTTTTATAATGTTATTACACAATTTTGAGGTATTTATTTATATACCCAAATCACAATATTATGATTCTGTTAGACAATGTTGTGAAGCTAACTGCTATTTTCTCCACAGAGTATATTACGTAGTCTATGATTTTTCTATCGCTTTGTTTTGGGTTATCGCTGGTCGGATTGGCGTTTGGGAGTGGAAGTAAGTGTACATCCATTTTTAATAAACGTTAGGTAATTTTAATATTATTAATATATTGTCAATGATAGCACTGGGTTTTCCTTCTATGTATTTGGACTTAAATGAATGCAGAATAATTGTTATATGAAATTCTTTTTTTCACTTTATTTAGGCCTAATTCTCCACAATTATCACTGAATCTTTAATCACAATTTTATTCTTCTAACTATTATTTCTATAAAGTTTATCAGACAATCGCTTCTAACACAGTTGCAGACACAATCCTTCCTCACGATTACGCTCACAATTAACCTCTCGCGATCGAACACCAGACTGACTCTCACAGACCAATTATCGCAAACTAACTCTCCGGCCTTCTCGTCCGCTCTTTTATATAGGCGGGGAAGGAAAATCTCTAGCAATAGCTTCTTGCAACTTCGAAGCCCGGAAACCTCTGGCTTGCGATCTTTCTCCAAGGGGAAGGAGACGCTGGTAGAAAGATCTGGCAACACATTCCAGTCCATTCAAGCGGCTCTGCGGGTCACTAACTCGCTAGGGGTGACTCACCCGCACAATTCAAACGCCGCTTACACGACAAGTAACAATATTTTTAACAAAGATTTGGGGATTTATTACAAAGATTGGTCATTTAAATTTCATAGCGACGGATAGTAGTCGACGATGATAATCGATATGTGGTTCGATTGTGGGTTATCGCTGACTCTATAAGCTGTGGCGCATGCGCACTGGCTCTCTATAGGACTTTGAAAATATTTCACACACGTTCAAGAGCAGTTTTCCTAATTAACTGTTGATTAATATTTTTAAATTAATAAAGCCTCTGTAATCCATTGTATATAAGCCTAACTTGTATATTTACATCTATGTAGAGGGGAATACGCGTGGGCCTTGAGAAATAATATTGCGATGTTGGTAGAATCGCATTTGATAACCTGAGTGAAGAATTAAATAAAAATCCTGGCTACAATATAATTTGTCAAATTAGCAAAATGCTCTCTGGTGATAGTGAAACAAACTGAAACCGAAGAGGAATTAATTGAAGACGAACTGTTGTCTTTTTCACATGCAACAGTAACATCATGTGATGTAGAAAGGGTATTTTCATTGTTTAAACCCTTCTTCACTGACAGACGAAGGAGCTTCACTCAAGAAACCCTCATGAAAACCTCCCTTATCTACTGTAACAGCCAGGAATAAGGTAGGATTACTCAGCAAATAATTTATTAGATTTTATTACTATCTCTTTTTGCATATTTAGCATGCATATTTTCTACATTTTTCATGCATATATGCATGCATATACATCCAGTCATATTAATTCTGCTCGAGGGTAGGTCTTTCACTGCAATCATAGCATTTTCATGCTATGCTTTGAAGCTTTACTAGGGAATTAAAAGTGTGGTAGCTTCCCGTTACTTTCCACACCGGTGAAGGATGATGATAATGGTAAGGCTGGTGATGATGGTCGGATGATTTTCGGAGACCGTTGGGCCCTAAGCGTCCTGATATTTGTCTTAGAGGTGAGGAAAAATCCGGAAAAAAACTTCACCTTGGAGCCTGTCCCGACCGAGAATCGAACCTGGGCCTGCTGCGTGACAAGGCAGCACGCTACCTCGCGACCACAGCGGTGGACATGCATGCATATTTAGTACTTTATGTTGCATACATATTCGGGCTCTAATGATAATTCAGTGCGTTTCAATTGAGCGGATATTTGGATTATATTTTACCTGCGGGTGCCTTGATTCCAGTCTGCAGCGCGTTCTCGATACATAATAAAAAATAATATAGAAGATTAGGTGACACGAGATCCTCCAGTTCCTTAATCTAACAGTCTTAGAGCAGAAAGAACTGCAATATACGGTGACTTGATATCATTAAAGTAATGTTTAAACCAAATATAGATACATTTATTTAGTAAGATTAACACTCTTATTTCATTACAATTAAAAATGAATTATACTACTGCACGGAGGTCAAGTGAATCCCTATATATGACGTGTGCTTTGAGGTCTCGTGAATTTAATAACAACAATACATGACGCTGCTACCATAAAGCTCCAAGCTCGGGGTTCGAGTAAGCTCGAATACATAAATATAAACATAAAGATTATATAATCATTTTTTTACATTGAGCAATGCATGCTTAATTATGATATGATAAGAAAAATAAATGCCTGAACGGGATTTGAACCCGGACATGTGGGTTGGTACCCCAGAGTGCTATCCATTACACCACGAGGCAAATCTACTTCAAACACAACAAGTAAGCAAGTTAAAGAGAACATTTCTGCTTCATAGCAGTGACGCTTTATCGATGTTATAATTATTTTTTTTCGGCCGCGGTGGACTAGTGGTTCTGGTCCCGAGCGTCGCGGGTTCAAACCCGGCCGGGGTCAATGGATTTTTTTAGGATGGAAAAATCCAAGGAGCAAGTCCTCCGGGAGGGAATTTAAGCCGTGGGTCCCGAGTCTGAAGATTTTCAGGCTCGTAAAAGATCATTAAGCCTGAATGAAAAGGCCTCTAAGCAAAGGTTACCGAATTTTCCCGTCCTAGTACTACCTTGGTTTCCTAGATGTCAGTATGAGGCGGAACGCTGACAACAGACCACTCAAATGACATACGAAAACAAGTGTAACTAAATTAGTATGGTTCAAATTCTTCCCAATAGGGAGAGAGCGCCTAAATCTCTGTTAAAGGAAACATGGGCTTACAAGAAGTACAAGAAGATAAAATTTTTTTTTGACATTGAGCAATGTAAGCTTAATATGACATGATAAGAAAAATAAGTGTTTGAATTGGATTTGCCTGGTTCTATAATGGATAGCACGCTGGGTACCAACCCAGAGGCCCGGGTTCAAATGCCGTTCAGGTATTTATTTTTCTTGTGATATCAAAGATTATAGCATAACAACAAGTTCCATTAATATGACCTAATATAATATATCGCGTATGTAATGAGAACCAAAGAGCGAAATTGATATACCATAATCATTTTTAGCAGAGTATCCGTGACTGGGCACTAATTTCACGAACATATTCCACTACTCTGAGTTGGCAAACTACTTGGCGCAAATTATAATAATCCGTCAACATGTACAAGAAATAATTAAGCTGAAAATACTATTATTATCATGAGTCGTGAGCATGGGGAACATTTAACTATCGTACTGTTCTA
This sequence comes from Diploptera punctata, assembly GCA_030220185.1. Taxonomy (NCBI): domain Eukaryota; kingdom Metazoa; phylum Arthropoda; class Insecta; order Blattodea; family Blaberidae; genus Diploptera; species Diploptera punctata. Next base: position 1,299,687 of record JASPKZ010010698.1, read on the forward strand.
GATTATGCTGAGGTCCAAGTGGTGATTTAGAATATAAACAGTATTCCAGCATGTAAAACAAATTTAAGTATATTTAAAATTTATATATGTGAATAAGTCGCGATTATAAATGAGATATAAACAAAATAATAGTTGCTGTGTAGGCACGAAGTATATAAAAGTTAAGAAATAAGGCATAATTTAGCAGTCTTAGTAAGTCTTTGAACTACAATAATTAATAATGGGATTCATACCGTGACATCGAACTCTCCATACACTCGTAAAAAAGGATTGGTTCTTCATAGTATTTTCATTCAACATAAACGACGTAATGCTTGATGGCAGAGGGACCCAGAACTCGGCGACCCTCGCCGAAACGAAGCCTTAAAACCTGAAGGAAGATTGCCGGTCGGCCTGACGCTAGTGACTGACCTCGGAACTGATGTAAATGTCCTCGAGACTGATGTTAGTGTCCCCCTGACTTTTTCTGTCACCAGATTTTATAAGATTCGGCGCATCCGTTGCCCGACGCACTAGAGTAAGGAAGAGTTGGGGAAAAGGGCGAGTTCAGGAAGAGGATGACACAAATATACACAGCTTATATCAGTGGAACAGAGTTATAGCTGGGGCAACACAGATATATCTACAGCACGGTGTACTACTTAAATTGGAAAATATTTGATACAACACTTTCTTATTATACAAAGAGCATTATTATATAGGTCATTGCACTTCAATTAATTTTGTTGCAGCACATATAAGCCGACAATTAATCAGAACCAGTGAGCAGGTGCTTGTTCGGGTATAGTCAAGTCTAAGTCCCTCCTTACGTCACAACAGCCACCGCAATGAATATACTTAGAGTATTGTTGTGCTTAAACGAGAATACGTTTTCTCGGTAGATGGTCTAGTACGGCAATAATTTTACCCTTTTTGTAAATTTTTTTGCGAACAAAATTCCTTACTTTTACTTCTAACAAATTAGAATCAACTTTTACCCCTAATTAACACTATATATAACGAAATCATATAAACTGTAAGGTGATTTCAGTGGGACCTGATATTGAAAATATCTTTTGGAGTATGTATACATTTTCCCTTGTTGCTCATAATTTAAAATGTATTTTATTAACCTTTAGACAAAATTGCAGGAGCTTCTCTGTAATAAAGTTTCACATAAATCCTATCCGTCCTGTGATGAATATGTTGATACCAATGTAAAACTCCTGAATAGCACTCTTTTCCTTCATTTTCTGTCGTTATTAATTTCTTTTCTCTGCTTTCATGTAGTGAATTATAAAGAAGCCTCAAAAATGTTAAAAAACATTGGAAAATGTATCATTTTAAATTTAGTTTCAACAATTTTTAGTGGTACCCAAAATAAATGCACAACTAAAGGTAAAGCGATCCCACAACAAGCCTCAGGAAGCCCTTGGGTTAGTGGGAGGTTAAGGCTCTCACTTTGTCTGGACAATCGGCACTTGATGTCAGCCGGGTTTTTCAGCCCTGTGTGACAGCCGCCTTTACCCCAGAACAAGCGCCCGGTACTTTTTACTTTAGAGGCTGAGTCGACCCCAGGGCCATATTGCAGCCAGAAGGTTTGGGTAAGTTTAAAAATTCTTACCCCACCAGGATATTAAAATTGTTTTTTAAGTATCTAATTCAAGGAAAATTTGATAAGGAATCTAACAATATAATGCACTCAGAATATTAAAAATATTTGAAACCATAATTTTCCACTAAACTGACATAAAGTTATAAATTTCATAAATGAAATGCAGATGATATTCGAGAGTAATTTAAGCAGTCGTGCGAAATTCATGCAGTGAATAAACAGATGAATATCACGTAGAATAGTGTGGGATGGCAATAACATCCGTTTACATTAAAGCCAGAACATTTCAAGATTGATCGCAGCTATGAATAAACTTAAGCTCTAAGTTTGGAAACAAAAAATTATAATTTTTAAAAAATAGAAATTAATCTGCACAAATATTAAACAGGTAATCAGAAAATATGATTTTGTTTACGTAAGGTAATTCCTTTGTTTGAACAATACACATACAGAGTACTTGTAATAATATATTAAGATTATATCATCCATTTACTAGTCTACCACTGTGGTCTCGAGGTAGCATGCTGCCTTGTCACGCAGCGGGCCCGGGTCCGATTCCCGTCGGGAAGGTTTTTTCGGGGTTTTTCCTCACCTGTAAGACAAATGTCAGGAAGCTTAGGGCCCAACGATCCCCGAAAATCATCCGGCCATCATCATCATCATCATCCTCATCATTATCATCATCATCCTTCACCGGTGTGGAATGCAACGGGAAGCTATCACACCTATAATTCCCTAGTAAAGCTGCAAATCATAGCATGAAAATGGTGCGATTGCATTGAAATACCTACCCTCGGGCAGAATTACTATGGATGGATCCATTTACTGTGTTATAAGATAATAAAAATTAATATTTAAAGTACATCTCCTCTTCTCATCTCGCCTTCCAGTTAAAATTAAATGTCCAACACAGTTCTCAATTACAGTCCCAAGTCCTGTTGGAAGAGGGACTTTAAATTATTGATCACACATATTGTTTTTAACCACACAACGATATATCCATACTCTCCGAATTAGTGATAAGCGCAATCCAACGTCTCCTCCGAGACAACACGAACATTTTAGACGAAACACACTACTCACTCACTCATTCATACTGAAACTAGGGTATGCTATAATGATACTTATGATGCCCAGATGCAGTCTGGGGGCTAATTGGGCCTCAAAGTTTCTTGACGTTAACGTACAGATGAGAAAAAAGCTCCGAAAAGAAAGTCACCTAGAAAATTTGTCCGACCGGGCATCCAACATGGGGCCGCTACATTCGATAATTTTACTCAACCCCGAGACAACAGCCGTGGACAAATTACAAATTTAAGCAATTGATTCATCAAAATGCCAATCAGTAACATAATACACAGTTTGTAATGAGAAAATCATCGGTATTTACAAACTGCGGGTGTTTTGCTGTACTCTTTCAAGTAAAGAATAGATTTGGGGCCAGTTTCACCAAGGTCGGTAACTGTATTATGCTAGTTTAAGCTATGCATTATACACGAGGAAAACTGAAGTAATACAGTTACCTCTGTTGGTGAAATTGACCCCAAGAGAGGTAACTTTATTACGCCAGTTTTCCCCATGTATAATGCTTAGCTTAAACCGGCGTAATACAGTTACCTCTCTTGGTGAAACTGGCCATTAATCATTACACAACACTTGCTACGTACTACTATTAACATAATAGTAACAGTAATAATAATAATAATAATAATAATAATAATAATAATAATAATAGTAATAGTAATAATAATAATAATATTGTGGTAATTTAAGAATAACGAACATACAAACACTATCGAACCCGAAGGTCCATGACCGCGCAGACATAAGCTCTCCAAACATCCTTATCTTGATCAGTGTTTCATGTTACACTCTGTATAATTTATCTCCCTCATAACATGGGCAACGTTATTCTCTTATATTTTGGTGTACATATTGCTCATCGTGTTCTTAAAATGAATTTACATGACTCTCTTCAATTTCACATTCTTGCCACATGTCGTGCCCACCGCAGTCTTGCAGACTTAACTTCTTCTTCACTTCACGGGCTAGGCAAATTGCCTGTTCCGCCTCACAGTTGTTCTGTTCATCTTTTCATTGGCGTTCCTACATTCCTTGAACCTCTTGCTTGTAGTTAAATCCTGCTTTCGATAACCTTGTTACATACTTTATTATTATTATTATTATTATTATTATTAGTAGTAGTAGTAGTAGTAGTAGTAGTATTATTAACGAAATAAATAAATAATGGAAATTGTGGGTGTACAAGAGGAGCCAGACATCATAGACATTATAGAAAAGAAAATATTACAGTGGTATGGCCATGTCAAAAGAATGCCAGAGCAAAGATTGCCTAAAATTGTTATGGAGTGGATCCCAATAGAAAGGAGGAAGAGAGGAAGACCGAAGGAAACTTGTATAGAAGGGGTACAAGCAGCTATGAAGATCAGAGGATTGGATGAAGATCAATGGATGGACAGAGAGGAATGGCGTTTGGTTTCCGGAAGACGGCGACAGCTGCCATGATACCGGATGACGATTATTATTATTATTATTATTATTATTATTATTATTATTATTATTATTATATTGTGCTTCCTATAAAGATCAAGTAGCTCACTGTTAATGTAGTCTACAGTTTTAAAAATAAAATGAAAATGTGAGCATCACCCAAAATTATGTAAAATATAATAACATCAAGAAGAGTCATTTTAGTTTGGATACAAAGTGCGAGAAATATAAAATTCTGGTACAGCCTGTCGTATGGACTGCAAGGGAATAAAAGCGGATAGTAACGACAAAAAACTATTGTAATACTGATTGTGCACCTGCTCTTCACTCTATGTCTTGTTACGCGGACACTATTCGGCAGTATATTAAGTCGCTACGATCGCTTTGTCTGTTCATCTTGTAGAAATCAAATTAACTTGCATATAACTGGAATTTAAAGATAATCCACAATCCATTTCTGAAAACAAAGAACACAAGTTTTAATAAAAGAATGGAACAAATGTTGGGATTCCCTCGTGGGATTTGGAAGGATAATTACGAAAGATTAAACTACATAACACCAGGATCTGCTGCTCGGATTACGCGAGATACAAGGTCGCATTCTCGAGGTAAAATAAATTCATACAAGAGAAACTTCACAAGAAATACAGTTTCATCATTGTTTGACACACATATACAAATATATTACACCACCTATTTTGATGAGGGTCCACCTCTGTGGTCTCGAGGTAGCGTGCTGCCTTGTCACGCAGCGGACCCGAGTTCCATCCCCGGTCGGGACAATTTCCTGCGTGAATTTTTTATCGGGTTTTTTCTCACCTGTAAGACAAATGTTAGGAAACCTTAAGGCTTAAACTGTCCCCGAAAATCATATGGCCATCGCAATCATCTTCATCATCATCATTCATATTCATCTTAGATTAAGCATAGGACTAGGGACTCTCCTGGTGCACCATTATCATCACCCATCACATCTCCGGGGCAACGTCACCCCGCCTTCTAGGTGCCCGAACCTCAGAAATGGGTTACAATTACGCCAATGCCAGGAGAGAACATCAGAAATGACAAAAAAGAGGACAAAACCTGAGCATTAAAATTTTTGATGACGAGGAGAAATAAATACATATTACATTTTATATTCTTCTCCGTTAGCTGAATGACTTATTTCACTAATCTTTTCAATTTGCAGCAGTCCTAGTGGTTACATTATTATTATTATTATTATTATTATTATTATTATTATTATTATTACAATCATTCTATTCTATAGTTTTCAGTCCAAGGGCAGGCCTTTCACTGCAATCATAACATTTTCATGCTATGTTTGCAGCTTTACTAGGGAATTATAGGTGTAGTAGCTTCCCATTGCTTTCCACACCGGTGAAGGATGATGATGACGGCCGGATGTTTTCCTGAGACACGTTTTGAGTCGGAGGAAGATTTTCTTACGCGAATTCTTGGCGGCAGCAGAAATTATTGACCACTCACCAGATCTTGTGGGGCGTGTGTATGAACACGTTCGTCGCAGATACACTTTGTACAACGAACAAATGTGTCGCAATGTGGAACCACACATGTAGTACAACCCCTAGCAGTCTGTAATATGTATTCTGATACACAAGACACCCTACATCAACCCATTGTGTTTCGATCTTCAAACCTATTTTACATATTACCGGACATGAGTCCTTTTCAAAACTGTATCTTATAAGTCCCCTCTACAACCACTATAAGTCTGTAATACTTATTCTGTAACACTATATATATTAATATCTGTGGTCTCGAGGTAGCATGCTGCCTTGTCACGCAGCGGGCCCGGGTTCGATTCCAACCCTCTTAATTTAGAAATTCAATTAATAAATGTATTTGTTGAAATTCTTTCAATAACAATTGGCATAAATCTATGATTAGCCCCGCAAATTTCAGAACATTAATTAAAAAGGTTTGGTTAATAAAAGAGATCTGTAGAGAATTTATAATTAGAATAATTGCAAGGGTTAAAAGTGAATAGATACTAAAATAGACGGTCGAGACAGGCTCCTGGGTGAGGTTTTTCGGGATTTTCCTCATCTGCAAGACAAATTCCAGGACGCTTAAGGCCCAACGGTCCCCGAAAATCATCCGGCCATCATTATCATTATCATTAGCATCCTTCACCGTTGTGGAAAGCAATGGGAAGCTACCACACCTACAATTCCCTAGTAAAGCTACAAATCATAGCATGAAAATGCTATGATTGCAGTGAAAGACCTGTCCTCGGGCAGAATTACTATGGATGAAAATATATTAAGATACGATTATGATCTTGAGGATATTGCGCCCTATAAAGTAGAGTAATTACATTTCCGAGCATTTTAATTGTGCTTTATGTACTGTGTAAAGTATATGTAATGAGTAATGTTAATCGTTTAAAGTGGGCTTTCTTAGAACAGAAGTGATTTTGTAGATGGTGTGTCACTGGCTTGATGTATGATAGCTGACACAGGCGGTCGATACAGCTCGGGTCCACCCACAAGTGTTACAACCTCAACAGGTTGAGCCTGTGAACCTGCAATTTGTCACAAACTTCAATACCCTCACGTTATGCTGCAGCAGCAAGTATCTATATATTTCTCTCCGAATTTCTCAATTGTAATTAAAATTCTGGCTGATACCTCATATTTTTTCATCAAAATTTTAATTTTGACAGAATACATGTGCTATATCCAACGGATGAATTTTACTTGTCTTATTATTACAGTCAAACTTCAGAAAAACGGACACCTATGGGGAAAATAAAAATATCCGCTATTAATATAATTGTCCGCTATACAGAAAAAAAAATGGAAATGCAGTATAGAACAATATGAAGTAGTGTGGTAGAAAGAAAATTATAGTATATGTGTAAATTAAAATATAAAATTATGGAATATTCACCTGAAAGGTCCGTCTCCTCAACTTAATTAGTTATTTAACTGTAGCGATTTCTGGACTTGTTCCACCATCGGCAGGATTCAAAACTTATAAAAGTTGATTATGTGTAAATTAGCGAACATTTTTCTTTATTTCAATAAAGTAGTACTATAAAGTCTGAATTGTACGTATCAATATGCAGTCGTACAGTTCCATACTATGTATAGTATGTCTAAACAAATTATATATATCGGTTCATTAATGTCTTTGACATTGTCCTATTCCTATTAGCAAATTTTGTCGGTCCGTCCAATGTCCTGGTTGTAGATGTTACTCCTTCATGTATAAATATATTCCCTTGACTCCAGGGGGGTTTTAGGTCTTACTCTGCCTCGTTTGCCCTCAGATTTCCATTCCAAAACACTTTGGCTGGACATGTCCGAGCCATCTTAATTGCTGAGTTTTAGTCCACCGCTGTGGTCTCGAGGTAGCGTCCGGGTTCGATTCCCGGTCGGGAAATGCTTCTGGGTGTGGTTTTTCGGGATTTTTCCTCACCTGTAAGGTTAATACCAGGAAGCTGAGGGCCCAACGGTCCTCGAAAATCTCCGGCCATCATCATCGTCCTTATCATTTTCATCATCATCCTTCACCGGTGTGGAAAGCAACGGGAAGCTACCACACCTATAATTCCCAAGTAAAGCTGCAAAGCGTAGCATGAAAATGCTATGATTGCAGTGAAAGATCTGCCGTCGGGCAGAATTACTATGGATGGATGGATTTATTAAAGTTATAGCAATACGCGAAAACAATTTTGATATGTTATCAGTTTCTAACTTCTTCTTTTCTCTACACTTACTTAACGCTCCTACAAAATATTATACTTAATTATAAATTTCGTTCACGCATTAATGAAGTTTTGATACTTTAAAATATCTCTGTAAACAGGGCGCATGCAGTATTTAAGACAATACAATACAACCCAGAAGGTCGAGGGTTCGAGTCGCGTTGGGGTCAGGATTTTTAAACTGATCTAAATCTTCTGGTGGCACCATGACCCTGGGGTTGACTCAGTCTATAAGGGAAAAGAGTACCAGAGACTTGATCTGGGGTAAAAACGGTCGTCACGCATGACTGACAACCCGGCTGACATCAAGTGCCGATTGTCTAAAAGAAGTAGGATCCTTAACCTCCTAATACCCCAAAAGTCTCCTATGGCCTCTAGTGGGATCACTTTAACTTTTTATGTACTCTATAAACAGAAATAGGACGGAATATGTAAGCAACATATTCTTAACCCACAGAATGTGTGATGCACTTCCGGCTGTAAGATTACCGGAGAAACTCTGTATTTAACCTATTGTTTAGTGGAGAGAAACTGGTATAGACCCTCTTACGTGTTTTCTGTATACCCTGCGCAACACTATTTTCTTTAGTTTATTATTATTATTTTAGTTCATTATTATGTGGCACAATTAAACGCACTTTATTGTATAAGACTAGAAAAAAACTATTTTGAAGTTTTACAAAGTATTGGCAGTTCCATCTCTTATCTATGGATGTGAAACCTGGACATTAACAAAGGCAGATAGTAAACAAGTAGAGGCTACTGAAATGAAGATGTTGAGAGTAATCGCAGGATACCAAAGAACCGATAAAAAGAAAAACGAAGATATAAGAACAGAACTTAATATATTTAATCTCTGTGAAATAATAAAATATTATCAAAATGCTTATCTTCAGCACATATTATGAATGAATGAACAGCGCATACCAAGAAGAATGTATAATTATAAACCAAAAGGGAGACGAATGTTGGGAAGACCATTGAAGAGATGGAAGGACCAATTCGACCTATAATGAGATCGGAACAGGCCATTGGGCTTAATCCTTGTTGTTGATGATGGTGATGATTATTTTTTTTGTTCCTGGGGAAGGAAGCTCCTGTTGTGGACTGAAAATGTTACAGATACGTGTAGAGGTAGAGATGGTGTTAATTTATTTTCTTCATTAAATAACCCCGTATTAACGAGACAATCATTGCGCTCGGAAACATCACGACATCAGATTCGCACGTGTTAAATACATAGTCCTGATGATCTCGTTTCAGAAACTATAGATTTTGTGAACTCTCCAAAACAAAAGAGGCAAACACGTAAATGACTCACGCTGTTGCCTGAATAGTAGAGGGTACTTGACGTTCTCGGATAGTTAAATACATTAATGTGTTTTCGTAACGCATTATGAGCTGATTAGATCGGCTCTGATGTTTCTGTCCATTACCTGCCAGATAATGTACTCAAATTATTTGCAAAGCCTATTACAACGGCGGATGCAATTAAAACTCGGACACAAGAGATTTTACCAGTGTCATACAGAGGGTTAAAATAATTTATCATATTTTGAGGGGCAACTGTAGCTATAATATATGATCATTGAAAAGTGAAGAAAAAAGAGCTTGAAAGAGGCAAAAAATGGGAGAGCACCAATACCAGGAAAATATTCAGACAGAACTCCTAAAACATGGAGGAGATATTTTAGTAATATTCTTAACTAAAAGTTTTAATAAAATTGAAATTGGAGACGATATCCCAGAAGACTGGAATTTGTCGTATGTTACTTCTATTTTCCAAACAAGGTGATAAAAAACTGTGTTCCAATTATAGAGGTATAAGCGTTTTACCTTCAACAACTAGGATTTTTAGTAAAATTATACATTTTAAACTTGAGGAGATAAAAGATAACTTAAGAGAAGAACAATGTGGATTCCGGAGTGGAATATCATGTATTGATACTATTTTCTGTATTAGACAATTACAAGAGAAAATCGTAACAAAAAATAAAGAACTACATATGACCTTTATGATTTAGAGATAGCATATGATAGTGTACCTCGACAATTGTTATGGACGGCAATGAGAAATATGAATATAAGTGATAAATGGATTAATATTGTTAGGAGGATCTAGAGTAATACAAAAGCTAAAAGTAAAAATACAGAATAATTTAACAGAGGAATTCACAGTGAATAAAGGCCTTAAGCAGGGATGCAGTTTGTCACCAATTCTTTTTAACAATTATTTAGACCAGGCTATTAACTTATACTATAAAAATATTCTGAAATGGGTATTCCTATAGGAGGAAAAGTACTGAATTCATTGTTGTTTACAGATGATCAAATAATTTTTGCAGGGGATGAAGTTGATACGAAATATATGATAAATAAACTAATGGAAGAGTATACAAATGGCGACTGAATATAAATTTACAGAAAACAGAATATATGTGTTTGGGAAAGGATGTGGATGACCTCATACTCGAAAAAGGGAAAATAAAAAAATGTGAATTTTTTAAATATCTTGAGTTAATAATTACAAGTTTAGGTGCCTGTAAGAGAGATGTGCAGACTAAAATTACAATGGCAAAAAATGCAACTAAAACATTACATGGAATAATTGGGAACAAAAATATCACAAAGGAAACTAAAATGAAAATTTATCCGATTGAGGGTCTTTCCACTTTTCAGCGGTTGCCCTTTTACCAGCCGGCTGCTGGCCCTTCACATCCACATGTGTCAATCACAGAGGTAGATGATCAACAGCCAGTGTAGGGGTGACATGTGGTTAGCATGTCGAGTCCCCCAGCCGTTATAGCTGGTTCCTCAACCTGGAGCCGCTACTTATTGTAGCTACCCAATTGCCTCACGATGCTGGGTGGGCACCGGTCCCATACTGGCCGAAATACCATGAGAAAATTTCTTCCCCCATGGAGACTCGAACCAACGCAAGTCCCGTAGCTCTGCGCCAAGGCTTCCTACCTTAACCGCTCGGCTACGGCGCGGGACAAATGAAAATTTATGAGAGCATAATACAGAATATTTTATTTTCATATGGAAGTGAAACTTGGTCTTCGACGGAAGTACAAAAAAATAAAATTAGAACAGTTGAATTTGATTATTTTAGAAGAAACCTCTAAAAATTAAAACAGATTAAAATAAGAAATTAATTGCTTTGGAAAGAAATTAATGTCACCACTAGAACAGTTGAATTTGATTATTTTAGAAGAAACCTCCAAAAATTAAAACAGAATAAAATAAGAAATTAATTGCTTTGGAAAGAAATTAATGTCACCACATCGGTTGTTAAGAGGATTGAAAATCAAACGCTTAAATGGTATGGCTGTGTACAAAGAATGGAAAATGAAAGATGGCCAAACAATATATACCAATGCTCACCCCCTGGAAGAAATAAACGTGGCAGACCAAGATGGAAATGGAAAACCTGCGTCAGAACTATAATGGATGATAGGAATTTGGAAGAGGGAGATTGGAATGATAGAGATAAATGGAAACTGAAGAAGGTAAACCTATAAGTGGGGGAAAAACCGTAGAAGAAGAAGAAAAGTGCCTTACCACCACGACCTTTTGACCTAACCAAGGCAGCCGATTATGGTTCAGTACGAGCCTCCACCCTTGAAACATGCACGTACTACTGTACAGATATAGGCCTACGTATCATTACCACCAGTTTAACTAGTAACACATATTTTATACCGATCTCGCGGATGTAAACAGCGGTATATTCAGCTTGAAAGAAGTTAAATTTGTTTTGTTGAGAGATATGTCAATGTTTATAATAAACAAACAAGTCTTGAATGGAAAATATGAATATTTCATAACTTGAATTACTCCCATACTCCCTGAACCAACTGATTGAGAATATCAGTTATAGTTTTTTTTAGGAAGCAAATATTCCACCGACTCTTTTTAATGTGGAGAGAGGGAGAGCCTATGATGTTTAAGGAGAGTGGATGAGGTTTGATATGACCTTGGCTACAATGTGAGCGATCGGTATTTAACCTATAGTCAACATACCTACATTTGAAGATGGAATGTACGGTATATTATCAATTGCCTATAGACCCTAAAGTATTACATATTCAACTATTTCATATTCTCCTCATACAGATATAGTCTATATGCAGTTTAGTGCATGAATATTATGATATTAAAACGTATATCATTTTATGATGAAAGTTAAAAATTAAATTGTACCTGTTGGTAGGTGCCGTCGTCCTCAACTTTGTTAAAATATTGTATTAAAATTATCTGGACCGCTTTCGGAAGTTATCTTCCATCTTCTGCAGGTTGAATTTCCGCTATTTGTTGTTGTTGTGTACGATGATGTCTACTCCAACTGTTTATAGCAGCAACTGACTTATTTTCACGATCTCGTATAATGGATTTGACTGGGGTGCGTTCTCATTGAGAAGTGAGGTGTTGTTTGTTTCCTTTATAATTTCGAGGTCTTCAAATATATTTATCCTAGCTGGAATGATTTCTCGGTGGATTATCGTGAGAGTGTTTTCAATTCTGTTCATTCGATGACCTGCGTCATCTCACGATAATCCACTGAGAAAATATTCCAGCTAGGATAAATATATTTGAAGATCTCGAAATTATAAAGGAAACAAACAACACCTCACTTCTCAATGAGAACGCACCCCAGTCAAACCCATTATACGAGATCGTCAAAAACAAGCCAGTTGCTGCTACAAACAGTTGGAGTAGACATCACCGTACACAACAATAACAAATAGCGGAAAATCAACCTGCAGAAGATGGAAGGTAACTTCCGAAAGCATCATCAACATCATCATCATCATCTTCAAGGTATGGGCCTGTTGGCCCCTTCTGTTCCCCGGTGCACTATATGCTGCAGGAAAGCGCTCCAGATAATTTTAATACAATATTTTAACAAAGTTGAGGACGACGGCACCTACCAACAGGTACAATTTAATTTTTATCTTTCATCATATGACGTCACCTCAACGGAATTTGATATGAATTTTACTACTTGAGTATATTATTTTGATCTGAAATACAATTATTTGTGAAGCGTTCTAAATCACAAGTCAAGGGAAGATTGTACGGGTTGAAAATAGTGGCGGGATCTTTCTATCCTTATAAAAATCAGATTATGATAATAACTGACCACGTCATCCCATACTGGCTAGATGTAGATCCAATTTTTATTGACACATGTGGTTGTAATGCCATCAATCACAATGACACATATATATTTATATTGACTATTTAACTCATGCCCCAAATGGGACTCAATGGCCAATCACGTTTCAATGATTTCTGTTTTACAACCAATCAGAGTCGTGTTTCACGAAATATTTATCAGTGTTATAATTACCATATTAAAGAAGGCTCCTCCTTTTTAATATTCTGAACAGGTCTGACTATTATTTTGCAGTGACTGAGCCTATAAGAAATACGGCTACCGGATTGTATATATAGTGCATAGATGTCAACACATTGCGCTTGCAGGAGTTAATATAAAAACATTTGTAGCAATTTATTATACCACCAAAAAAAAAAGAAACCATCGTTTGCACTTTTTTAAATGCATTTTTCCCCAGGTAATAATCCAGAAAAATATAATTGTCATATGTACATCATACGACACCAGAAATGAATTAATATACAGTTTGATGTGTTTCATTTTTTCTCCACTAGAGAGCATTCTTACAATATTGCGTTCCTTTGGCAATAAATATTATGATCTGGTTGCAGTGATAAACAAAAGAAGCAGATGAAGCGTACCTATCGCTTCTCATTTGTTTTCAAACATCGCCGTTTACATTAAATATATAAATATTTTAAAATAACTATAGTTAAATAATGATTTGTGAGTAAACAGCTTAATTTTATTCGTTAAATAGTCCTAACAAATGCCACTCTTGATTTCCAAATTCTCTAGATAAATTGGAAATCACTCATGGCATTACTTATGACTAATATATTTTTATAAGTAAATGTATGGAGCATATTTTTTTCTTTTATAGCCTACGTCAGTTAGGCAACAAAAAATAATAAGAAAGAGCAAACTACTCTATGAAAATATTTAGTGGAAAAAACATGTATTATGGCCTTTAGTGCTTAATTAGTTAAATAATGTAATTGAGGAAAGGGTAGAAGTTTTTTCAAGTATTTTGGCAATGAACTCATATTTAAAAAAAATTAAACCTGTCGATCAAAATAACTACAAAAATGTGTAGATATAATTAATAGAGTTTCCAAACGAAAATTGGTATAGAAACAAAGAAAATACAATTATTAACACATTGAAATGATTCGTCCAGTAAATCATAGACTGTGCAATGTTAAGATGAAGTAAGGGATAAAGCTGAAGATATGAGATTTATGCGTTGAACTGCAGGTTTTATCAAAATGGACCAGGAGAGGATAGCATAATCAATATAAGATCATCCATGTGTAGCACCATTCTTTAGTTACATTCAACATTATAAATAATTGACAGGAACATATCAACACGATGGCTAGAACAAGATTTCTCAGATCCATCACAAGGTTTTCACCACTTGGCAATGGACCATTGGATCGTCCGAGAAGCAGATGACTCGAGAACACTTTCGTTCAGACTGTAACAGTTTCTTTATAAGACTGCTCACGGTAGGATGAAGATAACGAGAAGACAAATGTCTGTATGAACTAAAACCTAAGTATTTAAAACTACACACCAATTACAGTATCTTATATTCAGATCGGGGGGGGCTGGAACTAATTGGGATTTCCGGATTTTTGATCTGGTCATAAACCCTGATGGAACTGATATTTAACCTCTGGGGTGAATTTTGGTGAAGTCCGGAGAGTCTAACTTAGCCACATCCAGTCTCCTCACCTCTACGTTGGGGCCCCCGGGACCTTTTTAGGATCTTTTATGATTTTAAGACGCAAAAGAGAGAGTGGGATTTGGAAAGAAACGGGAAGCTACCACATCTATATATCCCTAGTAAAGCTGCAAACATGGCATGATGAGTCTTTCCACGGTAAAAGACTCCGGACGTAAATTATCCCCCCATTCGGATGTCCGGCAGGGGGATACTGCAGAAGGAGACATCATGCAGTCAATGTAAAAGAAGGGAAGAGTGGAGAATGTTGAGTTTGTAGTGAAATACCTGCTCTTGGACAGAACACTATGAATGAATATTGAGATGTGTTTGTTTGTATTCCTGTAGATGGTGGAGGAGACTGACAAAAAATAGGATCATTTGAGTGAGTTGAGTGAGACAAGTGATTATGGAGACTGTTAACAGAGACAAGCTGGACAGCTAAGTCACCACACCAACCTGTACTGCATTAAATTAAACTATACAAATCATTAATCTTCTAAATTAGATTAACGAAGTGAAAAGACTGGCTCGGCAACCTGTTAAGTGTGGTTGGCGTCATTTGTGAAACGACGTCCCAAACATACTTTCAGGACTCTATAAAAATATCTATAAAGTCAGCTAACCTCGAAATAACTACTGTGTTTATGTTAGGTTGTGGAACAATGTGGTATATTGATTTAATGTTTTGTAAAATTTAGAACGTAGAGTAACATACATCCCTCTTACGCATCGGGCTTGTGTTCGATCCCCATCACGACAAGTTTTGAGTGAGTTTTTGTATGGATTTCCTGGGTTGTAAGACAAATATCAGGATCGTTACGGACCAAATAAACAGCCTCCGAAACTCATATGGTCTTTAATCGTCCATATAATGTGGGTCATATTTAGTGAGAATACTTACTTACTTACTTACTCACTGGCACTATCGAACCCGTAGGTTCATGGCCGCGCGGACATAAGCTCTCCATACATCCCTATCCAGAGCTAAATGCTTTCCAATCATTCCCTGTATAATCTACATCCCTCAAATCATAGTTAATGTTATTCTCCCACCTCATTCTTGGTATACCAACTTGGCGTTTTCCCTCTGGCTTTCCTACAAGAAGCTTCCATGCACGTCTTTCATTCCCCATACGTGCAACATGTCCTGCCCATCGCAGTCTACGAGACTTTAACTGTTCTTATTATATCTGGCTTCCTATAAAGACCATGTAGTTCATTGTTATTTAGTTTTCTCCATTCACCTGTTAGTTCATCTCTCGTTGGTCCAAAAATATTCCTAAGTACTTTATTCTCAAATACTTGTAATCTCCTTTCCTCCCTTAAAGTAAGAGTCCATGTTTCGCAACCATATAATATAACTGGTAGAATAATAATTTTTATATATTTTCAGTTTAACTTTTTTTGAAAGGAGTTGGGACGTCAATATTTGGTGAGAATGTATGAGTGAATTATATGTCTTGTCATAATATTCGTGTTATTATTATTATTATTACTATTATTATTATTATTATTATTATTAATTTTTCGAGCAAGTTCACATCCGACTGAGCATCGAATTGCGAAGAAAAGCATTTATTGAGAGAGTATATTTTTGTGGCACCCTGTGGATGTAATCTATTTATAACATGTTTCTCATTCTCTCTTTCCATTAACATTAATAATTGTTCGTTTTATACTACTTTTGTATTAAGAATATTTTTCTGTAGTATTTGTTAATGCATAACTTAATGTTTTTAAGTAATTAAAACATTCAAAAGTATTCTATGGAATGATTTAATATGTTAGAACATCTACCAGTACTGCATTATATTTTATTTTATAGCTATGGAATATTTACATTATTGAAATGTGCAGTGAATCGACATTAAGCGGAATTTATTTTTATCACAGTCTTCATACAATCAATTGATGTTTTATGTATTATAATATAACTGTATGCACTATTTTATTAAATGCTGCATCATTAAATTAAAAGCTGGTAAATAATGTAATGAATTTGCATATAATTCCTGTATCTTATATAAGAACTCTTCAAAATATAGGTATAAAATATTTACAAAACTGATAATGTATATTTGTAATTTATTATGGAGAAGAGTGCCATAAAATAGTTTACACGATATTCAAATCGTTTTCAATATAAGCTGATGTAATGAGTGGCACGATTATATATACACGAAGGAGGGCTGTATTGAAGCTATATCTTCTGGAGAAAACCACACTGAAAGGGGCAAAAAATCTTCAGATTGATTCTTTCTTGAACACCTTCAAAGTATCCCGCCTCCACATACATGTAACTGTGACAATCGCTATAGGCGTTGTAAACGTCAATAGAGTAAGCGGTTCCACCTCAGAATTGTGACTTCTGTGCTCATGGAGGTATATCCCTTCCAACCTCTTTCCTTTCCATGAGGTCACATGGGCAATTATCCATGCGCGTCACCTTACATGGGAAGCGAACCACCAAATTATCTTTCAGTGGAACATTGCTTCTTTCTAAATACAACTGATTGACTATCGAGTATTGACCTTGTTTCGGAAATATGATTTATAATGTGTGTATCGAAGCAAAAACGGCATATATCTTATAACCAGTGAAGGTTGTATTAAAACTGCTTATCAAAACACTGTCAAAATTTTTATTTGATTTCTTGAATATATTTTCCTAAATTATCAGGAACTTAACTTCTGTTTCACTAATCTAATGTTTAAATTATTATTAAATAGCTTTTGTTTTTTGAATGTTGTATATTTTGTTACTGTTTACTTTATAATGTTTGGTTAGCTTTCAGGTTTAAGTTTTTTATTCCAGGATTTGACTATCCCCTTTTTATCATAGTTTCGATATGATGACACTCGGTTTGTGGACTTGGCCATTAACACACTTTCGCGGATCTGCAATGAACCAACAATTGGTTTCTGCTATCGGGATCGTGTAAGGACAATCCATGTACTGTATATTGCAGTGAATCTTTCGTTCACTCCTTCCCTTCTGTTCTGTTCTTCGAGAGTGCCTAATCAAGAGAGAGTTTGTAATTTCCTGTGTCCTACACCACGGTGGCAGTTTAAAATTTTAATGGTGTGTGCTACGTGGTTGTAGAACGGGCATTATTTTATAGTGCCTTTTGAAGATGGATGTGCTGTGAGAACCGATGGATATTGAACCGTATAGGGGGTTCCGCTTCTGTATTGTGCCTACTTTGTCCTTTCCAACCTCTACACTTTTCAAAACATGACCTACGAAATTTTTCATGAGTGTACCCTTAATTGGAAGCAAACCACTAAATTATCCTCACAATTCAGCGTGGTAATTCTCTTCATTAACTGAGTCTGGAAGGGTCAGACAAATCATGTCAGTAACTTTCATGTTTCTATATACAAACCGATTGACTAGCAAGAATGGAAGTATGGTTACATGTTTTGGAAATATGATTATTAGTGTGTTTATCGATATTAAAATTGTCATTGTCTTAAAACCAATGCAAGTATAAAGAAGTAAATTGCTGTCCCACGTTGTAGTGAAATTTTGAAGTAGTATTTATGTCCAAAAAAAATACTGGTTCAGGTTGGGTTTGATTTTCGGTAGAGCCGGATTCTCTTCTTAGGGTCGGAAGTTGGTACACTGGATAGGAAAACACTTTAAATTCACTGAAAACTGTATCTTGTAGAAGTAATTGTAAATTTATTTACTTATTAATTTCACAGCAGATCAAGTAAATGTAGGTCGCATTATTCTTCACCGTCAATTAAAAGTAAATTATTTTATTTTCTTGAATCAATTATTCTTCTTGTATTAAATATCACATTTTATCAGGAGAACTCAATTGCTTCTATCTTTGTTGAAAGTTGTATGAAGAATGACTAGTGTAATTCTTTTATAATTTTAAGACCATTATTACATCACATGATGGTAATTTTAAATTCTATTGGTTAATAGTTTTTTAAATATAAGGTTTAAATTGATTTGTTAAATACGAAAGTTAATTGTTTTAACATCCAATCAGAGTTTAGTTAACTTTCATTTTAGAATTAGAAGTTAAGCAGGTGTTCTTATTACAGTTATAACAGAATGATTTATAATTTTGACAACAATGACTTTAACATTTTTTAAAAGCATTATTTACAAAAACTGTTATGTAGTACAATTTATTTAATTGTTACTGAGACATTTTTATTCAACAATAACCAACAATGAATTATTTAGATGTTTTTATTTATTTAAGTTATATTTAGACATTAATAATAGGTATCATTGCAGCCAATGGCCATGTAGAAAGAACCGTTTTCATGTCTTACAAAAGTCTGTTATCGATGTTCCTATGTTTTTACACTGTAATAGGTGATATCGGTCGCAGTGCGACCCACATAGTTTGCACTTGCACTTTTCTTCTGGGTTATGGCGCTTCACTGTTGTGCATATCCTGTGGTGGAAACTATGGACCGCGACTCTCGTCACGGTGTGTCTCAGGTCGTATCTGGCTGAAAGAATTTTAAAATACAGAATTATTAACTTTAACTCTCCTATTCATTATAATATTAAAATTCTGCTATAAGTACTAATTCAACATTTTAAGTGTTACTGTCGGGTATAGGTAACTTACCGTAGGAAGACGAGCTGGGCAGTGTGCTGTCGCATATCTACGACCCTCCAACAAATCAGGGCAAACGTGTGACGCGCTATTACCTTACCTATGCCTTTCAATATGTTAACACTCAGAGTTTTGTACTTTAAACCCCGTTTTTTTAAAAACACTTCTGTTTTCGACGTTTGCAATGGCTGACTCTCCAACAAAACATTGAATATAGCAAATAATGAACAGATTCTTTGATTTTACTGAGTTAGGCCTATTTACTAAAAACAATAATTAATAACGCATAATGTTGGTTTTAATACACAGTTTGATGTGTATCATATTTCTCCACTTGGGTGCATTCTTACAATTTTGCGATCCTATTTGGCAATAAGTAATATGATTAAGTTGCAGTGAACTAATATAACCTCGCATTTCTTACTTCTTTTCAAACATCGTCGTTTACAATAAATTATAAATGTTCTAATATAACTACATTTAAATAATGATTTTTGAGTAAATAGCTTAATTTTATTCGTTAAGTAGTCCTAACAAATGTCACTCTTTATTTTCAAATCATCAAGATAAATTCACCCGTCACTTCGCGACTCGTGAATTCATCGATGATTTGGAAATCACTTGTGACATTACTTATGACAACAATAGGAAAATATGTAAATTATGCCATTATAAGTAAGTAGCTTCTTTTATCTAATCATTTAAGATGCGAATCATTCGTTCAAGGTTCCTATATTACAATACTTTAAGCTTGAATTTTTCTTTAAAAAGAGAGACAGTGTTCCATACCGATGGAGTAACCTTATTATAGATCAGTTTGTTACAAAATTGAATGTCTATATTCCCAGAAAAGAACCGCAAAGACATGAAATGCTGAACTGAACAGTCATACAAATATTCAGTTTTAAGTCGGTATCGTATTTAAGCTATTAATAATTATTGTTTTGTCCCGCGCCGTAGCCGAGCGGTTAAGGTAGGAAGCCTTGGCGCAGAGCTACGGGACTTGCGCTGGTTCAGGTCTCCATGGGGGAAGGTATTTTCTCATGGTATTTCGGCCAGTATGGGACCGGTGCCCACCCAGCATCGTGAGGCAATTGGGTAGCTACAATAAGTAGCGGCTCCAGGTTGAGGAACCAGCTATAACGGCTGGGGGACTCGACATGCTAATCACATGTCACCCCTACACTGGCTGTTGATCATCTACCTCTGTGATTGACACATGTGGATGTGAAGGGCCAGCAGCCGGCTGGTAAAAGGGCAACCGCTGAAAAGTGGAAAGACCCACAATCGGAATCGGAATAATTATGGTTTTAATTCGTTTAAAATGATCGTTCAATTTGAATTTTTCAAATAATTTAATATGTAGTGGCTCTGTAATAATAACAACAAAAATAATTCAATAATAATGATAACAAAAATAATTCAA
Organism: Diploptera punctata; assembly: GCA_030220185.1. Classification (NCBI taxonomy): domain Eukaryota; kingdom Metazoa; phylum Arthropoda; class Insecta; order Blattodea; family Blaberidae; genus Diploptera; species Diploptera punctata. Next base: position 1,320,403 of record JASPKZ010010698.1, read on the forward strand.
AAAAAAATAATAATCAACAATAAAATAATAACAGCAATAACATTAACAACAACATTAATAATAATAACATTAATAATAATAATAATAATAATAATAATAATAATAATAATAATAATAATAATAATATTTTTTTTATTATTCCGGCTTTTACAATGAATATACATTTTTCCGGTACCCATGTTCACAGTTAACTACACATTTGATTCAACACATTTTTCCATTCTTGTCTGTTCATCCATATATCTTCTTCTATTTCCCATTCCATCTTAGTTTATAATATAATAATAATAATAATAATAATAATTATTATTATTATTATTACTATTATTATTATTATTATTAACTTGATAATTCCTATTTTAATTATTGCAATAAATGAAATTTGATAAATTGCATTTAAACAATCAATCAATTTTCAAACTGCGGTTTGTTTTCTGCGAAACTAAAAAAAAATGTATTAATTTTCATAAGAAGGGAGAGTAGATAGCTAACATCATTGAGTTAGTGAAATGTAGGAATAACACTTATAACTTGTAGCAGGACTGTAGGAGATGATGGATCATTCAGTTGGGAGAAACGTCCCACTTTATCTTTGACCAGATAGAATATTTCATTTTAAAAGCACGCAAGTGGATACTTTCTTATTGTTAAGTTTTACTGATAACAAAATGCGGTCAACTGAAACACAGCACCAAGCTCTTATTAATTCAAACATTATAGGCCTATTTAATATATCTATTTATGTATTTATTTATTAAGTAAAAATGTCTTATCGACTCAGTCCCTGCCAGAGGTTAAATTATTGGTCGTAAAAAAGTTTAGTAGCAGGTGAGTAAATTCATTTGCACAGTAATATGAAGAATAAACGAACTTAAATAACAAAGCTTAGAATTTATTATTATTATTATAAGTTTTAGGACCAATATTCGGAAAGTGGCATAACCTAAGTGAGTTAAACACTGCACATGATTGCAAGGAAACAAAACAGATCGCTTGAAACTGGGGGTTTTAATACAGGCCCTTGCGAATATAATCTCAAACGTTACTGCTTGAGATAATTTGCTAATTAGGGAAACATTATGTCCAGTATCATGTCTATAAACGCCTTCAAGTTACTTATTTGGTTGATCAATTTGATGAGTGGATTGGAAGGCGTGGTAAAATCGATTGGCCACCTAGATCACCAGACCTCACGCCATGCGATTTTTTAAAATTTTCAATCTTGGAAATTCTGAAAGACAAATTTTTCAGTATAAAGCCACTAAAACTGCAACATTTCCGGGATTTGAGTGAGTAGGAATTTGAAACCACTTTTGGTAATAATGGAAAATTGTGTGATAACATCTGAAAATAAGTGTTAACATATTTTCATAAATGCTTAAACAAAATTGGAGGCCACTTGGAAAAACTTCGGTAGTTATATTTTTATTGTATAGATGTTGTAAGCCACCAAAAAATAATACATTTGAATTTTCGCTGAACTGACTTGTTCTGAACCTTGCATTACACACTGCTCAAAACAATTAGAGGAACACTTGTAATAAATTGAATAAGTAATTGTTTTTTAAAGCTGTGATCCTGAAAGTTGGACAATATGTAAATTGAATTATTAATTTTATCATTCGATACAAATTTTAAAGATCCATGGCCTAAATACAGAGAAATTACCTCAAATAACAAATATAGAGAATTTTTTTTATTTTTGGAAGGCGCTGGCCACTTCTAATTGGTAAGCTTCCTGATGTTGCTATAGTGACGAATGTTGATTATTGCCTTGTTTATTGAAGTCTCTGACAAAATGAGGCATTTAAATGAGTTTGAAGTGTATCATGCTCTACATCTTTTACGACAAGGTCAATCTCTGCGACAAGTGGCTAGAGAGCTTGGGGTTTCTCCTTCCGTGGTGTCCAGGTTACGCAACAGGCACAGAGAGACAGGTCAGTATTGTAGAAGACGTGGCCAGGGCCGTAAATTTAAAACAAGCCCCCAGGATGACAGATACCTCGTTCTTCCTGTTCTTCGACAGCGTACAAAACTGCAAAAGACCTGCAGAATGACCTTCATATGGCTTCCGGAATCCGGGTTTCAGACTAAACCATAAGGAACAGATTAAGGAAAGAGAACATTCGTCCAAAAAGGCCCGTTAAAAAACCACGCTTAACAAATGGGCATAAGGCAGCAAGACGTACGTATGCTGAAAACCATGGTGATTGGAACCTGAACCAGTGGGATCCTGTGCTCTTCTCGGACGAATCCAGGTATCGTCTTACACGTTGTGATGGCCGATTGAGGGTGTGGGGACGGCCAGGAGAAAGATTTTCTGCAGAGGCTGTACAGGAAATTGATAGATTCGGAGGAGGTTCCATAATGGTGTGGGCCGGAGTTATGTACAATAATCGTAGGACCTTGAACTTGTTCCCCAGCGACTGAATGCTGCCCAGTATATCGAGCACGTTCTGGTAGAGCATGTAGTACCTGCTGCCATTGGAGTAGGCCCTGGATTTCTGTTTATGCAGGATAATGCCAGGGCACATTCTGCTGCTGTCACCAGGGATTTCCTGAGGAGGAATGAAATTGAGGTAATGGAGTGGCCAGCGGTCAGCCCAGACCTCAACCCTATTGAACACTTGTGGGATCTTCTAGACAGGAAGGTCAGGAACCGACATCTAGCTCTACGAACTCTGCAGCAACTTGGAGATGCTCTGAAGGAGGAATGGGAGAATATCCCGCAAGAGGAAATCCAGAATCTTATTGGGAGAATGCCACGAAGGTGCCAAAGTGTCATCGAATGTCGTGGAGGCTATACACGATGCTAACTCTATATAACGAGTGTATAACTTTGAAAAATAAGCACAAGATTCAATTGCTTACATAGCGGAATTATTTGAAAAGTTAATTTTCAGCGTTATTCATTTGTTTTTACTGACATGAGCAAAAAATAAGGTCTTATGGCCTTAACTCTGCCAGAATAAATAAAGCATTATTATTATTATTATTATTATTATTATTATTATTATTATTAAATAAATAAATAAATAACCACAAATAATGTACTTTATTAATTTCATGTTTGTAACTTTATCCAATGAAAAAATATTTGCATACTTCATAGTGTTCCTCTAATTGTTTTGAGCAGTGTATATGTGTGCCTCAGATACTCAAAGTTCATCCATTGATCAATTTTATTTATGGATACTATACCAAAAAGATATACTAAGACTTTTTATATCTGCTAAAATGAGATATTCTAGGCGAAGAAATCTAGGTCTGTGTTATCACATCGAAATACCGTATAATCACATGGAAATTAAAAAAAAAACTTAATATCATATTCAAGTTGGAGGCAGCATGCATATGAAAGCAGATGTTTATGTACAACCCACAGAAAAAAGTAGACCTGGACGTCCACTGAAAATGTTTTCGCATATAGCTTAGTAACACAGAAATGGGTCAAAGTTTTTTAATTTTTTTATTTCCACCAGGTTATTGTACGACATTCTCTCCAGGTATTAGATAAATCCAAATTCAATTGTGGGGTTAGGCGCTTGAAGGGCGGAATTACGTCAAATCAGAAATTTAACTATACAGCCGGACTTGGAAACCACTCGGATGTAAGATCGAAATACATAACCTTACATTTAAAATTCGTAATGAGAGATATCTCCACAAATTAACTTATTTGACAAGGATATCGATTCAACAATGTACGGTCGATATGGTACAGAAAGAAATGCCAAAAGAAAACAATTTTAAAAATTACCAAAAAAGTCAGTTCTGTTGCTCTAAAAAAATTATTAAATGCTGTTTAATGAATCTGCATTATTGTTAATAGTTATTTCACATACAAGCATCTGTTATTGCATTTTCCCAAGCACAGAGAGATTTAACAGTAAAGATATGCTATTTATAACTATCAAGCCGGCGTACAAATCGCCCGGAAGTAAGATCAGAGAGTACATACTCTCACATTTGGTAAATATTAAACATTATAATTAGTTTTAACTTCTGATGTTGTGTTATTCGCTAAATAGTCACTTAAAATCTAACGCGAGGTTGAGTTTTTGATTAGGCAAAATCACAACCTCTTGTTAGATTACTTTTGACTATTTAACTCATGTCGCAAATGGTAGTCAATGACCAATCATGTTTCAATGAATCTTGTTTCACAACCAATGACAGTCGTGTTTCACCTCGCTCTTTATCGATTTCTCTTTATCAGCTCCTGCTTTTGTGATAAAGAAAGATCCTCCTTTTTTAATATTCTGAACAGGTTAGACCATTGTTTTTCTCCAACAAATACATTGAATATAGCAAATAATGAATAGATTCAGTGATTTTATTGAGTTGTTTATTCAAAATATAAATGATTTACCTATAATGTTGATTATAATTGTTTGATGTGTTTCATTATTTCTCCACTAGAGTGCATTCTTACAATATTGCGATCCTATTTGGCAATAAATAATATGATCGAGTTGCAGTGAATATACATAACCTCACATTTCTAATTTGTTTTCAAACATCGCCGTTTACATTAAGTACATAAATATTTTAAAACACCGGTAACTATATTAAATTAATTATTTTTTAGTAAAGAGCTTACTTTTATTCGTTAAATAGTCCTAACAAATGCCACTCTTGATTTCCAAATTCTCTACATAAATTCACTCCTCACTTCGTAAGTCGTGAATTTATCGATAATTTGGAAATCACTCGTGGCATTACTTATGACTATTTAACTCATGCCACAAATGCTAGTCAATGGCCAATCACGTTTCAATGAATCTTGTTTTACAACCAATGACAGTCGTGTTTCACCTCGCTCTTTATCGATTTCTCTTTATCAGCTCCTGCTTTTGTGATAAAGAAATCTCCTCGTTTTTAATGTTCTGAACAAGTCAAAGCATTATTTTTCTCCAACAAATACATTGAATATAGCAAATAATGAAAATATTCCTTGATTTTACTGAGTTGATTACTAAAAAAATAAATGAATAACCCGTAATGTTGATTATGATATATAGTTTGATGTGTTTCATTATTTCTCCACTTGGGTGCACTCTTACAATATTGCGATCTTATTTGGCAATAAATAATATGATCAAGCAGCAGTAAATGAGCATAACCTCACATTTGTGATTTGTTTTCAAACATCGCCGTTTACATTAAATATATAAATATTTTAAAATAACTATAGTTAAACAATGATTTTTGAGTAAACAGCTTAATTTTATTCGTTAAATATTCCTAACAAATGCCACTCTTGATTTCCAAATTATCTAGATAAATTGGAAATCACTCGTGGCATTACTTATGACTATTTAACTCATGCCCCAAATGGGATTCAATGACCAATCACGTTTCAATGATTTCTATTTTACAACCAATCAGAGTCGTGTTTCACGAAATATTTATCAGAGTTATATTTACCATATTAAAAAAAGCTTCTCCTTTTTAATATTTTGAACAGGTCTGACCATTATTTTGCAGTGACTGAGCCTGTAAGAACTACGGCTACCAGATTGTATATATAGTGCATAAATGTCAACACATAGAACATGCGGGAGTTAATATAAAAACATTTGTAGCAATTGATTATTATACCACCAAAAAAAGAAACTACTCTTTGCAGTTTCTTAAATGTATTTTTTCCCAGATAACAATCCAGAAAAATATAATTGTCATATTTACATCATACGACATCAGAAGTGAATTAATATATAGTTTGATGTGTTTCATCTTTTCTCCACTAGAGAGCATTCTTACAATATTGCGTTCCTTTGGCAATAAATAGTATGATCTGGTTGCAGTGATAAACAAAAGAAGCAGATGAAGCGTACCTATCGATTCTCATTTGTTTTGAAACATCGCCGTTTACATTAAATATATAAATATTTTAAAACAACTATAGTTAAGTAATGATTTGTGAGTAAACAGCTTAATTTTATTCGTTAAATAGTCCTAACAAATGCCACTCTTGATTTCCAAATTGTCTAGATAAATTGGGGCATTACTTATCATAATTTTTGCTTCGCGAATTGTGATGTAAGATACAATGTAACCGTATTGGAGTGTTTACTGTGTTATGCAGGAAGCATAGCGCTGAACAATTCGCTCCACACCTCGTCTTTAAATGTCGTAAAATGCCATGGACTTTGACATTTATCTGAGCCGAGCTTCAATATGTGTGATAAACTTTATAAGAACCCATATACTACCACAGAGTAAACATATTTCAATCGACGTTCAACTCGTGTTTATGTATAAAATATACATTTGCCTTCACGTTTTGTACAGGAATGTCCGTGCAACATCCTTTGTCAATTCATTTACATCTATTTTCACATTCACGTAACAATGGAGTATGATATGGTGATTATGGTGGTTTTGAAGGGTTCAAGAACTATTATGGAATGTGAAAAATCTACAAAATAACCCTATCCCGTTCGGAGACAGAACCCGTGGATCTGAATCTAAGGTATGGGCTAGCCATTAATTTAAATTAGCCAAGCGATTTGACACCTTATTTTTTTAAAGTGGTTATGTGAGATTTTATGAATACAAAGACAGTAAATTCGGAGTCAATTTGAGGCTTTAAATGATAATTTTTAGATCAACGCGAAAGTGGCTCAGCACTTTTTCAACAATATCAACCAAAGCATAACATTTGTATTCAGTGATTTTGATTTTAGTTGCTCTACTACAATTTTTTAAAACGTATACACTATTGAGTAACACTAAGAAATTGGGACTGTAAGTAATATGAATAAAACTAAATATATGGTCACAAGTAGAAATATATTATATAATGGAAATGGAAAGCTAATGACACATTATGGAAATGTTGACGAATTGGCTAAATTCAAAAACCAAGGAACTATAATCACAAATAGGAATGAGACGCACAAAAAATTAAACATAGGCTCAATTCAGGAAATGCATGCTATTATGCATTGCAGAGACCCTTGACGTCCCAACTCCTTTCAAAAACGTTAAACTGAAAATATATAAAACTGTTATTCTACCAGTTATATGATATGGATCCGGAACATGCACTCTTACTTTAAAGGAAGAAAGGAGATTATGAGTATTTGAGAATAAAGTTCTTAGGAAAATTTTAGGACCAAAAATAGATGAACAGCCAGGTGAATGGAGAACACTTCTTCATAATATACTACATAGTCTTTATAGGAAGCTAGATTTAACAAGATCATTTAGCCTGAGTCTCGTAGGCACTCTACGAGACTGCGATGGGCAGGACATGTGGCACGAATGGTGAATGAAAGACGTGCATGGAAGCTTCTTGTAGGAAAGCCAGAGGAAAAACGCACAGTTGGGAGACCAGGAATGAGGTGGGAGAATAACATTATCCATGATTTGAGGGAAGTTCATTATACAGGAAATTGTTAGAAAACATTAGCTAAGGATAGGGATATATGGGGAGTTTATCTCCGCGCGGTCATGACCCTACGGGTTCGATAGTGCCACTGAGTTAGTTAGTTAGTTAGTTATGCACTATGCTAAAAGAATATTTACAATTTCAAAATAGCAGTGAATTAAAAAGAATACAATTTTTTTACCATACTTTTCTCATCCGTGAGGAAAAAATAATTTTCATAACGAATGTTTTATTTGTCTCCGGTAAACGAAAAGTGTTGTAATATAGAATTATTCGTAAAAATAAGCTGGGTGTTCAAATGACATATGTTGAATGACACCGTACCTCCTAGATATGCAATACAGCCGCACTCCCACACACACACACACACACACATACACACACGCAAACACATATACCGCCCACGTCTCACTTGCATTAGAGCGTGCACACAGTTCGCCCGGGCCATGCAGTCAAAACTACAGCTAATACGTGCCAGATTGCAAACCATAATAAAAATCGCTATCCTCTTATTTAAAGAAAATTACTATTTAAGTTTTTTTTATATAATGAACTAGTTAATGTTCATCCATAGTAATTCTGCCTGAGGCAGGTCTTTCACTGCATTCATAGCATTTTCATGCTATGCTTTGCACTTTACTAGGGATTTATAGGTGTGGTAGCTACCCGTTACTTTCCACATAGGTGAAGGATGATGATGATAATGATAAGGATGATGATGATGATGATGATGGCTGGATGAATTTCGGAGACCTTAGGGCCCTACGCTTCCTGACATTTGTCTTACAGGTGAGGAAAAACCCGAAAAAACCTCACCCAGGAGCCTGTCCCGATCGGGAATCGAACCCTGGCCCGCTGCGTGACAAGGCAGCGCGCTACCTCGAGACCACAGCGGTGAACAAGTTAATGTTATATTATCTAATTACAACTCTTAGTCATAATACATGGTGAGAGAGAGAGAGAGAGAGAGAGAGAGAGAGAGAGAGAGAGAGAGAGAGAGAGAGAGAGAGAGAGAGAAAGAGAGAGAGACTAAAATCTGAAGAAGGTAGGTAGAATATTTTACGTAAAGATCTTCTTTAACAGCAAAGGAAATTATCATAAGTAATGCCACGAGTGATTTTCCATTTATCTAGAGAATTCGGAAATCAAGAGTGGCATATGTTAGGATTATTTAACGAATGAAGTTAAGCTATTTACTCACAAATCATTATTTCAATATATATATTTTTAAATGTTTATATATTTAATGTAAACGGAGATGTTGGAAGACAAATGAGAAATGTTTGGTTATGTTTTATTTCTTTGTCACTGCAACTTTATCATACTATATATCGCAAAATAGGATCGCAATATCTTTAAAAAATCGTTTAATCAATGATATATATCGAAAACACAGGCCCATAAATTTAAATAACCACTATAATCTACTGTACCGTGGTGACGTAATCTTGCTGCCATGACGTTTCATAGTGGACACTAGGATGGTGAATATGTGTTCTGTGCTCTATCCCTTCCTATTTTACCCCCTCCTAATGTACGTTTCCCGACGTTATCGGCAATGCGCGATGGCCGATGTCCGCTACCAGAAGCCTGTTCCAGTTAACAGCCGGGGTCAACGTTTCGTTCATCAAGTTCGTCGGGGGTCAAAGAAGCGATCCCTTGCCAAGGACTGTTCATTTCTATTTACAAGTAGAAATGCTGTTAAGAAGAAGATTGTTTACTTCTGCGTGATTGAGAACTCTAGTATGGATGCATGTATCATTATTGTTATTTAAAGCCGACGACTGTTCTTGTTATTTTCCTTATGTATTATGTTTATACTCATGTATTATTTCCAACAGCTAATTGTATACTTTACTTTTTGACATCATTAATTATATTGATTTTAGTTAAGCTTTAATGTCCTTTTTCTGGTAGCTTGCTTAACTGTGTCAATCTAAACGTGAACCTAAGTTTTGTGCGCTTTAGAGCAATTCCTATTCCTCTCTTCATAGACGTAAATTATATAAATAGTAAAGTCAAATACGATTTGCATTATCTTGAGATGTCTATACTGAATAGTACACTAGAGGTAGTTTACAAGAAAGTTGAATTTAGTCTGTATTTTGGGCCCAGCTAAAGACTCTGCTTGATGACTTGTATGTTACAAGTTAGTTTGAAAATTGAAGAGAGGTTCTGTAAGAAGAGAGAGTATCCACACACCCTACACTGACAGTGAACTACAACTAGGACTATTTCTGAATCTATTGTCAAAGTTTCATTACATTAATAAATAGTGTTACCAATTTAAAATATTATTAATGATTCTCAAGGTTTCAAATATTTAGTACATATTATAATTGCTAGTCACTAGATCTCGGACTTGGGTTCAAATGAGGTAAAAATTTCCGGAGGTCAAATAGTCCCCCATTCGGTTCTCCGGGCGGGGACTACTTCAGGGAACCCATGCCAATGGCTCAAACACAGGGACATGTTCCTAGGAACATGGAATGTTAGGACTTTACATAATAGCGGGGCACTAGAGATATTAACGCGGGAATTAGATAAATCGCCTTTGGATATAGTCGCTTTACAGGAAGTTGGGTGGCCAGGATAAGGTAGTCAGGAATCAGGAAGCTTTGCATTATACTATGGGGGTGCAGAAAGACCTACATTTGGAACAGGTTTTTAGTCAGAAGGAGGATCCTTTCCGCTATCCGAGATATTAAGTTTGTTAGTGATAGGATATCATACATAATTCTAAAGAGTAAACGACATGATTTTATAATTGTAAATGTACATGCCTCCACAGAAGATAAAGATGACAAGATCAAGGATGTTCTATGAAGAATTAAAATGCTTATTTGATAGCCTTTCACGATATCATATGAAAATTATCTTAGGAGATTTTAATGCAAAAGTGGGGCGGGAAGATATATTCAAACCAACAATAGGCAAATTCAGTCTTCATGAAGATAGTAACGACAACGGGGTTAGATTAGTCACATTTGCCACATCAAAGAATCTCATTGTTAAGAGTACAACATTTCAGCATAAGGATATTCATAAATACACCTGGACGTCCCCAGATCGAAAAACGTGGAATCAGATAGATCATGTATTAGTGGATAAACGCTGGCACAGTAGCATCATCGATGTTAGATCAGTTAGAGGGACAGACTGCAATTCGGATCATCATCTGGTCAGAATGGAAATCAGACAACGGCTATCGCTTATGAGATGAACAAACGCTCAAGGTGATTCTATAACATTTGAATTTAAAAACTTGAAAAATGATGAAATGCGGCAAGAATACCAAATCGAAATTGTTAATAGATTTGAAGTATTGGAATCTTCAGATGACAATGTGGGAAACAAAGAAGAAACTGATACAAATAAAGAATGGGAGACTATAAGAGTCACTATTAAATTGTCAGCATCAGAAAGAATTGGTTGTTTAAAAAAGAGGCAAAACAAGAAATGATTTGATGAGGAATGTGCCGACATTGTAAAGAAAAAAAGCTAGCAAAAATGAAATGGTTACACGAGCCAAATGAGGTAAATTAGAGCAATTGGGTATTATTAGACGGGAAACCACCAGACTACTAAACAGTAAAAAAGAGGGAATATCTGAGAGATAAGATTAATGATCTTGAAATGAATGCAAAAAATAGGAACATTAGAGAATTATATCAGGGAGTTAGTATAGAGAAGAAAGGGTTTCAGGCTAGAACAAACATAATTCGGAATGAAAATGGGGATATGATTGCAGATTCCAGGAGTATATTAAATAAATGGAAAAGTTACTTTAATCAGCTATTAAATGTACATACAGAACAGGACATTGAGGAGGATAATTTACAGACAGAAGAAATGCTAGTCGCAGAGCCAAGTGCATTAGAGGTTGAAATGGCGATAGAAAAATTGAAGATGTATAAAACGTCAGGTTCAGATGAGATACCAGCAGAACTGATAAAATCAGGGGGAGAAAAATTGATGGATAAGATACGCTGGTTGCTTGGTATGATTTGGGAAAAAGAAGCTCTTCCAGATGAATGGAAAGAATCAATTATCGTACAAATTTATAAGAAAGGAGATAAAGGTGAATTCAACAACTACAGGGGCATCTTATTACTTTCAACTTCGTACAAAATTCTAACAAATATATTAGTAAGCAGACTTATTCCCTATATTGATGATATTCTAGGAGACCATCAATGTACATTTAAAAGAAACAGGTCTACAACAGATCAGATTTTTAGTATAAGCCAGATTTTAAAAAAATAAATGGGAATATAATGGTACTGTACATCAACTATATGTAGACTTCAAAAAAGCATATGATTCAATTAAGAGGGAGAAGTTATATGGTATCCGGCTGGAGTTCGGAATTCCTGAAAAGTTAGTTAGACTTATACGAATGTGTCTAAATGGCACAAAGAGTAGGGTGCGTGTAGGCAAACAGTTTTCGGACACTTTTGAAATCCAGAATGGGTTGAAGCAAGGAGATGCACTATCTCATCTACTATTTAATTTTGTACTAGAGCATGCCATTAAATCTTTATCGAATGAGGAAGGTTTAAAACTGAATGGTATAAGCTGTTAGTTTATGCTGATGATGTAGTATTGTTGGCCGATAGCGAGGAGATACTAAAGGACAATACGCACACACTCTTGAGTAACGCTAAGAAATTAGGACAGGAAGTAAATATCAATAAAACTAAATATATGGTCACATGTAAAAAATTCATTATATAATGGAAATGGACAGCTAATGACGGATGAGGGAAATTTTGAGGAAGTGGCTGAATTCAAATACCTAGGAACAATAATCACAAAAAATAGGAATGAGATGCACAAAGAAATTAAACATAGGCTCAATTCTGGAAATGCGTGTTATAATGCATTGCAGAGACTCTTGATGTCCCAACTCCTTTCAAAAAACGTTAAACTGAAAATATATAAAACGGTTATTGTACCAGTTATATTATATGGGTGCGAAATATGGACTCTTACTTTAAGGGAGGAAAGGAGATTACAAGCATTTGAGAATTAAGTACTTAGGAAAACTTTTGGACCAAAGAGAGATGAACAGACAGGTGAATGGAGAAGACTTACATAACAATGAACTACATGGTCTTTATAGGAAGCCAGATAAAATAAGAGCAGTTAAGTCTCGTAGACTGCGATGGGCAGGACATGTTGCACGTATGGGGAATGAAAGACTTGCATGGAAGCTTCTTGTAGGAAAGCCAGAGGGAAAACGCCCCGTTGGTAGACCAAGAATGAGGTGGGAGAATAGCATTAACTATGATTTGAGGGAAGTAGATTATACAGGGAATGATTGGAAAGCATTAGCTCAGGATATGGATGTATGGAGAACTTATGTCCACGCAGCCATGAACCTACGTGTTCGATAGTGCCAGTGAGTAAGTAAGTAAGTCACTAGATCTTATGTTTATGTGCGACTATTTTGTTTTATTAATTCCATTATGCTTTTGTATCTTCTCTGAGGTCATTATAACTTCCGTAACTAATTCCACAACGGTCTTAATATAAAATCCAGGAATTTTGTGGAGCATAGTTGGGATCCTTTGCTTGTGGGAATCTTACGTAATAATTAGAGGAGTGAAGCTTCTTCAATCTGGTCCCTGGTCTCCATTAACGCCCCTCGTGACTTTCGTCCTATCTCCCCGTATAGGGCCCTCTTCCCTTCAGTCACGGGCTGTATGCTATACTGTCGGCGGCCAGGGTATTGTGTTGCAGCGAAGCAATTTGCGTGAAATTGTCCTGGACGGGTGTTTCTCCTCGGGGACGTATCTCGTCTGGACCCTCGTGCCTCCGGCCTTAATCCGACAATACGTTACACTAAATATCGCACTAATGCAATCAATGCAATTAATTCTTGCGATATACATATTATTTCATTAAATGCTATATTTAGGTAATAATGTGGCCCACAGAACGTTTAAATAATTTACTTTACTTCCTGCTGGAGTTCGGAATTCCTAAAAAGTTAGTTAGACTTATACGAATGTGTCTAAATGGCTCAACGAGTAGGGTGCGTGTAGGCAAACAGTTTTCAGACACTTTTGAAATCCAGAATGGGTTGAAGCAAGGAGATGCACTATCTCCTCTACTATTTAATTTTGTACTAGAGCATGCCATTAAATCTTTAGAGAATGAGGAAGGCTTACAACTGAATGGTATTAATAAGCTGTTAGTTTATGCTGATGATGTAGTACTACTGGCCGATAGCGAGGAGATACTAAAGGCCAACACGCACACACTATTGAGTAACACTAAGAAATTAGGACTGGAAGTAAATATCAGTAAAACTAAATATATGGTCACACGTAGAAATACATTATATAATGGAAATGGACAGCTAATGACAAATGAGGGAAATTTTGAGGAATTGGCTGAATTCAAATACCTAGGAACAATAATCACAAATAGGAATGAGATGCACAAAGAAATTAAACATAGGCTCAATTCTGGAAATGCATGCTATTATGCATTGCAGAGACTTTTGATGTCCCAACTCCTTTCAAAAAATGTTAAGCTGAAAATATATAAAACTATTATTCTACCAGTTATGTTATATGGGTGCGAAACATGGACTCTTACTTTAAGGGAGGAAAGGAGATTACGAGTATTTGAGAATAAAGTTCTTAGGAAAATTTTTGGACCAAAGAGAGATGAACAGACAGGTGAATGGAGAAGACTACATAACAATGAACTACATGGTCTTTATAGGAAGCCAGATATAATAAGAACAGTTAAGTCCCGTAGACTGCGATGGGCAGGACATGTTGCGCGTATGGGGAATGAAAGACGTGCATGGAAACTTCTTGTAGGAAAGCCAGAAGGAAAACGCCCAGTTGGTAGACCAAGAATGAGGTGGGAGAACAACATTAACTATGATTTGAGGGAAGTAGATTATACAGGGAATGATTGGAAAGCATTAGCTCAGGATATGGATGTATGGAGAGCTTATGTCCGTGCGGCCATGAACCTACGGGTTCGATAGTGCCAGTGAGTAAGTAAGTAAGTAAGTAGATGCAAAATATTTTAAATTACTATTAGTGCAAAATGTGATGATGAACAGTTACAATACAAATCTGAGTCCAACTGGAGTTTGCCTGTCGATACAAAGGGACTGTCCAATTAATTTTCTACAAGAAATAAAATCGGAAACAATGGAATAAAATTTCGGTGATTCTTCACTTTTATTTACCTGATATATTTTCAAAGTCCTATAAAACAACAGTGAGCATGCGCCGGAGTTTATAGAGTCAGCGATCACACACCATCGAACCACATATCGATTATAATACTTGCCACATATACAGCTTACGCTAGATGACAGGACTTCGCTATGAAATTTAAATGGCCTATCTTGCAATAAATCCCCAAATCTATGTTTAAAAAATATATTAATAATATTAGAATTAACAAACGTTTATTAAAATGGGTGTACACTTACTTATCACTCCCTAACACCATTCCAACTAGCGATAACCCAAACCAGCGACCGAAAAATCATAGACTAAGTATTATACTATATGGCCAAAATAGCAGTCAGCATCACAATATTGTATGACAGTGTCCTAATGTTGTGATTTGCGTATTTAAATAAATATTAAAAAAATATCAAATAATGTTATAAAATTGTTTGAAAAAGTTTAAAATATTTTAAATAGTTAGCAAATACAGAATAAGACTTATAATTCGCAATAATAAACTGAAAAATCAAGGGTAAATCATTATAAAGATTAGTCAAAAAACCATATAACTTTCTATACCCATGTTTTTTTAGAGCAAATATTGCTAACAAATCTGTGAAGAAATTCAGCCCGCGCATCCCTAATTTAAAATGTAATTTGTGAAATATTGTAATGTGATAAGTACATATTAGTAATCAGTGTCCATAACAAACAATATTTAGCTTCAGTTCATGACAAAATCATGTTGTTCGGAGTAATGTGGCAGATGTAAAATGAATTAATTAAATGTTGATTATAAAAAATATTATAAGCTGAGCAAAATCTTGAAAACATTAATAATTAGGAATCTGGAATTCTCCTAGCGGAGATTTATCCTACTGTGTTAATTCATGTTTTAGAAATTCAATGAATGCCCTATTCTCCAATTACGACTGATTACTTAAAGTCCACAAGGAAGAGAGGATGGAGCAGTTTATACAGTTCATAGCCGAGTTAACGTAAAGAGGATGACCCCGTATTATTTTCAGGAAATACAGGATATCTGAGAGGAAGTGTATATTACAGGTTATTACTCCAGAATCAGTTGAACGGCTATAAAATTGTTTTCCAGGAATTAAAAGAAATGAAAATAACTCAACAAATGGAAATATGGTTAATGAGTATACTCCACAGTTATTCTTTTAAATTGCAGTAATGGAATGATCAGGATATTTTTTGTAATCTTATTTCTAACTGATTAACTAGAGTTTTAAATAATTTAATTTTGTTTCAAAAGTTTTACTTTTTAATTAGTAATGTGAAAAATTATTCTGGTCCGTACACGATTATTATTAAAGAAACACAAAGATATTAACTATTGCCAACAGAATTCCCTGAGTAAAATTACCTCCATAATATTACCCAAATTACATTTCTAGCAACATGGAAGAAATTACTCACTTATTATTTCGTTTAATTGCATTCTCGGTTCTTATAGTTGTCGATCATTTTCTGCAAAATGCATGAATTTCAACTCAATGAATTATAATAATAAGAGTTCGGAATTCCTAAAAAGTTAGTTAGACTTATACGAATGTGTCTAAATGGGTCAAAGAGTAGGGTGCGTGTAGGCAAACAGTTGTCAGACACTTTTGAAATTCAGAATGGGTTGAAGCAAGGAGATGCACTATCTCCTCTACTATTTAATTTTGTACTAGAGCATGCCATTAAATCTTTAGAGAATGAGGAAGGCTTACAGCTGAATGGTATTAATAAGCTGTTAGTTTATACTGGCCGATAGCGAGGAGATACTGAAGGCCAACACGTACACACTATTGAGTAACACTAAGAAATTAGGACTGGAAGTAAATATCAATAAAACTAAATATATGGCCACACGTAGAAATTCAGTATATAATGGAAATGGACAGCTAATGACAAATGAGGGAACTTTTGAGGAAGTGGCTGAATTCAAATACCTAGCAACAATAATCACAAACAGGAATGAGATGCACAAAGAAATTAAACATAGGCTCAATTCTGGAAATGCGTGCTATTATGCATTGCAGAGACTTTTGATGTCCCAACTCCTTTCAAAAAACGTTAAACTGAAAATATATAAAACTATTATTCTACCAGTTATATTATATGGGTGCGAAACATGGACTCTTACTTTAAAGGAGGAAATGAGATTACGAGTATTTGAGAATAAAGTTCTTAGGAAAATTTTTGGACCAAAGAGAGATGAAGAGACAGGTGAATGGAGAAGACTACATAACAATGAACTACATGGTCTTTATAGGAAGCCAGATATAATAAGAACAGTTAAGTCTCGTAGACTGCGATGGGCAGGACATGTTGCGCGTATGGGTAATGGAAAGACGTGCATGGAAACTTCTTGTAGGAAAGCCAGAAGGAAAACGCCCAGTTGGTAGACCAAGAATGAGGTGGGAGAACAACATTAACTAAGATTTGAGGGAAGTAGATTATACAGGGAATGATTGGAAAGCATTAGCTCAGGATAGGGATGTATGGAGAGCTTATGTCCGCGTGGCCATGAACCTACGGGTTCGATAGTGCCAGTAAGTAAGTAAGTAAGTAAGTATAATTTCACACGCTTTTTTCAACAACAATATTAGATTACATACTTAATAGTGTTACATGTCGCATAGCGACATTTGAAATTGCGGGGGCGAGTCTCCCATGGCGAATAAGATTACCCGCACAGCCAGCAGAATTGTCTGGAGTATGTTGCCAGATGGTTCTATCGGTGACTCTCTCTTCTTTGGAGAAATATCCATGCTAGAGGATTCTGGGCATCGAACTGCCTAGAAGCTGTTTCTGGCTACTTCCTCGCGCCTTATATAAGGGCAGAGGCATTAGATCGCACTCAGTTTTGCGGTAGCGAGTGTTGTGGTGAACAGTGTGACGATAAGTTGTGGCGAATTTATCAGTGAGTGGAAAAGTGTTCTAACTGAGATAACAATTACAAGAAGATTATTTCGGGAACAGTAATTGTGAAAGAAGTTTACTGATAATTGAAGAGTTAAATAAAGTTTGTAGTGATATTTTAAATAAATTTATTGTGCATATTTACGGATAAATAACCTAGAAGAAAAATCAAGGCTAACACAGCACAATAGCATTCGAAAATATACGATTGGGTAGACAGAGAATGTGTGGAATGATGAAATGGTAATGTATTACAATTTGATGAGAAGAGTACACAAGATTTCACCTGTTTGAATGACTTTCACTTGTTTGAATGTAGTTGGCGCTTTTCCAAAATGTCCTCTTCATAACGTTCTATCTGTATTATTATAGAACCTTGTCCACAAATGTGAAACGATTAGCAGTGAAACATAAATGTCTTCCACATGAATATCCAAGACAAATTTTCTAACCATCTTACTTACTTACTTACTTACTTACTCACTGGCACTATCGAATTCGTAGGGCCATGGCCGCGCGGACATAAGCTCTCCATACATCCCTATCCCGAGCCACTGCCTTCCAATAGTTCCGTGTATAATCCACCTCCCTCAAATCATAGTTAATGTTGTTCTCCCACCTCATTCTTGGTCTACCAACTCGGCGTTTTCCCTCTGGCTTTCCTACAATAAGCTTCCATGCACGTATTTCAATCCCCATACGCGCAACATGTCCTGCCCATCGTAGTCTATGAGACATAACTGTTCTCATTATATCTGGCTTCCTATAAAGACCACGTAGTTCATTGTTATGTAGTCTTTTCCATTCACCTGTCTGTTCATCTCTCTTTGGCCCAAACATTTTCCTAAGTACTTTCTTCTCAACTACTCGTAATCTCCTTTCCTCCCTTAAAGTAAGAGTCCATGTTTCACACCCATATAATATAACTGGTAGAATAATAGTTTTATATATTTTCAGTTTAACCTTTTTTGAAAGGAGTTGGGACATCCAAAGTCTCTGCAATACATAATAGCACGCATTTCCAGAATTAAGCCTATGTTTAATTTCTTTGTGCATCTCATTCCTATTTCTAACAATTGCTAGAATTAATTCAGGTTCTCTATCATTATTTCAAAAGACAAGTATAGTATTATAGCATGTTACTTCTCTTTTACCGAACATAGTCCTATTATTTGGTGTCAGTGTCTATTGTGATAGCGACACTATAAGCTAGTGTTTCGATCAGAATGACATCCCATCATCCGAAACTCCTATTCCCCCGGTGGTAACCTTCCACACAATTCAACTATCTGAATCTGGCCCTTTCTCTATCACCTCTACCTTCTAACTCACCCACAAAGTATTTTCTGACACTCCTTGTGTCATCCATTCTCGTAGGTCATCTGCCCACTGAAGTCTCTAGAGTAGAATTTTAATACAAATATCGGTAAAGTTTTTGTTTCAGTTTCTCGATTTAAAGAATGCAATTTATCTGTTTTAATATTTTATTATAGCACAAATCTTCATTAATATTTTCCTCTCCTATCTATTCAATTACTATAGAATTCGTCACCCATGATCCGTGTCTGATAACTTCGGGCTTTTACAGCTGCTGCCGTCTTCCCGTGCCACACCTCCAAAGCCTACGGTCGTGGGCAACTTTCGTACATTTTTCCGTCCGGCGTTGACTGATTTGGTCTTTTAGCATTTTGTATTTTTTTTTCTAATGTGTGGGGAGCTGGCCCACAGCATAAACCCCGAATCTGGAGGAAGGAAAATTTCTGTCTGGGTTTTCCTCCCATAGCCTTTCAAGATCCCTCTTCGCCGCAAGGCAGCGTTTCTCTATTTCCCTTAGAGATAGGGTTGCCTCTTCCGCCAGATCCGCCGTGTTGAAGGACTCCTTCTGCGCCGACTCTGCCGTTGAGGTCTTCACCGTAACCCTGGCTAGGGACCCTTACAGAGAACTAGCAGTTGGAGCCAACTAAACCCTGTTTTTTAACGAGGTTGTTACTTCTCCCCCTCCTCCTTTCGCATCCGGGCTTGGGACCGGCCATTATCATTCGTTATATTATTGTACTGTTCATGTGAAATTTCGTTTCCTCCTGAATATAAATCGTTTTACTAGTATATATAAAATGTGAAAATATTTGCCACCTGCTCCAATCCTTGTTTTTTATATCTTATTTTCAGCAATTATCACATCAGTTTAATGAAAATAGACACAGAATTCTATTCACTGTCCATAATCTTCAAAATGTAGTATAGCATTTACTTTCTTTAGGTATAACATGGTTTGTGCATAGTTCATTACAATCCATGTTTCTATAGTAAAGTGCTTTATTTGCTCTGATTATTTTTCATTGACATTAATGGTCTCGTAATTACAATTGCACAAAATAAAAATAAACAGCAATTAAAATTAATTTGTAAACTCAACGAAACAAAAACGTTATTATATTATTATTAACTTCAGCAGTTGGAAAAAAAACAAGACATGCTCTATCAAGTTGTTACTGATTTCTCGTGATTATTTATTTCACGCAGTCCTTGTAGACCGTAGGAGTGCCTTAATATTTAATAAGATAAAAACTTAAAATGTATACCTTTTGGCGGATCCCGCCGTTATCAACTGTGTTACATATTATATTTAATGTTATCTGGAGCCTTCCGGAATTTAACTTTCATCATCAGCAGGATGAGTATCTGCTACTAGTTGTTGTTTAATACGATGTAGACTCGAGTTGTCTGGAGTAGCAACTGAGTTGTTTTTGACGATCTCGTATAATGCGTTGTACGACTGGGGTGCACAGAAATAAGACAGGAACTTGAAATATTTGCAATAACTGATAAAATAGATACATATAGACAAAAATGGAAGCAACACATAGACAGAATGAATGAAGATAGATATCCAAAACAAATAACAAAATACAAACCTAAAGGCACCCGAGATATGGGCAGATCTAGAAAGAGATGGGCTGAAGTCGCAACGGGTCAACAGACCTAATCCATGAATGCAGATGATGATGATGACGACTGGCATGTGTTCTCATTAAGAAGTAAGGTGTTGATTATTTCCTTTATAATTCCAAGGTTTTATATTTGCTGGAATGTTTTCTTTGTGAATTATGGCTAGTGCTCTTTATTGTATCTTGAACAACAACAGACACTCATCTTGCTGATGATGGAAGTTCATTTCGGAAAGGCCTCGAGATAACTTTTAAATATAATATTTTAACACAGGTAATACGAAGACATTTTGGTAAACAGATGAGGACAGAGACAAAACTAAGATTACATAACGTCACATCAAAAGCTGCTCTAAAATACGGAAGTGAAATTTGGATTTTAAATAAAAGAAACTCTCATAAACTTCAAGTAAGCCAAATGCGCTTCTTACGATCATTGTTAGGAGTTAATAGACTGGATCACCAAAGGAACACCACTATCAGAGGAAAACTTGGAGTAGCAAGTTTAAATGAAGATATCCAAAGATACCAACAAGAATGGAAAAATCATCTGAGAAGAATGGCAAGAAATAGACTTCCAAAATTGGCATTCCAATATACCCCATCTGGACATAGGGACCAAGGAAGACCAAAACATCGGTGGAAAGATCAAGACCATCTTCGCTAGGTTTACCGTACAGGCCACATGGCCTAAAACGAATTTGTTCATGATGATGATGATATTTTAACACAATTGAGGACGACGGCACCTGTCAAAAGGTACATATTTTAAGTTTTTATCTTATGACTATTCACCTCAACCGAATTTGATATTAAGTTTATTAGTAATGACTAGGGATGGGATTTGTATGTAATAACATATAAGATTACAATGCAGATAGTATATATTAAACAACGGTTTGTGTGTGAAACAAGATAAAAGACAGTCAAAAGGCTTACTTCTCATTATACTGTTCAACTGTTTGTGTATGAAACCAAAGCAAAAGTAGTCATAAGTCTCATATTATTTTGAGGCACATTTATTATTAAATATATTCACACCACACCGCTTGCATGAGTCTCGAGAGTAGCGTGCTGCCTTGTCACGACAGCGCAGGTACGGCTTCGATCCCCCGAACGCGACAGTTTACCTAGGGTAGCGGGATGGTTTGTATCGGGGTTTTTCCTCACCTGATAGACAAATGTCAGCGAAACCTTTAAGGCCTAAATAGTCCCGAAAATAATATGCGCCCATCCATCATCATCCTTATAATTATCTTTCATCACCCTTCACCAGTGTGCGAAAGCAACAGGCGAAGCTACCACAACCTACATCTTCCCTAGTAAAGCTGCAAAGCATAGCATTGAATGCTGCTACGATCTGCAGTGTGAAGACCTTGTAGTCCTCGGGAAGAATTACACAATAAACAATTCCCACCTTAATAGATTACTTGCTTAAATAAACAATAATAATTACAAATATTATAAAACTATTCAAATCGTTTCGTACTAATTTATACAGCTCTCTAATTTCGACAATTTCCTATCTAACGGCCGCGACAAGCCCTAAGCTGGCATTCTTGGTCTATAATGCAATTCTCTATGCTGCCTAATTCCCCATGTGGTGATCACAATGGTGCGCACGATCATACAGGCCAGATATAAGGTCGCCCGATTTCTCCAGCCCGTGATAGACCTACTTTATCTTGACCTGGAAACTTAGGTACTTGTTGTCAAGTAGCCCAAATTCCTCACCAAGCAATGGGTGGGTACCATGCTGCACCAAACGTACCGATAAAATAATAGAATAATATGTTCCCAAGGGGGCTCGATTTAGCGTACGTTCCGTAGCTCTGGATTCAATGATTTGTGCCCTAAACCACTCATCTACGCGCCGTACTACTTACTTGTGAATTAAAATACGAAATGTTGCCATTAGAACTTACACATTGTCCTTGTTAAAACAGAATTGCAAACTAATGAAAAGTTCGCAAAAGGGTCCATGATACTTACTTAATTGAATAGATAGTAACTATATGTATAAACATGAAGTATATAGCGGAAACGTGAATAAACATGTTTACAACTATAGAAAACTATCGATATAGTTCGTAACTATTGCTAGAGAGTTTCAAGATGCATAAATGGGTCTATCACGCATATAAAGTACAGTAGACAAATTACATTACTGTTTTGTTGGAAGCAGTACAAGAATTCAGTCAGCAGAACCAACTTTACTATTCTCTCGTGACGTCACAAAATCCTATCGGGGCCTCTTTGGTTTGCACGTAAAAAGAACATCACGTTCCTCAGGCGTCACTCAAGCTGAATTCTACTGCTAGGTCTGTGTGAAATACCGCGTGTACGACTTCATTTTTTTTTAAAGATTTAGAACATCTTGGTCATTGAACAACTGCAACAGCAACAAAAGTCTTTTTTGGCAGAAAATAACAAGACAGCTAACAGAACTAGAAAAAAAATGATACAAATATTGCATGCATAGATGTGTATTGGTATTAACTAGTTTTACAGTATTTCTAGATATCAAACTCCGAACGATAAGTCTTCCGGACGGATTTAAAGCAGTGGTACAAGAATATCTAATTTATTTTTCGTACAATATCACCACGCTTTTTATTTAATTTAACCATTTTTTCTTTTCGAACTGCTGGTTCAGTTCTGTAGCAGGAGCCTCTCTGAGTCACAATGAAGCAACTATTTGTCAGTCGCTGACATCTGTAGGGAAATAAGTTCAAGTAATTAGTGGGTTAACCCATTCGCCTCAGAAGACGAGGTATACTCGCTTAACTCTGCTGTTATATATTTTGCAATACTTTGTACATCCTTTCGCAGGATAATCTTTTGTTAACATTTATGAATATTAGAGGAATATGTTTTGACCTTCTCCCTTATTATGATCTATAGTACCGTTATATGTTGTTTGTTTTGAACGTCTGAAAATAGGCAATATCATTTCCGGTAACTTAAATTCGGTTTATGGGAAATGCGTTGAGCATTTGAAACTTAAGCGAATTGGTTAAGTAATACTCGTAAATTATCACTTTGGGGATGTACGGATATAGAGAGACGCAGAGTGTCAATGAAATTGAGTGTTTCTTTCTAATAGAACCACTCATGTTCAACAGTTTGTAATTAAATGTTAGCAATGAGCAATTAAAATGTAGGAGGTTTGAAAGGAATATTGTGTTCACTGGTTGTTTGGAGATTGACGGTGAAACCTGTGGGAATGAAAATTAACAGCGCAGAGACGAAGTAACTTTCCGGAAGAAATCGATCACGTGTCACGTACTTGTTGATTGGGACTCACTAATTACAGCAAAAACAGTGATAATTTAATGTATGAATCTCCAGATAATCACAAGACACTACTATCTCCAACAAATATTAATCTACAAAATAAATATTCTTAAGTTAATGGGTACAAATACATTACAAGGTGCTGGTAAAACAAATAAAATGGAGCAACAGTCCTAGAAGAACCTTGGCCTACCATCCGGCTGCTGGCCTCATATCTCATCGCAGAGGTGAAAGAATCCGGACAATAGGCCAATATGGGTTGATATCTCAAATTTAACATTTTAGACAAAATATTATTTTGCTAGAATGCCTTGTTTTTCTAGACTTTTGTTATTTAATTTCCGTAAATCTACGATACGGAACCGACGGCTTTAATTCTCATTCGAATGAGCACAAACTGTGGAATTATATGTCCTTAAAATCTAACGGCACCATTTGATTTTGATAATATTACGAAGATCAAAATGAGAACTAACCGCCAGTTCAGTATTTTTATTACCGTTATTATTATTATTATTATTATTATTATTTTTATAGTTTATGGGGTTTAAAGATCAATATGGATAAATCTAGATATATGACAATAGGGGATCTTCCTCAAGATTTAATACTAGAAGAAAAAGTAAAAGAAACAGGATCAATATAGGAAAGTAAGCTATATCTGCCCTAAATGGAATAGTATGGGACAAACATATCTTCAAAGAAACAAAAAAAAAACTATTTTTAATACAATAATCAGAAGCATTATTACCTATGGAGCTGATGTGTGGACTTTAAATGCACAAATAAAAAAAATACTCGCCACTGAAATGGACTACTGGAGACGTGCTGCAAGAATATCCAGGAAGGATAAAATCAGAAATTCATATATAAAAGAAAAAATGCAAGTACAATATTCAATATTAGATTTTATAAAGAAGAAACAATTGAATTGGTACGGACACATTAGAAGGATGGAAGAAGGAAGACTACGTAAGATAATCATGGATTGGGAACCACAGGGAAGGAAAAAGAAGGGTAGACCAAATATTACGTGGATTCAGGGAATCAATGAAACTAAGAGGGAATGGGAAATAGAAGAAGATATATGGATGAACAGACAAGAATGGAAAAAAATGTGTTGAAACAAATGTGTAGTTAAGTGCGAACATAGGTACCGGAAAAATGTATATTCATTGTAAAAGCCGGAATAATAAAAATATATTATTATTATTATTATTATTATTATTATAACTACTATTACTGTTGTTACCATCAGCGTGTCCTATACTGAGGACAGCTGGCTGTAGAAACAATATAAACAGCACTTGCATGGACGAGGGACGGGAACAATAGGAATAACTTACTACATTAAGACGGGACCAGGTACAGCAAAAGTTCGAATATCACCGGAACTAACACTAATGGCTTAGCGACAAACAAAACCATTAGTTCCCTCCAATATCGGTCTTTTTAATTAATTTCATCTGCCGTTCACTTTTAATCCCCTCAGAGAAATTATAAGGGTATCTAACTCCCACAAATATGTTTTCGACTACAGGTTGCTTATCGAGTTTGTTTGAAATTGGTTTTAGCGTTCTATAGCTAAGTCGGTACGCATATGTCAATTTCGAATATTTTTCCACTTCAACCCACTTCTCACACTCATAGGGTCCTACCCTTTACAGTCAGTTTTACTGATTACTATAATATGTTTAGGGGATTTGATTTTGATTTGTTTGTAAATGCTCCATACGTTCGAGAGTTCTGCCAATACATACAAGTACATATATATATATATATTACTTATATTAAAATGCAACCTTGTCTCACTCCCCGATTGGCTTCACTGCTCTCTCTAATGTGCCCTTGGTCTACTTTCATACAAAATTTAACATATTTATAAATTTACATTAAAGCATGTATCATTTTATGAGCCAATCCTTTCCGATTTAATTTTTCCCAAAGTGCGCTTCGGTCCACAGTATCAAATGCCATCTTAAAATCAATGAATGCACAAAATAATTTACCCCCCTTCATTTTCAGATTGTCATCAATTAATGTTCTCAGAACAAATACATTGTCCACCGTGGAGTACCCTTCTCTAAAACCTGCATGATATTTTGAGAGCCTATTGTTCTCTTTAGTCCATTGTCTTATTCGTTCGTAAAGTACTTTACAATATATTTTTCCGAACATTGACAAGAGACAAATTCCCCTGTAACTATCTGGTATCTGTGCCCCATCTTTCCCTTTGTATAGCGGTTGGATGACACCTGTCGCCCAGGCTTCCGGATAATCTCCTCCATTAAAAAGTTTGTTGAACGCAGTTTTCAAAACGTCTAATAATTTATTGGATGATATCATATTTTTCAAGAATTCCCCTGGTATTCCATCAATTCCAGGTGCTTTACCATTCTTTAAACATTTAATGGAAGAAACCACTTCATTTTTCGAAATATCCTGATCCAGTAATTGAATATGAATTGGGTCAGGAATCTCAACTATATTTCCTTGATTATATCTTAACCTCTCATTTCCCAGCACCCTATCAAAGTAACTTCTCCATTCCCCGGGCGTTATTCTTGTCCGATTTATGGACTTTACTTTGAGTTCCCTTAACGCTTTCCATATGTCCGCAATGTTCCCACTTTCAGTCGCGACTCTCATTTCTTCGGATTTCTTATTTTGCCATGCTAGTTTTGTTTCTGCCAATAATTCTTTATATTCCTTTCTCTCTTGCGCATAATTTTTTCTGCTTTCATCTGTGCCTTCTTTTCTAAACTTTAAAAGACTACTTTCGACAAATTTCTTCTTCTTTCTACATATATTATTGTACCACCCTTTGTCCTTCTGGTTCATTGTGTATTTAACCTTGAATTTTTCCCCTGCTTTTTGAAAACATTCTGTCAAAGTTTTAATAATTTCCTCCCCGCTAAGATCATTTAATTGCAGATCCTGTATTAGCGTTTACAAACTCCTGATAAATTCTTCTCTCAGATCCTCGATCCACCTGAAACGTGTAATTGGCCGCAATATTGTTGCCACCTCATCATTAACTGTCTCACTAATACCTTTCATATTTAAAATAAGTTTGTTTGGGAAGTGGTGTGATTCGATTCTGGAAACTATACAGAAATTACTTAGGACCGGAATCATGTCTTGTGTGCATATTGAATAATCGATTACGCTACTTCCATTTTTATCAATAAATGTCAGTTCTCCATTTTTATCTTCCCCATATTTCCCATTCAGAATTTCAAGTTCAAATGCATCGCAAAAAGCTAACAATTGGTTTCCTTCTGAATTTAAAATCTTATCCTTGCTTCTCCTACCGTCACCTCGTGTTTCATTATCATCCGATTTTATAGTGATATTATTTAGATATATTATTTATTTAATAATGATAATAATAATAATAATAATAATTATTATTATTATTATAAAACATAAATAAATAAATAAATAAATATATATGTTGATAATTGTATGAAGAATTGGTCAAGACACTACAAATATATGGGAATTCAAATAGAAGATAACTATTACCTCCACTATTTACTATTCACAGATGATCAGGTGGTGATTTCTCAGGATCCAGTCGATGCAGTTTTCATGTTAAGGAAATTAGAGATAGAATAGAAAAATGGGGATTACAGGTAAGTTATAATAAAACAGAATATCTTTCATTGGATATAACAGATGAGCTAAAATATAATCCAGGAAGAATGCGTAATGTTAATTTTTTTAAATATTTTGGATCTATTCTAGATAAAAGTGAGAATTGAATTACAGAAATTGAAAGAAGAATAATTGATGAAAGAAGAATCATAGGTATGTTGATTCAACATTGTTGAGTTCAGTGCTTTGTAATAGAAATATAACATACAGAACGAAGAAAACTATATTTCAAGTTCTGATACAAATAATTTTATTATATGGGTCCGAAACCTGGACAGTAAGTAGAAAACAAGCCAACATGCTGTTAGCTGTAGAAATGGATTTTTGGAGGCGATCGACAGGAATTTCAAGAAGGGATAAGGTCAGAAACAGCACAATCAGGGAAATTATGCAAGTTAAAAAAATATATATTAGGACAAATAGAAGAAAAACGTTTCAAATAACATGGACACCGAACAAGAATGGAAGAAGAAAGAATACCAAAGAAGATCCTTAATTGGAAATGTAATGGAAGAAGTGTAGGAGGCAGGCCTAGGGAACGATGGATGGATACAGTGAAGAGAAGTAGGAAGCTAGAGATTTGAGGGAAGAAAATGCTTTAGACAAGATCCTCTGGTGACAAATCACTTAGGGTTGGAGGAGAAACACTGTCTTGTGGAATATTCCAAAAAAAATATTATTATTTTATTTTTAATATTGCTATCAATACTATTATTATTATTGCCATTTTTGTTACTGTTGCTGTTGCATCTTAATGTTTTTTTTAGAACACAGCTGAATTTGGTATCTCGCAAAAGCAGGGCCTGCCGGATGTTGATCAACTTTGTTAATAAATTAAACAGATGTGACGTGCAAAATTAACAAAGAGCGAAGTTGTGATTTTTTATCCTGAACAACACTGTAAGTTGAGTAATGCTGATATAATGCGCAGGCATTGCAGCCAACTAACTAAAACTTTGACACAAATAAAGTTACTATGTTGCAGCAGTTCTTAACATTAAAATCAATACAGCATCGTACGACTCTCCTGGTGACTGTAAATAGCAGAACCATATTCACAGGGTGTAACGAGAAGTGGGAACAATTTTACTGAAAGAGTGATTAGCAGACAATTAAATGTATAAATAGCGTGATAAAAGTGTCATACATATATCATTCATATCAAATATCTCCAGACAGTTAATAGTTTCTGAAATACTACTTTTATTTTTTATTCTGTCCAATTAATTCATCTATATTTTATTTGTTTATACCAACATAAGATGTTTTCGTCCACCGCTGTGGTCTCGAGGTAGCGTCCTGCCTTGTCACGGGTTCGATCCCAGGTCGGGTAATTTTTCTGGGTGAGGTTTTTATCGGGGTTTTTCCTCACCTGTAAAACAAATGTCAGGAAAACGTTTTGGCCCAAACGGTTCCCGAAATCATATGGCCATCATCATCATCCTTCACCGGTGTGGAAAGAAACGGGAAGCTACCACACGTACAATTCCCTAGTAAAGCTGCAAGCATAGCATGAAAATGCTATGATTGCAGTGAAGGACCTGCCGTCGGGCAGAATTAATATGGATGGATAGAAGACTTTTCAAAATATTCGGCTTACCTTCTTTGCACTTACAACACAACGGACATGTCAAACTATAACATCCTTCAAAAACAAACTAAAGAATTATTTAATAACAAACTAACTTATACACCTCACTGATAATATTCTTTTACTTACTTACTCACTGGCACTATCGAACCCGAAGGTTCATGGCCGCGCGGACATAAGCTCTCCATACATCCCTATCTACTTCCCTCAAATCACAGTTAATGTTATTCTCCCACCTTATTCTTGGTCTACCAACTGGGCGTTTTCCCTTTAACAATTAATAAATTTAATTATTTATGAAAATAATATTCAGAATAACAAATATTTTCATTTGTTTTGTTTTAAATATTGTATAATCGTAAAATAAGTTTTCTATATCTCATTATTTTCCTTTGTTTTTTGTATACATTAGACAGGGACAATTTAATATGTCTTGCTTGTATACATTTTATTATTAGTTTTAGTTCTAATTTTAACTAACATTAACTGGTTGTATTATAGATCGTAATATATTAGATATTATCTTTTTGATCAAATTTTTACTTAGTATTTAATATTAGAGTTAATTGAGATTGTTATATTCTGATGTGTCGGCCGCGGTGGACTAGTGGTTATGCTCCTTGCCTCTGGTCCCAGGTCGCGGGTTCAAACCCGGCCGGGGTCGATGGATTTTTTAGGACGGAAAAATCCAAGGAGCAAGTCCTCCGGGAGGGACTTTAAGCCGTGGGTCCCGAGTCTGAAGATTTTGAGGGTCGTAAAAAATCCTTAAGCCTGAATGAAAATGCCTGTAAGCAAAATTTACCGAATTTTCCCGTCCTAGTACTACCTTGGTTTTCTAGATGTCAGTATGAGGCGGAACGTTGACCACGTACCACTCAAAATTACATCTATATGAAAACAAGTGTAACTAAATTAGTATGGTTGAAATTCTTCCCTGTAGGGGCAGAGCGCCTAAATCTCTGTAAGGGGAAACATAGGCTTACAATACAATATTCTGATGTAATATATGTTTTTCCTGGTGAGTTGGAGAGAAGGCCACATGGCCTTAACTCCACCAGGCTAAATAAATCTAATCTAATCATATGACAAATCTATGAAATTATTTAAATTTGTTCTGTATACTTACTGTTCTAGTAAAATTAATAGTTTGTTTGTTTGATTGATTGTAAAATTATTATTATTAAGACATTAGATGTATTACGACTTTTAGAACACCTATGAAGTACTTCTATATTTTTTGCGAAGTGGGTGCAAGTGATACCTGTAACTTTTATAAACTATTTTATCTAGGTTTTTTCCACCGCTGTGGTCTCGAGGTAGCGTGCTGCCTTGTAACGCAGCGGGCCCGGGTTCAATCACCGATCGGGACAGGCTCCTAGGTGAGGTTCTTTTTCGGGGTTTTTCCTCATCTGTAAGACAAATGTCAGGAAGCTTAGAGCATAACGGTCCCCGAAAATCATCTGGCCATCATCATCATCCTTATCATTGTCATCATCATCCTTCACCTCTGTGGAAAGCAACGGGAAGCTACCACATCTATAATTACCTAGTAAAACTGCAAAGCATAGCATGAAAATGCTATGATTGCAGTGAAAGACCTGGCCTCGGGCAGAATTACTATGGATGGATCTATGGTTTAGACGCACGAAGTAACTATATAGTTAGTTATAATCTGTATTCAATGTACATTATACATGTTTAAGATCCTAGGTGAGATTTTTTCGGGGTTTTTCCTCATCTATAAGACAAATGTCAGGAATCGTAGGGCACAACGGTCCCCGAAAATCATCCGGCCATCATCATCATCATCCTTCACCTCTGTGGAAAGCAACGGGAAGCTACTACACCTATAATTCCCTAGTAAAGCTGCAAAGCATAACATGAAATGCTATGATTGCAGTGAAATACCTGCCCTCGGGCAGAATAACTATGGTGGATCTAGGTTTTAGACGCATGAAGTAACTATATAGTTAGTCATAATCTGTATTCAATGTACATTATACATTTTTATGATCTCTGGTAGACGCATTGCTTTTGATTTAATTACCAAGGAAATAAACACAGTACACTAATATTGTTTTATATCAATTGCATTTCAACTTTCGTTTGTGTGGACAACCGTTTATAGCGGATAATAAAATATGTAACGAATTATAGTTATAAAATACCTTTGGACATACGGAAAATATTAAATATTTCGTGTACGAAATATGGACGAAACGTGGTTGTAACAATTAAATATGAACTTTGTAAATTTGTATGTTGTAAAGAGGAGAAAATACAGTTAGTAGAAAGTATTGATACACTTAAAAACATCAGAGATAGAAATAATTAATTTAATTATCTTCAATATAGACAAAACAAAAGTTCACAACTTTAAAAGTCACCTTTAAATTAAAAAGTTAAATAAACTCAGTTTCCTTTGTTTTCCAGGTAAATCAAATCATACATGAAAAGCAAAAATTAAAAAACAAAAATTATTCATACAGTTTTAAGCTTCAGTCAACAGTATGTGCATGTACAATGGAGTGGGGGGTTGGTCAGGTAGTATTTTTGTTCAGTCTAGCCTTAAGTTGTTTACCGTGTAGTGGTGTATATTCGGGCTGAATATTAACGCTGGAATGTGACGCAAGGGTAGAGAGACTGATTACAGCAGAAGAAAAGGAATTAATTTGACGTTTCCATAAGCAGTGTGTCGGCCGCGGTGGACTAGTGGTTATGCTCCTTGCCTCTGGTCCCAAGGATCGCGGGTTCAAACCCGGCCGGGGTCGATGGATTTTTTAGGACGGAAAAATCCAAGGAGCAAATCCTCCGGGAGGGACTTTAAGCCGTGGGTCCCGAGTCTGAAGATTTTCAGGCTCGTAAAAAATCCTTATGCCTGAATGAAAAGGCATCTAAGCAAAATTTACCGTATTTTCCCGACCTAGTACTACCTTGGTTTCCTAGATGTCAGCATGAGGCGGTGCGCTGACCACGGACCATTCAAAATGACATCTATACGAAAACAAGTGTAACTAAATTAGTATGGTTCAAATTATTCCCTGTAGGGGGAGAGCGCCTAAATCTCTGTAAAGGGAAACATAGGCTTACAACAACAATAACATAAGCAGTGTAAATTAGTATATTGGTGAAACAATAGGAAGGCCAATAACAATCAGTCAGCATATAATTGATAGAGTTGGCGAACGATTTTTTTCTAAATAGCCATAGATCAGAACGTCCTAGGAAACTGGATATTAATATTGAAAATGTATTAATGAGAAAAATAAAGCAAAATACTCAAAGCAGTGCACCTAAGTTAGCAGCTAGTACCAAGAGAGATTTTAATAGTAGTATTTCTGCTAACAGTGTTCATAACTAAGAGCTACCGAAGTACATGGGAGAACAGCCGTAGAAAAGTAAGTGGAAAAAGCTACGTAAAATAATAAACTATGCAAAATATACATCAACACCCAAAAAATAATTTTGGAAAAAAGTAATTTTTACGACGAGTTTTAATTCAACATGTTGTGTACAGATGGTGGAAAATCTGGAAGAATTAAAAGAGAGACAAAAAAACAAAATCCCCAACCCAATTTGACATATGGAACTGGTTATTAATTAGTATGGAAATGTATGAGTGATTCTGGAGTCGGCATCATGCATTTTATCAATGGTGTGATGGATCACAAATATAATATGAACATTTTGAAGGCCAATCTTCATACGTCTGCAGATAAAATGAGGATTAGGCAAGATTTTGTATTTATGCAAGACAATGACCCCAAGGACACCGCTTTCAATATGCATTAATACATTTTTTATAACACGCCAAAGTACATGGGAACACCTCTGTAGTCTCCGGATATAAATGCCATCAAGAATTTGTTGGAACATCTGAAAAGGAATATTCATTCAAAGCAGATTTCCAGCAAGAAAAACCTGGGAGACGATTTTCTGAAATTTATTTTAGACAGGAAACTAATAGCACATGGCAGAGCTGAATAATTATGCGATAATACGGCACCCAATTTTTATCAGTCAGTGTTATCTTGAGTCTGTATGACCAATCGAAAGTTGACTGTCTCTCATACTTACTTACTTAACTTACTGGCACTATCGAACCCGTAGGTTCATGGCCGCACGGGCATAAGCTCTCCATACATCCCTATCCTGAGCTAATGCTTTCCAATCATTCCCTGTATAATCTACTTCCTTCAAATCATAGTTAATGTTATTCTCCCACCTCATTCTTGGTCAACCAACTGGGCGTTTTCCCTCTGGCTTTCCTACAAGAAGCTTCCATGCAAGTCTTTCATTCCCCATACGTGCAACATGTCCTGCCCATCGCAGTCTACGAGACTTAACTATTCTTATTATATCTGGCTTCCTGTAAAGACCATGTAGTTCATTGTTATGTAGTCTTCTCCATTCACCTGTCTGTTCATCTCTCTTTGGTCCAAAAATTTTCTAAGTACTTTATTCTCAATTACTTGTAATCTCCTTTCCTCCCTTAAAGTAAGAGTCCATGTTTCGCACCCATATAATATAACTGGTAGAATAATTGTTTTATATATTTTCAGTTTAACGTTTTTTGAAAGGAGTTGGGACATCAAGAGCCTCTGCAATGCATAATAGCATGCATTTCCAGAATTGAGCCTATGTTTAATTTCTTTGTGCATCTCATTCCTATTTGTGATTATTGTTCCTAGGTATTTGAATTCACCCACTTCCTCAAAATTTCCCTTTTTTGTCATTAGCTGTCCATTTCCATTATTTAATGGATTTCTATGTGTGACCATATATTTAGTTTTATTGATATTTACTTCCAGTCCTAATTTCTTAGTGTTACTCTCATACTGCAAGTATCTTTTCTCTACGCTCTTTGTACAAGCTTATGTTCCATATAGATTAATGCGCATTAGGGATTACATTTTAAGTGAATAGTTACGGATTATGATAAACCAGTAAGTATTAACACATTTCAATCGGCAACGTTTGTAAGAAGAATGGAGAAATATGCGTTATTCAGTAACTTCAGTCGATGCCATGCCATATTCATGCCATCTTGGGATCAAAAGGGCTCTCAACCATATTCTGAACTCATGAAGAAAGAAAATTTACAGCCATAATAAGAGACTGTATCAATACTTTTTGTTTGTTACTTTTTGTTACTCATGTATATATTTTTTACTCGTTAATTGTTATGTTAAAACAGAGTAAACTGTGTGACACTTATAAAGTGTCATGTAAAGATACACAGTTATATTTTTGTGTATAGTGAAGAAATTATTAAATTATTTCTGTCTGTGATATTTTTGAGTGTATCAATACTTTCTACACTAGCTGTATCTTGATATTCTATTGATTCTTCTTTACTTCTTAGGGGAGCTTCATTTGACCTTATAATTACCAGAAATTAACCTCGAAATAATTTTTTATTAACACGACTTTGACTTTCTGCTGAACGTTTTGGAAAAGCAAATGACAATCCATATTTTTACTTGTAAAATCCATCACAAATAACTAAATGAAACAAACTACAATAGTCATATTACCATGCACATTTATGCTCTCTACATTGAAAATAAATTATACTGGACACAACGTTATTCATCTGGAGTGAACCGAAAGTGTGTTTTTCGGCTCATTATTGTAGCGTCGTTCTCCTCCCTAGACTGGAATATTTATGAACTATGCCAATATCCCTTTCTCCTTGTATTTACCCCTCTCTCTACTCTTTACCCTTCCCGCTGCGCAATGTCTACGGCGCATCTCCCCTCTACCTGGGAACCTTCATATACGTGGTGCACAGGCAGAACATTATCATTCAATCGTTCATTCTTTCTTCGTTCAGTTGTTCAAGCAGATTCAAGGTTTGAATCAGCATCCAGTCCGCGATGCGATTGGAGCTCTAATGGACAAGCTCGTCTGAAGCCGAGAAGCGGCATGGTTTAGTTGGTCCGGCAGACCAGGGAAGAAGTTGCTCCTGGTTCGGACGCTAGCATGAGTGTGGCGTGAGGTATGGTGTGGTTTTTT
Organism: Diploptera punctata; assembly: GCA_030220185.1. Classification (NCBI taxonomy): domain Eukaryota; kingdom Metazoa; phylum Arthropoda; class Insecta; order Blattodea; family Blaberidae; genus Diploptera; species Diploptera punctata. Next base: position 1,355,455 of record JASPKZ010010698.1, read on the forward strand.
CTATTGTAAAGAATATCGTTATTTCATCATCATCATCATAGTACATTCACGAATTTAGGCCATTTGTTGACCTGTTTCGGCCTCAAGAGAAACACCATACAGAAGTCTTTTGAGTGGACGTCCTGGTCTTCTTCTTCCTGCAGGTTGATATCTTAACATTTGTTTGGGTATTCTGTGATCTTCCATTCGATGAACATGTTGCATCCATCTTGACTTATAATCAGAAATTTTGTTTTCTAAAGATTCCATGTGTAATTCTTCTAAGATGTCTTCATTTTTTTGTGATCTAGTAGTGTGTATCCTGCAGTCCTCCGAAGATATCTCATTTCAGCAGATCTAAGTCTCTGTATATCCTTCTGTTTCAACGTCCATACTTCGCTACCATACAAAAGAGTTGGAAGAGCCAGTGTTTTATACACTTTCAGTCTTGAATGCTTTTGGACTAACTGTGGCTTGAAGATAGAATTTATTAACCCTAAAATTCTTAAAAATTTAGATATTTTGCATTTACATCCTTTTCTTCTTCATATGAGATATTGCATCCTAGATATGTAAAATTATTCACCTGCTCCAAAATGTTATTGTCCAGTACAATTTTACTTCTGACAGGATATACACCTTGAAATGCCATAATTTTTGTCTTTTCTGTAGATATCTTTAATCCATATTCTTCTGTAATTTGTTAAGTTCATACAGACCTTTCTGTAGATTATCTTCGGAATTTGCTATTATTATTTGGTCATCTGCAAACAATAGGGTGTTTAATTTCTATTTTCTGATATTCTTATTCCAAATTTATATGTTTTGTTCCAGCAACATATTACTTCATTGATATAAATTGCAAAAAGTGTTGGGGATAGGGGGCAGCCTTGTCTCACACCACGATTTATAATTCCTTCTTCAGAAAATCTGTTATTTAATTTAATCTTTATGGTGTTGTCTTTGTAAATATTTTGTATGTTCTGCCGAAGTAAATTTGGTATATTTCTGTCTTCCAATATATTTAAGAGTTTTGATCTCTTGACTGTGTCGAATGCTTAATATCGTTATTTATTTGTTTATATTTTTGTTTATTGAATGATCGAAATGTCTTTGTTAATTTGTTTTTACTTCAGACAACTTGTTTCTATTAAAGGTCATCTTTTATACAATTTATCTGCTACTTCATTAATGTGCACGTAGTTGTTTACAATCCTATACAGAAATTCACTCACGTAGGAAATTATTTCCAGCTCCCTTGCTATTTTGCTGTTTAACTTTCTTGATTGACAATTATTGTCATTTTCACTCACTCTATGTATTTGAGAATCATTATTTATTTATGTCAATATATCTGAGAGAGAAAGATGAATCGATTGCTACCTTCTATGGGCCCAAGGCAAGCAACTTTGTGATTGATAACCTTGCAGGATATCAGATCCACGTTAATAGAGGCAGCAGCAACAAAACCCGATCCCGGATAAATGGTGGTTGGCGTGGTTAAATTTGTAGTAATTATATATATTACGCAGCCCGCACAAATGGTTGCGCGGAAGCGTGGTTTATTAGAGAGGTTAAACTATGCTCACCCGCCCCGACCGCACAGGAGTAAAAAAAAAAGCAAAATATTTTCTTCAATTTAAAATTCCTTTCAATGTTTCAAATTACATCATTACACAACGTCTGTAATTCTTCAGTTAGGTAGTACTCTATTGTACAATATTTCGTTTATGTAATTCTCTTTTGCATACATTATTTTTGTGACAGAAAGTGTTCTATGTTTTGAAACTTACTTCTAAATTTGTGTTTTTTTTAATATTATTACTTTTAATTATCTTCTTGACTATCTTCTTCGGTTAGTGTTAATCTCGTCTAAGTCGTGTTTATTTTTTCTTTCATTTGTATTATTTTAAATTTTTTTTATGTTACGGAATTTATTTTATATCTTGAAACCAGCTCCTAAATTTATATAATTTGTTGCAATGAATTGAGAAAGATGAATTAAAATTGTTAGGAAATATTTTAAGAATGGAAGCTGAGCAATGGCCGAAACTACTATATCAATGGCAACCAACCAGATAGAAGAAATGAGGAAGACCAAGTTAACATGGGAGGAAAACATGAGGAAAGTAATGCAAATAGTAGGCTTTGGAGGTTTGGCACGGGAAGACGACAGCAGCTGTAAAAACCCGAAGATAGAAAGATGTTGCAATGAATTTTATGTATTCTATTTGTATTATTTCTGTAAATGTGTTGTACCCGAGTACATGTAATTGTTCATTCAGGTTTAAGTATTGTATATGAAATGTAATCTTAGTATTAATTTTATTGTTTAAAATAGTGTTACGTTATCTTCTTCTCTTCTTCTTAATTATAATTTGCAGGATTTCTATCCTGTTTTTTATTTCCAAGATTACTCCTCGGAGGAAGCCGTATTGGATGTGCATTCACTGTATATCCATCTCTTGGCAGGTCTTCCTCTTGTTCTTCTCCCGTCCATTGGTCTATCTTCTTTAGCTCTTATTGAATGTCGGTTGTCTTCCATTCTTTCTAAATTATTTTTCCAAAATTTTCGCCTGTCTATAATAGGCCTACATTTGGTTAAGTCTTGAATTTGATATTTGTCTCTAATTTCTGTGTTATTACTTCTCATTACTACTTCTCCTATCAAATAATGTTTTCCCCTGAAAAGTTCTTAAGATCTTCATTTCACATATGCTTATTATTTGTTTAGTTTTTGTTGTATCAGCCCTAGATTCTGCTCCATATACGATAACTGGTCGAACTGTCGTTTTGTATATGCGCGTTTTATTTTCTATTGACATATGTTTGTTGCGCCAAATTATATTATGTTATGTGAAACTGAATATTGGATGTCATACAGACCTAAGTGTTGTATAAGAAAAATAAATAAATAAAATAAAAATTAATAAATGTAAAATAATGGACTATTGGTGCACGTCAGTCAGAATATTAAGAATAGAGTAAAAAACTCAAAATAATGACTAACGAAGATTAAAACGATATTATGTAAGTAATTGAAGAAAGATAACTGAAAGAATTTGGCCATATTAAGAGGAATTGGGATAGATAAATAAATCAGAACATGATTCTGGAATGGATTAATGATTGCAGAAGTTGAGAACCTCCAGATAATTGGATATACGGAATCAAGCAAAGAACGAAGACTAACGATCTGATAGAATAAGATGAGCAAGGTAGAACTTTATTTCTTTGAATAAAGTTACTTAGAGCCTACTGAAGAGTATTGTAAAAGGGATGTATTCTTTACATAAAATATATAAGTTTTAAGAAACTTTCTTCTAAAATATATAGCATCAGAATAAAAACATGTAACTTTAAACACGATATTTGGTTGAATTCTGTAGCATAAAAGGCAACACAGATATACGTTTGCTTCAAGATATGTTACAACTAATTATTTAACTCACCGCCTCTATCGAATCCGTAGATCCATGTCCGCGCGAACATCATTTCTCGATATACTCTTGTCTAAGTTAATGTTTTTCTTCATCCTCTGTGTAATCTACGAGGGCGGATCGGAAAGTAACGCACAATAATTTTTTTCTGCCTTGGTATTGCATCTAGAATGTTGAAATTTCACAGAGATATAGTTTGAAGTTTTCACTAGAGATGGTATTTTTTTCTCAGGTGCACCTCTTGCGAGAGAAGCTTGAACTATGCAACAAAGATGGCTCGCATGCTACAGTCGTCCACCTGTGAGGAACAGAGAAGTGTTGTTCGATTTTTGTGGGCCAAAGGGCATAAACCCAATGAAATTCACAGGGACATGCGTGGCGTGTATGGGGATGAGTGTATGGACCGTAGCAATGTCTCCAGGTGGTGCACATTCTTCCAAGAGGGACGCGTGAACCTTAGTGATTCGCCACGCTCCGGCCGGCCGACAACAGCAGCAATCCCGCAGAATGTCAGAGGCATTGAGGCGGCAATTCTGAACGACCGGCGTGTGCAACTGAGAGCCTTATCGCAGAAGTTCAACATTTCCTATGGTGCGGTGTACGATATTGTTCATGAAAATTTGAAATTCCGTAAAGTTAGTCCTCGCTGGGTGCCTAAGAGTCTGACAGACGACCACAAGGGCCAGCGAATGATGGCAAGCTTGGACCACTTAACTTTGGTGAAGTTGCGTCGTGCCATTCGTGACAAACGTCACAACATTAACGTTAAACTTCTTCATGACAATGCTCGCCCCCATGTTGCTGCTGTCGTTCGTCAGAAAATCGCCGAATTTGGTTGGGAGGTGCTCCAGCATCCACCATACAGTCCGGATCTTGCACCATCGGACTTTCATCTGCTTGGTCCCATGAAGAAATTCCTGGCCGGCAAACGCTTTGAGACAGATGTGGAAGTGCAATCAGCAGTGCGCAGATGGCTACACTCCAACCAAACGGACTTCTACGAACAGGGCATATTGAAACTGGTAACACGATGGGAAAAATATGTTGAGAAAGTTGGTGACTATGTCGAAAAGTAGGTAAAAGATGTAAGTTCGTTTGTGATTTTTTTCCTATTTTTTACTATTAAATGTTTTTAAAAAAATATTGTGCGTTACTTTCCGATCCGCACTCGTACTTACCTCATTCTTGGTCTACAATCTGGGGTTTTCCCTCTGCTTTTCTACAAGAAACGTCCATGCAACTCTTTTATTCCCAATTCGAGCCACATATCCTGCCCATAGCAGACTAGGAGATTTGTCTATTCTTAATATATCAGGCTTCCTATAATGACCATGTAGCTCACTGTTATGTATTTTTATCCATTCACTTATCTATTCATACCTCTTTCGTCCAAAATGTTTCCTAAGTACTTTATTCTCAAATACTCGTAATCTTCTTTCCTCCCTTAAATCAAGAGTCCATGTTTCGCTTACTTATAGTATAACTGGGACATAACAGTTTTAGGTATTTTCAATTTAACTTTACATAAAAGGAGGTGGGACAACAAGAGTCCTTGTAATGCATAATAGGATGCATTTCAAAACAGAGCCGATGTATAATTTCTTTTTGCATCTCATTCCTATTTGTGATTATTGTTCGTATATATTTGAATTTGGCTACTTCTTCACAACTTCCCTCGTTTGTCATAAGCTGTCTATTTTCTTTACACAATATATTTCTATGTGTGAACATATATTTAGTTTTATTGATGTTTACTTCTAGTCCCATTTCCTTGTTGTTATTCAATAGAGTATGGGTGTTGGCCGTTAGTACCTCCTCTTTATCGCCCAATAATACCACATCATCAGCATAGGCTGACGTCTTATATATGCCATTAAGCTGTAGGCCTTCTTCTTCCTGTGAGGAATTGATGGCATACTCTAGTACAAAATTGAATAGTAGAGGAGATAGTGCATTTCCTTGCTGTAACCCATTGTGAATTTCGAAAGTGTCTGAAAACTTTGCTTACACTCATCCTACTCATTGTGTCATTTTGGCACATTGATATAAGTCTAACAATTTAGGAAGTCAGAACTCCAGCAGGATACTATATAACATTTCCCTCTTAATTGAATAGTATGCCTTTTTGAAGTCTATGGTAGATAGGCCTATATAGTGTCAATATGTTCCCATTTATTTTTTAAAATCTGTCTTATACTAAACATTTGATTTGTTGTAGACCTGCTTCTTTTAAATCCACATTGGTAATCTCCTGGAAGGTCGTCACTATAGGAGATAAGTCTGCTTAGTAATACATTTGTTGGAATTTTGTACGAAGTTCAAATGAACTGTTATATAATATTAATTAAATAAAAATAAAACGTAGTTTTATTTGATTTTCATATTTATTATATAATTCAGTGAACATTAATGTGGCATTTGAAACTAATAAAACTTTACAAAATATAACAAAAGACAATAAAACCAAGATAAGAAAAGAAAAATTATCAGGTGTATATAAATTGAAGTGTGACAGATGTGACAATGTCTATATAGGACAAACTGGTAGACCTTTTATCTCTCGGATAAAGGAACACATGAGAGCATATAACAGAAATTTAGAATATTCAATATATGCTAACCACCTATTCCAATTTAATCATTGTTTCGATCAAAATTTTCAAATTTTACATGTTTGTGATAAAGGTAAGAAGTTAGATCTTTTGGAGGCTATAGAAATTAATAAATTGAAAAGTAATAACAAACTGTTAAATTCTCAACTTGATTTGAATGAAATTATTTGTATATTTGATACATTGTTTGAATACCATAAGAATTCCTGAGGATGAAGCATATCTTTGAAAGGCCTAGAATTTTAATAATGTGACGAAGTTTATAACAGAAGTTATTATAGTTGAGGACGGCTGTTTTATAAGGTACAAATTTAAAATTGAAATAATGTTAACCTCAACGGTGTTCAAATATTATTCCAAAAGTAAACATTTAGGTATGAGATATAAAAATGAGGAGAAGCAAAAAGTTACAGTAAAACTGGGTCAGGATATTAACTGTTTACGAGGTAATGCCACTTTTCTGTTGAGACAAACTCAATACTGTAGACGTATTTGATAGAAATCAATGCAAATCTGATATAATGTATCAATCAAGGTAAAGCACAGCTTTCAAATTCAAACAGAAACAAAAGCTCCAACAAACGTTATCCTAAAATTAACTGTTCATAGCATCCATCACAATAAAAACATGCGGAGTTAAGTGGGTACCTCAACTGTAAAGTTTTGTGATCAAAACTTGGTTTTTTATGCATGTGCTGTAAATTCCATTTTATTTGAATTATTACAGAGACAAGAAATTAACAAAAAAATCTTATAGATTAATATCAGGACCTGATTTTTTAACCTTATTTCAATGATTTTTACTTCTCATATATGTAATTCGAAATGCCACGAAAAGTGTTTAAATTTCGTTACAATCAATTTATTTTGTAATTAATTAATTAATAATATACATACACATCAAAATAATAACAAGGTTGATGTATTTCTAAGCTTTTTTTTATGGTAAAATTATTTTTTTTGTAGATAGCTCTAGTTTTATTCTAGATGTGTTGGAGATAATTTTTTTGTAGACCAGTTCAATTGTATCCCAAGCGCGTTGGAAATTAAAATTATTCATCATTTTTTAGTTCGGTTTTCTAATGAAGCATGTTGTTTTAGTTTTTTAAACTATTATTTATTACTTTTACTGTTTATTTCAGAACTTTGAAATAAATTTAATAATAGATGTATGATAAGATTGACAACGTAAATTAGAGTTTTTAGAGGAATTAAACCCAATGGGTACAGCTAGGACACTACAAACACCCAGTCCCAAGGTTGGGATTTTTTAAAGATACCTTACTCCGCCGAGAATCGAATCCAGGTCGCTGGAGTGGAAGGTAGGGACTCTACCGACTACGCCGTAGTGACGTATGTTTCACTGTTGGCTGTATGTGTAAAACTAAATGAAACACGATAATAACAAGCGCTAGGGAAGGCCATGGAATTTAATAAGAAAAGGCCTTGCACGTATAATGTTCTTGTTGCAGCGTTAAAGTTCTACAGTTTTGATGCTTTAAACAGAAACTTGGTTATGAAACGCGTCGTGTGAGAAAATTCCTTCTAAATATAGTTTGTACAAACATCTCATTTCTTTACTTGGTATTTTTTAAACGCAACAATAAACTAAAATAAGTTCCTATATTACGTCTTCGTTTATTTTCCAGCACGTTAAACTTCTTGCTCATTTATGTATTATTATAAGTTAATGTTAACAAGTTAATAATAATAATAATAATAATAATAATAATAATAATCATCATAATAATAACAATAATAATAATAATAATGGTAATAATAACGATGCATTTGCATCCCAAAGGGTAAATGTATTCAATAAGGTCATAGTTTGTCACGTGTCACTACTTTATAATTAGCCCTCTAAGATTAATCCATTATCGGCCACGCTGGTTTAGAGTTTGCGTTCCTTGTCTTTAAACCCGAGGGTTGTGGTTTCAAACCCGGTCGGAATCGATGGATTTGTAAGATGGAAATATCCTAGGGACAAGTCCTCAAGATAGGACATCCGTGTATGTACCGAGACTGAAGACACTCTTGACTCGTGAAAGAACCTAAAATCTGAAGAAAAAAAAAACAGAGTAAAATTTAATCCAGAGTCATGCAATCGAGTAATACCTAATTTTCCTATTATATGTTTCTTCGTGGAATATACTAATCACATGTCCCTCGTTGACATACGTAGGGAAATAAGCGTAATTAAATTAAAACTGGCTAAATAACTTTTATATAGAGAAACACCCATAACCCATATCAGGACGAATGGTGTCAGTCAAGACACATTCACAGATATAAATATTCTATATGTGTGTATAATATTTTCCGAAATCATGAGTTCGTCTGTTGTTACACTATTATTATAAGTACTGTCAATAATGCCACCGTTTGTCATAAGTAATGCCACGAGTGATTTCCAAATTATCCATAAATTCACGATGTTCCAAAGTGACGAGTGAATTTATCTAGAAAATCTGGAAATCGAGAGTGGCATTTGTTATGACTATTTGACGAATAAAAGTAAGCTGTTTACTCACAAATCATTATTTAAATATAGTTATTTTAAAATATTTATATATTTAATGTAAACGGTGATGTTTGAAAACAAGTAGGAAACGTTTATAGTGTCATTTGTTCATCACTGCAACCAGATCATATTAATTATTACCAAAGGATCGCAATATTGTAAGAATGCACCTAGTGGAGAAAAAATGAAACACATCAAACTGTTTATAACCAACATTGTAAGTTATTTATTGATTTCTGATGTTTTATGATGTAAATATGTCAATTATATTTTTGTGGAACTTTAATAGCTGGGAAATAATACGTTTAACAGAGTGCAAACAGTGATTTATTTTTATTGTAGTATAATCAATTGCTAAAAATGCTTTTTATATTATATCCCGCAAGCAGTATCTGCTTACATTCGTGCACTATATATTCTACTGAGAGTCATTTGTGTTCTGGCATTCTTATATCCTAATATATAAATTGCTATATTCAACGTATTTCTTAGAGAGTCGCTGCAAAATAATGCTCTGACCTATTCAGAATGTTAAAAAGAATGAGTTTTCTTTAATATGATAAACTTATTTGATAAATTCCAGGTGAAACACGACAGTGATTGGTTGTAAATCAAAATTCATTGAAACGTGATTGGTCATTGGCTCGCATTTGGGGCATGTTAAATATTTATAGAAATGTGCAGGAACGAAACCGAGTGTGAGTTCTGTGCATCTATGTGATGTTTTCAGAGAGTCAATGGCCTGCAACTGTTGTACGTTAAACAAGGCGCAATTTATTCTTCGTGCTACGCCGGACGCTGACCCGCCTTCGTTCTTACCGAGATGTATAGTCTTAACAACACGTAGAAATTAAATTGTATACAGTATGTGGTACAGTTCTATTGGAAAAGAAGGTGATATGGCGTTTAATGTATTCTGTAACGTTTGCATATATATATATACACACACACACATAATTTTCCTATTATTCGTGTTTGGACCTGTCCAAGCAGTGTCCAAGTGGTTTGAGCCTACTTCAACCAAATTAATTATGTCCACATTGTCATGGGAAGTTCGAATACTTGTACTTTATCTTTCTTTTTATACAAGAGGCCATTTTCACATCATCCGAAAACATTAGATAATATTTATAGTTCTATGAACATTTAGTTCTTCGATTGTTTAATAAATTGTCTAATAACACTATTAAAAAAATTGAAAGTTTTTTTTTCATAACACGAATAAATAAACCAGACTCATGTGATTTAAATGCACTGATCTCGAAAATTATAGCGACTATTTAACTCATGCCACAAATGCTAGTCAATGACCAATCATGTTTCAATGAATGTTGTTTTACAACCAATGGCAGTCGTGTTTCACCTCGCTTTTTATCGATTTCTCTTTATGAGCTCCTGCATTGCGATAAAGAAAGCTCCTCCTTTTCAATATTCTGAACAGGTCAAAGCATTATTTTTCTCCAACAAATACATTGCATATAGCAAATAATGAAAAGATTATTAGATTTTACTGAGTTGTTTACTAAAAAAAATGAATAACCCGTAATGTTGATTATGATATATAGTTTGACGTGTTTCATTCTTTCTCCACTTGGGTGCACTCTTACAATATTGCGATCTTATTTGGCAATAAATAATATGATCAAGCAGCAGTGAATGAACATAACCTCACATTTCTGATTTGTTTGCAAACATCGTCGTTTACATTAAATACATAAATATTTTAAAATAATTATAGTTAAACAATGATTTGTGAGTAAACAACTTAATTTTATTCGTCAAATAGTCCTAACAAATGTCATTCTTGGTTTCCAAATTCTCTAGATAATTTCACTCCTAACTTCGTGAGTCGTGAATTTATCGATAATTTGGGAATCAGTCGTGGCATCACTTATGAAAATTTCGCAACACGTCAGGGTTTTCAAGTTATTCAATACATACAAAACTTTAAAAATATTTTTGTTTTTTATTATGATAACAAGCTTTTCGTAAAGTAAGAAGGCCGTTCTTATTCAATGTACTACTGGACACTATTATACATAATAAATGATTCACCACAAAAAGTAACATATAAAAATAATTAAATTAAAATTAAGCTTGATTCAAGACTAACACCGTTCATATCAGTTAACAAAAATGTTATAAAACGATCCCCATTAACCGAACACTGTTGCACATATATACAGGAATTCCAAAATGATGGACGGAGTTTCAAAGTTCTTTAATTTCTGTTACATGATATATATATAAGAATAAAACTTACATGGGATTAAAGATAAACTCTTCGAGTTTTCATTACATACTTTACAAGTAATCGATGTGAGCACCTTTCGTTTCACGGCGCATATCTAGTCGATAATCGAATTCCTCCCAAACATTGGTCAGCATATTTCGAGTAATGGATTCAACAGCAACAACAATCCTTCTTCTCAAATTTGGAAGGTACGGGAAGTAGTTGTACGTACACATGATCCTTCACGTACCCCATAGGAAGAAATCACAAGGTGTGAGATCAGGAGACCGTGAAGACTATGGGAATAAACCATGTCATCCGGACCGACGCGTCATTTGGTGTTCGTGAACGTCCAAGGCTTTTCCTTTTACATATACATCTAGTTGTTTCTTACTGCTTACACCATCGACGGATAATCTTATCTGTCGGAGGATCAATTCGAAATTGCCGTCGGAATTTGTAATCATTTAGGGTTCATAGAAAGTCCTGTAAATAGAGGATACCATTGAATGAACCCGGCTATAATTGCAAACACGCTGCACTGCAATAATGGAACCAGACCTCGCAAATTGCAACACAAACAATGGCTTCTGTGCAGGAATCGCCATTTTCATAAATTTAACGCTGATGACGTAATAATGACAAGAAACAAATTACTTCATACATGATATGAAACTTTCACAGTTTTTCTTTCATTATAGCAAATAATCACGCATCCAATTACGTTCGTAAAGCTATACCAGCTACTTAAACCCCGTCCATCATTTTGGAACACCGTGTATATTAACGACTTAATGTTAGATTAGAAACTAAAATAAATGAACGGAATACAATTTTGAGCAACACAATAAATCCAAACAATTGTTTTCGGAAATGATCAAGTTGTGAAAGTTATTTATAAAGGTCTTGCTTTCAGGAACACAGGTCCTGGGATAAGAATAACACTAAATCACATTAACTACAATAATCAATTGAGTTGGTGTTTACTTGATGAAAATCCATATTTATTAATTAAATAAAAATAAAACGTAGTTTTATTTGATTTTCATATTTATTATATAATTCAGTGACAGCTGTTTCGGTACATTGTACCTTCTTCAGACATGTTAACAAATTATGAATTGTGTTCCAACTGATCTAAGCAACAATACAACAATATTTATTTAAATTTTTAAATTTAACAAAGGGGATTCATTCAAATCAAGTTGAGAATTTAACAGTTTAAAAGTAGTAAAAAACTGTTAAATTATCAACTTGATTTGAATGAATCCCCTTTGTTAAAATTTAAAAATTTAAATAAATATTGTTGTATTGTTGCTTAGATCAGTTGGAACACAATTCATAATTTGTTAACATGTCTGAAGAAGGTACAATGTACCGAAACAGCTGTCACTGAATTATATAATAAATATGAAAATCAAATAAAACTACGTTTTATTTTTATTTAATTAATTAACTACAATATTTCGTAACTTAGGTTAATCTTGGACTTTGTAACACAGAGTTATCATTGAATGTGTTAAGGAGCTTAATGTAGAAATTATAATTAACTTAAGGGGAACGAATGGTAAATTTCAATTTTTTCTTAGTTTTCATCTGATTGTTTTGAATTCTTATCACATACATTAGTTGCTTATACAAACGGTTCTGTGAAGCTTAGTGTTTATAAGTACAATAATTTCAGAATTATGATTTTTTAAAACCATTTTTTAAATATTATCTAAAAAATGCTCCTTCGATGCATTTTTAAATATTTTCTGATGGAATGTGAGATTCAGAGACTTTATGATTCCACTAAATATATTTACTACGCAAACAAATCATGAAGGGAGGATACTGCTTATTTTTCATTTTTTGAAAAAAAAAATACCACTCTCATTATTTTTTCCATCTCCATTTAAAATAACACATTTGTATTAGACTAGTAGCTGCAGAGCAAATGTGAATTAGCATATATTGGAGACTCTAACCACAAATTGTTACTTTGATAGCATAAAATGTGCATCGTAAGGAGCATTTTAAGTTTTGGAAAATGTCAAAAAATGGAGACAAAAAAAAAAAAACACATATTAAAGTTTAGGTGGTAAATCTGACCACACGCGCAAGGGTGTTTAAATCTTACGTCACGAACTCAATTTTGCTCCTACAATAAAATTTTTAATATGAAAATGAACTATATAATCAGAGTTATTAAAAAGTAAATAATCAAAAATGCAATTGTTTGTAATTTTTTCAACATTTTCACCAGTCGGTTCCCTTAATCTGTTAAAACAAGCGATCCGTCGATTTAAACACACAACTTCCACAAAAATCTATTGCAAATGCGTGATACTGTATGAACTGTCCAAAATTGGTTACATATAAACAATAACAAATAAAAAGTGTATAATATCGTTGCGGCTCCGTGACGCAAGTCTTCTTGCCTTTCACCGCTGGGGTCCCGAGATTGAATCTCGGTCATTCCATGTCGATTTCGTGGTGGACGAAACATAGCTTGGGCAGGTTTCTCTCGGGGTTTTTCCCTGCCACAATTCCATTCCATCATTTCTCAATTCTCATCCCATCCAATTAATTTCGTTCCTCTGCCCCAGTGATAGTGCGTCAGGCGTGGTCGGCCGGCACCCTTGTCATTCACATACCTCTCTATACAGGAGACTCATCTCATCTCTCGACCCGACCGTGAGTTTGGCACGAGTTCATAATATATATTTATTTATCTAATATCGTAAGTCAAAATATTTGTTTCATGAAATATCAACATACAATAATTAGCCCTATATTTAATTAAGATTTTTTACATAATGATGAAACAACAGTATTAATACCTACTTCAACACTATTCGGTTATATCTGATAATATAATTATTCATTTATTTAGACTTTTAGATCTTTATTTAGTTTGATTAAAACACGTGGGGTCTAGGACATGAGATGGGCGCATAATACAGGTCGAATAGAAAACAATAAAAAAGTGCTTTCAAACTTAGTATTTAAAATTATAAGGAAAATATAATCAGGAAAGCATGACAATAGGTGAGAGGATAATATTTTGATGGATCTTAAAATACTAGATAACAAGTCATGAGTTTCATTCGGTTGGTTATGGTCGGGGATAAATCTAGGGCAAAAGTGAGTAGGGCATTGAGACTACGGATTTCAAAAACCATAGATTTAGTTAGATAGTAAATGAATATTAATTTGCAACTGCACTGTTTTTTTGTGAGCAGGTCGTAGCTTAGTTAAATAAGGCAATTGAATAAGGTTAGTTGTTTCAACTGGTCTAAATCTTCTGACAATACCAAAGATCTGGGCTCGATTTAGTCTCTAGCATAAAAAGTACCAGATGCTTGTTATGGGGTAAAGGCGGCCAAGAGTCTCCTATGTTCTATATAGAGACAATTTTGTCATTAACTAAATTTTTTAATGCTAATATCTCAGTCGATCATAACACTGGTATCATTACATATTTTTCCAATACACTGTATCTGAGAATGTGTTTAATTTAGATATGGTTATATGTTTATATCGTTTGTTCAAAAGTTTAATGTGGGTAATACATTCTACCATATTTGAAAAGATTAAGAAACAAAGTAGAAGACACAAAGCTGTACATTTTATCTAAAGGGCAGAGTGCTTATCACATTTTATTTGAGTGAGAGATTTGATGAGAGACTATAAAAATGAAACTGAAGTTGTTGGTAAAATAATGTGAACAAACGAATGTAAAATATGTGGCCATTCGTTTTTAAGTGTGTCATCATTTCACGTGTAGAGCGCAGCACAGTTCGAACTTGTTAACCCAACGGGTAAGTTCATTTAGATGAAACGAAATGCAACTCCTGCCCTGTTGTTCAGTACTGCGGTCTAGCGGGAATAACAAAACAAATACTCGTATATTATACAGTTTTATCTTCTTATAAAATGACGAAAATTAAACTTTAAAGTGTCGCGTACTGGAATATTGTTTCGAATCGATGCAAATTAAATTTTCATTTTCATTTTGAGAATTGTCCTCATCATTTACGGTTTTCTCCAACCAATCTTAATAATTAACATGAGTTTAAAAAATAAATACATGACTACGGACTTAAATACTATCAGTTTCTAACAAACATTCACAAATTTTCCTTAATTTAAGTTCTCCATCGTTGTCTATTATCCTCTACGACTTCATCCGTTACACTAAATGTCCTCATTGAATTCTGAATGTTATTCTTCCAGGTTGTTCTTGGTGTTCACTTTATGCTCTTCCTTTCAGTTTTCCATGTATATACGACCATTGGTAGTCTTCCATCCTACAGTCTTCTTACGCGTCCATACCATATTAGCCTTCTGAGTTCAATCTCAATGCAACTTTCATCATCATATAAAATAAAAACTCCAAAATGTATTATACCATTGAGTGAAAAAAATCTGTACTAATTGCATTCATCGATTCACTGTATTTGTCGCACTCACTACATAGATTCGCAATCTCATTTGTCCTTCCTTTTTAACTAATCAGTGCCAATACCTTTATCGTGGTTTCTCCATTCCATTTTTAATGGTGTTTGTGTAGATTGTTTCGTATCCCAGCAAAAGGTAAAAAAATAATAATCATCATCATCAGGAGCAAATTCATTTTAGGTCATGTGACCTGTAATGGTAAACCAAACGAAGATGATATTGATCTTTCTACCGATATTTTGGTCTTCCTTGGCCACTATGTCCAGTTGGAATATATTGGAACGCCAATTTTGGAAATGCGATCAATCCGGCCTTTAATAAGATATTTTCGAGTAATAAGAAGTCCCCTCCGTTGGTTACCAGACATCCGCAGAGCAAGACTAATGGTCGGGTTGCTATCTTATAGCCTCTAGTTAGGCGTTCAAAATATGGAAATGCCTCCATATTTAATGGAACGGTTATATCGCCGTGACTCTGTCCCTATTACCTTGTTAGTTAATAGCAGGGTGTACACGTTCAGGTGAAAAAATGAATATAAAATAAATTATTTAAGTTTACGTGTCCACAAATTATGTAACTTATACAGATTACATGCAACATTAAACTATTGTTCAGAAACAAACTTCCCAAACATATACACACATGTGAACGTTTTTTAACATTGTGAACATGTCTCTATTTGCGCATCATTTGTTGCTCGGAGGATTTCCAGACGATTGTCACTTCTAATAATGTACGTTGTAGAATTGCATGTGTTAAATTACGGAAGGTACCAGTAATGCTTTCCCACCTTACAATGATAAACCTCATTTCTATCTTGCAGACGGTATCCTTAATAAAGCCCCAGAGAAACAAGTCGCACGGGATGACGAATAGGTCATACTGCGGACCCCCACGTCTGATACAACGCATCGAGAAGTGTTGATCTATACAATCCCAAAAAGCCAGATAAGAACAGGGGGAGAGGTGCACCGTCTTGCTGAAAGACAATGGTGCAAATATTCTCAATTTGTGGTATTGGAAGTAATTACAGCATATCCTGGTACGTAATGTCTGTAAAGATTTGTTCAAAAAATTAAAATGCACATAGGCTACTACATTGTCCTTCATTAGGCAATACTATATATTAAACTTTCGGCTATCTCATTCCATTTCTACGGACATATAAATATTCTCTGATCCCCATATTGAATCGTTGATTCACCACTAAAACATATCCGTAAAGATACACCGGGTCAGTCTCAATGCGATTAAACATGTCTATAGCAAATGATTTTCGATGTGGTTTATTAATTGGCAAATGCTTCTGTTAAATAACTGCACTTTATACGTGTAGAGTTGCAGGAATATATGAAAAAAACTTTATGGACTGTTGATAATAGAATGTTGAGTTGACGACTGACAATACGAATCGATTTCCTGGGACTCTTGCAAATTCCTCACGCACATCTCCATTCGAAACCAGAACTTGTGACACTTTTCTTGTTCTTTAAAACACTTTCTGTTTCCTGAAATCTATTTCTCCATTTGGTTGATTCTCCTTCGTGTTGGAGGCTCTTGCTGGCGCACTGTTCTAAATTTTATCGATAACTAAATAGCCAATACAGTGACCACAGTGTGTTACGTAACCCATTTTTTGTATAAAATACATATTCCTCTTCTGTAGCGTATAAACCTTAATGCACATGGATCATTTTAGAATTAAAATGTTTTCTATTGACGTCATCAGTAGAATCCGGTTTAATATCTGCAAGAAGTCTCTATAGGGGTTTAGGGGGAGAGCAGTAGGTTAAGCACCCTAATTTCCAGCACCCAAATGAACAATGATCACTGGTAACATGAACTCCCTCTCCCTAACACAATCCCCGAAGAGACTCACTGTAGAGACTCCACCGGATTTCATCGATGACGTCAGTCCTAGATTTATACTACTTACCACCGACTGGTTAGAAGTAACATTTTGCATATGTATTAAATTATTTCTCTTATTATTTAGTAACAGTTGCTGTAGCAAATTCGTATTTGAATGTATTCAAAATACAAAAGAAAAGTAAGAGAGGAAATATGTTCCCACCTCTACACCTTATGGGGCCATGGGATAGAGGAAGGATAAGGCTTCTAATTTTTTTTCTGAAATCGCATGATTTATCACCTCTGTTAATATTCATTCATGGCAGCCTAGTTTACCAGCAAAACTTAATCTGGTATTCATGTTCGTCAAATGTTTGAGTCGACAAATAATCATGGAGTCCTTAAAGTTATATGCCAGAAAATTTTCCAACTAATGTTGACGAGAAAATCCACGATATTTCGATTTTACTGAAGGTGCTGTAAATACAAAGTGAAGTAACAGATAAAAGTAATAGGTTTTATTAACAAAAATGGTATATTATTATTTTTACGTTTATCTACACTTTTGAGTTAGGTCACTTTGACAGTAGAACAGTGCGAGCTGCTACATCATTTAACGAATTCTGAAAGAATTAAGGTACCGTATTAGGGCTAATCTCAAGAAAGTATTTTGAAACAAATTTACAGATTTCCACCAATTCTATCTAGGAAACCCCAAAAATACCATTCCGAAACGTTGGAATCAGTGGCTAGAGGCCGATCTTGAATCCATGACGAGAAAAATCCAAGACAACGTTCTTAATCTTACTTATATCCGCGAAAATCTTGAATATAACGTATGTATATGTGTATATATTTATGTATGTATATGTGTATATATTTATGTATATATGTGTGCGTATATATTTATGTATATATGTGTGCGTTTATATTTATGTATATATTTGTGTATATATATTTAAGTATTAAAGTACTTAGGAAAATTTTTGAACCAAAGAGAGATGAACAGACAGGTGAATGGAGAAGACTACATTACAATGAACTACATGGTCTTTATATGAAGCCAGATATAATAAGAACAGTTAAGTCTCGTAGACTGCGATGGGCAGGATATGTTGCACGTATGAGGAATGAAAGACTAACATGGAAGCTTTTTGTAGGAAAGCCAGAGGGAAAACGCCAGTTGGTAGACCAAGAATGAGGTGAGAGAAACATTAACTATGATTTAAGGGAAATAGATTATACAGGGAATGATTGGAAAGCATTAGCTCAGGATATGGATGTATGGAGAGCTTATGTCCATGCGGCCATGAACCTACGGGTTCGATAGTGCCAGTGAGTAAGTAAGTATATATATTTAAGTATATGTGTATATGTCCACCGCTGTGGTCTTGAGGTTGTGTGCTGCCTTGTGACACAGCGGGCCCGGGTTCGATTCCCAGTCTGGACAGGCTCCTGGGTGAGGTTTGTTCGGGGTTTTTCCTCACCTATAAGAAAAATGTCACGAAGCTTAAGGCCCAATGGTCCCCGAAAATCATCCGGCCATCATCATACTTATCATCATCCTTCACCGGTATGGAAATCAACGAGAAGCTACCACACCTATAATTCCCTTGTAATGCTGCAAAGCATAGCATGACAATGATTGCAGTGAAAGATCTGTCCATGGGCAGAATTACTATGGATGGATATATATATATATATATATATATATATATATATATATGTGTGTGTGTGTGTGTGTGTGTGTATATATACTGTGTGTATGTGTGTTTGAGTGCGTGCGTGCATCTGCTAACATTTAATTGGCCGCAATTTATATTTTTTGGAACCAAACTCGACGTATACAGATTTGTTGAAAAATGGAAGATTGAGTTCAGAAGATCGCAATATTGTAAGAGTGCACCCAAGTGGAGAAATAATGAAACATCAAACTATATATCATAATCAACATTACAGGTTATTCATTTATTTTTTAGTAAACAACTCAGTAAAATCAAGGAATCTTGTCATTATTTGCTATATTCAATGTATTTGTTGGAGAAAAATAATGCTTTGACCTGTTGAGAACATTAAAAAGGAGGAGCTTTCTTTATCACAAAAGCAGGAGGTGATAAAGAGAAATCGATAAAGAGCGAGGTGAAACACGACTGCCATTTGTTGTAAAACAACATTCATTGAAACGTGATTGGTCATTGACTAGCATTTGTGGCATGAGTTAAATAGTCAATAAAATGATACGTGTACAATTGTTTGTATTCAATTCCGACCCTTACGGATGAACACCTTCATATACGCATAACTCATAAACGACGTGTTTGGGATTATATGTTCCTTCACAAAACAGGATCCTTTCTGCATGGCCTATTTTTTATCGGTGAGGTCATGTTACACCCTATATATCCTACTACTACTTACTTACTTACTCACTGGCACTATCGAACCCGTAGGTTCATGAGCTAATGCTTTCCAATCATTCCCTGTATAATCTACTTCCCTCAAATCATAGTTAATGCTGTTCCCCACCTCATTTTGGTCTACCAACTTGGCGTTTTCCCTCTGGCTTTCCTAAAAGAAGCTTCCATGCAAGTCTTTCATTCCCCATACGCGCAACATGTCCTGCCCATCGCAGTCTACGAGACTTAACTGTTCTAATTATATCTGGCTTCCTATAAAGACCATGTAGTTTATTGTTATGTAGTCTTCTCCATTCACCCGTCTGTTCATCTTTCTTTGGTCCAAAAATTGTCCTAAGAACTTTATTCTCAAATACTCGAAATCTCCTTTCCTCCCTTAAAGTAAGAGTCCATGTTTCGAACCCATGGTAGAATAATAGTTTTATATATTTTCAGCTTAACGTTTTTTGAAAGGAGTTGGGACATCAAAAGTCTCTGCAATGCATAATAGCATGCATTTCCAGAATTGAGCCTATGTTTAATTTCTTTGTGCATCTCATTCCTATTTGTGATTATTGTTTCTAGCTATTTGAATTCACTCGCTTCCTCAAAATTTCCCTCATTTGTCATTAGCTGTCCACCCTATATATATAACATTACGGTTATTCTGCCAGTTATATGGAAGCGAAACATGGACTCTTACTCTAGGGGAAGAAAGTACGAGCATTTGAGAATAAAGTACTTAGGATTTTTTGTTTTGGTCAGAGGGAGATAAATATAACTGGTGAACGGAGAAGATTAAATAACAGTGAGCCATGTGGTCTTTATAAGAAGGCAGATACAATAACTGTTAAGTCTCGTAGACTGTGATGGGCAGGACATGTGGTATATAACTACTATAACGGCTTCATCCCTATACTGGTAGCGATTGTCTACCTTTGTGATTAACACGTGTAGATGAGATAATCCCCAGGGTCATGTGGCATGTAGTCAGTTCGCTCCTTAAGGTAGATTGAATAGGAACCATGTGTAAGAATTCCTATAAATGGACCGTTCTTGAATTTTACAATTATAGGTAGTAATATACGTTAATTACTCTTACATATTGGTAGTACGGTTTGCATGTGATGCTATTCTTCAGTGTTGTTACACCATATAATGATATTGTAAACGTAGAAAGTTTAATAATAATAATAATAATAATAATAATAATAATAATAATAATAATCATCATCATCATCATCCGGTATCATGGCAACAGCCGCCGTCTTCCGGAAACCAAACGCCATTCCTCTCTGTCCATCCGTTGATCGTCCTCCATTCCTCTGATATTCGTAGCTGCTTGTACCCCTTCTATCCAAGTTTTCATCTGTCTTCCTCTCTTCCTTCTTTCCATTGGGGTCCATTCCATAACAATTTTTGGCAATCTTTGCTCTGGCATTCTTTTGACATGACCATACCTTAATAATAATAATAATAATAATAATAATAATATATAATAATAATAATAATAATAATAATAATAATAATGTTTCACTTATTTTGGCAGAGGTAAGGCCATAAGGCCTTCCCTTCCATTCAACCAGCACAAATACAAATAATATTTGACAAATATAGATATACACTATACTAATTATAAACAGTTAAAGATACATTAAATGTAACAATGTAAATTTCATGTACAAACAACATTATATATGATAATAACAATAATAACACTTACGATAATAATAATAATAATATAATGATAATAATATAATAATAATGATAATAATAATAACAATAATAATTATTATTATAATAGTTTAAATATGATAAATTGTACGAGAATCACCTTACACTGGGTAATGTTGAAGTCGAGGTTAGAGCAAATATAAACTTAGATTTCTTTTAAAAGTTGCCAATGTCCGGCAGCTCCTTATTTCTTGTGGTAGGGAATTCCAGTTGCGAGAAGTGAAGATGCTATATAACATGGAGTGATGTGATATCCTATATACGTATTAACAAAAAATGAGACCGTATAAAAAAATGAATTCATGTTAACTCTGTTAGAATGAGGAAGCTGCACAGAGTGTGGTTTCCCGGCCCTCATGAATAAAGCTGTTTCCTGGATTCCTCTACTCGCTTCTCCCTTTGGCTACTTCATTATCATCACGTCTCAAGCTTCCTTTCAGCACCTCAAGTGTCGCCAAATGTACAACAAAATTGTAGCTACACCTCGCAATAAAATGAGGTATCCCACAATAAATAAAACGCTTTGGTGAAATGCTGAACAAAGTAGAGCTCATGAAAGAAATATACATAAGTGTTATCAATATTTACCTGAAAGCATAAATCTTTGTATTTAGTAATATATATGGATTTACTGTCATATATTTAATGAAAAAGTCGGGATAATTGAAAAGTATAAGGTTTTTGTTGTCATTATAAATCTCAAGGCCGAAGAAATGTAGGAAGACAAAAAAAAGAAGACCTATAATATATTGGGCATCGGGGAGCGGTACGGGCCAATAGGCGAAGAAGAAGAAGAAGAATATGATGATGATTATGATGACTATTTAACTCATGCCCCAAATGGGAGTCAATGACCAATCACGTTTAAATGTATTTTGTTTTACAACCAATGACGGTCGTATTTCACCTCTCTCTTTATCGATTTCTCTTTATCAGCTCCTCCCTTTGTGATAAAGAATGCTCCTCCTTTTTCATATTCTGAATAGGCCAGAGTATTATTTTTATCCAAAAAATACTTTGAATATAGCAAATAATGAACAGATTCCATGATTTTATTGAGTTGTTTACTAAAACAATAAATTAATAACCCATAATGTTGATTATAATATACAGTTCGATGTTGTATCATTTCTCCACTAGGGTACATTCCTTCAATATTGCGATCCTATTTGGCAATAAATAATATGATCGAGTTGTAGTGAATATACATAACCTCACATTTCTGATTTGTTTTCAAATATCGCCGTTTACATTAAATATGTAAATATTTTAAAATACCGGTAACTATATTTAAATAATGACTTTTGAGTAAACAGAATAATTTTATTCGTTAAATAGTCCTAACGAATGTCATTCTTGATTTCCAAATCCTAATTTGGAAATCACTCGTGGCATTACTTATGATGCTTTATTCTGCAATTTATATCAAAAGTGATACATACCTGTATTATAGCTTAAGAAAGAAGCTGTAAAGGGTACAAATGCCAGGCACCATTAGAGGTGAGAGGGAATGACGTTTGAAGAAAAACATGTATGTTTCAGCATAAATTTGGAAGCTGCGGTCAATTGTAACCAAACTGGTTAACAATAGTCATTTATGAAACTTGATAATCTCTTAAACCGATTTAATTTCTATTTCTTTTTCAGGTAAAAACTAAATGTTGTGATGGCGCATGAAACGACGATGTAGAGTAAGTAAATGGCGTTTCATTAAAAACGTAATATTAACGACTTCTTAAACATATTCTGGAATATCGTTTTAAATTGACAACCAATTTCTTACAGTATTGTGCCGTGTCCCGTTACAATCTCCCACATTTTAATTAATTATAACTAACAAAGAATGCGAAATTATGAAATGAGGCCGGTATTAAAAGAAACAGAAACTCAAAGAATTTTCATTGCTATACATTGCCACACACTATAACACCTCTATATGTGTACCAATAGTAGCACGAACAATATCAAATCTGAATTCGATTTCGTGCCACGTTCTCTCCAACATGTCCATTAAATTGCCAGGAAGCTTGGCGAATTGATTTTTGTGGACTTCTCTGAAATTCTGCTCTAATTTCTTCAATCGTTTCTTCTGAAACACGTGTACGAGCACCTCCTGATTCCTTTTAACGCTTCCAGTCGCCAGAAACTTCTCAAGCCATCCCATAATGGTGTTCCCTTCAAGTGCATTTCCTTCATATTCTCTCCGGTAATTTCTTTGCACTGTTATTATTGACTTCCTCTCTGTATACCAGAAAAGAGTTTGTGCTCGTTGCTGAGGAGTCGCCTTTTTGTTTCATGTCATTATTAGGGCAAGGCATTTAATTACCTATAAATTGGTAAAAAAATGCAAAATACAAAATACATTTATGACCTAAAAATGCAAGAAATGACCAATAAAATTAAAAAATTACGAATAAAAAGTTAATAATTACCAATAAAAATACTATTTATTAGGTTAAGTGCTCAATTGATTACTGAATTACATAAAACTTTACATCAAAATATTAAAAGAAAATTATTTAAAAATACATATTACAGTACCTTTTATTGCAGAAAATCCATTTCAATTACACAGTGCACTTTTACAGCAATTTTGAATTGCAGTTAACAATCAGAATAAGGGTAGAAGCTAGCATAAACTCTAAGAAATTGAATAAAATTGCTAGAAGTGGGCAAGTTCATTATGCACATACCTTGAAAAATAGGGGTAATAGTTAGCAAAACAACTACTTAATTCCAAGAAATTGTATTGACAAGGAAAAATACTGATTTATAATAAAAATCTTAAATCAAATCAAATAATGCCGCAGCCTTCCGGAAAAGTGTAATAAATTCTGAAAATGACCTACAATTACCAAAAAGTGACCTATCCCTAAAAAAGTTAAGAAAATGCAAAAATCAAAATGCCCTAACGAGTTGCTTTAATTTAATACGTTTTTTAATGCCGTACATTTTCATATATGCAAGCAATGTTTCAACCTTCATAAGAAAAATATGCAAAATCATTAATTGCCTTGCCCTAGTCATTATTGTCCAACATGCGACAGATGAGTTAACTGCAACAATGAAAACAAAACTTCTTTGAGTTTCTTTTTCTTTTAACACCAACCTCATTTCATAATTCCACATACTTTGAGAGTTATGATTAATTAAAATGTAGGAGGTTTGAATGGGACACGGTGTACAGTGTACACTTGTTTCTTTAAAGGAGATGCTTGAATTGTGCCTTAATTTTTTTACTTAACTGTAAACATTGGCGTTAAATGTCTCTCACTTGTTAAAAATCCTATTCATAAACAGATGTTAGTAGTATATTACAAGTGGTTTTTACAGAAAACCAAAACTTTGATTAAATATGCCAGTCGTTTTACTGTAATATATATATATATATTAATACAAGTACCTGATATATCAATCGTCCTCAATTAAAAAGGATTTATATTTAAAAAACTTCAAGTAATTACCAAATGGCACGCCGAAGATGGAACATGTTCTGAAAGGCCTACATGGTTCTAACTATTTGACGAATTTTTAAAGCAGAAATTCATTTTAATTGAGGACGACTGATACGTCAGGTACTTATTTTAATATTAAGGTGGGACCTATACTTTTAGCCATTAAAAATATGGCATATTTCAATTTTCTTCTCAGTAACAATGCTGGTTACAGAAATAAAATTTGGTATGTGATATCTACATTACAATGTGAGCATGTTTGTGTACTTAAATACAATGTAACTTTAGTCGTTGTGGTTAATTAAATATTCAAAATGTCAGTTGAAAATGTTGCAATGTCTTGCCTTTTCCCTGACTATTTAACTCATGCCCCAAATGGGACTCAATGGCCAATCACGTTTCAATGATTTCTGTTTTATAACCAATCAGAGTCGTGTTTCACGAAATATTTATCAGTGTTATAATTACCATATTAAAGAAAGCTCCTCCTTTTTAATATTCTGAACAGGTCTGACCATTATTTTGCAGTGACTGAGGCCATGAGAAATATGGCTACCAGATTGTATATATAGTGCACGAATGTCAACACATGCCGCATGTGGGAGTTAAGATAAAAACATTTGTAGCAATTGGTTATACCACCAAAAAAAGAAACCACTGTTTGCACTTCCTTAAATGTATTTTTTCCCAGGTAACAATCCAGAAAAATATAATTGTCATATTTACATCGTACGACATCAGAAATGAATTAATATACAGTTTGATGTGTTTAATTTTTTTCTCCACTAGAGAGCATTCTTACAATATTGCGTTCCTTTGGCAATAAATATTATGATCTGGTTGCAGTGATAAACAAAAGAAGCAGATGAAGCGTGCCTATCGTATCTAATTAGTTTTCAAACATCGCCGTTTACATTAAATATATAAATATTTTAAAATAACTATAGTTAAATACTGATTTCTTAAATAGTCCTAACAAATGCCACGAGTGATTTCCAAATTATCGATAAATTCACGACTCACGAAGTGAGGAGTGAATTTATCTAGAGAATTTGGAAATCACTCGTGGCATTACTTATGATAATTTTCCTAAATTTCAATATATTCTAATGATTCTTGTTTTATTTCACTCATTAACGTTGTAGATACAAAATATACTACAATTACTTAATTATATACAGTGTAAATATATTATTTCTACAATTACTTAATTATATACAGTGTAAATATATTATTTCTACAATTACTTAATTATATACAGTGTAAATATATTATTTCTACAATTACTTAATTATATACAGTGTAAATATATTATTTCTACAATTACTTAATTATATACAGTGTAAATATATTATTTTTCCTTTTAAAATGATGCATACTCATTTTTGTTAAAATTTGCATTAAAAATGTTTCTTCAAAATAAAATATAACATGTACATTACTAATTGCAATATATTTTGTTCACCGCTGTAAACTACATATACATGCAAACTTTCACCTCAATATCATGAAAACAGTCCACCGCTGTGGTCTCGAGGTAGCGTGCTGCCTTGTCACGCAGCGGGCCCGGGTTCGATCCCCGGTCGGGGCAGTTTTTCTGGGTGAGATTTTTATCGGGAGTTTTGCTCACCTCTAATACAAATGTCAGGAAAGCTTTAAGGCCCAAACGGTCCCCGAAATCATATGGCCATCATCATCATCCTTATCATTATCATCATCATCCTTCACCGGTGTGGAAAGCAACGGGAAGCTACCACACCTACAATTCCCTAATAAAGCTGCAAGCATAGCATGAAAATGCTATGATTGCAGTAAAGGACCTGCCTTCGGGCAGAATTACTATGGATGGATGGATCATGAAAATTATGGGAGTTGTCAGGGAACCCGTATTGAAAAAATTAAGTTACGGAAAACAAGCGACAAACTTACCGATGATGTAGGTATCGTCTAAAATTAAAGGGCTCACTCGAGTGACAGCATTGCACATTTTTAAACATAACTCGAAAAGTAATGGAGATATCAATAAAATATTTCACTTATTTACAAGATGAAGTTTCAATGTATATAAAAAATTAATTTAAGAACGAATTTTTTTACCCTCAAAGGTGTAGGTCCCCCCTTAAAAAATACTACTTAACCTCAATTTTGACTGCAATTAATTTTCGAAGTATTGATTTTACTATAGGTAATTATTTTAAAATTAACAGAATTTGAAAAGGATATCTTAACCAATTCTAATAATTTCTATCTATAAGTATATTATTTCGAAATTGATTTTTTTCAGATTGTAAGAATTATATTTGCGGTGGATAGAAGCAAAGGGTTGTAGTTATCTTTATTTTAAAAAAAACGTTTGGTATATATATATGCATAATTGTATTTAGTGATAGAGGGATATTAGTGCATGCATTAAGAGTAGATGAAGAATTATTTTTATAATTTTCAATTAGGCCTACCTATGAGTTTCTTATAACTTAATACGTCAACATTAAATCTGTTATTATAGATAATGTAAAACTTGCAATTACGTTCCATTGTCTCTAACAAACACAATTCATGAACAAGAGCAGGAGATACCTTTCAGTAATAAAGAGTCCAGTTATTAGAGGTTAAGAGACAAAATATTTTTTTAAGGATTATTTGAAAATAGATAGTTAATTAACGGGGAAAAAATAAACTTAATGCTGCAATTAACTTAGAAGCCAACATAGTGAGATTGACTAACACAAAACTAAATGTTTCTGTTTTATCCAGAATTGTGTTTGTTAGATATAAGAATAACATTTTTAGAGAGATCTAATCAATTTAAATATCTTCGATATTATCTCTCTATCTGGGATGAAAAGGATATCCCTGAAAAAATTACTGGTTATAATAAAAGTTTGGGAATTATTAATCAAGTTATTAAACCATCCCTTGTACAAAAAAACACCAGATTAACTTTATATAACACTTTGGCTAGACCAGTGTTGACCTATGGTAATGAAGCATGGACACTAAAAAGACAACATGAAAGCAGAATAACGGCTTGTGAAATGAGATTCATGCGCAGAACAGCGGGTTACACCAGATGGGATCGGAAAAGGAACACCGATATCTTAAAATAATTGAAGACTACACCAATTTTGGAATATATTAAACAGTACCAACTAAATTGGAAACACCATCTTGAAAGAATGAGTTCAAATCGGATCCCCAAAGCTGTTTATAATTATATACCAAGAGGACGAAGATCTCTGGGCCGTCCTATGAAACGCTGGAGGGAAAATTTTCTATAGGATCGTAACAGGCCTTGGACTAATATATGGAAGGAAGAAGAAGAAGTTATAAGATAGGGTGGAGTATTATCATGTTGAGGCAGGTTGTAATTTCCTAAACACTGTTCATTAGAGTTTCATTGTTTTAATTTGAACATGAAAACTTTGTTTATCTCGTCGTTGATAGATTGAATAAAATTGTCATTGGTTTAGTTGTAATTGGTAATTTAGTACACAGAGAAAACCAATCACGAAATTATCTGAATTTCCGTATGTAGTTTATTCAATCGTTCTGCTATTCTTCATTTCTAACCTATTTTCTCCTTTTTAATCGAACATTAAAATTTCTAACTTATAAAAATATAAACTGGATAGACTCGAAGGGTCTGAGTCGACCTTGTACTTACCTCTGGCTACAGGTCTCACATCCACATGTATTATGATAAAGGAATAATACACCGTGTTCCATTAAAACCTCCCACATTTTAATTAATCATAACTGTCGAAGTATGCGGAATTATGAAATGAGGTTGGTATTAAAAGAAAAATAAACTCAAAGAATTTTTGTTTTCATTGTTACAATTAATTAATCTGTCGCATGTTGGATAATAATGACATCGAACAAAATCACTCCATGACTTCTTCCTCTGGGGGTATGTAAAAGGCCGTGTATTTGCGACTCCAGTACAAGATCTTCATGATTTATGAACCCGTATCCTTGACACAATTGCAACAGTACCAATGGACATGTTGGACAGAACGTGGCACGAAATCGAACACAGATTTGATATTGTTCATGCTACTAATGGTGCACATATAGAGGTGTTTTGGTGTGTGGCAATGAAAAATTCTTTGAGTTTCAGTTTCGTTTAATACCGGCCTCATTTCATTATTCCACATAATTTGTTAGTTATGATTAATTGAAATGTGGGAGGTTTGATGTGGACACTCTGTTGTATTTATTAATTCGATTTAGTCCTTCTTTTGGGGTGGAATTAAACACTTTTCTTTTAATTGTTTCTGGTTTAACAATATTTATGGCCGGTCTTGGCGCAAATTTTGAATGACTTAAAGAAAATTATTCAGATAGTATATGGTTAACATACGTTCAGCCGATATTTCTGGTTTTGATCTATTACTTATTTTATCCTCCCAATTTATTTACGATCCTTGGGAGCACCATTCTCTTTCTGCGAGAAATTCCAGGAACCTGTGCAAGTCTATAACAATGCACCATGGCATAATACCTTAAAACGCTTGGCTATGTAATGGAACTGTAAAAGCACACCTGACTTCATAAAGTATGTCAGTTTACATATAATTATTGTAGAATTTTAATGTGATATTCTGTTGAAAAAAAGCTTTTAATCGTAATATCAGATGCTGAACTTGACAAAGTTATGGAGAGCGCATTGTTAAGAACTTGATGAAGTTGTTGCAACTCTCTTGAGAACAAGTGACATTTCTCGTGATGGATTTTAAAATATTCAAATTTATTCAGAGCTGTGACTTCCATAAGGTTAGCAACAGCGCCGCTATTTCCTGAACCACACCAAAACAAAACATCAACGTAATATTCACAGCATGCTGTTTCTTTAAGGTAGTTAAAATAAATTTAAAAAAAACTATTAACTTAACCCCCTGATTTTGTACAACACTCTGACACAACGTTAGTAATAAATTTCATAATAGAAGCAAAGCTTACTGTTCATGTGACTTTATGCATTTCGTGACAAATATTTTAAATATCGCAATTCTTTTTTTCAAATGCCCCAGGTTTGTCTTTCGACATTCCTGGTTTCTCTCCTGGCATGCCGTACTTGTAACCCACTTCTGAGGTTGGGGCGCCTGGAAGGCGGGGTTACGTTGTCCCGATGATATGATGGGTGATGATGATGATAATGGTGCGCCAGTAGAGTCCATAATCCTAAGCTTAACCTAAGATGAATATGAATGATGATGATTGCGATGGCCATATGATTTCGGGGACCGTTACGGCCATAAAATTTTCCTGACATTTGTCTTACGGGTGAGGAAAAACCCCGATATAAACCTCACCCAGAAAACTATCCCGACCGGGGATGGAATTCGGGCCCGCTGCGTGACAAGGCAGCACGCTACCCCGAGACCACAGAGGTGGACATATTACAAAAAATACCGACTATTGTTCTGGAAAAAAAATTGTGTACATACATAACTACTGTTACCTCTGAACACACAATTTACAATCAATTGGTCATTACTAAAGAAGTTTATATATTACATGGAAATATGAATAAACGCATGAGCGGGATTTTAATCCGGGACATCTAACTCTAAACGTTCGCGCAGTATCGTTTTCGCTATTCAGCCAACAAACTTTTAAACGTAGAAATGGATTTCTGGAAGCGATCAACGCGAATTTCAAGACGGATGAAATTAAACAGTAGTACAATATGTTACGTTATGCATGTATAAAGGAACATATTAGAAAATAAAATGAAGACAATCGTTCATGGTGGTGTGGAGACCACAAACAAATGGAAGATAATATAATTATATAAGAATAAGAATAAATTTTATTTACAAATAAATGTTATACACAGTATTGACACCCGAATGAGCAAGTGCTCGTGCTCGGGTGCAGTTCAGTTACATGAATAATACAAATAGAATATGTACATTTAAAGTTGGGGCCAGTTTCATTTTTACATAAATTATGGCACATACAAATAAAAAATAAAATGTATTGGAATAAAACTTATTCTAACAAGACAAATTAATGGAATGGAGAATGATATACATAAAATAATATAAATCATATAATGTAATGGATTATAACCAATAATACAGAAGAAAGTAATTAGTTATATATTGATTTATAATAAGCAAAAATAGATGCTTTATGTTTATTATTTTAAAATATTCAAATTGATTAATTTTATTCACTTGATTAGAATGTATGTATTTAAATGGAAGATTAGAGAGAAGAGGGAATTGGTAGGCCAAGATAAATTTGGATGGATGGAGTAAGAAGAAGCAAGGTAGCAAGAGGTGTTATGGAAGAAGATGCATAAGACAGAGATATCTGACGACAATTCACTTGCATTGAAGGAGAACAAATATAATCTGGAAAATTCCTAATTAAAATATAAGTTTATTATTATTATTATTACTACTACTACTACTATTATTATTATCCGCGGTGGACTAGCGGTTATGCTCCTTGCCTCTGGTCCCGAGGGTCGCGGGTTCAAAGCCGGCCGGGATCCATGGATTTTTTAGGATGGAAAATTCCAAGGAGCTAGTCCTCCGGGAGGGACTTTAAGTCGTGGGTCCCGAATCTGAAGATTTTCAGGCTATTAAAAGATCCTTAAGCCTGAATGAAAGGCCTCTAAGCAAAATTTACCGAATTTTCCCGTCCTAGTACTACCTTGGTTTCCTAAATGTCAGTATGAGGCGGAACGCTGACCACGGACCACTCAAGTGACATCTATACGAAAACAAGTGTAACTAAATTAGTATAGTTCAAATTCTTCCCTGAGAGGGAGAGCGCCTAAAATCTCTGTTAAGGGAAAACATGGGCTTACAAAAAAAATATTTTTTTTTTTAAATTATAGTTTTTTAATATTAGTAATTTATGTTTGTGAAAAAAATAACTAAATTGTTATACTTATTTACAGTATGAGCTTTATACAGGGAGATTCAGAATAAGTATTACAGACTTCTAGGGATTGAAGTAGGTAGATACAGTTTTCATAATGAACCCATGTCCGGAAGCATACCATTTCGATGTAAAATAAGTTTGAAGATCGAGACACAATGGACTTATATAATATGACTTGTGATTCAGAATAAGTATTACATACTTCTAGGAGTTGTACTGTAAGTCTGGTTCAACGTGGCGACCCTGTTGTTCGTTGCACAAAGTGTACCTGCTACGCATGTTTTCATACACGCGCCCTACAAGACCTAGTATGTGCTCAATAAATTTCTGCTACCGCCAGAATTCGTGGAAGAAGATCTTATCCGATAGGTACAGTACAACCCGTACAAGTCTCTATTACTTATTCTGAAACACAAGACACACGATATCAGCCCATTGTGTTTCGATCTTCAAACTTATTTTACATCGAAATGGTTTCCGGACATGGGTTTCTCATCAGAACTTTATCTACTAAGTCCCCTCTACAACCCCCAGAAGTCTGTGATACTTATTCTGAGTCACCCTGTATACTAGCTCACTTCATTTTTGGACATTTAGTACTCGTAATATTTTTCAACGGTGAAAAACATGAAAGCCATACCCCATTTTTTTAACATGAAAAAATTGCACGTGACATTAAGAACTGTTTTCC
Organism: Diploptera punctata; assembly: GCA_030220185.1. Taxonomy (NCBI): domain Eukaryota; kingdom Metazoa; phylum Arthropoda; class Insecta; order Blattodea; family Blaberidae; genus Diploptera; species Diploptera punctata. Next base: position 1,387,719 of record JASPKZ010010698.1, read on the forward strand.
ATTTAAAATCGACTTATGAATAACTTAAGACTACATTTTTTTCCTTAGCCGCTATTAAATATGGTATTTAGGACAGATCAGTTGTTTCGTATACACATTTACACAAAAGCCAATAATTTCATTATATTGTATAGCCTATACTTCAGTTACATTACTTTTAAATACATTATTTTCTTATTTAAATGCCAAATTGCAAATTAAGTAGATCGAAAACTGTTAACAACATGGGATATGCGATCAGCTGTAAGTAATGTATATGTACATATCCATCCATAGTAATTCTGCCCGAAGGCAGGTCCTTCACTGCAATCATAGCATTTTCATGCTACGCTTGCAGCTTTACTAGGGAATTGTAGGTGTGGTAGCTTCCCGTTGTTTTCCACACCGGTGAAGGATGATGATGATAATGATAAGGATGATGATGATGGTCATATGATTTCGGGGACCGTTTGGGCCTGAAAGTTTTCATGACATTTGTCTTACAGGTGAGGAAAAACCCTGATAAAAACGTGACCCAGAAAAACTGCCCCAACCGGGGATCGAACCCGGGCCCGCTGCGTGACAAGGCAGCACGTTACCTCCAGACCACAGCGGTGGACTATATATATATATATATGAAGATGTAGCATGTAGGTGGAGCAGGTATTTACATTATGACCTGGATCAGATATCAGACTGTATCGCGCGGGTGGATTCAGCTTTATGCTAATGGAACTTCTTAACTTAAAGCGACAATGTCAAGTTTGGCAGCACAAAGATCTGAACGAGAAAGAAGATATTGAAAAACCAATAGCAAAACTTCTTCGACTGAATAGAAAGTAAATATAGCGATAAAACACCTCCTGTTACAACTTGAAAATATTGTGAACCGATAAAAAAATAACTATTTTTTATCAACGACAGTTTGAGTTATAGAGAGAGGATCAACGTAGCCTAAACCTAAAATGGTCAGGTTTGTCGTGAATAATACAGAGTGTTCTTTGATGTGTTGGTGTACAATGTATATGAGATGTAAAAAATGAAGAGAAGAAACAAGGTTCACACGAATAAGTACCGGAAATGAATCGCTTATCACTCGTTACCTTTTTTTTTTTTTAAGAGTCTACATATGACAGCATGCTCCACTACAGTTTTCTACAGTACTACATGCTTTGGTTTAGCAATATTAGAATATCTCTATCATTTGATGTGTGTTGATGTTCCTGACTATGCATTTATAGTGTTATTTACTAGTTCTAATGTGTGAAATTATTTTTCTATTTTCGATTCCTTAAAATATAATTTTGAGTTATTGTGACGCTAAATTGTTCTATTTCGTTGTGGTTGTTATTTGCATTTCAAACAATGCTCTCTGTTAATTATACTTAAGCAAGTTATGGTTCCTCTTGGCACTAACAAGTTATGATTAATATTTACAGTTGCTTGATATTTCCTATTAGCACTTACTTAACCCTTAAATTGGCGAAACAATACTTTCTAGTGGCCGTCATTCAAGTGTTTCGGACCGCAAAGAAAATAAAATCATGTAAAAGTAAGTTATTACTGTATTTTTAACGGAATTTGACACAATCTTCGGTAATTTATGATAATTTGTTTTATTTTTACTGTTTAATAAACTATAACAAATAAATTAAATCAATGTTTCTTATAAGATACATTGTAAGTTAAGGGTTAAATTAGTGCATTCTTCATTACTATTCCTAACAAAATATGGTTCCTATTTACATTTAAATTGACTAATCCTATCAAGCTATAATCTATATTTACACGCTAAGTTATTATTCTATCCAATACTAATCTCAGAAGATATAGCTCCTATTTACACTTAAGTTACGGACTAATTCTAACATTTTATGAGTAATCTACTATTGAAAAATATTTTACTGTCCTTACAAGTTCTAAAAAATTAGGCTATTAGGTTCCTATTTACACTTATAGCACTGACTAATCCTAACAAGTCATGATCAATATTTACACTTCCTTAAAATAATGTTCTTATCCTAACACTTATTATCTAGTTCTATCACTTTATGATTTACAGTTCCTTAAAGTATACTGTCCAAGTAATGTTCTATTGTAATTTTTTTAAGTCTATGCTATTTGCGAATTTGGTGAATTGTTTAGTATACTTAAAAGCTAATTTACTCTTATTTATGGGCCACCTTTCACTACCTCTATTTACAAAATTTATAAGTGTTTGTCTTTCTTTTTTAAATTCTATACAGTTATATATGACATGGTCGACTGTCTGTTCACCAGCACCGCATGCACACATTGCATTGTCCTTTATCTTGAAGCGATGGAAGTAGGCGTTTATATTCCCGTGTCCGGTCACCAGCGTTGTGAGATTGGGAGATATCTGGATTCTTGTCTGTAGTCTGTCGCTGACTTTCGGGAAGAACGATTTCGTTAAATTCCCATTGGTGGTTGATTGCCATTCCCTTTCCCATTTTTCTTCACTAATGGTTGTCAGGTGTTTCTTAACAGCACTTACTGGAATCCTGTCGTAACTCGTTTGTAGGCCGCCGTCGCACTCGTTACCTTGTTTAAAGATGTCTGAATACTATGTTCAGTTCTCGTGCCCGGCGTAGTGTCAGGTCAAGGGACGAGATGGGATGTAACCTGTTTTTGAAAGTCTGTGATAAAACGGTTGACGGCCTGCACAGGGACAGATTAAATTAAATGAAAGATAATTGCATGGCTTCAATATGGAGGAGTGGCGGAGTAAAGTTTTGGAAGGAAATTGAAAGAAACTTCGAGAAAAATCTGTTTTGTCTCCGATTCGTCCATCACGAATCCTACGTGTAGCGAACAAGACATAGACTTGAGACTCAGATGTGAGGACGAGTGTTGCACCACTTACATCACTTAGGCGCCAACATTAATCACAATCAAAGAGGGAATAAGTTTATGTTTCTTCCGTAAACGAACCGGAGTTTATAAAAAACACTCAGTTGACAGTCAGAGGTGGTCGAAATACAGGGATGGGAATTAAACATGACGACAAGTAAATTTTAAACCAAACTTGTTCCACAAATATCGGTTACTTCATTATGTCACTCTGGGAATAGGCCTAATTAGTAGCCCATTACCCAGAATTCAATCACGTGGGTAAACGAACTACTTTTCCGTAAAGTAATCCTACTTGAGGAGGCTGTTTAGGATGTAAAGGCACGAATTTATAAGGAATTATCAACCCTACGTCAGGACTGCGTTTATCTACAGAACAGTAAACGGCTACAACTTTCCGTTAAAGACTGAATCTATTCCAGAAACAGATTGCTGTCTAAACAAACCAGTAGTTATAGCAAAACACTGTTGTTGATATTCCAACAAATCAGGCGTTTGTAATGTAATGACTACGTACTCATCTATAATCGGTTTATAATAAAACGTGTATTCTAGCTTTTGTGGTTGTTTCTGTTGCACTTAATTGTTTTGCTTTTCTCTCGGTTGATAAATGAAACCGAAGTCTAATAATGTTGTTATAATTAAAACGTAAGCTAATATGCAGTTATAACCAATAAGCAAATTAAATGGATATTTATCTACTAAATCCGGACCCGAACTTATTGAAACAATTTTTTTCATCTGTTTTTCTACTCATGACAAAATTTTGGAACATAACTTTTGAAATGTATTTTATATCTTGTTGAAAATACATACAACAAAATCATTTGGTATCATTTTTTATTCCTTTCGAAAACAATATTCGCGTCATTAATTTCGTTCTAAAGGCGCTTTTCTAATTTCACCCTTTGGAAAACAGAATTCTTGTCATCAAATAACTTCATCATTACTTATCGATGTGGTTAAGAAACAGTGCAACCCCTTAATTATAGTTACAATGATTCTATGTTCTTAGAATGTGGCAAAATGTATAGAATATGATATGTTATATTCATTAAAATTATCAAATGTTTAACTGAGTAAATAAATATTCACCAATTAGTAAATAATAATTATAATAACCATATTTATAGTAATAATAATGTTAATCAAATAATTAATTTAACGTAGCAGAGTTAAGGGCTTAAGAACTTTTGCTCTATTTAACAAACAAAGGAAAAATTATAAGTATAAAAATATTATATAACAGTAGATTTAACATCCTTTATAAAATATTTATTATAAATTAAAATAGTTCCATACAAATTACTTTGATGAAGAAAAATTTAATCTATTTAATAATATTAGAAAACTAAAAGAACAAACCTTTAACTAATATACACAGTTATCAATTTTACCAAGTGAGTAGTTTTAAATTTATATTAAAAGAATATAATATGCTAGAGCCCGTAATGTTTTGTGGTGAGTTCCATAGTACATCAGTGAGTACGGTACACAACTCAACTATTATGAAGAAATGAATACAAATTACGAGATATAAAATATTTATTATAAATTAAAATAGTTCCATACAAATTACTTTGATGAAGACAAATTTAATCTATTTAATAATATTAGAAAACTAAAAGAACAAACCTTCAACTAATATACACAGTTATCAATTTTACCAAGTGAGTAGTTTTAAATTTATATTAAAAGAAGATAATATGCTACAGCCCGAAATGTTTTGTGGTGAGTTCCATAGTACATCAGTGAGTACGGTACACAACTCAACTATTATGAAGAAATGAATACAAATTACGAGATATGCTTTGCCGTTTCATCTGTTATTGGTAAGTATAATGAATATTCTCTCATTTTCTTCTTGTCTATTCGAATGGTTCTATTAATTAATTAAACTATGTAACAAAATCACATAGCAACGGCTATAATGGAGGAAAACCATCATATTCTTGTAATTAAGTAATATTCTAGTTTTCTGTTTGTACTTCCATTCTTAAATTCAGCAGCTAATTTCATGGAAGTAGATACTGTATTTTAATAAAAAACATATAAATGAATAAATAGCAGAGCAGAATAACACAATGCTTCTGCCGTATGCAGACCCGAGGTAAATAATGGTAGAATTATAATTTAGTACCTCTTGACTACATGTTCAGGATTGGTTATAATTTCGATGAATACAAAAAATAAATCCCAGAGTATGGTTATGCAAGACCTAAGCAAGACCGGCACTTTGCTACGGCAGTGAGGCATGGACTTTGAGGAAAGGAGAAGAGAGCAGGGTAACTTCTAGTGAAATGAGTTGAATGAGATATACAGCAGGATATACCGAATGGGATCACAAACGAAATGATAATATATTGAAGGAACTATATTTAGAACTGGTAATTGAATACATATCGGCCGCAGTGGACTGGTGGTTATGCTCCTTGCCTCTGGTCCCGAGGGTCGCGGGTTCAAACCCGGCCGCGGTCGATGGATTTTTTAGGACGGAAAAATCCAAGGAGCAAGTCCTCCGGGAGGGACTTTAAGCCGTGGGTCCCGAGTCTAAAGATTTTCAAGTTGGTAAAAAATCCTAAAGCCTGAATGAAAAGGCCTCTAAGCAAAATTTACCGAATTTTCCCGTCCTAGTACTACCTTGGTTTCCTAGATGTCAGTATGAGGCGGAACGCTGACCACGGACCACTCAAAATGACATCTATACGAAAACAAGTGTAACTAAATTAATATGGTTCAAATTCTTCCCTGTAGGGGGAGAGCGCCTAAATCTCTGTAAAGGGAAAACATGGGCTTACAATACAATACAATTGAATACATACATAGATACCAGAACAACTGTATGAATCATTTGCGTCGAATGCGTTCAGATAGAGTTCCCAAGGTCATGCTTCGTTATTGTCCAACAGGGAAGAGATCTCTGGGCCATCCAAGGAAACACTGGATACAAAATTCATCAATGAGATCGTAACAGGCCTTTAGGCCTAATACTAGGTTGGAAGAACAAGAAGACAAAAAATAAATTAGGTTAGAATCAACATATTAACATCCCGGAGCGGGTACGAGTCTGCTGATAGTGGGTGGCTTACAGAGAATCCCTCGGACCAGAAATTTCCGTATCAATACCTTTTTTGTACAGATATCACACATTTATACATATCTTCCATTTTTGCCTATCTGCTGGTGTTCTTGACCACATGTATCCTAGCTAACACTTAAAATCATCTCACCATCGCATCCTTTGGTTAGCATTGCGTTATTCCGCTCGTTGCTATTCAATTTTTAAAAAGAATTCACTTCAAAGAACGCTGCAATCCATTATGCCAAAACAATAGACTGTCTTTTGTGTTTGCTTCCCACTAGATTTAGCAAACTGTTGACTAATATTGTGCACCAAATTGTTGCTGAAACGAAAATACTAAAAAGTGTTGTTAATATTTTAGCTTATTGTTAACAAACAAAATATTAGAGTTATTTTAGAGTATATTGCGATACAAGTGAGGTAAGCACTTGTTACTGATCGAGAAAAAGTTTGAAAAAAACGAGGCTCTTGCGCCGACTTTTTTCATTTTTCGAGATATGTTACCTCATGTGTATTGCATACTATTTTTGGTCGATGTGACTAATTTTTATTAAATATTGTAATAAATGAATTAAAATATTGGTTGCATGTAAATGACTTCTATGAGAAAGAAACATTTGGTGATCGTTGCTTTTCATTTGTTTTATTATAAGCAAGGATTGTTGGCTGTGGAGACATTTTTATATGTAGTACCGTGATTAGAATCTATTTGATAATTTTATTATGGAAGGAGTCATGTTAGATGATAGAGAAATTGAAGAAGTCTGGAGAGTGGGATGTTCTGCATCAATTTCGGAAAAGTCAAAGGAAGGTACGAGTTAGTATACAAAACATTCAAGAAATGATTTATTTTACTTACCGAACGTGTGCGTTTTGAGTCCATATCAGCATTGCGATTTCCGTTTGTTTTCATAGCAACCATGTTAGATGTGGGAACGTTGACTTACTTCCAGTAATAACAATATTGGTAAGTATAAGAAATTAGTCATATCGACCAAAAATATATGTTCATGAAATCGGCCTCCAACATATTTAGAGAACAATGATTCATTGGAACGTTTGATTAATTTTAATTGTTTAAAATATAAAAAAATAAAAAGCTAGTAACTATTATTTCGATTATATACAAATTTGATAATATTACTGAGAACAATAATGATACAAATATAAATCTAACTATTGGAGTTTGTCTTTTGACATTAATTATTGCAATGTAAGGTGAGTCATATGTCAATAAAAAGCAAAATCCGCATATACAAAACAATAGTTCGAACAGTTATCGTATATGGGGCAGAAACTAGGGTTGATACAACAAATCCAAACAATTAATAAGCACATGTGAAATGAAGATCTTAAGAACTTTTCATGGGAAAAATTATTTGATAACATGCACAACACAGAAATTAGAGACAAATGTCAAATTCAAGACATAACCAAATTTATTATTGATAGAAGAAAATATTGGAAAGGTCATATAGAAAGAATGGAAGACAACCGACTTGCAAAAAAGAGCTAAAGAAGATAGATTAATGGACGGGAGAAGAAGACCAAGAGGAAGACCAGCGAAGATATGGATAGATAGCGAATGCACATTCAATGCATCTTCTTCCGAGGAGTGATTATGGTAATAAACAAGATGCAAATCCTACAAATTATGAAGAAGAAGAAGAAGAAGAAGGAGCCTTTTGACAAAGATGACATATTACATAATTTATACATCTCTGTGTTAGTTCATATCATAGTAAAATTGTAGAGAAACCTGTCAAGTAAAGTGTATCTATCTTCGGGTTTTTACAGCTGCTGCCCTCGTCACGTGCCAAACCTTCAAAGCCTACGATCTTGAGCATCTTCAATGCTTAGCCCTCTTGCTTGCTTTACTATCTTCATGCTTTTCTTCCATATTAACTTTGGTCTCCCTCTTTTCTTCTTTCTACTAGTTTGCCATTGATAAAGTAGTTTCGGCCATCGCTCATCTTCTGTTCTTAATATATGGCCTAACCATTTTAATTCCTTCTCAATTCTTTCAATTATGCTTTCTTCTGCTTGCATTATGTTTCTAATTTCCTTATTTGTGACATGTCCTAATTTTAACTTTCTGGCACTTCTGCGTAAATAATTAATTTCTAGAGCTAATACTCTATTCTTGTAGTACTTATTGATTGCCCATACCTCACTTCCATACATTGCAACAGATTCCACCAATGTTTTACCAATATATTTTTTGTGTCTTTCCAAATAGGCTTATCACACTATATGGAATTTAACGATGGTATTAGTTTGCTACTGAAATCAATTCTATGCTTTATGTCCTCTTTGCTTATGCCTTCAATGCTATTCATAATTATCCCAAAATATTTAGATTGTTTCGCTTGCTTTGATTGAATTCCTTCTTCCAATATTAAATGTTCTCTTTCATTGCTATTTATTTCCCAAATATTGTTTTTTTGTAAATTTACTTTGAGTACCCACGATTCATGTGTGTTTTTAACACTTTTTATCATGATGTAAAAGTTTAAAAATTAAGTCCGCGAGTCCCGTAACAAAAATTTAAATTTTGAATAGTGGAGTATTCTGATGTGATGGTACAAAAGTTGATAAGAAAAGCTATTTACTTTCAGTGGAGTGAAATTCAAGACGCACTGTATAATGAATGTTCTCTGATGAATGTGAGATGAAATAACAAAATGATGACGATTAACATAAGTATACGTTGCGAAGTCGAGGATCCTGGGAATTGACGTAGCGGGGATTTACGGAACTGTGTCGTTTCATTTTGAACAATTGAATGAATGCTCAATTCTCCAGTCATGATTAATTATTTAGGCCACACACGGAAGATAGGATAGAGTAGTTTATACAGTTCATTGCAGTGCTAACTGAAGAGGATAACGGCACATTAATTCCAGGAAATACAGGATATGGGAGCGGAATTGTACATCCCAGGTTATTACTTTACATTGAGTTAAACTACGGTAACATTGTTTTCCTGGAGACTTGACTCAACCAAATGGAAATGTGATAACAAGAATACCTTAAACTTTGTCATTTATATTTCAGTAATTGAATAACCTGTAAAAATGTTGTAACTTTGTTTTTAACAACTAATCAAGTTAACTAGTAGTTTAAATAATTGCCTTTCGTTTGAAAGTTCTTTTTTCCGATATTTCAAGTGATATATATTTTTGTCATTCATTTTTCAAGTTGCATACATGGAAATGGATTAGAGAAATAAAAACAATATTAACATTCACCAACACAATTTACTGAACAAAATTATCATAAGTGTGATAGTCACCAGTGATTCCAAATTTATCTAGAGGATTTGGAAATCAAGAGTGGCATTTGTTACGACTACTTAACGAATACAATTAATTATTAATAATTAAATAATAATTTAAATATAGTTTTTTTTAATATTCGTATATTTAACGTAAACGGGGGCGATTTTTGAAATGAGAAATATTTGGTTATGATTATTACTTCATCCACTGCAACTTGATCATATTATTTATTGCCAAATAGGATCGCAATATTGGAAGAATGCACCTAGTGGAGGAAAAAATGAAACACATCAAACTGTATATTATAACCTACATTATAAGTTATTAATTTTTTTTTAGGAAACGACTCACTAAAATCATTATTTAAAAACACGATTATTGAACACACAGTCATCATCATCATCACTCCATGGATTAGGCAATTGCCCGTTCCGACTTCATAATGCATCAGCCCAACGTCTTCTAGGTCTTCCAACATCACGTCTTCCTCTTGCTTGATAATTTCTTGCTAACAATGGATATCTCTCCTTACTCATTCCATCCATATGATCAATCCATTTCTGTCTGTAATTCGTGACCTTAGCCAATAAAGGCTGTAATTTCAATTCTTCTCTCATATCCTCATTTCTTATTCTAAATCTTGTACATCCTTTAACTTGTCTTAGGAACCTCATCTCCGCCGTCTGTATTATATCCTTCTGTTTTCTCATTGGAGCCCAAGTTTCACATCCATACAATATTGTGGGAACCGCCATAACATTATACATTTTTATCTTTGATTATTGAACACAAATTATCAAAAGTGTAGTTCGAAGGAATCCGTTCATAATTTGCTACATTCAACGTATTTGTTGGAAAGTCAATCACTGCAAAATAATGCTCTGACCTGTTCAGAATATTACAAAAGTAGAGCTTTCTTTATTTGATAAACAGACTTCGATAAATATCGAGGCGAAACATGACTGTCATTGGTTGTAAAACAAAATTCTTTGAAACGTCATTGGTCGTTGACTCCCATTTGAGGCATGAGTTAAATAGTCATTTAATATCACGGATATTACTTTTTAACAACATGCAAGAAATTATTCATTATTTCCAGCCCCAATTCATTTTAGCTTTATTCAATATATTGTGCGTGTTGGCTTTAAATATCTCCTCGCTATCCTTTCATATGACTATTTCTCAGCGTAAGCTAATATATTATTGATACGACTGGTTTGTATGCCATCTTTATCCTCTAAAAATTGGAAGGCATGCTTTCGCACAAAATTAAATAATAGAGGAGATAGTGCTCCTCCTTCCTTAACCCATTGTAATGTTAAAATATTTTAACAACTCTTTTCCTCCACTCACCCCATTCTTTGTGCTTTTAAGATACATTCGAGTCTACGTTATAGGAATTCCCAAGTCCAAGATTATACTGTACAGTTTGTGCCGGTTAATTTAATCGCATATTTTTAATGTATATATATATATATATATGTCCATCCATAGTAATTCTGCCCGAAGGCACGTCCTTCACTGCAATCATAGCATTTTCATGCTATGCTTGCAGCTTTACTAAGGAATTGTAGGTGTGGAAGCTTCCCGTTGCTTTCCACACCGGTGAAGGATGACGATAATGATGATGATAATGATAAGGATGATGATGGTGATGATGGCCATATGATTTCGGGGACCGTTTGGGCCTCAAACGTTTCCTGACATTTGTCTTACAGGTGAGGAAAAACCCCGATAAAAACCTCACCCAGAAAAACTGCCCCGACCGGGGATCGAACCCGGGCCCGCTGCCTGACAAGGCAGCACGCTACCTCAAGACCACAGCGGTGGACGTATATATATATATATATATATATAGTTGATGTTCAGACCGTTATATTATAATTTGTTTTCTAAAATCTTATACCAGAAATGTGATCTATTGTAGCCCTATTTCTTCTACACTCACACTGATTGTCACCTATTACGTCTTAAAAGAGGGAGTAATTTTGGATACAAATATATTTGTTAGAATTTTGTAAGAAATTGTAAAAATTAATGTAAAATTATGGAATATTCACCTGAAAGGTCCGTCTCCTCAACTTAATTAATCATTTAACCGTAGGATTCAATCCTGCCGATGATGGGACAAGTCCCGAAAGCGCTACAGTTAAATGATTAATTAAGTTGAGGAGACGGACCTTTAAGGTGAATATTCCATAATTTTATATTAATTTTGAATAATACCTCAACGGAATACATCATGAATCTTATAAAAGAAATTGTAAGTAATAAGGTGACCCTATAGTTGTTGCAATGGGCTATACTTTCTTTCATATAGATTGGTTAGACTATTTAACTCATGCCCCAAATGGGAGTCAATGACCAATCACGTTTCAATGATTTCTGTATTACAACCAATCAGAGACGTGTTTCACGAAATAATTATCAACGTTAGGATTATCATATATTAAGCAAAGCTCCTCCTTTTTAATATTCTGAACAGGTCTGACCGTTATTTTGCAGTGACTGAGCCTATAACAAATACGGCTACCAGATTGTATATAATAGTGCTTACATGTCAACATTTGTAGCAATTGATTATACCACCAAAAAAAGAAACCACTGTTTGCACTTTCTTAAATGTATACGACATCAAAAATGAATTAATATACAGATTGATGTGTTTCATTTTTTCTCCACTAGAGAGCATTCTTACAATATTGCGTTCCTTTGGCAATAAATAGTATGATCTGGTTGCAGTGATAAACAAAAGAAGCAGTAGAAGCGTAGGCTACCTATCGTTTCTCATTAGTTTTCAAACATCACCGTTTACTTTAAATATAAAAATATTTTTAAATAACTGTAGTTAAATAATGATTTGTGAGTAAACAGCTTTATTTTATTCGTTAAATAGTCCTAACAAATGCCACTCTTGATTTCCAAATTCTCTAGATAAATTCACTCCTCACTTCGTGAGTCGTGAATTTATCGATAATTTGGAAATCACTCGTGGCATTACTTATGATAATCTATTCTTTCCATTCATCTGAAAGAACCTCTTTTTCGTAAATCATACTATCCAACTGATGAATAGGCCTATTGTCTCGCAATTTCTCTACCCATGATTTTGTCAGTTCTGCTGACATTCCAACTGAACCCGATGAATTACACATATTTATTTTTGGTCGTTATATCAGCATCTAATGACGTTAGGCTCTACGACTGGTGCTTCTGCTGTCTAGAAACCATCCTCTTCAATATTAAGGTAAAGTGATCCCACAACAGGCCTCAGGAGGCCTTGGGGTAGTAGGAGGTCAAGGCTCCCACTTTTTCTAGACAATCGGCACTTTATGTCAGCCGGGTTGTCAGCCCTGCGTGACGGCCGCCTTTACCCCAGAACAAGCGTCTGGTACTCATTTCAGTTAGAGGCTGAGTCGACCCCAGGGCCATGGTGCCGCCAGAGGGTTTGGGTCAGTTTAAAAATCCTGACCCCAACGGGACTTGAACCCTCGACCCTCCGGCTTGTAGCTCAGTGCCTTAACCACTACGCTACGGCGTGCCCCCTCTTCAATATTAGATTCTGCATATATTTTTAAACAAATTAAAGCTTGCTTTCCATCCTATTTATTATAATCTTGAATATATAACTATAATTCCATATTCATACCACATTATATATTTTTGTCTAGTCTAAAACACTCTTCTTTCTAGTTGAATGAAGGCTTTCACGGCCGGTAATCATAATGTTGAGTGACGTCGGGCTTTGTGGTCGTGGTCCATTACTGGTGTTCCTACCAGATGTTTCACAGTCCAGCCTCCGACCAGGAAACAACATCTAGAAGTACTCGCTACTGAAGAGGCCTCCGCAGTTGAGAGAGAAACGTCTGATAGGAACACCAGTAATGGACCACAGGCACATAGCCCGGAATCACTCAACATTACCCTTCTTTCTATTCTAAATCACTTAGACAATCCTCTGGTGTTCTTATTCTTTGCTGTCACTTCGATGTATGAGTATAATAATAATAATAATAATAATAATAATAATAATAATAATAATAATAATAATAATAATAATAATAATAATAACAATAATAATAATAATAATTATAACAATAATAGTATTTTCATATTATATATACCACATACATCCATGATGGAGGTATGTATGCACCCAGATGGGAATTTCATGATCTAGTTAATTTAGGTACCGTAATCATATTTTGCTAAAGATATCAGTGAGTAGCATGTGCTCAGATCTATGTATCAATGATATATGTATTGTATAGCTGGCTTAACTTGGCAGAGAGAGATATGGAGATACAAGGGTAGATCATTGACCACTTTAGTCCAGATACATAAGAAAGAACCCACCCTGTTGTCAGTGTTCCTCTTCCCCCTTACCCTATTAACATCTGATGAAGAAAAGCCGTCGACACTGGTGCGAGTTAGAGAGGCGAGTACAGTTGTCTAATTCTAGAAATTTGTCGTAAAGTTAAACCAGAGAGACTATAGTACACATATAAGGCATTATTTGGATTGGAAGATCGCGCAGAGGCACTAATTATGTCAGAGAACTTTTCATGAGTCCGACAATCTTCAGACTCGTGACCCACAGATTATAGCCCCTACCGGAAACACGTCCCATTGATCTTTATATTCTAATATTCCTTCGACGGCGGCCGGATTTGAACCCAAGACTTCAGGGACTAGAGGCAAGGAACATAATCAATAGACAACCGCATTGTTATCATATTATTATTATTATTATTATTATTGTTATTATTATACTGTCACATATGGAGCTGAAGTATGGAAATTCAACAAAAACTTAGAACAAAAACTTATGTCGATGGAAATGGATTTCTTGATGAGAGCAGCAAGTTGTTCAAAATTAGACAAAATAAGAAATACTGTCATAAGAGAAAACATGAATATTGGTTATTCAATAGTAGATTATATACGGTATAAGCAATTAAATTGGTATGGGCACGTACGACGAATACAAGAAGAAAGATTACCCAGGAAAACATTGGAATGATGTCCACCCGGAAGAAGGAGGAGAGAAAGACCTCGAAACTCGTGGATGCAGCAAATAAGAACTGGAATGAGAGCAAGGGGACTGGAGGACATGGATTGGATGGAGAGAGACGAGTGGAGAAGAAAAATAAAACTTTAGGCAGAGAAAGATGTGTAAACATTAAAATTCTGTATATAAATAAAATTATTATTGTTATTATTATTATTATTATTATTATTATTATTATTATTATTATTATTATTATTATTATTATTATTATTATTATTATTATTATTGTCCTAATTAGTGTTTTAAAACACGATTGTGCACTGCGTCAATGCCAAAAAAACTGAAGTTTTGAACGTGCAAGTGCTTTATGCTTGAAACTTAATACATCACTATGCTAAATATAAACTAACTAAACTAACTCACTGGCACTACCGAACCCGAAGGTTCATGGCCGCGCGGACATAAGCTCTCCATACATCCCTATCCTGAGCTAATGCTTTCCAATCATTCCCTGAATAATCTACTTCCCTCAAATCATAGTTAATGTTGTTCTCCCACCTCATTCTTGGTCTACCAATTGGACGTTTTCCCTCTGGCTTTCCTACAAGAAGCTTCCATGCATGTCTTTCATTCCCCATACGTGCAACATGTCCTGCCCATCGCAGTCTACGAGACTTAACTGTTCTTATTATATCTGGCTTCCCATAAAGACCATGTAATTCATTGTTATGTAGTCTTCTCCATTCACCTGTCTGTTCATCTCTCTTTGGTCCAAAAATTTTCCTAACGCAACCTTTATTCTCAAATACTCGGAATCTACTGTCCTCATTCCAGAAAGTAAGAGTCAAGGTTTCGCAACCATATAAGAGAACTGGTTTAGAATAATAGTTTTATATAAATTTTTTCAGCTTAACGTTTGTGAAATTGAAAGGAGTTGGGACATCAAAAAGTCTCTGCAATGCCCCATATAGAGATGCATTTCCAGTACTTGAGCCTTATGTTTAATGTCTTTTTGCATCTCATTCCTATTTGTGATTATTGTTCCTAGGTATTTGAATGTCAGCAACTTCCTCAAAATTTCCAACAATCATTTGTCATTAGCTGTCCAATTCCATTATATACTGAATTTCTAACTGTGACCATATATTTAGTTTTTACTGATATTTATTTCCAGTCAGAATTTCTTAGTGTTACTCAATAGTGTGTGCGTGTTGGCCTTTAGGATATCCTCGCTATAGGCCAGTAGTACTACATCAGCAGCAATAAACGACCAGCTTATTAATACCATTCCGGGGTAAAGCCTTCAGCATTCTCTAAAGATTTAATGGCCAGCTCTAGTATAAAATTAAATAGGAGAGGAGATAGTGAATCGCCGTGCTTCAACCCATGCTGGATTTCAAAAGTGTCTGGTGTCTGAAAAATGTTGCTCTACACGCACCCTACTCTTTGAGCAATTTAGACACATTCGTATAAGTAAAACTAACTTTTTAGGAATTCCGAAACGACAGGCAGGATACTATATAACCTTCTCCCTCTTAATTGAATCATTATGCTTTTCTGAAGTCTAACATATAGTTGATGCATACAGTACCATGATATTCCCATTTCTTCTCTAAAATCTGTCTTTTAAACTGAAAATCTGATCTGGTGTCGACCTGTTTCTTCTAAATGCACAGTGATGATCTCCGACAATTGTCATCAATATAGGGGCGGTAGTAAGTCTGGCTGACTAACATATTTGTGAGAATTTTGTACGAAGTTGATGAAAAATAATGAGATGCACCTGTAGTTGTTTTGCAATCTGTTTTATCTACTGTCTGATAAATTGGTATGATAAATTGATTCCTTCCATTCATCTGGAAGAGCTTCTTTTTCCCAAATCATACTAAGCACCCAGCGTATCTTGTCCATCAATTTTCTCCCCCTGATTTTATCAGTTCTGCTGGGATCTCATCTGAACCTGATGCTTTATACATCTTCAATTTTTCAATCGCCATTTCAACCTCTAATGCACTTGGCTCTGCGACTAGCATTTCTGCTGTCTGTAACTTATCCTCCTCAATGTCCTGTTCTGTATGTACATTTAATAGCTGATTAAAGTAACCCTTCCATCTATTTAATATACTCCTAGAATCTGCAATCATATCCCCATTTTCATTCCGAATTATGTTTGTTCTAGCCTGAAACCCTTTCTTCTCTATACTAATTCCCTGATATAATTCTCTAATGTTCCTATTTTTTGCATTCATTTCAAGATCATTAATCTTCTCTCTCAAATATTCCCTCTTTTTACTCTTTAGTAACTTGGTGGTTTCCCGTCTAACACTACCCAATTGCTCTAAATTTACCTCATTTGGCTCGTGTAACCATTTCATTTTTGCTAGCTTTCTTTTCTTTACAATGTCGGCACATTCCTCATCAAACCATTTCTTGTTTTGCCTCTTTTTTAAACAGCCAATGCTTTCTGATGCTGACAATTTAATAGTATCTCTTATAGCCTCCCATTCTTTATTTATATCAGTTTCTTCTTCGTTTGCCACATTGTCATCTGAAGATTCCAGTACTTCAAATCTATTAGCAATTTTGATTTGGTATTCTTGTAGCATTTCATCATTTTTCAAGTTTTTTAATTCATATTTTACAGAATCATCTTTAGCATTTGTTCCTCTCATAAGCGATAGCCGTTGTCTGATTTTCACTCTGACCAGATGATGATCCGAATTGCAGTCTGTCCCTCATGCTAAATATTTAATGTACAAACATAAGTACACGATAGTTCAAACTCGTACTAGACACAGCATAACAAGCTCCTAATAGTTTCGTTGTAAAGGTTTGGTTACATTTTCAGGTTTTGTACGCATGTGCAGTAATTCTCTTCATGTCACTCCTATTGTTGAGTTAGTTTTGTAACCCTCGAATCCAGTTTGGCATAATGCCAGATCGAGGGATCAGATGAAATGAATTCTGAATTGTTGAATGTGTGTGATATGTAAACAGATGCCAATTGAGGCGATCTGTCTCAACATTACATGAGTTGACGAAATGAAATGAAACAAAATGGATGATATGAGTTTGGAGAATTGGAGTAATGAACATTTTGTGAGATGAACGAGAGAAAGTATTCAGAATAACTATTACAAAAATAGTTTGTTACCACGTAAGACCTAAAAATCTACAATTATTGATAATTGCAAATTACATATATTACAACTTAAATTCTACCCCCCCTTAAAAATAAAACTTTACAAGAATTATAAAACCAACTGGAGCCTTCCATCCATAGTAATTCTGTCCGAAGACAGGTCTTGCACTGCAATCATAGCATTTTCATGCTATGCTGTGCAGCTTTACTAGGGAATTATAGGCGTGGTAGCTTCCCGTTGCTTTCCACACCGATGAAGGATGATGATGATAAGATGAATATGAATGATGATGATGATGGCCATATGATTTCGGGACGGTTTGGGCCTTAAAGTTTTCCTGACATTTGTCTTACAGGTGAGGAAAACCCCCGATAAAAACCTCACCCAGAAAAACTGTCCCGAGCGGGGATCGAATCCGGGCCTGCTGCGTGACAAGGCAGCACGCTACCTCGAGACCACAGCGGTGGACAACTGGAGCCTTAATAAATTTTATAATCCTATTATCTCTACTATGGGAAACTTTTAACATTCTCTCCCATTAGTGGAATGCAGGCTTTCACGGCCGGTAATCATGGTAATAAAAGATTCCGGGCTATGTGGCCGTGATCTATAACTGGCGTTTCTTCCAGACGTTTCTCCCTCAACTGCGGAGGGCATCTTCAGTGGCGAGCGCTTCCAGCTGTTGTTTCTCTGTCGTCGAGTCTACGACAGAGAAACAACAGCTGGAAGCGCTCGCCACTGAAGATGCCCTCCGCAGTTGAGGGAGAAACGTCTGGAAGAAACGCCAGTTATAGATCACGGCCACATAGCCCGGAATCTTTTATTACCATTCTCTCCCATTATTTTCACGATTACTGCAAATTGTTTTCTTCACACCATGTTCACTTCTCATCCCTATAATTTGGATCATGGTTTGTAAAACACCCTGTTTGTTAGATTTAGTTGATCATGTTCCCATATATCAAGTTTTTTTGGTAAGACATATATTTATTTATTTGCACATCAGGTGATGATACTATCGTTTGTGCCTGATGCAGTTTTATCGGTATATTTTTTCTTCAGTTAAAGAAGGTTTGCTATTGATTTTTCAATTATACCCTCTTCTTATTCACATCTTTGCGCTGCCGAACTTGTTATTGTCGCTTTTCGTTGAGATGCTCTTTTGTCAGACTTTCCATTAGCATAAAAGTGAATCCACCCGCACAACACAGTGAAATCACGTTGTAAAAAACCTGCCCCACCCACACGCTACTTGTTTATCAGCATTCTATAGTAAATGCGCGCGTAGAGTAACTCGCGTATATACAGTTATTGCTTACATTTGAATAGTAGAAAGAAACGAACTCCAATTTAGTAAGGAAATGAGTTTTCGATTTTAATATTCCTTGGGCATCTATCAATAGCAATTCTGCTCGAGGGCAGGTCTTTCACTGCAATCATAGCATTTGCATGATATGATTTGCACCTTTACTAAGGAATTATCGGCATGGTAGATTTCCGTTGCTTTCCACACCGGTGATGATGATGATGATAAGGATGATGGCCGTATGATTTTCGGGGACCGTTGGGCCCTACGCTTTCTGACATTTGTCTTATAGGTGAGGAAAAAAACCGAAAAAAACCTCACCCAGGAGCCTCTCCCGACCGGGAATCGAACCCGGGCCCGCTGCGTGACAAAGCAGCACGCGACATCTAGACCACAGCGGTGGACTCATTGGTCTTAGTTGCACAATTTTTAAATAAAAACGCACTAATTAGTTTTCGATTTTAGTACATTCGTTAGGAATAGTTGCATAGTTTTATGTAGAAAGACTCACTATCCCCTAATATCTTGCATTATACTGCCACTGTATTATCGTATTATGTTTAGATATAGGAAGTATTAGAGAAATACAATATTGATAAAAACCTAATATAAATTATTAAACAAATTTATAAAGATAACTCCCCTTATGTTAAAATTGGAAATGAAATATCTAATCGTATAAAAACCACAAAGGGATTGAAACAAGGGTGCAGTCTATCACCAATTTTATTTAATATTTATGTAGAATTTATATTAATGAAATGTAAACAAAGCTGTAAAGGTATGGGGATCCCAATAGGCAACAGATTTTTGCTGACATTACAATTTGCTGATGATCAACTGGTTTTAGCGCAAGACAAATTTGATATGGAATTCATGATAAAAAGGTTGAAAAAACACATAAATCATGGGGCCTCACAGTAAATTTAAAAAAATCAGAATATCTGCCAATAAATAGCAATGAAAGAGACAATTTAATATTGGAGGAAGGAATCCAAATAAAGCAAATGAAACCAACTAAATATTTGGAAATAATTATGGATAACATTGAAGGTATAGGCAAAGAGAATATAAAACATAGAATTGGATTGAGTAGCAAAATAATATCATCGTAAATTCCATATGGTGAGATAAGCATATTTGGAAAGACACAAAAAATATATTGTTAAAACATTGGTGGAATCTGTTGCAATGTATGGAAGTGAGGTATGGACAATCAATAAGTACTACAAGAATAGACTAATAGCTCTAGAAATGGATTATTTACGCAGAAGTGCCAGAAAGTCAAAATTAGAACCTGTCACAAATACGGAAATTAGAAATGTAATGGAAGCAGAAGAAAGCATAATTGAAAGAACTGAGGAGAAGGAATTAAAGTGGTTAGGACATGTTTTAAGAATGGAAGACGAGCGATGGCCAAAGCAACTATATCAATGGCATCCGAGCAGAAAGAAAAAAAGAGGGAGACCAAAGTTAACGTGGAAGGAAAACATGAAGACATTAATGCAAGCAAGAGGGATAAGCATTGATGATGCCCAAGATCGTAGGCTTTAGAGGTTTGGTACGGGAAGACAGCAGCAGCTGAAAAACCCGAAGATAGATGTTTAGATATAACGAACTACTGTACTTTCGTGGTTCCAATTATCAGTGGCAACAGTGTTTTATTGTAGTGTTAATAAACCCCATTGCTCGTTAAACAATAATGCTATTGATCAGTTATAAACACTGTGGTATCTATTAATTAATACGTGAAGAAAAAATAGTGTACCCCTTTTTAAGCAAATTGCGCGCACAGAGGAGTATGATATTCGATATAATTAAAGTTCATATAGAGAGAGAGAGAGAGAGTGCAGAAAAATAAAAGTTATGCATAATATATGTTACAAATAAATTAAATTAAACAAAATAAAATAAATTGTCTCTAAGGGGTTTGCGTGTATTTCTCATTCATTTGTTTACGTTCATGAAAGTGGATTTGTGTAAAAACAAAATTGTGCAGCAGCAATGTGAATTGATTTACTCTCGCGTATTTATTATTAGCGATTTAAAAAGTGAGTACATTAAATTAATTAAATTTAAATTTAACCTGTCAATTTTTTGTTTCGGTAATTTCCTTACATCTGTTTTATATTTACATATTCGCACTTACTTCCATTATACCTCGACATAGAACTTTGAGAGGTCGGAGTGAGAGAAACAGAAGAAGGGATATAATATATTCCCGTTTACAATAATAGGCCAAATGCAAGTTTAAATAGTATAAATAGCATGCCGATGTCAAATGACGTTATTGTTTTTTTTTAATATGGCTTAGCCAAGCTATACCTCATATTTCCTATCGTTCGTATTTTTAAAATAAATCGAAAATTATTATTTATAATGACGTATTTGTGACAAACTTAAAAACTTTGAAAATTGTGGTCGAATTTCGATCTACTAGTTGTAATAAAAAAAAAATAATAATGATGAAATGTAAAGTAGAATATTGATGAAGCGCGGGAGGAATAAGGCGAATACAAAAGATAAAAAGTCTCATGATGCCGTGTTCAAGGATCAGTGTGTATGAGTTCTGTAGGAAGAAAAAACGAGAACACGCGGTAGCAATAATAATAATAGCTTTATTTTACCTGGCAGAGTTAAGGCCTTAAGGCCCTGTCTGCCACTCAACCAGGATTTAAAAAATAAAAAAAAACAATAGTCTTGTATCTAAATTACAATAAACATAAACAATTACATGTTATAAATACTATACAATTAATATTTATAATGTATTTTGATTTACTCTAAATTTAACGAATTTAATGTATAATACGTACAAGAGATATGAACAAAAACGAGAAAAAAGTACTAAAGACATAGTATAAACTTAAATAAATATAGAAACATTAATTATTAGACAACAGGTAACTGTATAAGCGTGACTTAAAGGTGCCAAGTGTGCGGCAACCCCTGATATCTTGAGGAAGGAAATTCCAGGAGCGGGCAGAGGCTACAGTGAAGTAAGAAGAAGAAGAGGAAGTGCTATGAAGAGGGATTGTTAGCAGACTGTTATCTTGTGATCTAGTGTCAATATTGTAGTAAGAGGATAACTTCTCAAATGTGGACGCCAGGTAAGTAGGAGTGTAGGAATTCAGAATCTTGAAAAGTAGTGAAAGAGAGTGCAATTTACGTCTGTCAGTACGACGGAGCCAAGAGAGGTTATTGAAGTATTCACAAATATGGTAATAACAGCGGATATTGAAAATGAATCGAACGCAAGCATTATGAACATGCTGCAATCTCTGCGACAAGTCATAGTTTAGATCATTATATATGTCACAATAATCGAAGTGTGGTAACACAAGATTCTGCACAAGGATTTGTTTTAACGAAATTGGGAGAAATTCTTTAAATGTCTAAGATAATGTAAGATGGAGAAAGTCTTTTTAAATATGTGTTTCACTTGTGTTTGTCAGGTTAAATTTGCATCAGGATGTAGTCTACGATCTATTACTGAAGAAGAATAAGGGATAATTATACTATTTATAGTAATGTTTGGAAGTGTAGATATGTCAAAGGTTGCAAGCAGTCTTTGTTGGCCCATTAGAATTACTTGTGACTTGTTAGAATTTAGATTTAGACCGATACTTGAAGACCAGTTAAAGATGAATGTGAGATCGTCATTCATTTTCGTCAAGCTGTTATAGACAGAATGAGGAGATGAATGTAGGTAAATTTGGAGATCATCAGCATAGAGGTGATAACGACAGTGCTTTAGTACAGTTGGTAAGTTATTTATGTAGATTGAGAAAAGAAGAGGTCCGAGAACACTGCCCTGGGCGACTCCCGCCTGCACGGTGCACCAAGACGAAGATCTAGAGTTTAGTGAAACATATTGTTGACACCCGTGCAGGCATGAGTCGAACCAGGATACAGTGCTGCCAGATAAGTGTAGGTGCTTGAGCTTTATCAAACGTAAGTCGTGGTCTACTGTGTCAAAAGCTTTGCTGAAGTCAAGTAAGGTTAAAGGAGTCAATTCACGTCTGTCCATGGCTTCACGAATATCTTCAGTAATTTTTAACAATACGCTACATGCCGGAAGGCCGGGGATATGAGTACCAGTAAACTGAAATTAGTACGAGAAGTTTGTTCTGGGGATAAAGTCGTACGTGATGTAGGACTGAAAATCCGGTTGCTTAGAAACGTCTTAATGCTTCGATCTCTTAATATCCCAAGGACGTTTTATGGTCTCTAGAGGAATCACTTCACATGTAATTTACTCTTAAATTACTCTGATTTGGATGCGTTACATATTACAGTCCAATAATAATCATAACTAATGTCACAAGTGATTTCCAAATCATCCATAAATTCACGATTCACAAAGTGACTCGTTAATTTATGTGGAGAATTTGTAATTCAAGAGTGGCATTTCTTAGGACTATTTAACAAATAAAATTAAGCTGTATACTCAAAAGCCATTATATTTATTTATTTATTTATTTATTTTATTTGTATCGGTATTTTAAAATATTTATGTATGTAAACGGCGATGTTTGAAAAACAATTCGAAAATGTGCAGTTATGTTTCATTTGTTTATTCACTGCAACTTGATCACATTATTTATTGTCAAATAAGATCGCAATACTGTAAGAATGCACCCTAGTGGAGAAAAAATTAAAAATATCAAATTGATTAGTAATTTATTTTTAGTAAACAGCTCAGTAAAATCATTATTTAAAAACACAGTTAAAAACACACAATTATCAAACGTGTACGGAGTTCGAACGAATCTGTTGATTATTTGCTATACTT
This sequence comes from Diploptera punctata, assembly GCA_030220185.1. Classification (NCBI taxonomy): domain Eukaryota; kingdom Metazoa; phylum Arthropoda; class Insecta; order Blattodea; family Blaberidae; genus Diploptera; species Diploptera punctata. Next base: position 1,411,187 of record JASPKZ010010698.1, read on the forward strand.
AATATGTTTGTTGGAGAGTCAGTCACTGCAAAATAATACCCTGACCTGTCCACAACATTAAAAAGTAGGAGCTTTCTTTATCACAAACGCATGTGCTGTTAAAGTGAATTCGATAAGGAGCGAGGTGAAACACGGCTGTCATTGGTTGTAAAACAAAATTCATTGAAACGTGATTGGTTATTGACTCTCATTTGGGGCACGAGTTAAAATAGTCACTAAAATAATGAACTAGTCAAACAATTGGTGGTGTGATTTAGAAATTCGGCCTTGTATTCAATAGAAGGTGATATTCATTGTACTGCATGCATGACAGTAATAAAGACAACAACCTACAAATATTTAAAACAATAGAAATTGTGTCTGAATTGGTAGTTAGTCCTCAGCAAATTAAATATCGCTCAAAGCAATCAGTTAGGCCTTACGGAACAAGTTCCATTTTATAAGTTGTTCTATTGGATACTGGTTGTGTTTTACGAACATATTGAGTACTGGTTTGATCTGGTATGCTGTGTTTTCGTTCAGCAAGTTACCACTTTTTGTTTCTTTCAATATTTCCATTTCCTCTAGGATATTCAAAGAAACACGAACTGTAAATCAGGGTTTTATATTGCCTGGATGATCAAAATTGAAGTTAATAACTATTTTTATATTTTAAAATTCATTTTATACCAAGATTGAACTTTAAATGAAAAAATCTAAATATATGAATTTTGTTTTACAACCAATGACAGTCGTGGTTCACCTCGCTATTTATCGAATTCTGTTTACCAAAATAAACAAAGCTCCTCCATTTTAGTATTCTTAACAGGTCTGAGCATTATTTTGCAGTGACTGAATCTCCAACAAATACGTTGAATATAGAAAATAATGAACTGATTCCTTCGAACTACACATTTGATAATTGTGTGTTCAATAATGGTTTTGAAATTATGATTTTGTCCCGCGCTGTAGCCGAGCGGTTAAGGTAGGAAGCCTTGGCGCAGAGCTACGGGACTTGCGCTGGTTCGAGTCCCCATGGGGGAAGAAATTTTCTCATGATATTTCGGCCAGTATGGGACCGGTGCCCACCCAGCATCGTGAGGCAATTGGGTAGCTACAATAAGTAGCGGCTCCAGGTTGAGGAACCAGCTATAACGGCTGGGGGACTCGACATGCTAACCACATGGCACCCCTACACTGGCTGTTGATCATCTACCTGTGTGATTGACACATGTGGATGTGAAGGGCCAGCAGCCGGCTGGTAAAAGGGCAACCGCTGAAAAGTGGAAAGACCCTCAATCAGAAATTATGATTTTACTGAGATATTCCCTAAAAAAAATATTACAAACCTATAATATTGGTTATAATATACAGTTTGATGTGTTTCATTTTTTCTCCACTCGGGTTCATTCATACAATATTGCGATTTTAGTAGGTTATCGCGGATTGCGATCCTATTTGACAATACATAATAAACAATAAGAATACAAGTCCATGCCTTGAAAATTATGATATGATCAAGTTAAAATGAATAAACATAACCACACATTTATATTTTTTCAAACAACGCCGTTTACATTAAACATATACAAATTTAAAAAATATGCCAGTAACTATATTTATATAGTGATTTATGAGTAAATAGCTGAATTGTATTCGTAAAATGATCCTAACAAATACCACTCTTGATTCCCATACCCTCTAGATAATTTGTGCCATTATTTATGATAAATATGTTTTTAAATAATACTTTATAACATTGTTTTAATTCATGTTTGTCACAATTATAAATATTTACATTAAACGTTGATAAAATATATAAGAATACCTTTATACCTTCATAATATTAATTTATGCTTCGCCATTAAAATGTAGTTTCAATGTTAATCTTGTTTTAAGCATTGCCATTTAATTGTTACGTTTATTGACATATAGAGAGAACGTTAGCTTGATTAAGGTTTTTCTGTTTTCAATACTGTTACAACTTCGCTGTAGAAGTAGAATATACCCTCAGTCGATAAGAAAATCGATAAGGACTGTTCCGTTGCTTTCTGTTTGACGTAGTTCCGATTGCCTCTGAAGCTTGAATGTCGTGCGCGTTTATTTTCTTACAATTTTTATAATTCGCATCAATCGTGTCGTGAAATCAGTGTATATTTACTAGAGTTCTTGCAGGTTTATTTATGTGACATATTTCTTATGACTGAGTGTTTAAATGTTAGTGATTGCGTGTTTATATGTTTGTGATTAAAAGAAGAAGTGCGTCTTCTTTATCGTGGATTCGTGCGCTACCTTCAAGATGGAAGAGCAAGGTAGGCAAGCCCTATCAGTCACATATTTATATCCCGTTTGTTATTTATTGCAGTTGCAGTCAAACATTTAAACTTGTTGATCTTGTAGAAGATTTCCGGGCTCTTGGCCGTGGTCTTGAGGCCTGTAGTTCCCCATCGTTTCGCCAGAGACTGCGTCCGGCATCCTCAAGGGTTGTCTTCTACAAGATCATCATAGTACTCCGGCCGTGAAAGCCTAAGTCAATATATTGAAACTTGTAATCTTAAGACAATATTTTAAGTCATGTTACCTACAAAAATATAATAGTAAAACAATATTGTGCTTTTAAGTTTAGAGTAAAGCTTTCATAAAAATGGGAACATAAAACCCCCTTAATAAAGTGTGCCGTTTTCGAGTTAATTTAAATTTATACTACAGTGAAACTTGTTCAGAACGGAATCGCATGGGACCAATTTTTTTCCATATTAGACAAAAATCCGCATTATGAAAAAACAAATACATATTAACGTATCTTGGATTATAGAGCGCCGTATATGACTTTTTGTGGATCTTGGATTAATTGTAGTTCCGTTGCCGTTAGGAAGTGAAGTATTGTATGTACGAGCGACTTCGACGTTAACGTGCCAAAAAATTGTCCCGTTTCGTCAGCGTTAAAAAATGTCTCCTTGGCGCGTATCCAGAAATTAAAGTATGCAGTTTCTGTTTCCACTCACTAACTATACTTTCGTCCACATCCTTTGATTCCCTGCAAATTTAATTCCACACTACATTGTGTCGTCTTTTAAAATTGTCCATAACCAACTTGAAGATGCCTTGAAATCTTTAATCCCTAGGGATATAGCAATAGCTAGAGTTTAAGTTTGGAGCATCGCACCAGAAATTTGGAGATTTTTGATCGTGGATTTTTAAAACCTCCCATTGATTCAATTTTTTTTCCGTCTTCATTTGACCATTTCCTTGCATCCATTCATCCATTATTTTTTCTTTGTGTTTTGAAATCTCATAAATTTGGGTTTTCCACATTTAAATTTAGTCATTATTTCGCGTACGGACAGTTTGCTTTTGTTTATCTTCAAAGACTTTCACTTTTTCGTTTAATGACAATGATACATAGGATATAACCATCTTTATTCCGTAAATTCAGAATGCTACCTGCGAAAGATGCGTCTCAGATCTTAAACTAATTTAAAATTTTATTTGTAAGACAGATGTTACACGCCAAATAATAAACGAACCTGTAATTCGCAAAACTGGTGTGCAGTAAGGCCGAAAGAAAATTCCAGATACAGATAGAAACTCTAGTTCAACTGGCGGGGCGGCTGGAATTATCACTAATTTTTAATAACGGGAATTCAAAGAAGTGGAAACTAATGTATTTATCTATCTTTCCGCTTTTTAAACATTTTTCGTGAATTGTTTAGAAATATCCTTCCGTTAACGCGTTGGACAGATTCCGTTTTATACAAAATTACTATTATTTTGCCGGGACCAATAAATTTGTTCACATTGGACACATTAAAATTTTGTCGTTCTTACAGCAATGGCGATGATTGAAAGTTACACTTCCTACATTTTGGGGTTATCAATCTCAATAACTAATCTATAATAAAATAATTATACTGTAATATTACATAATACAAACCGCCTGTGGGAAATAATACACTGCACTCTATGCATACTACATACAATGTATATACAAAAAAACATCCAGAAGTTGAGTTAATATACATTATACGAAACATATCACTGCATTTAAAATTAACTGAACTTTATTTGAAACAACATAAAATAATAAATACGAACTTGCCGCCATTTTATCAATAGATGGTGTCATGGCCTGCTGTAGTTTCAACTAATAAACATTGTCCATAGTCTTAACGTTAGTCAGTTGTCTATAATGAACGTAAATATTTTCAACCAAGATGTTTTATTTTACTATCATTTTTTATTTTGAAAACACCATCGCGCAAAGAAATATGTACAAACGCACGTTTGTGAAGTGTTTTACAGAATCTCGAAAATTAGAAACCTCGCTATCGCTCGGTTTTAAACATTTTCCTAGCTTCTGTAAAAACAACTTCGCATTTTAATATACTATTTATTGGGATTTTTTCTACATTACAGTAATTATTCTAAAAGCTTAAATGATATTATTGTCCACCGCTGTGGTCTCGAGGTTGCGTGCTGCCTTGTCACGCAGCTGGCCCGGGTTCGATCCCGGTCGGGGCAGTTTTTCTGGGTGAGGTTTTTATTGGGGTTTTTCCTCATCTGTAAGACAAATGTCAGGAAAACTTTAAGGCCGAAACGGTCCCCGAAATCATATGGCCATCATCATCATCCTTCACCGGTGTGGAAAGCAACGGGAAGCTACCACACCTAAAATTCCCTAGTAAAGCTGCAAGCATAGCATGAAAATACTATGATTGCAGTGAAGGACCTGCCTTCGGGCAGAATTACTGTGGATACAAATTATATTATTCTTCTAAAAATTCCTGCTTTGTGCATTTTATTATGTCATTCCATTCTATTCACAGCCCTCCTGATCCCATCCATCCGGGGATCTTGTGTTTTCTTGTGCCTTCAACATTCCTTCCAAAATCATTTTCGGAATTGTTCTTCTTCTTCATTTATAGGATTTTCATCCTCTTTATTTTCAAAATCACTGATCGGACGTATTGGATGTGCATTCGCTCTCTATCCATCTCTTGGCTGGTCTTTCAGAAGTCTGTTTTCTCTCATTCCTTTAACATAACAATCCATCTCAATTTCCGTTCTTCAATTACTTCAAAGAAATTCATATTCATGTTCACTCTCACCTATATTATTTAATATTTATATGGACGATATCCTAAAAGAATGGAAGAAGGTTTTAACTGATGAAGGAATATTAATTGATAATAAAGGTAAAATAAATGCTTTATTATTCGCTGACGATGTTGTACTATTAGCAGAATCTGAAAATGAGCTCCAAATGTTAGCAAATAAATTTAAATTAATAGCCAATAGATATAATTGTAAAATATCAATAAATAAGTCAAAAGTAATGGCATTTATTGGTAAATATGGAATTAGATCAAAAATTGTACTGGATAACAAAATAATAGATCAAGTATCACATTTCCAATATTTAGGATGTGATATAAGTTATAGATAAAATAAAGATATAGAAAATAAAGTAAATAAATTTCAGGCTATTTGTGGAACCATAAAAAGAACCTTAGGTCGGAATAGGAGACACTCTATCTTGTAAATTTATATTAGCTCATCTTGTCATTATCTTCTAACAAAATATAAGTTTGCTTCTTTATATATGGGGCTTAAATCCATTGCACTAGTCTGCCACGTTAGAATTAATAATTTTTAAAATGTAATAGTAGGTAATTCTGAGTAACTATGCTCTGCAGGAGGGGAATTTTGGAATCATTCAATTGAATTACTAGTTTGGGTTGGGTAAAGAAGTTGTCACGAAACTTAAATTATATAAAACAATGGCTGTTCCTTTGTTGTTGTATGGAAGTGAAAATTGGATAATGAAATCAAGGGATAAAAGCAGGATACAGACTGCGGAAATGCTGTTTTTTACGTAATGTGAAAGGATGCACAAGAGCGGATAGAATAAGGAATGAAACTATACGAGATGAATTAAATATATATAAAATTGAAGATAAAGTCAGCGAAAATAATAAGAAATGGACAGAACACTTAATGAGAATGAACAACGAAATAATACCAAAAAGAACCTTCCTCTATAATCCCAGAGGAACAAGAGATGTTGGCCGACCACGCAGAAGATGGACTCCACTTTTAACTTCGCCGGAACAGGCTGCATAGCCTAAACCTTGTAGTAGATGAAGAAGAAGAAATTCATATTCACTTTCGTCATGTCTCTAATTATTTTTTTTTGTAATGTTATGCATTGTAGTACACCGCGTTAGTCGCAAAGCATCAGCCTCCTTGTCACACAGCGGATCAACGTACGATTGTGAAGTGTTTTACAAAATTTCGGAAATTAAACATCTCGCCATCGCTCGGTAATTTTCCTCGCTTCTGTAAAAACCACTTCCCAACCTCGCATCGTAATATGCTATTGTGATATCGTTTACACTGGACAGGCTTGGCTATAGAAGATTTTAATTCCAGTGAAGTCGTGAAGTCGGAAGCGGACCTTTTGGGGTTCTATTCCAGCATTTGCTCTTTGGATTGAGGGAAACCGCTTAAACCTCAATCGGAATAGTCGATCACGCGGGATCTTGCCAAGTTTCAGTAGGAACAGCAATAATTATGTTTGCTGATGTAAAGTATACTCGGATATCAACATCTATTCATACTGTTCCATGTAAACCAAAGTCCCACATCCTCGTTATAGTGAATGTTCTACTCGCAACGTTCTGGAATTAACTTGTGTTATAACTGTGATAAAATAATTAAAACCGTATAGGTGGTAGATACAATGTTTGTAAAATTGCTAATGGTTTTATGTACAATATGCGTAGAGGGAGAAGGGAGCACAAGGGAAAATGCTATCACTAATAACTGAGATTACATTCATTTTCAATAGAAAATGAAATACAAAAAAGAAGCAGAAGAGAAACACAAAAGGATGTCGAATTATTTTTACTTAAACCCAGAGATTTAATTATCATAAGTAATACCACGAGTGATTTCCAAATTATCGATAAATTTACGACTCACGAAGTGAGGAGTGAATTTATGTAGAGAATATGGAAATCAAGAGTGACATTTGTTAGGACTATTTAACGAATAAAATGAAGCTGTTTATTAAAAAATCATTATTCAACTATAGTTATTTTAAACTATTTATATATTTAATGTAAACGGCGATGTTTGAAAACAAATGAGAAACGATTGGTACGCTTCATTTCCTTCCTTTTATTCATCACTGCAACCAGATCATAATATTATTTATTACCAAAGGATCGCAATATTGTAAGAATGCACCCTAGTGGAGAAATTTATAACTAACTTTATAGGTATTAATTAATTTGACGTCCTATTATGTAAATATGCCAATTGTATTTTTCTGCAACGTCATTTCCTGGAAAATAATTCGTTTAAGAAAGTGCAAACAGTGTTTTCTTTTTTTGTGGTATAATCAATTGTTACAAACGTTTTTATATTATCTATCGCATGCGCTTTCTGCTGACATTCATGCACTATATATACAATCTGGTATCCGTATTTCTTTGGGGGCCAGTCACTGTAAAATAATGCTATGACTTATTCAGTATGTTAAAAAGGAGGTGATTTCTTTATTATGACTATTTAACTCATGCCCCAAATGGGAGTCAATGACCAATCACGTTTCAATGATTTCTGTTTTACAACCAATCAGAGTCGTGTTTCACCGAATATTTATCAGTGTTATAATTACCATATTAAAGAAAGCTCCTCCTTACAATATTGCGTTCCTTTGGCAATATATAGTATGATCTGGTTGCAGTGATAAACAAATGAAGCAGTAGAAGCGTACCTATCGTTTCTCATTTGTTTTCAAACATCGCCGTTTACATTAAATATATAAATATTTTAAAATAACTATAGTTAAATAATGATTTGTGAGTAAACAGCTTAATTTTATTCGTTAAATAGTCCTAACAAATGCCACTCTTGATTTCCAAATTCTCTAGATAAATTCACTCCTCACTTCGTGAGTCGTGAATTTATCGATAATTTGGAAATCACTCGTGGCATTACTTATGATAAACTTCAGTTGGTAAATTTTAGGCGAAACACGACTAAGATTGGTTGTAAATAAAAAAACATTGAAATGTGATTGGTCATTGACTCCCATTTAGGGCATGAGTTAAATGGTCATAAGTAATACCACGAGTGATTTCCAAATTATCTAGAGAATTTGGAAATCAAGAGTGGAATTTATTAGGACTATTTAACGAATAAAATTAGGCTGTTTTCTCACAAATCATTATTTAAATATAGTTATTTTAAAATATTTATATATTTCATGTAAACGACGATGTTTGAAAACAAATGAGAAACGTTTGTTATGCTTAATTTGTTCATCACTGCAACCAGATCAAATTATTTATTGCTAAAGGATCGCAATATTGTACGAGTGCACCCTAGTGGAGAAAAAAAAATGAAACACTCAAACTGTTTATAGCCAACATTACAGGGAGTTAATTAATTTCTGGTGTCCAATGATGAAAATTATATTTTTCTCAAACGTAAATTTCCGGGAAATAATACGTTTCAGAAAATCAGAAAATGCAAACAGTGGTTTCTTTTTATTGTGATTTAATCAATTACTATGAATGTTTATTTCTATTATATACCGTATCTGTTTAGATTCGTACACACACACACACACACACACACATATATATATATATATATATATATATATATATTATAATTAGATGTTTAACATTGAGCAATGCAAGCTTAATATGGTATGATAAGAAAAATAAATGCCTGGACGGGATTCGAACCCGGATCTCTGAGTCTGTACCTCAGTGTGATATCCATTACACCACCAGGCGAATCCAATTCAAACACTTATTTTTCTTATATATGTATTATATTCTCCATTATTACTAGATGTCGCGAGAACTCGGTCTTCACTGCCATCACTCAGAGATCCGGGTTCGAATCCCGTCCAGGCATTTATTTTTCTTATCATACCATATATATATATATATATATATATATATATACATACATGCATATATATATATATATATATATATATATATATATGCATGTGTGACTTGTTGGTTATATTCCTTGGTGAGTCAGTCACTGCAAGATAATACTCTGGTCTATTCAGAATGTTAAAAAGGAGAAGCTTTCTTTAATATGATAAACTTCTTTGATAAATTCCAGGTGAAACACGACTGTGATTGGTTGTAAATAAAAAATCATTGAAACGCGATTGGTCATTGTCTCCCACTTGCTGCATGAGTTAAATAGTCTTTGTAATTAATTAACTGTGCGCACTTTTACCACCGTAACTATTGTATAGTAATTTATATTTCACATGACATGACTATACATCGATGTTGTCTGTGCGACTAGAGCTTGTATTGTTTATTGATATCACGTGTCAATGTCCAACCACCTGCACATATCAGTAACTTGAAGGGAGACAAAGGACGCCTGAAGAGCAGGAGATAAGGCCTACTAATCACATAAGATATTCTGAGCCCTAAATTCACTAATCTATGTGACATTTGTGACGAAATATTGTTTTGATTCACGTTCAAGTAATGAAAATGTTATTTACACGTTAATGCCAATGTTCTTTCCAATTTACATCAACATCCACACATTTTTCAATCATGATTTTTTTTCTGTACATGATTCTACATGATATTAAAAGTTCGGTAACAACATCCATCCATCCATCCATCCATCCATCCATCCATCCATCCATCCATCCATCCATCCATCCACCCATAGTAATTCTACTCGAGGACATGTCTTTCAGTGCAAACATAGCATTTTAATGCTATGTTTTGCAGCTTTACTAGCTAATTATTCGTGTGGTAGCTTCCCGTTGCTTTCCACACCGGTGAAGGACGATGATGATAAAGATAAGGATGATGATGGCCGAATGATTTTCGGGGACCGTTGGGCCCTAAGCTTCCTGACATTTGCCTTACAGGTGAGGAAAACCCCCGAAAAAAAATCCTCACCCAGGAGCCTATGCCGACCGGGAATCAAATCCGGGCCCGCTGCGTGACAAGGCAGCACGCTACCTCGAGACCATAACGGTGGAAGGTAACAACATTTCGACATTAAAAATATGGTGTCTACTTTCATAATATATCTATAGGAATTGTTTGTTATACAGTATTTGAGTCACTATAGTCTCCTATATTTAACGACAAGTTCTGGGTTTATATTTTTGGGAAAAGGTATCAAAAATGATTTCCAAATCACAGCTGATTTACTATAAAAATAATTTCGAATTCCAAAGCACGTTTTCAAAGAGTTTTTTTCTTCCTTCCTTTAAATTAGTATTACATGTGTCACTTAATGGGGTTCAGATCCCTTATAGTGAGACAGTAAAAAATCTAGGAGTGTTTATGGATAAACATTTAATTTGGAATAAACAAATAAATAACATTTGCAAAACTATCTTCTCAATAATACACTCATTAAATCGTATAAGAAATTGTTTACCGTTTTCTCTAAGAAAAATGCTAGTAGAAACACTCGCAATGCCCCATTTTGATTATTGTGATACTCTTTTTACTGACCTAAATACTGTTCTTACCCAAAGACTTCAACGTGTTCACAATTCTTGCATACGTTTTATTTGTGGTATACGTAGATTTGATCACGTTACACCATCCCTGGAACAATTGTCATGGTTTCGTCTTCAAGATCGTAGAACCATCCATTCCCTATGCCTACTCTATAACATATTACACACATCTTTACCTTATTATTTATCACACCGCTTCACTAAACTCTCTGATACACATAACTTAGATACCCGATCCCTTGAGCACAGTGTCCTTTATATCCCTCCTCATCATACTACCTATTATTCGAAATCTTTTACAGTTTCTCTTGCTAGAACATGGAATTCACTTCCACCCTATGTCAGAGACTGCCAAACTTTACCATCTTTCAGAAATAAATTGAAAATAAAATCACTAACAGAAACAACTCACTAATACTACTTTTTAAGAATTAATAATGCGTTTTTGCATTATTTAATAAAAATAGACTTAGGATTTGTTAATATATTTACCTAATGCCTTGTATAAAAAGCGTAGATTAATTCATTGTAGTGTTTTTTTCTCTTCTTTTTATGCATAGTAGATTCGAGCTGTTATTCCTTTTTTATTCATTGTATCATTAATTTAATTTTAATTGTATTTAGTTTCATTCTATTATTAGACATTAATTTCATTATTATTCAATATGACAGATAATGAATTTTATTATTGATTTCGTACATCTCAATGATGGATAAAACTTGGAAAAAGCCGTACTGGCTGTAATGTATAATTCCCAAATATGTCTTCTTAATAAAGGAGCCGCCATTTGCAAGATAGAAGCATGGCTTCACAGCATTTGGTGGATGGGAATTACAATGTATATAGAGAAGGATTTGCGTTTAGATCGGTACTTGCTCAGGTAGCTCAGTTGGTAGAGCACTTGGTCTAGAGAACCAAGGGTCCCGGGTTCAAGTCCCGGTCTGAGCGTATAATTTTTCTCTTCAAACAAAAAGATAATGAATTGTTCAATAACTATTATTGTAACTTCTTTTTGTATTCATATGTAACAGGTTTGTCCTGTCTAATATGACTACTATTGTAATTTTTTTGTATTCATGTGTAACATATGTTTGTCCTGTTTTATATGACTATTATTGTATTTTTTTTGTATTCATATGTAACATATGCTTGTTCTGGTGAGTGGAAGAGAAGGCCACATGGCCTTAACTCCACCAGGCTAAATAAATAAATCTAAATAAATAAAATCTAAAAATCACAAAACATTTATACAGTAAAATTCCCCTTCAACTTGAATTTTATTATGCATAATGTTCAAGTGTGGAACTGATATTATAATTGCAATTTTAAATACTGAGTAATCCATGCAACAAAAATATTACACTTAGGATAAAAAAATCGATATTGTACAATTTATGTAACCATAGTCATTAATAGGTTAATTACAAATAATTTATAGTACACTCAACAAAAACCTATTAATATCATAATATTTGATATTTAATATTAAATTTATCACTTCTCATTCAATGACAAATTAAATTTGAAGAGAAAAATATATGCCTAAATCGGGATTTAAATCCAATATCTCTAGTTCTGTACACCAGTGCTTTAACGATTTAAGCTATTAGGCGTCACGATTTAAACAGATTTTTCTCTTGTACTAATACGATCCGCTTGCGTCAAGTAGCAGTGAACTTGTGTTCCACTAACACTATCTAGCGGTCTCTTAAATAAGAGCACTTTAAAATGGAAACTAACACACTACATTCCCAGCAAGTAAAGCTAATATTCGATATTTGATATTAAATTGATCACTTCTCACTCAATGACAAATTAAACTTGAAGAGAAAAATATATGCCTAAATCGGGATTTAAATCCAATATCTCTGGTTCTGTACACCAGTGCTTTAACGATTTAAACTATTAGGCATCACGATTTAAACTTAGATTTTGCTCTTATATGATTCCCGTGCGCCAGGTAGCACTAAACGTTTATTCCACTAACGCCATCTAGTGGTCTCCTAAATAAGAGCACATTAAAATTGATATCAACACATTACATTTCTAGCAAGTAAAGCTATTATTCGATATTTAATATTAAATTAATCACTTGTTACGCAATGATAAATTAAATTTGCCTAATGGCTTAAATCGTTAAAGCACTGTTGTACAGAACCAGAGATATTGGGTTCAAATCCCGATTTAGGTATATATTGTCTCTTCAGATTTAATCATAATACACAATAACCAGAATCAGCTAACGAAGATCCGTTGATGGTCGCGCAGATTTACCCAAATGTCTAGACTGTTATAGGTCTAGTTGCACGGTGAAGATCATCACTCATTCCACTAAGATAACTCTTCTACTCTGGCTTATTCAGGTATGGGACTGATAATGGGAGGTGACATGTAACATCCAGTTGCTATCAAAAATATATCTCAGCATGCAAAGTAGAACAGCGGCGTAACAGTTCAATCTAATGGACAAGTACTCGAGAACTGATGACAGAGTTCATATTTGTATATATATATATGTTATATGAACGGTATAGTTTTATAATTTAAATTGGACGAAATATCGCTCTTAGTACAGTTAAATTCCGAAAATGGCAACTCACATACAGTTACTGTAGAAAGTATTGATACATTTAAAAATATCACAAAGACAAATACATTATTTAATTATGTCTTCACTATATAGAAAAACAAAATTATACACCTTTACGTTGCTCTCTATAAAGTTAAATAAACGCAGTTTCTTCTGTTTTAATATTACTATTTAACACGTGCCCCAAATGGGAGTCAATGACCAATCATATTTCAATAGATTTTGATTTACAACCAATCATAATCTTTTTCACCTCGATTTTATCAATTTAATTTTATCATATTAAAATCAAGCTCTTCCTTTTAACATTCTGAATAGGTCGGAGCATAATTTTGCAGTGACTGACTCTCTAAGAAATACGTTGAATATAACAATTTATAGATGAAGATGTAAGAATCCTACAATGCAAGTGGCTTCTAGATTATATATATATATATATATATATATATATAGTGCACGAGTGTGACCAGTTACTGCTTGCGAGATGTAATAAAAAAACATTTTTAACAATTGATTATACTACAAAAAAAACAAAAAACAAAAAAAGAAACCACTGTTTGCACTTTCTTAAACGTATTATTTCCCAGGTTTTTACGTTCCAGAAAAATATAATTGACATATTTACATCAAAGGGCATCAACAATTAATTAATAACCTATATTGTTGGTTATAAACAGTTTGACGTGTTTCTTTTTTTTCTCCACTAGGGTTAATTCCTACAATATTGAGACCCTTTTGTAATAATTAACATGATATGGTTGCAGTGATGGAAACATGAAGCATAACAAACGTTTCTCATTTGTTTGAAACAATATAAAATAATAAATTAGTACTTGCCGTCATTTTATAACTAATTGGTGTCACGACCTGCAGTAGTCTGAACTAAATTATTTGCGACATTTCCCACCTAAACATTGGCCACACTGTTAACGTTAGTTAGTTATTTATAATTAACACAAATATTTCAATCAAATATATTATTATTTTACTATTATTTATTATTTTAAAAATACCATCGCGCAAAAAAATAATATACAACGCACGTTTGTGAAGTGTTTTTTTTTCGGAATCTCGGAAATTAAAATTCTCGTTATCACTCGGACTTTAATCACATCCTCGCTTCTGTAAAAACCACTTCCCAATCTCGCATTGTAATGTACTATATCCCCTTAATCATGAATATGGTAATTGTTGTGAAATGTATTTTTATTCAAAATTAACCGTGTAGTTTTTCACCCAAGAGCTTTAAAAGTGCATAGAGATTGTAAATATTTTCAAACTTATTCGAGTCCACGCACATTAAACACAAAATAAACTAACATTTAATAATAATAATATTAATAATAATAATAATAATATAATTGCGCACAATCGTGTAAAATTAATTAATTGGCGTATTGCGCTAATGACATTGTCACTTTGGAACACAATTCCAGATGATATCTTGTACACTTTAGTCCGCACAGTTTACATCTGCAACTGTCTTCGATTTGATGGCAAGTGACATTCACACACACTTTGTGATGGAGGCCGTGGACTGCATCTGGTGCCTTAGTCCCTTGTTTGGTCCACACCAGGTCCTATCTATCATGGCAGGCATACTGTAGAATTATTGAGGAATGACATCCCGCTTCTGTCTTCTCTCTTGCATCTGTTGTTCGTAAGCTTTAGTAGATGGCACATAGTAGCACATTCTGAGATCTTCCAGGAAGAACTGTTATCTTGCTAGTACATAGACCAGTCTCGAGTGCGTGAATTTAGATACCGCTAGAATTTTCTTTAGATAGGAGGCCTTGACGCTTTCCCAGATATTTAAGTCATTTATCTTCAGATGTTCTCAAACTATCTCTATCCCATATGCGATTATTGGCATTACTTTGTATTGAAGAGTTGTATAGCTGTGTCTGTTGATAGTAGGACAGGTGATTTTATTTCATTCATGGCTCTTAGAGCCGCTGCTGCTCTTTCTCTGACGTGTATATTGAAGGTGGTGCCGGAGGTCTGAAAGATAATGCCGAGATATTTATAATGGCTGACTTGTTCTAACTCTCCTTGATCTGTTCTAATGCAGTCTCCGGTCTTCACTCTACCTCCTTTCCTAAAGACCATTGTGACCGATTAACAAATGACTATAGTTCACTAATGTAACTGTTGTATCACACACTATTGACTTATAATCTACACTGGACAACGATGCACACAGCACGTAAGTAATACAACTACAAATTACTTACTGATTTCTTCGAACAGGATTGTGAGGTGAGAACGCTTGTATACTATTAGAATCTTGCAGATGTGTTCGAAAAATCTAGTGTTTGCTCACCAGAATGCGCTAAAATTAAATGTGATATGTTCCGGAAGTACAACTACGTGTATGGAACCAACATGTAATAATTTTACGTAACACGGATGTAATGCGACGTTAAGCTCTATAAAACGATCCTAAATGCGACATTACACGGATGTTTGTTTCAACACACATACAATGTAGTTAGAAATTATAGGTGATCACATTCCATTGAACCATGTTCCCTTTTAGGAAAAGCTATGTGCAGTAGGCCTATACCAATGTTCACAGTACATTGTACAGTACACTACTTATTTTTCTTTTTCTGCTTTCCCCCACTTATAAGTTCGCCGTATTCAGTTTCCATTTATCTCTAAAATTCCATCTTCTTCTTTCAAAATTTTATCATCCATTAGAGTTCTAACGTAAGTTTTCCATTTCCATATTGGTTTGTCACGATTATTTATTCCAGGGGGTGATCATTGGTATATACATTTTTGGCCATTTTTCATTTTCCATTCTTTGTACATGGCCATACCACTTACTTACTTACTTACTCACTGGCACTATCGAACCCGTAGGCTCATGGCCGCGCGGACATAAGCTCTCCATACATTCCTCTCCTGAACTAATGCTTTCCAATAATTCCCTGTATAATATGCTTCCCCCAAATCATAGTTAATGTTATTCTCCCACATCATTCTTGGTCTACCAACTCGGCGTTTTCCCTCTGGTTTTACTACAAGAAGCTTCCGTGCACATATTTCATTCCCCATTCGTACCACATGTCCTTCCCATCGCAGGCTAAGAGATTTAACTGTTATTATTATATTTGGCTTCCTATAAAGACCAGTAGTTCATTGTTATGTAAGTCTTCTCCATTCACCTGTCTGTTCATCTCTCTTTGGTCCAAACATTTTCCTAAGTACTTTATTCTCAAATACTCGTAATCTCCTTTCCTTCCTTAAAGTAAGAATCCATGTTTCGGATCCATCAATTAAGTATATGATTTTCACTATTTGCCCCAGTTCCACCTTACCGCGGTCCGCAAAACTTACTACGTGTGTATCAGTTTGACAATAAATAACTTGGTAAATAAGTCAACAGTGGTCACGAATTTCCCAAAACAAAACACAAGGACAATTTCGGGATATACTTGTGACCATGTTCGGTAGAATTCTTAAATCACGCGGTATGTACTGAATAGTGAGTGAAGGTAATTTTTCTGTCTTGGTGGAAGTAGCGTAGCTCCATTCAAACGTGAATTCAAGTTTTCATTTCTTTCAACAGGTTACATGCTTTTAACAGAACATTTAACGCTTAAATATCTCTACAAGTGGCAACACGAGTTCAGGCATTCAGCTCAAATGCTGTATTGTGTAGAAGTAAAATTTCATTTTGGTAAAGTTGCAATTCGAATGAAAGAGCAAATATTCAAGTGCACAACATTTTTTAGTAAAAATAACCTTTACATTTTTCTTTATTTTCTCTTAGTTTAACTGTACGTTTTGAATTTACGTTTATACATCTGCTTCTTCCCAGACAAACTGCAATTTAGTTGGTTTTGAAATGTTTTATTTATATCAGCTTTGAAACTTCTTTTCTAAATGAAAATACTGGACAGGGTGTAGCCTACCTAGCAATTAGTTATTTATATTTCTAATTTAGTGTAATTTGTGTGAGAAATTTAAATTATTAATAACCATAATTTTTATATCGTTCATTATCTTTTCTTACTTACTTACTTACTTACTTACTTACTTACTAACTGGCACTATCGAACCCGTAGGTTCATGGCCGCACAGACATAAGCTCTCCATACATCCCTATCCTGAGCTAATGCTTTCCAATCATTCCCTGTATAATCTACTTCCCTCAAATCATAGTTGATGTTATTCTCCCACCTCATTCTTGGTCTACCAACTGGGCGCTTTCCCTCTGGCTTTCCTACAAGAAGCTTCCATGCAAGTCTCCCATTCCCCATACGTGCAACATGTCCTGCCCATCGCAGTCTACGAGACTTAACTGTTCTTACTACTATATCATTATCTTTTCTTAATTCTATTAATTTTCATCTAAATTAATTCTACACAATATTAAATATACTACTGTAAAGTTTCAGAAAATCTAAAGATGGACACATCACAGCTTTTGACAAGTGTATCTAAATATTAATTCCGGAGTACGAATACTAGTGAATTTAATAATTTCAGACAATTTAGTTTCATTTCAGTTGTACAAATGTCAATTTGATTTCAGCAATAATAATAATAATAATAATAATAATAATAATAATAATAATAATAATAGTAATAATGATGATGAAGTATTAATGTACCCTAAATTTCATACTCGCCCAAAAATAAAACGAATGGTAAATTACTGACGAATATAACGCAAAATTTTCTCTCGCTGTCAACGAGCTAATATCCTTTTTTTTTGTTTTCAAAAATGTAAATGTGATTGCTGTCAACACAACAGCACATAATATGTTATTATTTACAAGGTTATCTGTATATAAGTGTTGATGTAATAATAGCAAAAACAATAATAATATAGTGCAATAGTTTATATCCGATCTTTGACCAAAAAACATATAATTTTATAAACACACTTTACATTAAAAATAAAGAATTCGCCCATAAAAAGTAATAGTATAAACATTCTATGAAGATATGTGATGTAACTCAATGTTTACAGAATTTTAGGATATGAAAATGTATCGCGGAGGCTCTGAGCTGAAGCATCTGACATCGGTGTTTAAATCCACGACATGTGTATTATTATTTTTTTATAATATCTGCATTATATATTAACATAAGTATTAAACTATTGTGGACATATCACGTAAATTAAAATCTCTTAATTTTGTGCTCAGCATATAATTTACATATTCTATTTCAAGTTGTTGATATTATAGAGTAAATATGAAGAAGAAAACCAAAATTCAGTTACACACTCTGTTGAACCCTTGCTTCAAAACGTTTTGTATGTGCAGTCTTTGAAATCTACTTCAACAGATTTGCGAATGATTTATTATTTTTTGCTTAAATATACACTTAGCAACAAAAAGAATGAGCCTCTTCAAAAAGAAGAGTCTCTGTTATGGCCCACTGCCGATGCTCGAAAAGCTAAAACATTGGTTCGCGAGGTAACGCACTGGTGAATGTTTTAAATACGCTGTATTGGTTTTATTGTCTTAAATAGTAAAAGAATAGTGAAGGAGACATATTATTAGATATTTATGAGTATTCGACAAATGCGATATTACTCAAATTGAGACATTTCAAATCTAATTCAACTCTCGTTCATAGTGTAAACGTACAAGCCAACCAGTGTTTAGACAAATAGTATCCGACGTTCGAGTTGCGTAGATCATTAAACTACTTACAAAAATATGAAATATGTATGAAATCCAGAGTTTGAAACTTTTGAATGCTTTTTTTATTGATTTATATTTTTTCAAATTACATCCTATAACATTTAATTCCTGCCACGTAATCTAAGTCCAGTTTACACTATTTTAAGTAATATTCCTGCCTTCGTAAACTCTATATCACTATTTAGCTACTGGTATAAATTTGTGTGTCCGGTACCACGTTTTAATAATAATGCTAAAAATCTATGTAATAAAAGGTAATATAGCTTCATATAGTTATATGTTTATTCATTTATTACGTATTAGTGAGGAAACGTTTCACCCTTCAATTAAAATATTTAGTTTATATATGTCACATTCAGCATAATAATAGCCCATGGATGATACAATAATAAAAAATGATATAATAATGATAGAAATAATAATAATAATAATGATTATTATTCTTAGTGTCCATCATCATCAATAATTAATAATAATAATAATAATTAATAATAATAATAATGAGATGTATCAAAGGATGTGAGGAATGTAATTACTAGGGATCTAAATTAACTTAAAATGTACCCAAGAAAATGACATAAAATATAGAATTCAAAAAGGCAGATCAGTAATAACAATGTTAAACAGAGTTTTGTGGAATAAGAACATAAGAATAGATATCAAATTATAAATGTATAAATCCAAATTCGAAGCACGCTGACATACGGTGCAGAAACTTGGAAGTTGAATAACAAAATTGAATTTAAAGCCTGTCTATTGAAAAGGATTGTTGTAGACGCTCAACTAGATATTCTAAATTGGAAAAAATCAGAAATACAATCATCAGATATCAAATGAAAGTCCAAAATTTAATATTAGATTTTGTGAGATACAGATATATAATGGTATGGTCATACACATAGCATGTCAGAGGAAACATTACCCAGACAAGCTTTGGAATGGATCCACATGAGAAAGGAAAAAGAGGTCGACCTAGATTTAAATAGATGGATGATGTAAGAAGAGGTATGAGGGAGCTCGGTCTGGAAGAATTGGAATGTGAAGATAGAGAAGAATGGAGAAGGAAGATAACAATTTAAAAAGCTTTGGGCACAGGAAGATGTTTCATTAGATTGTAAACCTGTTTGTAAATAAATAAATAAGTAAATAATAAAAATAAAAATAGTAATACTTTCAAATAGTTTGTATGTTCTTTTTTCTTTATGAATGGACTGACAGAATAAAATAGAAAGCATTTTAACAAATATAAAATTTAACCTCATGAGGAATCGAACCTGTGACCTCTTGCATACGAATCAAGCCACTAAGCACTGAGCTAAGCGTTCACTGGCTATTTGTGCTTGAAAGTATGATCTTCGAATGAAGAAGGGAAATATATTGTAGCTCTACTGTGCAATTAGTTTAATCGTGTGAATCGCGCGTTAGAACTTAAAATATTCGAGATCAAGAGTCGGCCCACTCTTTTTGTTGCTAAGTGTGCATCAGTAGGTAGTACATAAAGTAGATATGCTTGGTTTCTGTTCATGATGTACAAATTAAATTAACTCAAACCAAATGAAATTTCAAGATTATCCTCAAAGCATTTCAAGATGTATGACAAGTTTCAGTGAGACAACAGAACAGATGTTGAGATTCCCTTGAAGACTTGAGAAGGATAATTACAAAGGATTAAGCCACTGCTGGCTCGCATTACGCGGCAAACAAAGTTGGATTCTCGTTGGGAAACTGCAGAAAAATAAATTACTAACAAGGATATGTTCTGAATAAAGTTTCCACTTATATATTTTACAATTAATATAACAGAAAAAAAGCCTAATATGTAAAAGTACATTATTTAAATTACCAGTCATAAATATAATATTCCTTATTCAGGAATTCTTATGATATATTTGAATTTGTTGCGAAGAACGTATCTGGGCCACTATTAATATTTCTTGTGAAAAACATAGTGCCGACCAGAGTTACATGTTTATGTATTCACAAACTATTAGGAACTAATACAGAAAATAGGAGCAAATGCAGGTTCATTAAGGATTGAGTTTAAAATTAGAAATATCCATCCGTCCATAGTAATTCTGTCCGAGGACAGGTCTTTCACTGCAATCATAGCATTTTCATGCTATGCTTTGCAGCTTTACTAGGGAATTATAGGTGTGGTAGCTTCCCGTTGCTTTCCGCACCGGTGAAGGAGGATGGTGATGATGATAATGATTAGGATGATGATGATGGCCGGATGATTTTCGGGGACCGTTGGGCCCTAAGCGTTTTGACATTTGTCTTACAGGTGAGGAAAAACCCCGAAAAAACCTCATCCAGGAGCCACTCCCGACCGGGATAGAACCCGGGCCCGCTCCGTGACAAGGCAGCACGCTACCTCGAGACCACAGCGGTGGACATTGGAAATATAATTGAAAATATTAAAGATTACAGAAAAATATGGAGATGGCACGTGGAAAGAGAGAATCCAGACAGGTGTCCGTGGATTGCTTTAGAGAAAACTAACAGGGCGACCATGGATATGATGTTTCAGAGTCCTTAATTCATTCAGCGGATCTTAGGACTTCTGAATATTCAAGAATTGAGAATTATGGATCTGTGTAGTCATAGCAATCCACACAAATTTAACTATAGCTGATCACTGAATGAACACGCCTAAATCTGCTGCCCACAAACTCAAAGATCACAACAAATACTTAGAAACACTTTGAGTTGTTCTGATAAACGCACCTACGTTTTTGTTCAAACATATTCATTGAGTTTTTTTATTTTAACTTTTAATTGAAACCATTAGTATTCCTCTAATTAATAGTGGATGTCTTATATGTAAATGGTGTTCCGTGTTTTTTTTTATATTCGTGGTGAGTAGTTTCACGTCTGAATTACATATTCTAAGACCTGTCTCTTGATCCACCATGACTGTCGACGCTTCATATATTGGGGGTAATATTGTACATTCATTCAGATTCCTGGTGCAGGTAACTCATATACAAATATTCATTTTGCACTTATGTGTAGTTGTATTTTTTCCTAATGCATGAGGAGAATATTAAAATCTACTACCCCCTCTTATATTCAATAATTCACAGAAAACACTGAGCAACAAAAAATAAACTCTTTATTGTCACAGAAAGAAAAATGTGATTCTGATAAACTTTTTACTCCTGAATTCAAATATCATATCGGTTTTCTCCATCACGCAAAGTTTCCGAGGGACAGGAATTTATAATTTCAAACACTTTTATATTTTCTACATTCGTAACTACACACTATTCGAACATTCGGAAGAAATGACGATTTCCTGCTATATTTCGCCTGTGGAGCATTCCTCTTGATGGTTCAACAATAATCGGTCAGCATATTAGGATTCCATTTGCCTTGATATCTCTTTTTCCATAACTGAAATCTCCTGAGTTACCTCATTTGGTTTTATTTTACAATGAAAAAACGTTTATTCAAAAAATAATTATTTAAATCCATTAATTGAAATTGAAATAAAACATAACTGTGGGTGATGGAGAAATTCCGAATACATATTTGAAAATACGATAAAAACTGCATTAAGTACAACAATTAGTACTCATGAGACAAAAATCATGTTGACCAATGAAATTAAAAATAAAACGCCATTCTTGCGAAGAAAGGTGGAAACAAATATTGAAAAAAGATTTTAACAGATTCTGTTACTGATGTCAGTTGTCTGCGGGTAGGAACTATAATTTTGACAAGGTTCCATAAACCTCGGATTCAGTGACTTACTTTCAATCATAGTAAAATATTTCACTACAGTAGCTATTCTGATGCAATTTGTTAAAAATATTTTGTCCAACGTTTTCGCAGCTAATGTTTTTATTTTCAGCTACAGCACTAATATTTATCGTGTTATAACCTTTCACATTTAAGTAACATTGCTTCAAGCCCCATGGACCTTAGAATGGCACGTAGTGTAAGGAGAGACATTTTAAACTTTGGATCACATTATACTTTTTGACCACACACGCACATGGATGGCCACCCAAAAGAGTGATCTCCTCAGTATGAGGCCTCCTATGAGACAGCAAAATATTAAGATGAATTTCGTTATTCACCCAAATATTCACACTAAACTTGGAGAATATGATAATGATGGCCAGATGATGTTCGGAGCCCATTTGATGCTAGACGTTTCCAGATATTTGTTTTACAGGCGAGGAAAAATCCAGAAATAACATCACCCTGGAAATGTGTTCCTATCGGGGATCAAACTCAGCCCCACTGCGTACGACGCAATGACTCCACCACGAGACCACAGTTGCACTCTTTACAGTCACATCTACCAGCAAATAACAACTTAGAAACATACTAACAACAACTCTAACCCTATTTTGTAAGCTTCTTTTAGAATCCCCAGTGAAAATTAACGAAAAACGAGGTTCTTAAATTTCCGCAGATTTTTACAAGAGTCATTGTTTATAATTTCTCAATTTCCATTTCGTTCTTCCTAAGCAGTTTTTCTCTTCCAATCCCCATACTTTCTGGAGACTATTTAACTCATGTCGCAAATGGGAGTCAATGACCAATCACATTTCAATGATTTTTTATTTACAACCAATCACAGTCGTGTTTCGCCTATAATTTACCAACTAAAGTTTATCATAATAAAGAAAGCATCCCCTTTTAAACATTCTGAATAGGTCATAGCATTATTTTGCAGTGACTGACTCTCTGAGAAATACGGCTACCACATTGTATATATAGTGCATGGATGTCAACAGAAAGCGCATGCGAGAGATAATATAAAACATTTGTAACAATTGATTACACCACAAAAAAATGAAACCACTGTTTGCACTTTCTTAAAGGAATTATTTTTCAGGAAATGACGTTGCAGAAAAATATAATTGACATATTTATGCAAAATGAATACACGTGAAATTACTATTATTTCACCGGGACCAATAAATTTGTTCACATTGAACAGACTTCCGCATTATTCACGTTCCAGATTAAACAGGTTTTACTGTATCTCTGTGTGTGTGTGTGTGTGTGTGTGTGTGTGTAAACGATATAGCGACTTATTTTTTTTGTAACCTAAGTCGACATAAACAATAAGTACTAGAAACGTAATTTTAGGTTCGTTCACCAGTAGAATTAACCATTGGTTGGCTAACCATTAGCAGTAGTAGTGAACGATTCTTTATAATCGCTGCAGTATCAGCAAATTTCGTTTCTCTGCAATGAAACTCTGTATATGCTATTGAAATAAAACGAGAAAGGTAATCTCCATCAACAGCATATTCATACCTTTAGAAGTCCAGTATATACTAAGATGTCAAAATTAAAAATGTTTATATCGAACGAACGCCATATTTGGTATCCCGCAACGAAACTTGCATGTAACATTTCTTACAAGAAATATAATCGTGAATTTATATTTCAGTGAAATTCGACATTAGGAGTGGGATTTTACCTATAAACTGAATAGTGGCGAAAATCACATTCAACGCTGTACCGGTCTCATTTTTTTTCTCTCTCAATGAAACTTGTTATACATAATCTAATAATCAAACCTTATAAATATATTTTTTTAATCATATCCTATGGACTAGAAGTGATTTGGAAGAACCTAAATAAGGCAAACGTAGAGGAAATAGAGAAAGTCAAAGCACACTTTTTAAAGATAGCGCTAAGCGTATCAAAATACACGCCTTCACGCCTAACATATATACTGACAAAGGAACCATTCTTCATAGAAGAGCTCCACCTGAACCTTCTCGTGCCGGCAACAGATGCCTACAAAGAACTGCTGAGGGAACTCAACGAGAAGAGAGAACAGATATGGCCTGAGTTCTACACACGGATACGATGATCTACAGGGAATGGACAGCAGCCAGATACGACCTCAGACACACCGTGACAAGAGTCACTGTCCATGGTTTCCACCACAGGATATGCACAACAGTGAAGCGCCATAACCCAGAAGAAAAGTGCATCGATAACAGACTTCTATAAGACATGAAAACAATTCTTTCTACAAGGCTGCAATATTACCTATTATTATAATTTTTAATAAAATAACAAATTCGGACAATAAATTGCAAATGCTAACAGACTAGTTAAGTTAAAAATTCTGCGTGACGGAATTTGTCATTTAATATTTTTTTACTACGTTTATTATAATTATGAATAGTCTATTATTATAATTACCGTAGTCTACAAAGGGTCAACAGGATAAAAGGATGTCGCTTGTGTAGGGAGTAAGGAAGCATCACGATTTAAAGCGTATACAGCGTTAAACAGTAAAGTGTATGACGATCGCGAAATGAATTTAAGCTCTTACAAATATGAATAAACCAAACTACATATTTTTATACTTCGCACGCTATTATCGGGGGGGGGGGGTTGACGACTGTTACTACGGACTGAATCATAAATATGGCTATACGTTTGATTGCGTTGTGTGTTGAAAATATTATCATTATAGGAAATATGAAATTACCATTGGAAAGACAATTATTCAAATTACAACAGTGGAATAAAATACAACAGTGTAAAATTACGTCATTAGTCATAATGGTGTTGAATTTTCAACAGCAAATTACAATTGCTGCATGGGCAATAACGTATGCAAATGATCGTGAGGCCGCAAGACGGGCAAGACGTGAGTTAACGTACCATTGCAGCCGTCGACTGTGGGGAAGTCGAGGAAACGACTGCTGGAAACGGGAAGGATGCAGGAAATCAAACCTCCGGGAAGGCCTCTCATTAGCATGGATGCAGAAACAACGAAGAGAATTGTGGAGGCGTTCGACGCTAGCCCACAAAAATCAACCTGCCAAGTTGCACGTGACCAGTGATTTGTTTTATTTTGTTCTATTGTTGTAATTTGAAGGATTCTATTTCCAATGATAACATCATATTTCTTTTAATAATAATATTTTTGTCACAAAATGCGATCAAACTTATAACCATATTTCTGAATCACTCTGTATATTCGTGGTCTTATACCCTACATTCCAACCTCTGGTATAAATCTGAAAGAAAAGCTGTGCCTGTTTTGTATCAGTATTGAGATAGGCCTAAATCGTGCGATAATTTTTCAGTCATTAATAAGTTTAGTTTAGTTTAGAATCAAATCTAAATAAAAATTCACAATTGAAATGCCTCTTCAATTAATATAAAATGAGTCGATATTTTCAGGTCAGTTAGAAGTACCAAGTAACCTCTTGTTTCCCCAATACAACAAGGAACCGACAGTTTAGACTGCGCGTTAGTAGAAAAGAAGTGAAATATTTACGCAGACTTATGTGGTCTCCATTTCTCTCTCTTTTCAACTCTCCCATTCCTAGAAGCCTCTTCGTTTCATTTTGCCCATTACTCTTTGTCTCCTTTTTAGTTTTCGTCTTTCACTCTTCCTTCTACCTTTCGGATTTCATTCACACATCTGCTTTGGTTATCTGTATTTAATCACCCTTTTCATACGCCCAAATAATCTCAATTTATTGTTTTTAATGTTTTATTAATATTGTTATTTTTGAAGCCACAATACATATATTTATATATGTATGTTTACATACGCAGTGCTCTGCCCAAGAGCAGGTCTTTCACTGCAAACTCAGCATTCTCCACTCTTTCCTTAACTCAGCTATCCTTTTTGTATCCGCAAATACACAATTTGTTTTAATATTGTCTATCATCTCATGTCTTCTTCTGCCTCTTTATTTCTGTTGACCACTCCTTCTAGGGCATCCGCCAGCAGGCAGCTTCTTCTTAGGCAGTTGCCAATCCATTTCTTCCCCTCTTCTTTATCAGCTCCAGCATTTTCCTTCCTTCAGCTACTCTGTCTAGCACATATTTATTTTTTATTTTGTCTGTCCATTTTATACGTTCCATCCTTCTCCATATTCACATGTCAAAAGCATCCAGCCCCTTTTCCTCTTTTCGTCGTAATGTCCAAGTCTCTGCACCATACAATGCTACACTCCACACAAAGCACTTCACTGACCTCTTCCGTAATTGTTTTGTCAAAGGTCCGCAGAAAATACTTCTCTTCTTGTTAAAAGCTTATTTTTCCATTGCTATCGTATTCAACGAATTGTGTCTTCATAACATATTAACATATCCACTCATTTGAAGAGTGCATTAAATCTATTTCAACCAAATGTGTTGTGATTTTTTTAAACAAAAGTTATCTTGCACTTATGAGGTAGGCTTTATGTAGAACAGCTGACACAGTGCGGTCGATAGAGCTTCAGTCCACCCAAAAATGTTAGAACCTCAAAACAATGAACCTCAGAATTTGGAATTTGTCACAAAGCTCAATAGATTCTTCGTTACACTGTGATAACAACTCAAACTATGTCTGTACGAATTACTTAAACTTCATGAGGATTAAGGCATTTGAATAGTTTCTATTCTCGAATCGCGTGCTGTTACAACTTCTCTCGCGACAGGGTAAATCCTTCCTTGTTTCCGACTCTGGAATTCACCCCCCTCGTATATGATTTATTCCAAATGTTTGAAGTTTTCAACTTTCTTAATTTTTTGTCTTTCAATTTCAGTTTAATCAGAACCCAAAACTATAACTGTTAAATTCCATAATTAAAATATTTGGTCTGAGTATTCTTAACTCTTACGATTGTTTTGTAGAACATATGTTTCTAGGCTTGTTAACCCCATCTTCAGCGATTACAGATTTGATTTTTCTGACGTTTTAGGTCCTGATTCTTGACTCCTGTTCCCTCTGCCTGTGGTCCAATGAACTTGCTAATAAAATTCCTTTCTCCAGGAATTTCAAAATTCAAAATTATTTCCTTGTTTTTCTTTGTGTATATTTTTACTCACGTGGTGAGTTCATTTTTATTTTCTGTTTTAATAATTTTGTGTTTACATCTATTTTGTGTTCTTCTGACCAAATGCGAGTAGCCACTTCAGATTTTTCTACTTCCCCCTTTTTTACACTTCTTATGTGTTCTTTAGTTATAATGGTTACATTTATTTTTCTCCTATGTATGGCTTGTCACAGTCTGCACATTTGATTTTATATCTTCCTAATTTTTTACCATAATCAATCTTTATATTTTTCTTGGTTTGTGTTGATTTATTTAAACTGTAATCATTATTTCGTACTCTAATGGACACCAAAAAGTGTAATGCATGATGATGCTAAAAATCAAGAATATATCAAATAAAATGTGCAGACTGTGTTAATATATACATAAGGAAAAAAAACATAATTTAACCATTAGAACTAAAGGGCGCACGAGAAATGTAAAATATCTGCAGTGGCTACTTACGTTTGGTCAGAAAAATACAAAATAGATGCAAACACATCATTATTAAAACAAAGAGAAAACAAAAATAAACTCATCATATTGGAAAAAATATTCATAGAGAAGAACAAGAGAAGAATTATGAATTTTGAAATACCCGGATAAAGATACTTTATTAGCAAGTTCATTGGACCACAAGTAGAGGGAGCAGGAGTGAAGAATCAGGGCGGACAACTTGAGAATAATCAGTCTGTAATCGCTGAAGATGGGGCTCACAAGCCTTGAAACACATTTTCAACAAAAACAATCATAAGAGATTAGAATACACAGAAAAAATATCTTAATTATTAAATAAACCTCTTAATGTTATTTCCTATTGTATTATTAGAATATATTCCAATTTATGTTTAATCTCACTTGCTGTACTTTCTTGTAGTTTTCTGCATTACAACCATCTTCTTTTTTCTTACAGGTAAGCTACTGATGAACGAAAAGCGTGTCATAGATTGAACATAATCCAGGTACGCCTTAATGTAGAGATGCCAGTTTATTCTGGTATTAAGGTATTCATGAATATTGAATAATCCGGTACTAACACTGGTTCATTGAACTTCCCTTTCGGTACCGTGATGATGCTCTCATAGTACACGTAAATAATATAAATGATCATGTTTAAGTAATTATTATTCCACGAACTCAGCATAATGGAATACTTTTTGCACAACATTTAGTCATGGGCATTAGAGATTACATGAGGTTATTGGGCACGTAAGTAGATTAACACATAGGTGACGGGCCACGGATATCTCAGTGTTTAAACATCCAGAGCTAGACGACCGGCCATGGAGATTTTCGGCTTTACGTATTGTTTGGTTTTCCTGCCACTTCGCTTTTGAAGGAGGCATGCAGTTTTGTTTTTTCTCACTGTGAAATCAATTTTTGTTGTTTTTATACCTCTCTCTTTCTAATTATGAGATTTACAACTATACAGAAAGAATACTTTAAACTTTCCGTTTTATGTGTGATTTGAATAGCACAGTGTCAATAGGGTAGTTAGTGAGGCGATTAAGGGATATATATGTAACCTGGAAATAAATCTGAAAGGGGGGATTAGAAGAAACAACATTTTCTAGTCTGGAGACTAATTTAGATCTATGGCATCTTGTCTACCAGGATAATTATTATAATAGTGTGGCAATAACTGAAAATTTGTTCGAAAGAAAGACGAGAGTTTGTGGAACAACAAGGATTAAGAGGGGGCTTCCAAAATCATTAGTGGAAGCAGGAAATAAACTCAAACCAGAAGAAAGTGTATTTTTGTAGGAAGGGGGAAGTTTTGCTACAAATATGGAAAGATAAAAAGATAAGTAAGAATGGTTAGCACATTAAAGTAGGCAATACGAGAGTGGGAGGGGTAAAGTTGTAACTAAAAGCCCTATTGCAGACTTCATTATAACACGTACATGAAGGGCGTAGGCAGGGCTTACCAGTACTTATCACAATACTCAAATCTTAGAAAAACAGTGAAATGGAGCACGAAGCTTGTATTTGGCTACTGAATTGTGCACTATTTAATCCTTTTATGGTATATACATTTCAAAACCCTAACAACAAAATGTCATACAGAAGATTTTGCTTGAACAGCCCCTCGATGCGCAGCCGTGAAATTAGGAACAGATGACGGGGAAGAGAAAGACAGACAGAGAGATAAGGAAACCACTTCTAGGACACGACATCCAGGGAGACTGTTAGGAGACACGAAGAAACGTAAATTAACGCCAATTGTGACTGGAAAGGAAAAATATCCCTCCAAAACTTGCCGGTTTTGCAGTGAACACAAGAAAAGGAAAGAAACTCGCTACATATGCCCATTTTGCACTGTGCCTTTACATAAAGGGGAATGTTTACAATGCTATCACACCTCAATTTATACTAGAAGGTCTGGTGAGAACACTAATGAAGAATTGCTTAAATATTATTGGTATTGAATGTAAGTACATTGATGTAAAAACCATACAGTGCTAGTGCGGTTTTAAAATTTAAAAGTCCAGTTTGCCGACAGAAATGTCCGGTGGGACGCACAGGTGTCGGTCACATATGTGTTTGTATTGTAACTTTTAGTATTCGAGTCCTGAATTGTAGGTAATTGTGTTAAGTTCGATGTATTTGCCCTCATTTGAAACACTGACGTAATTTCAACTTTTGTTGTTTAATGCTGCCACCAGGCTCCACCCGCTGATTATGCAAGTGTTAGTACATACTAATAAATAAATATTTATTTCTTCAAATGATTACAGTGGATAAAAATCTAGAAAGATACGTTTTCTTGTGATCTCTGGGTAGTTTTACTGTTTTCGTGCCAGTTCATTTCCAAGATACAGGATGAACACCTTCAGTGTTGCGCTTATATTTAGATCAACATTTATGAAATGCATAGGTCTACAAGATAAGACAAATTATTAATTACTAGAATCACAGTGCTTCTGTAGCCAATGGATCGATTGGTTGTGAAAATCGCTGTAACGGCTCATAAAGTCGTCCCTGTAATAGTTGAATGTTTCTCCACTTTTGTTACTGTCACATGTAGATGTGAGACAAACACAGTTTAGCATATAAACAAATAAATTATTATATATACATACATATGACATGATAAGAAAAGTAAATACCTGACGGGATTTGAACCCTGACCTCTGAATTGGTACTTCAGCGTGCTATCCATTGCACCACCAGGCAAATGTAATACATACATTTTTGTCTCTTAAATATATGTTCTTCATTATTACGAGATGTAGTGAGAACTCGGTCTTCACTGCCACGTGGTAGCTAGCTACTATAACAAGTAAGCAAATTAACATGTATATCCACTACAAGTGTCTATTAATCGTCACAAGCACAAACAAGTGCTTTAAAAAAATTCTTATAAATTTAAAAGAGGCGATTCATTTAAATCCAGTTGGGAATTTAACAGCTTATTGCTATTCTTCAATTTATTTATATCTACATTTTCTAAAACATCTAATTTTTTTCCCTTTGTCACAAACATGTAAAACTTTAAAATTTGAATCAAATCAATGATCATATTGGAGTAGATGGTTAGCATAATTTGAAGTATCTAAATTTCTGTTATATGCTCTCATATGTTCTTTTATAAGAGAAAGAATAGGTCTGCCAGTTTGTCCTTTATAGACATTGTCGCACGTGCATGTAGGACAAACTGGTATACCTTTCATTTCTCGTATATAACAGAAATGTAGATACTTCAAAGTATGCTAACCATCTACTCCAGTACGATCATTCTTTTGATTTAAATTTTAAAGTTTACATGTTTGTGAGGAAGAAAAAAAAAATGAGATCTTTTACAAATTCTAGAGATAAATAAATTTAGCAATAGGCTGTTAAATTCCTATATTTTTTAAAGATTGGGATTGCATTTACTTATAAAAATTCAGTATAGCGAGTTTGATTGCTAAGAAATAGAAAATTGAGATTGCTAGAATGATTTCCAAATGTTTAGTTTTGTTAGTTCCTGTTGTTTATAGTCCGAATTTGCAGGTTAACTAACGTGACCTTGCTTCTTTTTTGATTGCTGTATATCGAGTTTTGATCCGAAATAAGAAAATAAAAATTACAGGAATCAGAGGATTAACACAGACACCCACACATATGCGTTGACTATTCTCAACTACGTGCATTCATTCTTCAATGTCATATGTTCACTATTCAGATGTGTAACGGTTTTGTTCCACTTGGTATTGGTTTAGATATGAGACGGTCGATATACATTGAAACGCTGCACTAATGGATGTTGAATAATTTAGTGCTCTTATCATTGTTAATAACTCGATATTTTCAGGAGAATCTCACACCGGAATGAGATGTGGCAGTTAATTACTTTCCCTTTGATCTCTGCTGTAATTGCTCCACTCTTTGTAACAGCTCTTTGTTTGTCTAGAAATGAAAATGGTGCTTGATTACACTTGAGCCTGTGAGATTCTCGAAAATCAAACTTGATGGCAGTACTTTACGTTCAATCTGCTTATAATCGTAAAATATATTTTTTTTCGTGAAAGTGGACTCATTAATATATTAAACTGGTTGATATGTACAAAGAAGTTTGGTTGAAATCTTGTATTATACATACTTATATTCATTAAACCTAATATGCCCTAATGACTCCATGAGCTATACAGGCGGTACTGTAACTACCAACAGGGCCTCCCATGCCTGGCAGGCATGGAAGAAGATCCAGACTAAAAGAGATACCCACCGAAGAAGCAGAGCTAGTAACTCACTTCCAAGATGTAAAATTTTCAATTACTCACAGAAACATTCACGAAGTAAGCCTGACTGACCCCGGACCTGAAGTGAATGAACACCCAACAAGCTGCCAGCTTTCATGTGTAGAGGAAGAAGTAGAAGAAGAAGAAGAAGAAAAAGAAAAAGAAAAAAAGGAAAAGGAGACTAAACCTAATATAGAATTATGACTCGTTTCGCGAATAATTCGAAACGTAATTTCTATTTCGTCCCGCGCCGTAGCCGAGCGGTTAAGGTAGGAAGCCTTGGCGCAGAGCTACGGTTCGAGTCTCCATGGAGGAAGAAATTTTCTCATGGTATTTCGGCCAGTATGGGACCGGTGCCCATCCAGCATCGTGAGGCAATTGGGTAGCTACAATAAGTAGCGGCTCCAGGTTGAGGAACCAGATATAACGGCTGGGGGACTCGACATGCTAACCACATGTCACCCCTACACTGGCTGTTGATCATCTACCTCTGTGATTGACACATGTGGGTGTGAAGGGCCAGCAGCCTGCTGGTAAAAGTGCAACCGCTGAAAAGTGGAAAGACCCTCAATTGAAATCGGAATTTCTATTTCGAGATCAGTTCTCCTTGCTTGCATGACATGGCTCTATTTCCAGAATATGTTCATTAAAGGGTATAAAAATAACTGCTTCATTATTTTTTGTTGCAAAGTAACATTAATCTATCTTATATTATCAATCAGATGTTCTGTGTTGAGTTAAATGATGCAAGAGATTGTGATGTGTTACTTACTTACTCACTAGCACTATCGAACCCGTAGGATCATGGCCGCACGGACATAAGCTCTCCATACATCCCTATCCTGAGCTAATGCTTTCCAATCATTCCCTGTATAATCTACTTCCCTCAAATCATAGTTAATGTTGTTCTCCCACCTCATTTTAGTCTACCAACTGGGCGTTTTCCTTCTGGCTTTCCTACAAGAAGTTTCCATGCACGTCTTTCATTCCCCATACGCGCAACATGTCCTGCCCATCGCAGTCTACGTGACTTAACTGTTCTTATTATATCTGGCTTCCTATAAAGACCATGTAGTTCATTGTTATGTAGTCTTCTCCATTCACCTGTCTGTTCATCTATCTTTGGTCCAAAAATTTTCCTAAGAACTTTATTCTCAAATACTTGTAATCTCCTTTCCTCCCTTAAAGTAAGAGTCCATGTTTCGCACCCATATAATATAACTGGTAGAACAATAGTTTTATATATTTTCAGCTTAACGTTTTTTGAATGAATTCAGCCAATTCCTCAAAATTTCCCTCAATTGTCATTAGCCGTCCATTTCCATTATATAATGTATTTCTACGTGTGACCATATATTTAGTTTTACTGATATTTACTTCCAGTCCTAATTTCTTAGTGTTACTCAATAGTGTGTGCGTGTTGGCCTTTAGTATCTCCTCGCTATCGGCCAGTAGTACTACATCATCAGCATAAACTAACAGCTTATTAATACCATTCAGTTGTAAGCCTTCCTCATTCTCTAAAGATTTAATGGCATGCTCTAGTACAAAATTAAATAGTAGAGGAGATAGTGCATCTCCTTGCTTTAAACCCATTCTGGATTTCAAAAGTGTCTGAAAACTGTTTGCCTACACGCACCCTACTCGTTGAGCCATTTAGACACATTCGTATAAGTCTAACTAACTTTTTAGGAATTCCAAACTCCAGCAGGATACTATATAACTTCTCCCTCTTAATTGAATCATATGCTTTTTTGAAGTCTACATATAGTTGATGTACAGTACCATTATATTCCCATTTCTTTTCTAAAATCTGTCTTATACTAAAAATCTGATCTGTTGTAGACCTGGTTCTTCTAAATGCACATTGATGATCTCCTAGAATGTCATCAATATAGGGAGTAAGTCTGCTTACTAATATATTTGTTAGAATTTTGTACGAAGTTGAAAGTAATGAGATGCCCCTATAGTTGTTGCAATCAGTTTTATCTCCTTTCTTATAAATTGGTACGGTAATTTATTCCTTCCATTCATCTGGAAGAGCTTCTTTTTCCCAAATCATACTAAGCAACCAGCGTATCTTGTCCATCAATTTTTCTCCCCCTGATTTTATCAGTTCTGCTGGGATCTCATCTGAACCTGATGCTTTTACATCTTCAGTTTTTCAATTGCCATTTCAACCTCTAATGCACTTGGCTCTGCGACTAGTATTTCTGCTGTCTGTAAGTTATTCTGCTCAATGTCCTGTTCTGTATGTACATTTAATAGCTGATTAAAATAACTTTTCCATCTATTTAATATACTCTTGGAATCTGCAATCATATCGCCATTTTCATTCCGAATTATGTTTGGATTGTGATGTGTTGGTGAATTTAAATTATTTAGTTATTTATTTTGCCTCATGAAGTTAATTCCGTAATGTTTTCTCTTCCACTTCACCAGGGTTAAATTGTATATATAATAACAATTATGAATTATCTACATGTTAATAAACGAGTTGGAGAAAATGCTTTAACATCTCACCTCACAAAGTTGCGTGTCTTCATGATACCGGTTTCAAAATTATAGTATTACTTCCATCTTCAGTCAAATTCCAACCACCATTGTTTAATAATACATATAGGTATGGGCTACATAATATAGAATTGACATTGAAACAAAATAATGATAATAATAATAATATTAATTTATTAAAAATAGGTTTAAAATGCAATAAAACATATTTATGTGCCCAAAATATTTAACATTTTTATCTTATGTCACCATTGTTCTCTATCTTCCCATTCAAATTATTACAGACCAAGCTCCATCATACCTCTTCTTACATCATCCATTTATTTAAATCTAGGTAGACCTCTCTTTCTTCCCCAGGTCGAATCCATTCCAAAGCTTGTCTGGGTAATGTTTTCTCTGGCATCCTACATATATGACCATATCATTCTAGTTGTCTATATCTTATAAAATCTAATATTGAATTTTGGACTTAAGTTTATTGTCTGATGATTGTATTTCTGATTTTTTCCAATTTAGAATGTCTAGTTGCGCGTCTGAAAAAATCCATTTCAGTAGCCATAAGCTATAACACACATTTTTATTCAACTGCCACGTTTCTGCACCGTATGTTAGCGTGATTCTAATTACGGATTTATAAATTTGTAATTTCGTATCTATTCTTATGTTCTTATCGCACAAAACTCCGTTTGACATTGTTATTAGCAATCTGCCTTCTTTGACTACTGAATTTTATGTCATTTTCTTGGATACATTTTGAGTTAATTTTTATCCCCAGGTAATTACATCCTTCACATCCTCTGATACATTCCATCCCATCTTCCAAAACATAACAACAATAATAATAATAATAATAATAATAATAATAATAATAATAATAATAATAATAATAATAATAATAATAATAATAATAATAATAATAATAATAATAATAATAATAATAATAATAATAATAATAATAATAATGATAATAATAATAATATTCATCCATAGTAATTCTGCCCGAGGGCAGGTCCTTCACTGCTTCATGCTATGCTTGCAGTTTATTCGGTAATTATAGATGTGGTAGCTTCCCGTTTCTTTCCACACCGGTGAAGGATGATGATGATGATGATAATGATGGCCATATGATTTCGAGGATCATATGGGCCTTAAAGTTTTCCTGACATTTGTCTTACAGGTGAGGAAAAACACCGATAAAAACCTCACCCAGAAAAACTGCCCCGACCGGGGATCGAACCCGGGCCCGCTGCGTGACAAGGCAGCACGCTACCTCGAGACAACAGCAGTGGACAATAATAATATAACAACCTATAATTTGATTAAGTAATTAGCTTGGAAAATATAGTGTACAATATTAAATAATAATAATAATAATAATAATAATAATAATAATAATAATAATAATAATAATAATTCCATGGCACGACAGGCCTAGAGGGCCCTTAGCCTACCAGCAGGCTGCTGGCCTCACATCCAAATGTGTCAATCTCAGAGGTAGATGATCATCTAGCCAGTGTAGGGGTGACATGTGGTCAGCATGACGAGTTCCCTAGCCATTATAGCTGGTTTTATCAACCTGGGTCCGCTACTTATTGTAGTTACCCAAATGCCTCACGATGCTGGGTGGGCACCGGTCCCATACTGGCCGAAATACCATGAGAAAAATTTCTTCCCCCATGGAGACTCGAACAAGCGCAAGTCCCGTACCTCTGCGCCAAGGCTTTCCAGCCGTAAGCCCTCGACTACGGCGCGGGAAATTAAAGTATAATAGAAAGTATAAAATGAAACACGGGTATATATTATATTGTCTAAGGAAATATTTAGTAAGTTTCTTTAAGTTTTTTTTAGTCAGGCAGACCTTGTTGTACGAGGGGAGAGAATTCCAGAGTCGGGTGTCTGAAAAAAAAAAAAAAAAAAAAAAAAAAAAAAAACGAAGACTAAGGAATAGCGAGGTGTCCGATGTAGAGGAACAGCTAGAGTTAAATTTTCACTGGATCGTTTGTTTAAATTGTGGTGGGAAGGTAGTGAATGGAAGCGAGTAGATTTGAAAGTGAATAAACTAAATGGGGGACTTAGAATTAAAAGTACGAAACATTTTAAAAGGATAATTATACATTGAATTTTTTCCAGATTTTAGGGATGGACCCATGTTCATTAATGGAATAATTTGCAATGTGGTAATATCTTCGAATATTATAATTATAGTAGTAGTAGTAGTAGGACTTTATTAGACAAAAAGTAAGATATTTACAATGTTATTTACAAATATGGGTCGTACGGGCAATAAGCCGTACGTGCTGTTGACAGTCCGTTACAATAAAGTAATAATTGGTACTAGTGTAAAGAAAAATAAACAAAAACAGCAATAACATTACAAAATATGAAACATACATTATACTATGAACACCATGCGGTTTGTCTGACAGTCAGTCACTAAAATCTTAGGTACGTGTAATAATAAAAATATACAACTCCTTGAAGCACATGTTTGAATGGTTATATTCGATATAAACTTGGAGGACTGTAACAGTAAAAAAGTAAGTTTTCGGATATAGGTTCCGCACCAAAACGTTTCGTCTTACATTCCTAAATTAGTGATTTCCAGTTCAGGTGATCTATAAAGATATATTTTTAATTTGGAAAAAATAAGTGCCAAGTACAATTTAAAAAATTTCAAAGAATAAAACTAAAATTTTAGCATTTAAAGCACATGATACTTTAAGAGCAAAAATAGTAATTGATAATAAAATTTCAGAGGAAGTGAACGGATTTAACTATCTAGGTTTCCGTTTACCATATGTTAAAATTTAAGATGTTAATGACAAAATAAATCAATTTAAAGCGTGGCACTATTAAAAGAATCCTTAAAAACACAAGAAAAGAAACAAAAATGAAATTTTATAAAGTAATGTCTGTTCCTATATTAATGTATGGATCAAAATGTATGACTATCACTAAAAGGCAAGAACAAAGATTGGAAGCAGCTGAGATGAGATTTTTAAGAAATATAGCAGGATATACTCTGCTGGATAAGAAAATAAATGAAGATATAAGAAAGGAAGTAAATATTTTCAAACTTACAGACCGAAAAATTAAATATAGGAAAGACTGAAAAAAACATAATAATAGAATGCCAGAAGGAAGATTTTCAAAATTATTGCTTAATTATAAACCGCACGGAAGGAGAAATGTTGGATGCCCACACAGAAGATGGTCTGAACAATTTTAACAATTCTAGCTTTAATGAAACTGGAACGAGCCAACAGGAAATCCCTGGATGATGATGATTCCTAAATTGTGTAATATTACTAAAGAACTATCTTCATTGTAAAACAAGGAAGTTAGTTTCTTGAGATCTGTGATTGCAAGTTAACATTTATTCAACTAGAATCCAATGTATTCGAATAAGCTAAGTTGATGTTTTTATTGTTATAGAAAAATGGTTTATGAACACTTTTAATAATATAAATTAATTAGAATTGCATACGATGCATTTATTGCATGCTGAATGAACATACATTGATGAAGGCGTATTTCTAAAACTGACAGAATTGAACAGTAGAGTTTTAATGGTAAAAATTATTTTAAAGGATGTCCTGATAAAGTTAGTGAGACAGAACTGGTTTGCAGTACAACCTGACACTTGTTCTTCGATTGTTAATGTACTCACCATTCAATGCTTACAATTTTAATAACATTTATCCAACGCCTGTTTACAATTACATAATTTACATTCAGACAATTTCCGTTCACCTTGGAAAAATTTACAATGATTGTAATAATGTATTTTTTTTTAAATTTAGGAATATTGCACAATATAGCGTTTCTCCTTCAACCCAAAGTGATTTTTCACCAGCGGTTCCTGTCTAAAGCATCGTTTTCCCTCAAATCTCTAGCTTCCATACTTCTCTTCACTCCATCCATTCATCGTTCTCTATAGGGCTGCCTCTTCCACTTCTTCGATTAGCTTTCCAATTAAGTATTTTCTTTCGTATTCTCTCTTCTTCCATTCTTATGTGGTGTCCATACCAAGTAATAATAATAATATAATCCATCCATAGTAATTCTGCCCGAGGGCAGGTCTTTCACTGCAATCATAGCATTTTCAAGCCATGCTTTGCAGCTTTACTAGGGAATTGCAGGTGTGGTAGCTTCCCGTAGCTTTCCACACCGGTGAAGAATGATAATAATGATGATGATGATAAGGATGATGATGATGATTTCGGGGACGGTTTGGGCCTTAAAGTTTTCATGACATTTGTCTTACAGGTGAGGAAAAACCCCGATAAAAACCTCACCCAGAAAAACTGTCCCGACCGGGGATCGAACCCGGGCCCACTGAGTGACAAGGCAGCACGCTACCTCGAGACCACAGCGGTGGACAATAATAATAATAATAATAATAATAATAATAATAATAATAATAATAATAATAATAATAATAAGCTAGCAAAAATGAAATGGTTACACGAGCCAAATGAGGTAAATTTAGAGCAATTGGGTAGTGTTAGACGGGAAACCACCAAGTTACTAAAGAGTAAAAAGAGGGAATATTTGAGAGAGAAGATTAATGATCTTGAAATGAATGCAAAAAATAGGAACATTAGAGAATTATATCAGGGAATTAGTATAGAGAAGAAAGGGTTTCAGGCTAGAACAAACATAATTCGGAATGAAAATGGGGATATAGATTGCAGATTCCAAGAGTATATTAAATAGATGGAAAAGTTATTTTAATCAGCTATTAAATGTACATACAGAACAGGACATTGAGGAGGATAAGTTACAGACAGCAGAAATGCTAGTCGCAGAGCCAAGTGCATTAGAGGTTGAAATGGCGATTGAAAAATTGAAGATGTATAAAGCATCAGGTTCAGATGAGATCCCAGCAGAACTGATAAAATCAGGGGGAGAAAAATTGATGGACAAGATACGCTGTTTGCTTAGTATGATTTGGGAAAAAGAAGCTCTTCCAGATGAATGGAAGGAATCAATTATCGTACCAATTTATAAGAAAGGAGATAAAACTGATTGCAACAACTATAGGGGCATCTCATTACTCTCAACTTCGTACAAAATTCTAACAAATATATTAGTAAGTAGACTTACTCCCTATATTGATGACATTCTAGGAGATCATCAATGTGCATTTAGAAGAAACAGGTCTACAACAGATCAGATTTTTAGTATAAGACAGATTTTAGAAAAGAAATGGGAATATAATGGTACTGTACATCAACTATACGTAGACTTCCAAAAAGCATATGATTCAATTAAGAGGGAGAAGTTATATAGTATCCTGCTGGAGTTCGGAATTCCTAAAAAGTTAGTTAGACTTATACGAATGTGTCTAAATGGCTCAACGAGTAGGGTGCGTGTAGGCAAACAGTTTTCAGACACTTTTGAAATCCAGAATGGGTTGAAGCAAGGAGATGCACTATCTCCTCTACTATTTAATTTTGTACTAGAGCATGCCATTAAATCTTTAGAGAATGAGAAAGGCTTACAACTCAATGGTATTAATAAGCTGTTAGTTTATGCTGATGATGTAGTACTACTGGCCGATAGCGAGGAGATACTAAAGACCAACACCCACACACTATTGAGTAACACTAAGAAATTAGGACTGGAAGTAAATATCAGTAAAACTAAATATATGGTCACACGTAGAAATACATTATATAATGGAAATGGACAGCTAATGACAAATGAGGGAAATTTTGAGGAATTGGCTGAATTCAAATACCTAGGAACAATAATCACAAATAGGAATGAGATGCACAAAGAAATTAAACATAGGCTCAATTCTGGAAATGCATGCTATTATGCATTGCAAAGACTTTTGATGTCCCAACTCCTTTCAAAAAACGTTAAGCTGAAAATATATAAAACTATTATTCTACCAGTTATATTATATGGGTGCGAAACATGGACTCTTACTTTAAGGGAGGAAAGGAGATTACGAGTATTTGAGAATAAAGTTCTTAGGAAAATTTTTGGACCAAAGAGAGATGAACAAACAGGTGAATGGAGAAGACTACATAACAATGAACTACATGGTCTTTATAGGAAGCCAGATATAATAAGAACAGTTAAGTCCCATAGACTGCGATGGGCAGGACATGTTGCGCGTATGGGGAATGAAAGACGTGCATGGAAACTTCTTGTAGGAAAGCCAGAAGGAAAACGCCCAGTTGGTAGACCAAGAATGAGGTGGGAGAACAACATTAACTATGATTTGAGGGAAGTAGATTATACAGGGAATGATTGGAAAGCATTAGCTCAGGATAGGGATGTATGGAGAGCTTATGTCCGTGCGGCCATGAACCTACGGGTTCGATAGTGCCAGTGAGTAAGTAAGTAAGTAAGTAAGTAAGTAAGAATAATAATAATAATAATAATAATAATAATAATAATAATAATAATAATAATAATATATTAATAATAATTCATTCGGTTCCGGTGGATAAGTAGTTACAATTCTCGACCCTAGTTTCGAGTGCACAGAATGCAAATTGACTTCGATGGATTTCTTAGAGAGTACAATTCGTGAATATGTCTTCCTGTGGAAATAAACGCATATCATTAATATCGCTTCGTATACACGCGCAAGGGTATTAAAAATCTTACGTCACGGACTCAATTGTGCTCCTACAATAAAAATATTTACATGAAATTGATCCTAAAGAATCAGAGTTATTAAAAAACAAATAATCAAAAAATGCATTGTTTTGCAATTTCTTTCAAACCCTCACCCTTAAATTCAATTATCCAGGTAATTTAATTTTTAAAACACCATCATGAAGGAACACATGATTATTTTAATACAAAATTTGAATATTTTAATGTACGATTTTTTAAATATAATTGTCTTTTTTTTAATGTCCCTATAACACTATTGGTTTTTGGTGGAAGTGAATTATGAATCAAGGAAACACATACAGTAATTGTACAGTTTTTTT
This sequence comes from Diploptera punctata, assembly GCA_030220185.1. NCBI lineage: Eukaryota > Metazoa > Arthropoda > Insecta > Blattodea > Blaberidae > Diploptera > Diploptera punctata. The sequence continues at coordinate 1,452,976 of JASPKZ010010698.1, forward strand.
TGAGTAACCCAATACTTTTTTCTATGATGATGTTGATGAAGATTTTCGGGCTGTTGGCCGTGGTCGTGAGGCTTGTAGTTCCCCGACGTTTCGCCAAAGACTGCGTCTGGCATCCTCAAGGGTTGTCTTGAGACTGGCATTTCTGAGGTATGCTCGCTTCAGGTTCTCCAGGATACCGGTGTAATCACCTTGATCTCTTCTTTAGGAAGTGTTAAGTTCAATCAGTTATTTATACTTTTGTGGTAGGCCTAGGAGCATCTAACTTTCTAGGCCAGATAGAACTTTGGCATTTTATATTTCGTCCGTTCCTTTTCGTTGTATGCCCCTAGGCTATTAATAAGTGCATTTTCGCTCAGAGTCGCTTTTTGATATAAGTTTCTTGCCAATTTAGTCATCACTTCCTGAAGAAAGTCAATGTTTAAATCTTCATGAATTTTGGTGATTCTCGTCCTAATTGGATATTCTCCTGCACTTCGTAAACACTTGTTCTGAAGAACCTGAAGCAAGTTTATCTTATCCTTTGATAAGGTCAGCCATGCGGGACATGCATATATCATTTGGCTGCGTATACAAGCCCTGTATACCAACGTACGTGATTGAGGTGTAAGAGAGTGGGCTCTCAACATGGGCTTGAGTTGTGAAAAACGTTTATAAAAGTTATTTCGAATCTTGTCGACATGTTTAGCCCAAGTGAGACGACGATCTAGTATAACCCCGAGATACTGAACAGTGAGCTGATATCTGATTACAGTTCCGTCATATTCTAGTGTTTCTGCACCATTAATATTAGGTCGTTGCGTAAAAATTATTCCTTGGTTCTTCTCTTTACCAATTTTAATCCTCCATTTATCTGGCATTTCTGTCGACTGTCTGTCCTATTTATATGTTCACCGCGATGTGTTCGTAAGTTATATCTGCCTTCTGATTGGCCAGCGTTAGGGACTTCCATTGCTCCAATGAGATTGCTGTTCGTGAAAATCAATTTATGAAATGTGGAAGGTCAGTTATTTTAAATACAACTTCATTCTATAAATTAAATCATGTATTTCGTTAAGGATATACTTACATTATACTATGTTGATCTACCGTTTTAACGTTTGTTTGCTGACTTCTGATCAGAAACAATTTGGTTTGATGGAAATGTATTCAATAAAACCTATAGTATTTTCATATTTCTGGGTTACAAATTTATTCCAAAACTTAAATTATTCCATTTGTATTGACAAATGCAGTAAAGGTAAATATTAACTTTTTTGAGAGCGACTTTCTCCTGTTACCGCTGTTAGAAGAGCACCTTTTGCATTGAATACAGAATTGCGTCTAACTTGTATTGTGACACGTGCAGAAATAGTGCTCCGTTTGCAAGAGTTGTGTGTCTGCAATCGATATAGAACGTATTAGTATTGAAATTCCTGCCTTGCAAGAAGAATTCCATAACAGTGTAATTTGCATGATGTATTGTATCCCACGCTTGCAATCGCACTTCCCTAAAGTTACTTAACTGAGAAGCAGAAATTTAATCAGTTATAAATGCACGAATTAATACAATGCAATAAATGGAATGATGAAAACGAATTTTAGTGAATAAATGTCGATCTCAACCAAATGGAGATTACACAATTTGGCTGCACAATCAGGACTGAAAATGTTGCACCGAAAATGGGTATTAAATTCTGAAATCAAATCAAAATTATAAGCTATACAGATGAGATATATATGCCCACTCCTAGGTTTGACAGAATTGACATATAAAGAAACACAGATATACACGCAAAATTAAAAGTTCAAATTATAGTTGAAAAAATTCAGAATTATAAAAGCAATCCATTACATTATACGATTTATATTATTTTATGTATATCATTCTCCATTCCATTTATTCTTTTGTTAGAATAAGTCTTATTCACAATACATTATTAGTTTTTGTTTGTATGTGCCATAATTTATATAAAAATGAAACTGGCCCCTACTTTAAATGTATATATTCTATTTGTATTATTCATGTAACTGAACTGCACCAGAGCACGAGCACTTGCTCATTCGGGTGTCAATACTGTATATAACATTTATTTGTAAATAAAATTTATTCTTATTCTTAAAAAAAAATTGGTTAAAACATGTCCAAAGAATGGACCAATCTCGCTTTCCTATATCACTATTGCAGTATAAAACTTAAAGGATGTCGAGATAAAGTAAGATCAAAAATATGGTGGACTGACTAACCAAATCTCAAGATCTCGTAGGAACAGGTTAAAACAACCAATACCTAAATAAGTTCGTGTTAAAGATGTAATGCACCCAATTAATATATTTTTTTTCAGATGTAATGCCTTTCTTTTTATCTGTTAAATAATTATTTGAAATCAGATATTTCATTTTAGTAATTATGCAAACTTCTATAATGATATAGTATATATTCACCATATTAATTGAAAACGTGTTTTATATATGTGTGGTGTTACTATTATTAGTCCCGCGCCCAGCTGAGTGGTTAAGACAAGATGCCTTGGTTCAGAGCTATGGGAGTTGCACTACTTTAGAGTCTCCATTTGCTGAAGACATTTTCTCACGGAATTTCGACCAGTATGGTTACCGGTACCTACTCATCATCATGAAGAATTTTCGTAGTTATGATAAGTAGAGGCTACAGATTGCTATAACGTCTGGAGACCCGACCTACTGACCACACGTCACCCATACACTAGCTGGATGATCGTCTACCTCTGTGACTGACACATGTTGATGTGAGGATAGCAGTGTACTAGTAGGCGAAGGACCTTCTCGGCCTATCGCGACATGAAGTTTAGATTTTAGGAATTATTATTATAGTAAAAAATATTATTATTATTAATTATTATTATTATTATTATTATTATTATTATTATTATTATTATTATTATTATTATTATTATTATTATTATTACTGAGTTATCATACGTAATGCCACAAGCGATTTCCAGTTTGTCCAGAAGATTTGGAAATCTAGAGTGGCATTTGTTAGGACTATTTAACGAAATAAAATTAAGCTATTTACTCACAAATAATTATTTAAATATAGTTATTTTCAATTATTTATATATTTAATGTAAACGGCGATGTTTGAAACAAATAATAAATGTTTAGTCATGCTTAATTTGTTCATCACTGCAACTGGATCATACTATTTATTGACAAATTGGATCGCGATGTTGTCAGAATGCACCCTAAACACAAAAAATTAAACACATCAAACTGTATATTATTACCAAGATTATAGGTTGTTAATTTGTTTTTTTTTCGGAAGCAAATCAGTAAAATTAATACTTAAAAACATAATTATTGAACTCACAATTAATAATTGTGAAGGTCGAAGGAATCTGTTCCTTATGTTAAACGTTTAAAAATGTATTGTCTATTGAAAAATAATGTATTTGCGTAAAGTATTTTGTTTTGAAAAATATTCCCGATTTTGAAGAATGTGGAACATATATTGGGTTAACATTCCTCTTATCCACCTGTCCATGTTATTTATTTCGAAAACAAAACCTGGTTACGTTGAAATTCTTAACGACTAAGCAATTTGTTATGTTTGTGGGATCCACTAGCTTTAATATGAAAATGCATGGAATTTTAGAAGAAACTACAATATTACAACTTAATATTAGAATGTTAGCATATTGTTAACATGCAATATGTTAGAGTAGTTATCACATATGTTTATAAAACCGGCCTAAAAATACTAATATAACATATAATGGTTCAGGTTCATCAGCAGACGTTAAAAGAACATTCATATCTGGATTTTTAATAATATACTAACTTATAACAGCATTCTTTAATAATTTATATGCTAACATTTTAACAACATGTTTCGATACTTTCGTTTCGATGACAATTTTCTACAGAAGTTAGATAACTGTATGCATGCGGCAGACGAATGCCATTGTTGTGGTTATCAATTCATGCGTTTTGTATTATAATGCATTTTTTAATATCCTAAACGTATAAACCTTATTTCATCTAAGGTACATTAGGGTTATATTTTAGTCAAATTTGTGCCGTTATATAATTGTTTTTCTATCTGAAATTAAATATTTTTCTATGAATTTTATTTATAAAAACATTAAAAAGTCTATATTTCTTTTATGTCATAAGCACTACTGTAATGGATGGTTTTTCAAACAGGCGATGTTACTTAGAAGACGTGTAATTTCAAATCTTTCGTTCCAGAACATTCGACAATCAAATATAATATGTTCTACACTTTGGTTGCTAATGCCACAATTACAGCTTGCATTTTCTATGATGTTGAATCTCTGTAGGTATTGGTCAAATTTTCCCTGCCCAGTGGAATTGTGTTAATATAAAATTTGGAACAATATGTTTGCATTAGTCCACCGCTGTGGTCTCGAGGTAGCGTGCTGCCTTGTCACGCAGCGGGCCAGGGTTCGATCCCCGGTCGGGGCAGTTTTTCTGGGTGAGGTTTTTCTCGGGGTTTTTCCTCACGTGTAAGACAAATGTCAGGAAAACTTTAAGGCCCAAACGGTCCCCGAAATCATATGGCCATCATCATCATCCTTATCATTATCATCTCATCATCATCATCCTTCACCGGTGTGGAAAGCAACGGGAAGCTACCACACCTACAATTCCCTAGTAAAGTTGCAAAGCATAGCATGAAAATGCTATGATTGTAGTGAAAGACCTGCCCTCGGGCAGAATTACTATGGATGGATGGATGTTTGCATTTTATTCTGTTATAAATACTTGGAAAGAACGGTTGTCGTGATAATGTACCTGTGGTACTATGGAGCCACACATTGTTCCATCTTGCTATTATAAGTTCCTTTATTTGTGACTTATAATTATGATGCATTATACATAGTATGGATATGTACTTACGTGTGCCTGTGTTTTGTACAAGTAAGGAACGACGTTAGAGTGTAGACTATTTATTTTTTTAAAAACATAACGAACTCGTAGAGTTAATACGTTATCTCAATGAAAGAAAAGTGCGAATTTTATCTCATACAATAACATTTAATATTTCGCGCTTAATTTAGTGATTATAAATCGTACATGTCACCTTAACTAGTAGGATATTAAAAAAGTCTGCTCTGTGGATCAGCAGGCAGAGCCGCTACCAACTGGGTTAATAAAACTGATGTCAACAGAAAATCTAAATTTATAATCCGTGATAGCGGTAGCATAGGAAGCAATTTGAGTTTCCTTGATTCAAATTCACAAAATAATGTTTACACAAAATTTCCAAATATTCTCTATTTATTTCACAATATTGCACTGTACACACACACACACACACACACACACACATATATATATATATATATACACATACACATATAATTTTCTGCTATAAGATTCTCTTCTTCAGAGTGTATATATAATTCAGAGCTCATCACTCATCGTCGCACTTTTATTCGTACATTATTTGGACACGTCTAATCGCGACTTCTTCGCATGTGAATTACTGGTGAGAAGTACGCATCTCTTTCTATAAGCACGAATCTGAATTATCTGGCCTTCAATCTGGACCCATCTCGAATAGAAAGTCCGAGAAACCGATACTTTTAGAATATGTGTTTGGATGCATGTGGAAAGATTTCAGAGGACTCCTTTTGACCTGTCTTCACATCATGTGGGATTTAATGAATCATCCCATCTAGTAAATGGGTGTCCAACACTTCTATGTCCTATTGGTTTGTACTTTAATACCACCTGGGGATTCTATCTGTATGCATTCTTTTAACATGTTCATACCAGTTGCTTCTCATATTGTCAATTCTATTTGTTAAATTAAAAATATTTAAGTATTTTCTAATATCTTCATTCCTTTTTCTGTCCAAAATTGTCACATCTACTAATGAACGTAAGAACTTCATTCCTACAGTTTCTATTTTTATTCTGTATGAACGGTTAACAGTCCAATTTTCACTTTCATTTGTACACACAAATAAATAATATGCTGAGAATTCCCTGGTGGGAATTTACGGAACTGTGTCGGCTCATGTTTGACAATTGAATGAGTTCTCTATTTTCGAAACGTGATTAATTACTTAGGCTGTAGAAGAAGATTGTATATAATTGTTTATACAGTTGATTTCAGTGACGATGGTAACGTCAGGCTAAATCGAGGAAATAGAATGAGTTCTACTACGTTAACATTGTTTTCCAAGAACTGAATTCAGGAAACTTTATTCAACCAAATGGAAGTGTGATAATAAGGATAATGTAAACATTACTCAATTAAATTCAGTAATTAAATGATCAGAAAACATGTTTCAAACTTACTTGAAGCTGATTATCAAGATGATTAAAACTAGTAAATTATTCGTTATTTTTTTAAGTCGACATTCCAATATGCGAAGTTAAGAAGCTTTATTCTGGTACATCTATAAATGCATATTCGTAAAAACATTACATGAGTGGTAAGACACACAATGTCCACTTGCACCAATACAATTTACTGAAGAAAATATCTCTATGTCCCCCGCTGTGGTCTCGAGGTAGCGTGCTACCTTGTCACGCAGCGGGCCCGGGTTCGATCTCCGGGCGGGACAGTTTTTCTGGGTGAGGTTTCTATCGGGGTTTTTCCTCACCTGTAAGACAAATGTCAGAAAAACTTTAAGGCCCAAACGGTCACCGAAATCATATGATGATGACCATCATCACCATACTTATCATTATCGACATCATCCTTCACCGGTGTGGAAAGCAACGGGAAGTTACCAAACTACAATTCCCTAGTAAAGCTGCAAAGCATAGCATGAAAATGCTATGATTGAAGTGAAAGACCTGCCCTCGGGCAGAATTACTATGGATGGATGGATGGATATGTCTATAGTTTTACGCACATGCGTATTTAACAGAATGAAAAAAAAAACTCGCTTAGTTTTTGTTCTGTAGAATTATCCGTTCTTATAATTATAAATTTGTTTCCAATAGATATCTACATCCGTGTCAAGAATTGTTACAAGATATCTAGGAAAAATGTTTTGTTTTTTGATCAGCCTTTCCAACAATACTATGTTTTTTATAACTTACAGTTGGAAACACACAGAAATGTATTGAATTTTAAAATGATATTTAATGTTTGATGAGAAGATTACACAAGATTTCACCTGTTACGCTTTCTGACTTTCACTTGTTTGAATGAAGTTGGCGCTTTTCCAAAATGTCCTCTTCATAACGTTCTATCACTATCATTATAGAAGTTAAACCACACATGTGAAAGTACTCAGTATATTTACGATACTTAAGCAGTAATATCACCTTTAATTACGCGTTATTAAAACACTTTCGAATGATAGAATAAGTTTGATACATATTCAGTTTAACATTTTTTGAAAGCTTGCCAAAATGTATTCTCTTACACATTCCAGCTGATACCAAACGTATTGTTGACTTTTGTCTTTTGCCTTTTGTCTTTATATTATTGTGTTTTCTTTATGTAATTGTAATGTTAATGTTTTTAGTGTATAATGCTATTGTGTTATTATTTAATTGTAATATTATTATTGTGTTTTCTTTATGTAATTGTAATGTTATTGCTGTTTTTTGTTTATTTTTCTTTACACTAGTACCAATTATTACTTTATTGTAACGGACTGTCAACAGCACGTACGGCTTACTTCCCGTGCGACCCATATTTGTAAATAATATTGTAAATATCTTACTTTTTGTCTAATAAAGTCCTACTACTACTACTACATTATTGTTTAACATCTTAGAATTGATAACCATCACAAATTGGTAAATGTTCTTGTTCCATGTCTTGTTCGTCATGCTGATGAGAACCGAATAGTTCGAAAACAGAAATTACACAACTGGGTTTTCAATCTCTCCCATTTTACTGGATCGACGTGCAGACAGACGCCAAACGCACGAAGACCGGCGAAGTCGGCTCACAGTTCGAGCTTTGTCAAACATTTTGGTCATATTGGGAAGGTTTGTCTAAAATGTTTTCGACCAAAGTAAACTTATTCTTTGTAACTGTGTTCCTAAAAAAATGTGTTAATTCTCTATTTCGGCTTTAATTCGCTTCTTCAGCTAGGGAAGTGCGATGAGAGTAATCTCTCGAAAGCTACCCTAGGAGAGAGTTGGAGTTGGTTGCAAACATAAGCACAGCTTGCCAAGATGTATGAATGACATTATTTAAATTCCGAGCACACATTTAGAACGATATAATGTATACACTTTAGTATCAGTTCCAGATATTACTATATTACTACGTTTAAAAGCACAAGGGAGTTAGGTTAGTATGTGGGATGTAATGTTTTGAGATCGATTCTTGCCCGTTTAAGGGGGGGGATGGATGAAAAATTGACCATTTGAGATCAAAATTGGCATTTTTTGTTTTTCATACTAAAAAAATAACCTGTACTCAAATGTATATGTTGGCAACGTTTCAGAGCCCTAAGTGCTCTAAAGTGTTGATTAGGCCTGAATGTTACATTTTGTATTTAAACTGCATGCAAATCTTTAAACTTGTTTTTCCACACTTTTATTTTCACTGCATTTTTGTACATTCAAAATTGAATGGAATTCAGACATTTTGCCCTAGAAGGTTCACATTTTTACTGAACATTCTAAAAGCAATGTGTAATTGAGTACTGCATGGGTTTCATGATTAAGATAGCATTTTAAAAAATAAAAAATAAAATGTATGCAATTATTAATTTTTATTTGCAATTCCACGCATAAGGAACAATATTTTTTCTCCCTTTGTATTCACATTTAAAGAATTCGAATGCATGATGTTTTTCTAAATATTTTAGAGGTCTTGTAAAAAAAATCAGACATTTTGCCAACATTTTGGAACCCATTTATTTATAATATATGCATTTTTTAAATATAATACTGTATTTAATAACTCGTAAAATAAATGTCTCACAAGAATGAAACTTAACATCATTATGTATCATGTAGTGAATGTTTGTGCAAAACATCACGTTTCTAGCTCAAAAAATGTAGAAAATAGAAATTTCATCCATCACCTTCCTTAAAGTTGTGTAGTGAGTCCTCCTCCCCTCATGGTAGTGTTTTGTTAAAATTAGCACTTAATGTTCTGCAACACCAAATCAGGATATAATGGTTTTACCTCTTTACCTTTTAATTTCCGGAATATTTTTAGTGGAACTTTTTTGCTTCTGTTAATTTTTACTTTTCATCCCTATGTTCTGCACCATCACTTCCCACATGCTTTCTAATTGGACATTGTATAATATTGCACAGTTGAATTTTTGAGTAGTGCTTGTAATGATAAGTGTTTTTATAAATAACGGACGCTGAATTGATTAATGGTTTATAAATAAATATCCAACATTCTGTAAAACAGGGAGATCCAAGTAGAGCAACAAACATGGAGATGTAAAATTGAAATTATTGTGAAACGGCAAAGTTGTGGGTGCACACTGGAAATTCAATAATCTCGGTAATTGGTAAATATAATCAAAACAATGTACAACTTTTTTGGCAGTATTGAATAAGAGTTTTTTGTTTTATTTCAACATCTGTATATGAAAGCTTTGCGCAATATTGCACATAGCGTTTTATCTCATATTTTATTAGTTTCTACTCCAAAGTGATTGTATACTCCACAAACATTTTGCGCCTGGAGCATAACAAACACACATCCAGGTTCCGTTATTTGTGGGAGTTCATATCCTAATTGGACTTAAAATCCCGCTGAGCACTAAAACTAAATTATATCTTATGATGTGATTTACATTTGTAATAACTTGCCAGCTATAAAATATTACGCTATGATTGCAATAGTTGATTTTAGTAACCACTAATTGTCAAATTACTGTTTACTAGAGCAGATTGAAACTGTCTGCATAAGTTCAGGTATTCAAGGACGTGTTCCAGTGTGGCTCTTGTACACTATATGATCGAAAGTATAGGCACTAGGGTTATACATTTTTGGACTTTTATGAAATAAAATATTTCCTGTGCTATGGATGGATGAACGTTACTTAAAACTATTGAAAAAGGCCTTCATTTCACTAAGCTTCAAGAATAGGTCACCCCAAAATATATTTATTTATCAATATTTAATATTGATTTGGTGGTGACCTTTTCTTGAAGCTCGGTGAAATGAAGGCCTTTTTCAATAGTTTTAAGCAAAATTCACCCTTGTATTGCACAGTAAATATTCTATTTCAACAAGCAGTCCAAAAAGTTATAATCCTCTACGATTATAACTTTTTGACTTTTGTGAAATAAAATATTTCTTGTGCAATGAATGGGTGTAAAATATTTCCTGTACAACGAATGGATGAACGTTTACTTAAAACCATTGAAAAAGGCCTTCATTTCACTGAGCGTCAAGAAAATGCCACCCCTAAATATATTTAAATATCAATATTTAATATTAATTTCGAGGTGACCTTTTCTTGAAGATCACTGAAATGAAAGCCTTTCTTCAATGGTTTTAAACAAACGTTCACCCACTCTTTGCACAGGAAATATTTATTTCACAAAAGTCCAAAACTTTATAACCCTAATTGGTACACTCATTTAAAATGCATAATCATCATTTCAGAGAGTTCAGCAGATACATCCATAATGCTAATACATACATTAGCCATAACGAAAACCGAAGTCAATTGAGTCGTCTATCCGTTAAGCAATTTCCAATGCTCTACCTATATTTCAGATAATATTCTGCATGCGTTTACTTTCGTGCCAAAATTTTGATGGTCCTCAAAATCTTTAGAGGTAAGTTACACATCCAAAGGTAACATTATAATGTGTGCTACTAGCATATTATATGTTGAATGGAAAAAAAAAATCGAAAAAAATTCTTAATTCTGATGTAATTTATGTCACTTTAATATGGTTTTGGGTAGGGTAGCATAAAGAATTAGCCTCCCTAATATCATTATAGGTAGAGTAAATATCACAACCTCTATTTTTGGCACCTAATCTCATGTTTACATATTGACGTTTTGTTAATTTATTTTAAAAATCGAAATTCTCCGTTCGGCGTATACGATGTGGTGATTTGTAATTTGTCTTATGTTTTGAAGCTATATTTGCGGTTTTTTGAGTAATCTCTTTCGAAACACGAGCAGCATGCAGTTATAATATGCCCGAAGCGACACTTCCTACTCTCATTGTTCTAAATTGTTAATAAAGGCACAGTTAACATTCATTTCTTGCCATTCAGTATATTTCAGTAGAAATTGTTTTTTTTTTTCACACACAATTTCATACGTATGAGAAAATCAATTTAAGAAAAAATATATTTTAAATCTTTTACAACATTCTCCGAACTATAATTAATTTACTAAATAATTACTTATTGCCTCTATCCAACACGATTCTTCACATATTACATCAAATAATTCTTCCTCGTGACAGTAGGCTCGTCTGCCGGTCGCCTCCTGTAATAAAGAAGCTAATTACAAAAAAATACATAAAAGTTCTAACTAAAATTTGTACTATCGTTCAGAGTTTTTTTTCGTACCTCAATTTAAAATAAGATGTATGTTTTAGTGTTTCGAGGTTATGAATCCAAGTGTACCTAACATAATATCTGATTACATATAAAAACGTTAAATATACGAATGAAAAGTTCCGGTACAGATATTGAGGTGCAGTCTCCATACGAATAAGAAGAATAGCTCACTGATCTAGAACACACAACAGCTCATAACCCAACTGGGTCAAAGTCGGAAAATTGGAGAAAGTCGGGTCATCTCGCATCCTTCCGTGGCTGTGAAGCCTTCAGACTGCAAAATATGATAATGAAGGAATAGAACCTGAACTTCTCCTCATCCTAAAGCTATCCAAAATAAAACCTATTAATCTTTCCATATCCATAGTGAGGCTGTTATATCTGGCGTCGGTGCACCCTAAAAGTTGCAGCACTGCACGGGGTCAAACTAGATCTGCTCCACTAGTCCCCCTATTTGGACGGGGGCAGCGCGTTCTCTACGATCCCCAGCCCATGCTTGCTGGTGTATTATCCCCAATGGAGAGGTTCATTTACCAGTAAAGTATGGTAAATTTAAGTTTCTTATATGTGTAGGTTCACTCCTTAAAGCCATCATGACGTCATGGCTTTTAATACCGATAGTGAGTAAACAGATTCAAGAGTTAACAATAAATAATTGTACCATTGAAATATCTTTAAATTATTCTATTGAACGAAACTCATTTAAATCCTAGAGATCGTTTGAAAATTCCGAACAATTACATATACAGGGATGATGGTCTTGATATTCTCCTTGGAGGCACAGCAATCTGTATTTAAAAGATCCTTTGGCCAGAGAGTGGGTCTCATCCCGTGGCTACAATATTTTGAAGCCACGGGTATTTTCCTACTAATCTCCCACCGCGAACCTATTTCCATAGCAGCCATCTAAAAATCTCGAACCAGAGTTCTGACATGGCGTGACCTAGATATCCTCACTTCTGTCTCCCCAAGCTATTTACTTGCGGGAGATTTTAATTTGAAGCATCATTACTGGAACTGTCGTGCCCAGAAAGCCTCCCTGGGGGGTCCGCTTCTCGGGCCCCAGCTGTGCTTACAACAGCAACAGGGCGCGTCCCCGGGTGGCGGATAGGGGAACGGTCGGTGGTTTGCATTGCATTCCTCCCGGCTAGGTCCAGTCCGGAACCGCGGGCCATTTGTGAGGTCGTCAGGACTCGAGCGACCTGACGTACTACATAGCACGTGCTGCGCCCACTCCAGCAACAAAACGCGTCCCCTCGGTGGCGTAGTGGGGAAAAGGTAGGTGGATCTGCTAGTCAGTCCTCCCTTCCAAGTCCGATGGACTCGCGGACCATGAGTGGGGTCAGCAGGAAAATTAAAAGAGGGCCCTGCTGTCAAACCTGTGCATCCCGGCCCACAAGGGGATCATGAGCCGCTGCTGGCGTCGCGGTGGGAGACTAGGGGATCTGTCGCTCCTTCTCTCTTGGTTCAATTGAACCCGAGACCATCTGTGGGGGCACCATGGGAGATGAGCACCCTGGATGCCTACATTGCTCAGTGGGCTGGTCTCACAGCAGCGGCACGACTAGGCTTAGACTTGCGAACGGGCTGGTTGGAACAATACCGGGCGTAATGCTGGGAATTACCACCAGGTCAATAAGCTCGAGAAAGGAGGAAGCGCAGTCTTTTGGGTCTGCGACTTAGCGCCGACTCTGGGACCGAGTGACCCAAGGACAATCTGTGAGGTCGTCAGGAGTTGAGCGACCTGACGTACTAATGCTCAGGCTGGACCCATTTCAGCAACCAAACACGTCCCCAGCTGGGGCACTGGGGGAAAGGTCGGTGGGTCTGCTTGACAGTCCTCCCGGTCAAGTCCAAGGGACTCGTGAACCATTAGTGGGGTAGGCAGGAGTTGAGCGCCTTGTCGTACTATTTGCTCATCTGTTGGAGCTTGCGAGCTCCGTGCTGGCACACAACTGCAGCAGAAGGCGTCCCTGGAGGCATACCAGGGCTCGGCTCGGACCAGTGCAGAGGAGAGCAACTGTACTGGTTCCTGGCTCAGCCTATGGGCTCGTTGACAAACTGTGGGATCGCCAGGAGATGAGCACCTGGATGTACTAAAGTCTCCCACCGTGGGGCTTGTAGCCTTAGCCGGTCTCGCAACGGCTGCAGGACACGTCCCTGGAGGCAGAACAGGGAACGGTTGGTGGATCTGCGACAGCAGTCCTCCCGGCTAGGCTCATGGAGCCCGTGGACCAACTGTGGGGTCGTCAGGAATTACGACTTGGCGACTACGAAGCTCAGCAATTCCCAGAAGTTGCAACTCCAATACCCTCTCCCTAGGGGTGTTGGTTTCAAAGTCGAGAACTTGAACGTGGACGCGAACATAGGATAGGGAGGACAAGAAATCTAGGACTTGGGAGTATGGTTATGATGACCGAGGTATCCCAAGGGGTGGCCTAGATGCCCAGAAAGCCTCTTGTACATTCTTCAACGCTAGTGCCAAATTTGTACATTGAAATCTCAGTTCCAAGGGAACGGATATCGAAGAGGAAAACTTACACACGGCAGAAAAGTTAGTCACAGATCCAAGTGCATGACACGTTCAAGTGGCGATAGAAAAATTGAAGATATATAAAGCATGAGATTCATATAGGATTCTAGCAGGACCGAAAAATATCAGAGGAAGAACAATTTATGCTAAATATATGTCAGCTGCAGAGTATGATTTGGGGTAAAAAAGATGTTCCAAATGATTGGAAATAATGAATTTTTGTACCAGACTATAAGAAGAGGTATAAAATTTAGTGGAACAACCACGTGATAATCTTATTATTTTCAATTCCGTACAAAATTGTGAAAAGTATATTAGTAAGCAGACTTACTTCCTACATTGAGGATATAATAGGTGATCATCAATATGGGTTTAGAAGAAACAGATCTACAACAGATCAGATTTTTAGTACAAGACAAATTTTAGAAAGGAAATGGAAATATAATGGCACTGTGCATCTTCTCTATGTAGACTTTAAAAGACATACAATTTAATTAAGAGAGGTACGTTAGACAGTATCCTGCTGGAATTGCAAAAAAGTTAATTAGAATTATTTGAATGTGTTTAAATGCCACAAAGAATAGGGTACATATAGGAAAACAATTTGGGATATATTTGAAAACCACAATGGATTAAAGGAAGGAGATGTAATATCCCATCTACTATTAAATTTTTACTACAAAGCATGCCATCAGATGTTTAGAAAAAGTAGAACTCCACAAACCAATATTGTTAATAAACTGTTAGTTTATGCCGATAATGTAATATTATTAGCTAATAACGTGGAGATACTAATGGTCAACTAGCACACTGTATTGAGTAACATTAAGAAATTGGGACTGGAAGTAAACATCAATGAAATTAAAGATATTTTCACACATAGAAATAGTCCACCCCTGTGGTCTCGAGGTTGCGTGCTGCCTTGTCACGCAGCGGGCCTGGGTTCGATTTCCGGTCGGAACAGGCTCCTGGGTGAGGTTTTTCTCGGGTTTTTTTCTCACCTGTAAGACAAATGTCAGAAAGCGTATGGCCCAACGGTCACCGAAAATCATCCGGCCATCATCATCATCATGATCACCATCATCATCTTTCTTAGGTGTGGAAAGCAACGGGAATCTACTACACCTATAAATCCCTAGTAAATCTACAAAGAATAGCATTAAAATGCTATGATTCCAGTGAAATACCTGCCTTCGGGCAGAATTACTATAGAATAGAAAATAGAAATATATTATATATTGAAATTAGTCATTTTTAATTCAGGGGAATTTAGAAAAAATCAGCTGAATTCAGATACTTTGGAACAATAGTTATAACTATGAATGAGATGCAGAAAGAAATTAAACATTGGCTGAAAACTGAAAATGCATGATAATATGAATTTCATGGACTCTTCTCGTCCCAACGTCACTCCAAAAACTTTAAATTTAAATTATATAAAATTGTTATTCTTCCAGTTACAAGTACGTTATGCATCCATCCACAGTAATTCTGGCCGAGGGCAGGTCTTTCACTGCAATCATAACATTTTCATGCTATGCTTTGCAGCTTTAATAGGGAATTATAGGTGTAGTAGCTTCCCGTTGCTTTCCACACCTGTGAAGGATGATGATGATGATAATGATGGCCGGATGATTTTCGGGGACCGTTGGGCCATACGCTTTCTGACATTTGTCTTACAGGTGAGGAAAATCCCCGAAAGAAACCTCACCCAGGAGCCTGTCCCGACCGGGAATCGAACCCGGGCCCGCTGCATGACAAGGCAGCACGCTACCTCGAGACCAGAGCGGTGGACAAGTATGTTATATGGATGCAAAATATAGACTCTTACTTTAAAGGAGGAGTGTTTGAGGACAACGTTTTCAGGGGAAAATTTAACCAATCAGAGATGAATAGATAGGCGAATGGAGAACACTAGATAACAGTGAATTACATTATATTTATAGGAAACAAAATTTAATAAGAACAGTCAAGTCTCGAATACTGCATTAGGCAAGACATGTGACAGGATTTGGGACCGAAAAAGGGTGCATGGAATTTTCTTGTAGGGAAACTAGAGGGAAAACGCCCAGTTGGTAAACCAATAATGGGTGGGAGAATAAAAATAATTTTTTGATTTGAGGGAAGTGGATTATACTGGCGATTATTAGGAAATATGTACACATGATAGAGATGTATGGAGATCTTATGTTCGTACTGACCATGATCAGCGGATTAGATAGTGCCAGTGTATTCGTTTTTTTTCTTCAGTTCCTGGTTTAGGCATTACTGTGAATTAGTTCACTATCTATTTCAGACGTCTACGCAGCAAGAGTACATACAGTTGTCTAGCCTTGAGGCTGGCGTTGGACTCTCATTGGCTGTTTCCCTCATTATCTCACCAAACAGCCAATGAGAGTCCAATGCCATACTCAAGGCTAGACAAGTGTGTACTCTTGCTGCGTAGACGTTTGAAATAGAGTGTAATTATAATGATCTTGAAGAAGATATCCGGTGTAGGCCGTGGTCTCTAGGCTTGAAATTCCCCGACGTTTCGCCAGAGACTGCGTCTGGCATCTTCAAGAGTTGTCTTGAGGATGCCAGACTCAGTCTCTAGCGAAACGTCGGGGAACTTCAAGCCTCGAGACCACGGCCTACAGCCCGGAAATCTTCATCAAGATCATCATAGCAACTCCGGTCGTGAAAGCTTAAGTCAATACAGAGTTTAAATGGAGATGAAATTTCATATTGTGAAGATACAAGGTCTAAACTTATCTTGTTGTGTTGCATTAACACATTTGCTGATGATTTGAGTTGCTGAAGAGTGCTGTTGAATAAACATAGATCTAATGTTCAGCTTTATGTTGCAGAGCAGTTTGAGCTTGAAAGTGCGTGCGCTCAGCTGTTTAAACCTGACAGTGAAATTACTGAGCGATGACATTGAAAAATAACACAAAGTTGATCTGATATTAATTTTTTTATCATAGCGTGTATATGTGATCACGAATTCAACAAATTGCTAAATAATAGCATCGTTAAGCCCGTTCCATGAACACAAAAACTCGCAAATTACAAATTTGTTATGTGTAATAACATGTTATATAACCGCGTGGCTCTTTATCTACTCGTCAAATCACCATGAACTAGACAGCAGCGGCTGGTTTCAAAATAAATTAAAATTAAATCATCAAATAATAATTTTATATACTTTCTGATGTATATATTAAATTTTCTACACATTTCTCAAAACATTCGGAAGATTTGTGGAATGCAGGCTCTTAAGGCCGATAATCATAATTTAAAAGATTCCGGGCTATGTGGACGTGGTTTATAATTGGTATCTCTTCCAGACGTTTCTTCCTCAACTGCTGAGGGCATCTTCAGTGACGAGTGCTTCTAGGTGATGTTACCTTGTCGTGGACTCGGCGTGAACTTACAGCCGAGTGTAAGTTCACGCCGAGTCCACGACAAGGTAACATCACCTAGAAGCAATCGCCACCGAAGATGCCCTCCGCAGTTGAGGGAGAAACGTCTGGAAGAGATACCAATTGAATCGACACATGCTAAAAGGGCCTCAGTCAAGAAAGATGGAAAATTGAGTTAAGCACAATATGGTAATCTGAAAGATTGATTTCAATGTATAATGCTACAAAGACCCCAGTCAGATGCACCATTGTAGAAGAAACAGGGCATGGAGTTTGGATGTTACATGCTATAAGGACTTATTATTATTATTATTATTATTATTATTATTATTATTATTATTATTATTATTATTATTATGTAGTTGTATCCCAGCAGAACTAATGAAATCAGGAGGAGAAAAATTGTTGGACAATATATGTCGCTTACTTTGTATTATTTGGGAAAAAGAAGCTCTTCCAAATGAAAAAAAGTGTCTATTATCGTAAAAATCTATACGAAAGGTGATAAAACTGATTGCAGTAACTATAGGGGCATCTAATTATTCTCAATTTCGTACAAAATCCTAACAAATATATTAGTAAGCAGACTCACTCCCAATATTGATGACATTATAGGAGATCATCAACGTGGATTTAGAAGAACAAGGTCTACAACAGATCAGATTTTTAGCATAAGACAGATTGTGGAAAAGAAATCGGAATATAATAGTACTGTACATCAACTATATGTAGACTTCAAAAAGGCATATGATTCAGTTAAGAGGAAGAAGTTATGTAGTATGTTTTTGGAGTTCGGAATTAATTACAAATTATTTAGACTTAAACGAATATGTCTAAATGGCACAAAGAGTAGGATGCGAGTAGGCAAACAGTTTTCGGATACTTCTGAAATTCACAATGGGTTAAAGCAGGGAGATGCACTATCTCCCCTAGTGTTCAATTTTGTATTAGAGCATGCCATCAAATCTTTGGAGAATGATGAAGGCCTACAACTCAATGGTATTAATAAGCTGTTAGTTTATGCTGATGATGTAGTATTATTGAGCGATAACGAGGAGATACTAAGGGACAGCACGCACACTCTATTGAGTAACACTAAGAAATTGGGACTGCAAGTAAACATCAATAAAACAAAAAATATATATTCATACACAGATATGCGTTATATAATGGAAATGGACACTAATGACTAAAAAGGAAATTTTGAAGAAGTGACTGAATTAAAATATCTAGGAACAATAATTACGAATAGGAAAGAAATTAATCATAGGCTAAATTCTGGAAATGCATGTTATTATGTATTACAGCTACACTTGTCGTCCCAACTCATTTCAGAAAAGGTCTTCTATCTTCTTCTTCGTCTTCTTCTTCTGTTTCTTGTTCTTCCTGCTATATGATACACCTACGGATTTGTTACGGTCTCAATCAAATATTTGAAGGTCTGCCCAAAGATCCCTTGCCTGGTGGCTAGTAATTTACGATTTTACATGTTATTCTTGTTCTGCTCATTCTTCTTAAGTGAGATTTCCAGTTGTTTCAAAAAACGTTTGAACTGAAAACTCTATAATACAGTTATAGTATATGGATGCGAAACATTAACTCATACTTTAGGGGAAGAAAGAAGATTACGAGTATTTGAGAATAAAGTTCTTAGGACAATTTTTGGGCAAAACAGAGATGAAGAGACGGGTGAATTGTGGAGACTACATACTGGTGAGCTACATGATATGTATAGGAAGCCAGGTATAATATGAATAGTTAAGTCTAGTATATTTCGATGGGCAGGACATGTGGTACGAATGTGGGATGAGAGGTGCATGGAAGCTTCTTGTAGGAAAACCAGAGGGAAAACGCCCAGTTGGTAGACCAAAAATGATGTGGGAGTATATCATTATCCATGATTTGTGGGAAATAGATTATACAGGGATGATTGGAAAGCATTAGCTCAGGATAGGGATGTATGGAGAGCTTATATCCGCGCGGCCATGAACCTACCGGTTCGATAGTGCCAGCGAGTTTAATAATATATAATTTGATCAAGTAATTGGTTTTGTAGAGAAGATTAATACTATAGAGTAATAATAAAAGTATACATGGAGCACGGTTATATAGTTTATATTGTCTAAGCAAATATGTAGTGAGTTTTTTAAACTGTTTTTGAGTCGGGTAATCTTCAATATACGAGGGGAGGGAATTCAAGAGTCGGGTGGTTGAAACAAGGAAGGATAAGAAATAGTGAGATGTTTGATGTAGAGGAACAACTAGAGTTAAATTTTCTCTCGATTGTGTGTTTAAGTTATATTGGGAAGATAGTGAATTTGGGGAGTAGAAATATAAAGAGGTGATGAGGTAGAAAAAAATATTTTAAAGGAAGCAGAGGCAATGTATCTTTCGCCTGTCTTCCAGTCGGAGCCAGGACAACACTTCAAATACTGGTTTTCATTCAAAGTCTACTTCCTCCGACTTGCACCATAAGACTCAAAACGAACTGTGGTATCTAAGATCATAGAATTTTTTACTTATCTATTACTCCCATTACTATTATTGTAGTTTCCATAGTATTATTTTCATTGGTACTGGTTGATTCAAAGATAAACCTTTTATATTATTCCCATTACTATTACTATAGTTTCTATAGTATTATTTTCATTGTTACTGGTTGATTGAAAGATAAACCTCATCTATTACTCCCATTACTGTTACTGTAGTTTCCATAGTAATATTTTCATTGGTACTGGTTGATTGAAAGAGAAAATCTCATCTATTACTCCCATTACTATGACTGTAGTTTCTATAGTATTATTTTCATTGTTACTGGTTGATTGAAAGAAAACATCATCTATTACTCCCATTACTATTACTGTAGTTTCCATAGTATTATTTTCATTGTTACTGGTTGATTGAAAGAGAAAACCTTATCTATTACTCCCATTACTATTACTGTAGTTTCTATTGTATTATTTTCATTGTTACTGGTTGATTGAAAGAGAAAACCTTATCTATTACTCCCATTACTGTTACTGTAGTTTCCATAGTAATATTTTCATTGGTACTGGTTGATTGAAAGAGAAAATCTCATCTATTACTCCCATTACTATGACTGTAGTTTCTATAGTATTATTTTCATTGTTACTGGTTGATTGAAAGAAAACATCATCTATTACTCCCATTACTATTACTGTAGTTTCCATAGTATTATTTTCATTGTTACTGGTTGATTGAAAGAGAAAACCTTATCTATTACTCCCATTACTATTACTGTAGTTTCTATAGTATTATTTTCATTGTTACTGGTTGATTGAAAGAAAACATCATCTATTACTCCCATTACTGTTACTGTAGTTTCCATAGTAATATTTTCATTGGTACTGGTTGATTCAAAGATAAACCTTTTATATTATTCCCATTACTATTACTATAGTTTCTATAGTATTATTTTCATTGTTACTGGTTGATTGAAAGATAAACCTCATCTATTACTCCCATTACTGTTACTGTAGTTTCCATAGTAATATTTTCATTGGTACTGGTTGATTGAAAGAGAAAATCTCATCTATTACTCCCATTACTATGACTGTAGTTTCTATAGTATTATTTTCATTGTTACTGGTTGATTGAAAGAAAACATCATCTATTACTCCCATTACTATTACTGTAGTTTCCATAGTATTATTTTCATTGTTACTGGTTGATTGAAAGAGAAAACCTTATCTATTACTCCCATTACTATTACTGTAGTTTCTATAGTATTATTTTCATTGTTACTGGTTGATTGAAAGAGAAAACCTTATCTATTACTCCCATTACTGTTACTGTAGTTTCCATAGTAATATTTTCATTGGTACTGGTTGATTGAAAGAGAAAATCTCATCTATTACTCCCATTACTATGACTGTAGTTTCTATAGTATTATTTTCATTGTTACTGGTTGATTGAAAGAAAACATCATCTATTACTCCCATTACTATTACTGTAGTTTCCATAGTATTATTTTCATTGTTACTGGTTGATTGAAAGAGAAAACCTTATCTATTACTCCCATTACTATTACTGTAGTTTCTATAGTATTATTTTCATTGTTACTGGTTGATTGAAAGAAAACATCATCTATTACTCCCATTACTGTTACTGTAGTTTCCATAGTAATATTTTCATTGGTACTGGTTGATTGAAAGAGAAAATCTCATCTTTTACTCCCATTACTATGACTGTAGTTTCTATAGTATTATTTTCATTGTTACTGGTTGATTGAAAGAAAACATCATCTATTACTCCCATTACTATTACTGTAGTTTCCATAGTATTATTTTCATTGTTACTGGTTGATTGAAAGAGAAAACCTTATCTATTACTCCCATTACTATTACTGTAGTTTCTATAGTATTATTTTCATTGTTACTGGTTGATTGAAACTGAAAATCTCGCCCCTTAATACTCATTGTATAAATACATTATTATTATTATTATTATTATTATTATTATTATTATTATTATTATTAAGGGAATTCAAGACAGCATGAAGAAGAGAAATATGACAGAAGCAGACACACATGACCGGGAAGTGTGGAAGAAAAAATTGTATATTTTGGTTGCGGATACCTGTGTAAATAACAGAAATCATCCTGAAATTTAAAAAAATATTATTATTATTATTATCATCATCATTATCAGTAAGTAATGTTAAAGTGTCTCTGCAAGGGGCAGTTACAAGTAAAATTGGGTATAAGATGAGATGTTAAAGGGCGTTAATAAAATAGAATGAAAAACTATTGAAAATTTAGATAATAATTTATCCTCTTTCCACCAGCATTAATTGATATAAAATAAATTTGATTAAAGCCTTCTCGAGTGTTTGAGAAGTGTTTTGAAACATTTGTGGAAAGTAATTAGTTTTTGGTGGAGACAAAACAATCTTGGAATTGTCAGTGAGAGGTAGATGTCATTCAACGGTTTTTATAAATGCAGATTAATTAACCTGCTTTAGCATATTCAGTCGGATGTATGAATGAAATCATTTTTCTTAGATATGCATCGATTCTGATTAGACACAACACATTTTGATGTGTGTTTCTGGTAACCTCTAGCAGCCGCATCAGTGTCACTGATTAATTTTAGACAGGCTATTTTTATTATATTATGCAATAGTATTTTTTGCCCGATAGCGTGTTTTGTCGTACTTACAGCAATGGCGACCATGATAGAAAGTACAATTTCCTACATTTCGGAGTTGCCAACCAAAATAACTATACTGTAATATTACATATTACAAAACACGTGTGGGAAATAAAACCACTGCCCTCTATGTACAATGTATATACAAAAAATATCCAAAGGTTTGTGTTAATATAGATTATACGAAACAAATCACTACATTTTAAATGAACTGAACTTTATTTGAAACGATATAAAACTATAAATTTGTACTTGCCGCCATTTTATAACTGATTGGTGTCACGGCCTCCTGTAGTTTCAAGTAGTAAACATTGCTCACACTTTTAACGTTAGTCAGTTGTTTATAATGAACGCAAATATTAGCAACAAAGAAGTTATTATTTTACTATTATTTATGATTTTGAAAACACCATCGCGCAAAAAAAAAAAAATGTACAACGCGCGTTTGTGAAGTGTTTTACAGAATCTGGGGAATTAAAAACCGAGCGATAGCGAGGATTTTAAACATTTTCCTCGATTTTTTATAAGCACTTCCTAACCTCACATTGTAATATACTGTTAGTGTATATGGACTTTTTTTTTCCAAGCAGTCGTTTAATTACTCCAATTAATTTATTATATTTCTGTAATGTTTATTTTTTATCGTTAGGTAATGTTTATAAATATTTTTAAGTTATATCATATATTCGAAAACATTGTAATTACAATTATGGCTACAGAAGTTATCTTGTCTGCTTACATCAGAAAATCTAATTCTCTGAAATATACATATATTTTTACACGCTTTATATTAGCTTGACCTCTATCTATCTATGTAACGGAATCTTTCAACACGATTTTCACCCACTTAAAATCATTAGATCGACTTGAAACTTTGTATACTTGTAAAGGACCAATAACAATACAATAATTTCATAAATGTTTCTAAAATCCTGGCCAGAATCATTATAAAATCAAAAAATAAAGTAAAAACCAGTAAAATAGGTTGCGGACTTATCAACTTTTTAGTCAATCGTTATAAGAGCTCAGCTGGTAGAGCGGTAGACTGTAGTGGTATGTAATTTCAGTAATCGATAGGTCACTGGTTCAAATCCGGCCAGGAGGATTTTTTAGAAGAGTATTACTTTCACCTCATACTACAATAGTATAGAATTTAAAGATATTTACATTTTTACCTTATTCTGTAAAATATTAAAACTAAAAAAATAAAAAGTAAATAATAGTTTAAAAAAACTAAAACAACACGCTTTATTAGAAAATCGAACTAAAAAATGAAAAATAATTTTAATTTTCAACACGCTTGGGATAAAATTAAAGTGGTCAACAAAAAAATCATCTCCAACACATTTAGAATAAAACTATAGTTATCTACAAAATAATTAATTTTACCATCAAAAGCGTGGGGTGCTTCTTATGGTTTTTACATTTTCTTCTTAGAGACTTTACTTTTACCAATATGTGTTTACTATCAAATATATTAATTGATATAGAGCACCCCACGCTTTTGATGGTAAAATTATTTTTTTGTAGATAACTATAGTTTTATTCTAAATGTGTTGGAAATGATATTTTTGTTGACTACTTTAAAATTTTATCCCAAGCGTGTTGGAAATTAAAATTATTTTTTCATATTTTAGTTCGATTTTCTAATAAAGCGGCGTTGTTTTAGTTTTTTATCTATTATTTATTTTTTGTATTCATTATTTTCGAATTTGTTTCCGCGTTAAAACGGGAAAGCATGTACGTTTTTTAAATACAATTTCTTTGGAAAAAGTATCCACGTAAAAATAATGCGATATCTCTATTTGCTGTACATAGATACATAAAGGATTTGCTGTACTTGACGGCCGACTCTTTGGGGGGTGGGTGCACACTGAGGGTAAACCGGACGGACGCACATCTGGTAAATCTTCCCTGGAGAGTCATGAATCTTCATTAGAGTTTGATTCCACCATCCAGTATCCTTATCTTGACACAGATACTGCACCGACAATAGATATAAAAGGCTGCACCATAAAACAGATTTTGCTGCTGTTCCTTCCGTCCTCAAACTGTCAGTTATTTTTATTCTCCTCATATCCAAGATTCCTCAAACTTCCAATATATATTACGCAGCCTATGGTGTCCAGAATTTATCCTAAAATACAATATCACATCATAATATCTTGCTTAATGTATCTTAATATAGCCCATTTAATCACTTCGGTTCGTATACAGTACTACACTGCTCAAAAAAATTAGGGGATATTGTAGAATAACCTATTAAGACTATGTTTTTTGGAATAGTATTAGATGCAATCACTTTCTATTACTCCAAGATAATGTAAATAAGAGTTTGAAGTTGTTACGTAACCTCGGTACCACACCAGAGGGCAGTGTCTGTACTGTTGATGTGAAAGGGTGCTGTGGGGGTGAATGTTTTGTTGCTGTTTTTAAATCCAGTCCAGTTTTCAGTTAGTGAATGACTTGCCTTAGGGACAGTGATGCCTCGACAACGTGATTTACCTGAACCAATGGCTTGGAGGGCCATAGGAAGGATGGAAGCTGGACAGACACAACAAGAGGTGGCACAAGCCATTGGGGTGTCTCAAAGCGTGATTTCCAGTCTTTGGAATCATTTTCAAAGAACATACTGTTCACAGAAGAGCCGGACAAGGTCGACCAAGGGCAACAACAGCAATGGATGACCGTTACCTCTTGTTAACAGCCCGTCGGAATAGACAGAAGAATGCAACTCAACTGCGAAATACACTTCAAACAGCAACAGGACGCAGGGTGTCAACTCAAACTGTCCCTAATCGACTGCATGGAAGTGGTATCTATGCCCGTAGGCCCATGGTGTGTTCCAGCTTAACTCCACAACACCGTAGAGATCGCAGAAACTGGGCGGAGGAACATCGTGGGTGGAGGCATGCTGAATGGGGATCAGTTCTTTTTTCTGATGAGTCGCGATTCAACATGGAATGTGATAGTCGGCGTGTATTCATCTGGAGAGAAAAAGGGGCACGAAACAATCCAGCTTTTGTACGTGAAAGATCCCCATATGGTGGCGGTGGATTGATGGTGTAGGCAGGAGTGAGTAGTGGTGGACGTAAGGACCTCTATGTTATCCAAGGTGGTACTTTGACTGCGGTAAAGTATAGAGATGAGATTCTCCGACCTTTTGTCGTACCTTATGCTGATGCCATAGGTGATTCTTTTCTTTTTATGGACGATAATGCACGACCCCACAGAACTGGCTTGGTGGACGACATGCTGGAAGTGGAGGGTATCGAGCGTATGCAATGGCCAGCTTCCTCCCCGGACTTAAATCCGATTGAGCATGTGTGGGATGCATTAGGCAGGTGCATTGCAGGCAGACCAGCACCTCCCACAACTGTTCCAGAGCTGCACATTGCTCTTATGGAAGAGTGGCCACGTATCCCCCAAGAACTCATTGCTAACCTCATTGCATCAATGCCATACAGGTGTGAGGCAGTGCTGGCCGTTCGAGGAGACCGTACACCATACTAAAGAAACATTTTCACCCATGTTAATGTTGCTTTGTTTGTTTGCCATATTCCTAATCAGGATCTCTTTGACATCTGGTGTGGAACAGAGGTTACGTAATGACTTCAAACACTTGTTGACATTCTTTTGGAGTAACAGAAAGTGATTGCATCTAATACTGTTCCTAAAAACATATTCTTAATAGGTTATTCTACAATATCCCCTAATTTTTTTGAGCAGTGTAGCTCAACTTCCATGATCTGGATTTTTTTATCACAGGGAATGATGGCTGTCGACGATAGACTCATTTAAAATAAATGCAGGTTCATTTATATTTGCTTTATCATTCGTTTAAATACAGGCCCTATTTTTGACGTTTATCTGTCCTATAATTTGTATGTATTATTTAAATTGATATAATAATAATAATAGTAATAATAATAATAATAAAACATTATTATTATTCGTAATTTGTAGCATTTTCATCCTGTTATTTCCCAAATTCCCCTGCGAAGGAAGACGTATTGGATGTGCATCCACTCTCTATCCGTCCCTGGGCTGGTCTTCTTGTTTTTCTCCCGTCCATTGGTCTATCTTCTTTAGGTCTTTTTCATTTTTCAAAGTCGATTGTCTTCCATTTTTTCTATATGAACTTGATAATATTTTCGTCTATCTATAATACATTTGGTTATGTCTTCAAAATTACATTTGTCCCTAATTACTGTATTGTGTATCTTATCAAATAATGTAATAAAATAATATATTAATATATTATTTATTACTTTTGTATGTATAATAATAATTATTATTATTGATACATTTATACATTCATCTTCCACCAATACACACACACACACACACACACACACATATATATATATATATATATAAGTTTAGATTCAAAACAAGATATGTACAATTCCGTATCAAATAATCGCACTTTTTTTACTAAATTACCTGAAAAAAACTAATGCTCCTTAAAATGTATAATTTTTTAAAATGCACACTGAGAAATTTATAATTCATATTAGTTGCATATCCATCCATCCATAGTAATTCTGCACGATTATAGGTTTTTCACTGCAATCATAGCATTTTCATGCTGTGCTTTGCAGATTTACTAGGGAATTATAGGTGTGGTAGCATTCCCGTTGCTTTCCACACCGGTTAAGAATGATGATGATAATGATAAGGAGGTGATGATGGCCCGATGATTTTCGGGGACCGTTAGGCTCTAAACTTCCTGACATTTGTTTTACAGGTGAGGAAAAACCCCGATAAAAAACTCACCCTGGAGCCTGTCCCGACCGGAAATCGAACCCGGGCCCGCTGCGTGACAAGGCAACACATTACCTCGAGGCCACAGCAGTGGACCAGCATATAGATGTACTTAAATTTAGTTATTATACGTGATATTGCTTTTTTAACTTTTTATTTCCCAACCACCACCGTGGTTATTTGCCAAGAAGAATAATTGTATGTCTGTAAATCTGTTTATAGTTTGCTACATATTTTATTATGAGAACTTATTTTTGAAAATGGTTATATTTATGTACAAGAAGTAGTGGTGGATTGAAAGTGGCTTTTTACACGATTTATATTAGCATGACCTGTATCTGTCCATCTATCTATGTAACGGAATCTATGAACACGATTTTCACCCACTTAAAAACATTGGATCGACTTGAAACTTTGTATACTTGTAAAAGACCAATGACAATATAATAATTTCATAAATGTTTTCTAAAATCCTGGCTAGAATCATCAGAAAATCAAAAAAATAAAAAACCGGTATAATAGCTTGGGGACATATCGACTTTTTAATCAATTGTTGTAAAATATCAGTTGGTAGAGCGATGGACTGTAGTGGTATATAATTTTAGTAATCCATAGGTCGCTGGTTCAAACCCGGCCAGGAGGTTTTTTTAGAAGAGTATTAAGCAATTAAATTTTCATACGACTCCGGTTTATTACGATAAATTAAACTAAAAATTTAAAAAAATACATAAAGTTTAAAAAACTAAAACAACACGCTTTATTAGAAAACCAAATTTAAAAAAATTAAAAATAAATAATAGTTTAAGAAAACTAAAACAACACGCTTTATTAGAAAACCAAATTTAAAAAAATTAAAAATAAATAATAGTTTAAGATAACTAAAACAACACGCTTTATTAGAAAACCAAATTTAAAAAATTAAAAATAAATAATAGTTTAAGAAAACTAAAACAACACGCTTTATTAGAAAACCAAATTAAAAAAATTAAAAATAAATAATAGTTTAAGAAAACTAAAACAACACGCTTTATTAGAAAACCGAACTAAAAATGAAAAATAATTTAATTTCCAACACGCTTGGGTTAAGTGGTCAACAAAAAAATCATCTCGAACATACCTAGAATAAAACTAGAGTTATCTACAAAAAAAAAATACCATCAAAAGAATGGGGTGCTTTTTAAGGTTTTTACATTTTCTTCTTAGATACTTTACTTTTACCAATATCTGTTTATTATCAAATATATTAATTGATATAGAGCACCCCACTCTTAAAGTAAAGTAAAAGTAAAGTGATCCCACAACAGACCCGGAGGCCCTTGGGGTAGTAGGAGGTTAGGGCTCCCACTTTTTCTAGACAATCGGCACTTTATGTCAGCCGGGTTGTCAGCCCTGCGTGACGGCCGCCTTTACCCCAGAACAAGCATCTGGTACTCATTTACGTTAGAGGCTGAGTCGACCCCAGGGCCATAGTGCCGCCAGAGGGTTTGGGTCAGTTTAAAAATCCTGACCCCAACGGGTCTTGAACCCTCGACCCTCTGGCTTGTAGCTCAGTGCCTTAACCACTACGCTACGGCGTGCCCCGCACCCCACTCTTTTCATGGTAAAATTATTTTTTTATAGATAACTCTAGTTTTATTCTAGATGTGTTGGAGATGACTTTTTTGTTGACCACTTCAATTTTATCCCAAGCGTGTTGGAAATTAAAATTATTTTCCATTTTTTACTTCGGTTTTCTAATAAAGTGTGTTGTTTTAGTTTTTTTTAACTATTATTTATTTTGTATGAAGACCTAACATCTTCTTGTGTTACGAGTTATTACAAGATTCAAAAGTTTTATAGTGCATCTTTAATAAATGATTTCAGAAATATAGGGCTCTCGTCATCATCAATACAACGCTGGATATCGTTGGTTTGTGACAAAAATAATAACGATAACAATAATAATAATAATAATAATAATAATATTATTATTATTATTATTTAAAAAAAATTACGTTTGAGAATAGAGGTTACGGTTCAGATGTTTCCCTCAGCTAACATTCGGGTGAATTTTCAAAAATGATTTGTAAACACTTACTATGCTTACATGAAATTTTATAAAATGTTGGCAGTACCGGTACTGCTCTATGGTTCAGAAGCCTGGATACATAAAAAACAAGACCTAAGTAGGATAACGGCGGCAGAAATGAAATGTTTGAGATCTGTTAAAGGGTGCACTAAGGAAGACAGAATCAAGAACACAGAAATAAGATAGGAATTTGAAATATTTGCAATAACTGATAAAATGGATACATATAGACAAAAATGGAAGCAACACATAGACAGAATGAATGAAGATAGATATCCAAAACAAATAACAAAATAAAAACCTAAAGGCACCCGAGATGTCGGGAGACCTAGAAAGAGATGGGCTGAAGTCGGAACGGGTCAACAGACCTAATCCATGAATGAAGATGATGATAATGCATTATGTTCTACAGATATATATTTCAACATTAAATGCAAAACAGTACCCGTATTCCGATCAGATTAACCTGGTTACTCAGTAAAAGTAGATTTTTTTAAAAGAGATTTCAGGATGAACTACAAATAGAAACAATGTAACTAACAAATACGCTAACATAATATAAATCAAAATACAAATAACTAGTTATTAATATGCTGTATGCAATATTATAGAAACAATGAAACAAATAATCCATCCATAGCAATTCTGTCCGAAGGCAGGTCCTTCACTGCAATCATAGCATTTTCATGCTATGCTTGCAACTTTACTAGGGAATTGTAGGTGCGGTAGCTTCCCGTTGCTTTCCACACCGGTGAAGGATGATGATGATGATGATGATAATGATGGCCATACGATTTCGGGGACCGTTTGGGCCTTAAAGTTTTCCTGACATTTGTCTTACAGGTGAGGAAACACCCCGAATAAAAACCTTACCCAGAAAAACCTGCCCCGACCGGGAGTCGAACCGGGGCCCGCTGCGAGACAAGGCAGCGCACTACCTCGAGACCACAGCTTATTCAATATGCTTGTTCAATCGATAGTCATGAGTACCTGATAATTGACAAAATGAAATGTAAATTATGTAATTAATGTTAGTACACTTTTTGTAATTGAAATCGTTTAGTTTATATTCATATAGTTTCCTTTCCAGTCAGTTGCTAGAATACGTATCATTCAATCGGCTAAATTATTCTCCAGGGGTCCAAAAATTAATATAATGACCAATAATTTGTATTACAGTAGACGGTTGATTTTACATACTATGTAATGTGTATGAAGTGCGACAATTCTCACAAAATGTATTTAGAACATTAATTGATTGAGTCGTAATTAATCATTACGACGATTTATTTTATAGATACGAAATCTGCTAATTATTAAATAAACTTTAACGAATTTTAAATATTTTATAAAATAAAATATTTTCTTTAAAATTTTGATATTTTCCTTAATCTCCTGCTTTACGTACTTGCAATACTGAACAGCAGAGAGGGAATTATATTTTGTAATATGGAAATGAACTCACAGCTGAATTATCAAGTTTGAAATGTGCTGCAGTCTACACGTGAAATATATACCTATAAAATTGAAGCTCAAATATTATAGCTTTGTTTATTCACATTAAGTTGGCTACAACTTCATTAGCAAATTTATAGCCGCGCGCTAAAGCACTAACTATTGTAATAATTTTATACAACTATACCCTTTAGATTAAAGTATACTGTTGATTGTGTTTCTTTAGTTTGTCGATCGTTCTGTATGAACATTCAAAGAATCTAAATGAAGACGTAAGAAAATATAAACTAAATAAAGTCAAATTATAATTTTCATCAAATATGTAATTTCCACTAATAGAGGTAAAGACGTATTTGAAAACCCAGTTTCAACGCCTCATACACTAAGGCCCTCGATTGGATCCCTCCCTGAATCAACTGAATAAGTGTCTAATTCGATATCCTGTTATTTTATTTTTTTTAAGATCCATCGGAATATTGTATTATATCTTTGATTTTGCTAATGGAATTTTACTTGAGTATTTAATTCATTCCCCAAATGGCAGTCAATGGCCGAATCACATTTCAATGAATTTTGATTTACAACCAATCACAGTCGTTTTTCACCTCGATTATATCACTTTCATTTTTATATCGCTTTCATTTCATCAAGTGGCTTCCAGGTTGTATATATATAGGCTATGTATAGTGCACTAATGTTACCCGATTTTGCTTGCGAGATATAATACAAAAAGTTCGTATCAATTGATTATTGTGTTGTATAAACTCTGAAATCTCTGCACTTTTTTGTAATAAATGCTATGGGACATACAGCATATCGCGCTGTTCCAGCGTACAGTTATCTGTTGGTTGGTCAGTAAAAGTTTTTTGACTATTCGTTATACGCAGTGAATGTTGTGGATCTATTTCCAGTAACCAGGAGAGCCCCACAACGCTCTATTGATTTTAAGTTAACAACTGCTGCAACATTGTAACTTTATTTGTGTCAAAGTTTTAGGTAGTTGGTTGGTACACCTACTGCATTAACTCACCATTATTCAACGAAAACTGTTGTTCAGTATAAAAAATTACAGCAACGCAATTTGTTAATTTTGCGCGTCACAGCTGTTCAGTTTTATTAACAAAGTTTGATCTACATCCAACAAGCACTAGTTTTGGGAGATATCAAATACAGACCGTGTTCTAAACAAGGTTAAGATGCAATAATAATAATAATAATAATAATAATAATAATAATAATAATAATAATAATAATAATAATAATAATAATAATAATAATAATAATAATAATAATAATAATAATGATAATGATAATGATAATGATAATGATAATGATAATGATAATGATAATGATAATGATAATGATAATGATAATGATAATGATGATGATAATGATAATGATAATGATAATAATGATAATGATAATGATAATGATAATGATAATGATAATGATAATGATAATGATACTGATAATGATACTGATGATGATGATGTTGATGATGATAATGATAATAATGATAATAATAATAATGATAATAATAATGATAATGATAATAATAATAATAATGATAATAATAATAATGATAATAATGATAATAATAATACTTACTTACTAACTGGCACTATCGAACCCGTACGTTCATGGCCTCGCGGACATACGCTCTCCATACATCCCTATCCTGAGCTAATGTTTTCCAATCATTCGCCGTATAATCTACTTCCCTCAAATCATAGTTAATGTTATTATCCCACCTCATTCTTGGTCTACCAACTGGGCGTTTTCCCTCTGGCTTTCCTACAAGAAGCTTCCATGCAAGTCTTTCATTCCCCATACGTGCAACATGTCCTGCCCATCGCAGTCTACGAGACTTAACTGTTCTTATTATATCACGCTTCCTATAAAGACCATGTAGTTCATTGTTATGTAGTCTTTTCCATTCATCTGTCTGTTCATCTCTGATAATAATAATAATAATAATAATAATGATAATGATAATGATGATGATAATGATAATGATAATGATAACGATAATGATAAAGATGATAATGATGTTGATGATATATACATTAGCAATTGTAACTACAATGAAAACAAAGTAAATATATTTAATTGTACCTGTGGCACCATAAAACGAATTCTCAAAGGAACTAGAAAGCAAACACTTTTAAAATTTTATAAAACAATGGCGGTTCTAACACTACTATATGGACCGGAAGGCTGGATCTTAACCTAAAACCAGAAACGAATAATAGAAACGTCAGAAATAAGGTTTCTTAGGAGTGTGGCTGGCTATACAATAATGGATCAAAGGCGAAGTGAGGATACACGAAGAGAACTGAATATATTAAAACTATTAGATAGAATAACACAATACAGAGATGAATGGATGGACCACATCAATAGAATGTATAACAATAGAATTCCGGAACAGATTCTTCATTATAAACCACTAGGACGAAGAAATGTTGGAAGACCCAGTAAAAGATGGGCAGACCAATTCTAACATAAAATCGGAGTAGAACAGCAGGTCTATTCCTTGAAGCTGGTGGTGATGATGATAAATACGTATAAAATAATTAATATAATAGTAGTTACGTGTCTAAATATGTGTGTGCCGTTAGAACTTCCGATAACCTCGAGCATTTAAATTAAGTAAACGTACAAATTATAATAGCCAAGAGAGCTGTGCAACCCGTTGGGATGCGAGAGGAATTAAATGATGGTTCAAAATCCACTTGTGTACCTACTTGAGTAACTGTCGAAACAAGGAGTAATTTCAGCGTAATGTGCTATACATATAACCTACAATTTGAAGAAAAAGTTCTTTGAGGTAAGAGAAAATGAATTATATCCAAATATAACCCAAAATGACCAATATTAGTGTCAAGTTCTTAATTTTTGGGGTTGCTAACCTCTTCGGTGCTGCCTTGTTGATATTTAAGTCACGTGTTTCTGAAAGCACCCCTACGTGTCCGACGGTGTGAGAAATGGTGAAAAATACGATAAACCACTGACCGAATTTTGTGTCGAATCCAAGATTTTTGGGTAGCTAAATCTCATTCGTGACAGTGCAGATGACCTGCAGGAACACATTGTACCTCTATAATATACTGAGGTTGAATATGGGTATATATATACATATATATAAATAACATTATCTCGATAAGTGTGGAATTCACATTTTTTATAGTGTTTACGTCCGAATATATCCACATGTGATATGTGTCCTCCTTACGAGAGTTACTTAAAACATTTAATTGAGTTACGTTTAATTTCCTACAAATTATAACTACTGGCAATAATAAGCTCATCGCTTCTAAGGCACATCTAACGTAAATGCGCAGGTAAAAGTAAATTATTTTCTTATTAAAAATTAATAAATAAAGCACTCGCGGGATAAGCACAGTTGAACTTAGCACGGTGGCGTCAACTACGCCCTCTAGGAATCACCACCCTCAGTTCATCGTTTCACTTCCAGATAGAACCTCATTTAATGCATGTTAGTCTGAAAGTGTTAATTACTGATGAAATGTATATTACCGGGATGTTTACCTTAGTGGGCAACTAAAGTATTACTACGATGGGAAAGTATGATTAAAGTTTGCTCAAAGGCTCTACTTTTAATTGCGGACCTTTTATCAGAACGAAAATTTGGAGACTCGGAACCATCGACTTTAAATTCTTTTACAGGACTTATTATATTTTCATTCTAAAAGATATTGTCGCACTAGTACACTGACTGACTGACTGAGTGTGGCAATGACCAGCATTGCCAGGGTGCCGCATCTGGAACCAGCTGAGGCTCCATGGGAGCCAAATTCCATAGTAGTGATTGTCATGGAGTTTAACACTTAGCCTTCACCTCTTTAGCGGCGTTAGATGTTGGGCCGAATGACGACATACAGTCTATAGAATCTATAGAGAAGTTGTTCAAAATAAGCCAAGTACGCAGTAGGCGGGCATAAATGCACAGCCAATGCGACCGCGGAAGGAAGCGCAGTAGGGATAACAGATCACGTTACATTATTCATTTAACTCTTGAGATTCAAGCGAGAAAAATACCTAATCGGAAAGCTGGCGAATTTCTCTACAAATTCGACGGCCTGATTATAGATAGGGATGATATGAGGTGTCCCTTTTCTAGAGCAGGACATTGATGACCACGCGGCAGGACAAGCAGAGAGTCCGGTAGCCGGAGGCATGGAATGAGCCACACTTAACTAGATGTAGCACAGCGCTCATTTCATGTAAGTGGTACCATCAGGGTGGGGGTCCGAGGAATAATTGTTCGGTGGATAGTACGTTGCTGTAGCATACGTACTATATTTCGAACAATTGGGTTGTGATGATTTGTGATGAGGTGAAACATGGTGGTGGCATTGTGATCAATTGTGCTATGAAAATAGTTTCGCCATGGGTGATCGGTAGGAAAATATCCAAGGCTTCAATAAATTGTAGTCACGGAATGGTGGCCTCTCTGTGACCAAACCATTTTTCAAAGCTAATATCTGTTCTTCCAGTGGGACCGTGAAGGCGGTCATTTGAATAAGTGTAGTATTTCGGAATTTGGAGACTATCTCTATGTTCTTAATGTGTTTCGTTCAACAAAGTAATGTCGATATGTGTATATCATACTATTGTAATTAACTCCTGAATCGATTTAGATAAACCATTGATATTAAATGTCATGATATTTAGATTGCTTTGGCGAGTGAACCTACACAAATCCTTAAATATATTCATCAAACTTGACAGGGATATAAATATCTCCATTTGGAATGATAAACCAGCCAACATGGGCTGTATATAATGGAGACGTTTCTGCACATGTCCATATAGGAAGACTTGAGGAACAGATCTAGTTTGGCCCGGAGTAGTACTTGAAACTCTTTGTGGTGCATCGGGGCCAGAAGCATCAGCCATATTGTAGGACACACTACGATTTATGGGTTTCGACAAAACTAAAATTATGGCATTTCATGGGAAAAGACCCCATACAAAGTAAAATCTGTCTCCAGAATAAAATTTTAGAGAGATCTAATCAATTTAAATATCTTGGATATTATCTCTCTATCTGGGATGAAAAGGATATCCCTGAAAAAGTTACTAGTTATAATAAAAGTTTAGGAATTATTAATCAAGTTATGAAACCATCCCTTGTACAAAAAAACACCAGATTACGTTTATATAACACTTTGGCTAGTCCAGTGTTGACCTATGGTAGTGAAGCATGGACACTAAAAAAAACAACATGAAAGCAGAATAACGGCTTGTGAAATGAGATTCATGCGCAGAACAGCGGGTTACACCAGATGGGATCGGAAAAGGAACACCGATATCTTAAAGAATTGAAGACTACGCCAATTTTGGAATATATTAAACAGTACCAACTAAATTGGAAACACCATCTTGAAAGAATGAGTTCAAATCGGATCCCCAAAGCTGTTTATAATTATATAACAAGAGGACGAAGATCACTGGGCCGTCCTATGAAACGCTGGAGGGAAAATTTTCTATAGGATCGTAACAGGCCTTGGCCTAATACTTGGAAGGAAGAAGAAGAAGAAGAAGACTGGAGTTTTTTAGTTGATGTACTATAAGTTTTGGGGCTTGGTTCGGTTCTACTTGCTTAAGGAATAGGATGCAGGTTGTCGCGATATAACGCAATTTGCGCATTTTACTAAGGACTTTTCCGTGAGGGCAATCCATATGATGATGCATTTCTGCACAAATAACGCATCGCGGTATCAATTTGCAACTCGCGAAAGTATTATTGAATTTCTGGCATCGGAAACTCTGATTCAGGCCAGAATGAGGTATGTCCGTTTGCACTGCGACATTAGCGTACATAAAGTGGTTAAGAATGTATATTTCTTTACCATATTATTATTTTCTAGTTCAAATATGTACAGTAGGATTGAGATTTGTTTACCAACATCTTTCTCGGTGATCTGTTTGACGGATTTTAAGGGACATTTTAGGTCTTGCAGTTCTTGGTGAATTTGAGTTGGGGATATTGTAGAGGGATGCCATTTAAGTACAACCGTGAGTGGCAGATCCCGATTGAGCTGAAAAGTGTAGTGCTGCTTACAAATTGTACAGTACATTATTTTATCAATTGAGTTGGTGTTTACGTGATGAAAATCCATATTTATTAATTAAATAAAAATAAAACCTAGTTTTATTTGATTTTCATATTTATTATATAATTCAGTGACAGCTGTTTCGGTACACTGTACCTTCCTCAGACATGTTAACAAATTATCAATTGTGTTATTACATATCAACTGATCTAAGCAATAATACAACAATATTAAAGAAAATTAAAAAATTAAATACATATTGTTGTATTGTTGCTTAGATCAGTTGATATGTAATAACACAATTCATAATTTGTTAACATGTCTGAAGAAGATACAGTGTACCGAAACAACTGTCACTGAATTATATAATAAATATGAAAATCAAATAAAACTAGTTTTATTTTTATTTAATTAGTAAATTATTTATTTATTTTATTGCATTTATTTACAACTTTCCTCATTAGAGGATTGCATCAAAGACAAAGTGATGCAGACAATTAATTTTCGAAATTGATGAAATGCATTTTGTAAATAAATTTAAAAATTTAAAATTTTAGTTGAAATATACATACCATAAAGTAGAAATTTTGTAAACAAGGTTTCTTAAAATTGAAATTGGTCAATAACTTGGATGAAATATTTGGATATATACCATCAAGGCTGCATAGTAGCGCAGTTCGTCTCGTGTATTTACGACCTAAAGTCAGCCAGTAAACTTAAATTTAAATTCTTCATTCATACGGAAGTGATCTCCGTGTCCGATCACAGTGATAGATGGAGGCACAGTTACACGAATGGGCTGACTGGGCTTTTTAGCCGCAGATGGTGCCTTTGTCCTCTCTGAAGGCCCAGATCGAGGAGCATTGGGACTCTTCATCATACATTTACAGCTGATCTCATTATCATGATTCTATTCATCCGTGTCTTCTAAATTAAACAAGAAACGGTCACTTAGTTCATCCATTAATCAACATGTATTCCAGTACCCTTGTTATAATTTTTAACCTGTTCACAAGCAGCACTTCATTTATCTTCTGATACTTCAGTAATTGCCTTTTCAAATAACGCGTTCACGTATTTATGTTTGAACGTTACGTAATGCTTTGCAACATCATTTTTTTATCTATGCCATAATTAACAATATCGCATTTCAGCCGAAGTAACATAACGGCTGTCTGACTTCATTATGAGTAAGCTTTGCAGCAATTTCAACTATCTAATATGTTCTGAAAGTGCCATTCTTTAATTTTATTAAATAATTCAACACAGGTTCCGAGTATCGCGGATCAAATTCGACGTTTTTATTGCGCAGTCAAGACTGAATTTCGTATTTACCAATCAATGAAACTAGTGGTTTATAGAGTTCTCTGGAATGATACGGGACAGTATCCATAACAAAATCACTGTTTGGAGGTATATTTGGCAATAATTCTTTATTAAACCGGTTGTTGAAATTAGTGCTGACCATATCCTCGCGGCAACCTTTCATTTATTTTGATTTAAAGTCAGAATGTCATTTGATATGAAACCAGTTGAACATCGGGCGGGAAAATAATAAACCGTCCAAATTTTCCTATTGGGTTTTGAATTGGGAAACCAGTTTAACTGGCTTTGTCTTTCCAAACAATGACTTTTTTTTATGATTATCACTGAGCCAGGGTTCGTCGAGGTAAATAATAATGCGCCCTGTAGCAATTAGTTCCTTCATTAATATATATATATATATATATATATATATATATATTAAAAAATGCTTGGCCTTTCGTTAACATTTTTCTTCCTGAGTGTTTGTTACATACAGTGCCGATGTGTAAAATTTATTTTCTTTAGAATTTCCTTCCAACTCCAAATAACTCGGTGAACAATGCTTCTCTAATTAATGTATCTTTTATATTCTTCAAACTCGTTATGGAATTAGTCCTATATAGAGAATAGATTTCGTGTCTCATACCGACGCCACTGAAAGAGTCGGCTACAGTTTCCTTAGGGGTTCTGTTGAGAGGTTTCTTTCCTGTTGTTCGCAAAGCACTATCTCTTGCTACCGCTTCATTTTTTTAAATTCTTCTAACAGTACATCAAGATACACCAGCAGCTGTTGCAGTTCTGTCGAAAACACTGGACACAACAATAGTTTCCTTCCTATATTTTAGGGCCTCGTATTCATCAGTAAATCTTGTGTACATTAACACTCATCGCTATTGCAACTGTATCGCAGCTTTACCACTTTTTCGAATACTGCCTATCATTATAATTAACAAGTGCACAATGTTCATTAAAATGTTAAAATACATAGCATAACTCTCAAAATCTAAAAACATATTTGTTCTGATTTTATAAAAAAAACCAGCACAATAAACTAACACTCATTTCTTCATCATAATCATCAGCATCATCATCGTCATAGTACATTCACGAATTTAGGCCATTTGTTGACCTGTTTCGGCCTCAAGAGAAATACCATCCAAAAGTGTTTTGAGTGGACGTCCTGATATTTTCCTTCCTGCAGGTTCATATCTTTACATTTGTTTGGGTATCCTGTGATCTTCCATTCGATGATCACGTTGCATCTATCTTGACTTATAATCAGAAATTTTGTTTTCTAAATGTTCCATATGTAATTCTTCTAAGATGTCTTCATTTTTTTGTGATCTTGTAGTGTGTATCCTGCAGTCCTCCGAAGGTGTCTCAATTCAAAGATCTAAGTATCAACGGAAGGATATACAGAGACTTAGATCCGCGAAAATGAGATACCTTCGGAGGACTGCAGGATCAACAGAAGGATATACAGAGACTTATATCTGCTGAAATGAGATATCTTCGGAGGACTGCAGGGTCAACAGAAGGATATACAGAGACTTAGATCCGCTGAAATGAGATACCTTTGGAGGACTGCAGGATCAACAGAAGGATATACAGAGATTTAGATGTGCTGAAATGAGATACTTTCGGAGGACTGCAGGATACACACTCACTTCTTATATAAACTAAATGATTCAAGTACGATACTGAGGCTTAGCCGTGTTTTACTGAATAACCACGCGCTGAAATATGTTGGGAGCGTCAAACATTTTCAAGAATTTTGGCAAACGAATATCATACACCATTAACATTATTTTGAATATTGTTAGACAAGAACGGCACTCAAAATAAGAATGTAATAATAAATATCGTACCAAACAAATCCCAACGGACTTACGCTCTTTACTTCCTTATCTGTTTTCCTTTCCACCTCAAGAAACTTCCCCAACTTCAGTAATATTATTATTTTAGTCGTAAATAAAATGTTTCAAGCAACAACATCATTAGAAAAACTAGCATCGCTCTCATTTAATAAGCATAAATGTATTTAATTAAATCGAAATCGATAGCTTCTCTCAGAACAAGTTTTTTTCCATCGTGAATTCCAAACAATGTATATTAATAAGACATTTAATTAACTGGATTCCAACGACGCAACGGTAAACTATTGATCAATGAAGAAAGATATTAAAAAAATACTTTACAGAAATGTGGACTCAGATAATATCATTCCACCCTTCTACAAGCTACATAATATATAACAGGACTTGCGAGAAACTTCGGGACAAAATATCCCCTCATTTACACTTTCAGTGGTAGCCGCAGAAAGCGCAACTTGACTGCTTAATATTGTCGAAGGTTTTTTTATTTATTGCAATTAATTGGGTTTGGTTGCGAAAAACGATCAAAAGTTGCTGTATCCACAGAGCTGTGTATGTGTGTGTAAATATATGTCATGGTCATTAATGGTTATAATAAGCAGGTAGATTATATTTATAATTCTCAAACACAAATTCACGAGAACGACCCCCGTCCTTACATTCCTTTGTAATTCGCTCATGGGGAATAGAATGGTAAAATTAAGTGTGTGTATATGCACGTTGCCTAAGTAAAATTTAGTTTTAGAGCTATCTGTTGTTTTCTCTGGTAAATAACGTATTAGAGTAGAAATTAGTTCTCCTCAACTGCTACCAATATTCCCTTTACCAAAGAAGTTCTGTCGTGTACTCTAATTTCTAGTTAGCTAACTTTGTAAATCAGAATGTATTAACACTGTACGTCATAGAGATCAGTTTCCAATGTTAATTTCTTTAATTTGAAAGCTTGTCTTTAAAATAGCATATAGAATTATTATGCATTGCAGAGACTTCTGATGTCCTAACTCGTTTCAAAAACGTTAAACTGAAAATATATAAAACTATTATTCTACCAGCTATGGACTTTTTTAAAAATTATTTTTCACTGAGAGTAATTAATATTATAATTACAAAACAAAAAAAAACGTTGTCTCAGTCATATTATATGGGTGCGAAACATGGACTCTTACTTTAAGGGAGGTAATGAGATTACGAGTTTTTGAGAATAAAGTTCTTAGGAAAATGTTTGGACCAAAAAGAGATGAACAGACAGGTGAATGGAGAAGACTACATAACAATGAACTACATGGTCTTTATAGGAAGCCAGATATAATAAGAACAGTTAAGTCTCGTAGACTGCGATGGGCAGGACATGTTGCGCGTATGGGGAATGAAAGACTTGCATGGAAG
The DNA here is from genome assembly GCA_030220185.1 of Diploptera punctata. Taxonomy (NCBI): domain Eukaryota; kingdom Metazoa; phylum Arthropoda; class Insecta; order Blattodea; family Blaberidae; genus Diploptera; species Diploptera punctata. The sequence goes on from JASPKZ010010698.1 coordinate 1,494,487, forward strand.
CTTCTTGTAGAAAAGCCGGAGGGAAAACGCCCGGTTGGTAGACCAAGAATGAGGTGAGAGAACAACATCAACTATGATTTGAGGGAAGTAGATTATACAGGGAATGATTGGAAATCATTAGCTCAGGATAGGGATGTATGGAGAGCTTATGTCCGCGCGGCCATGAACCTACGGGTTCGATAGTGTAGTGAGTAAGTAAGTATACAAATAACGACTTTCTGTACAATCGTTAGTTGGAATGCTAGATGTATCCAGGAATTGTTATTTGATTAAGAGAATTTCTTGATTCCTCAAAATTTTCTCAGAGACCGAATAAATTTAGTTTGAGCCGAACTCAAATTTATGTTCCCTGCCATCGTTTTACAACTTTCTCTTCTTTTGTTATTGATAGTCACTTAAATGCTATTACACACTGATGTAATTTATAAAGTAAAGTTTGATTATTCCGGAGAGTGTTTTACATTTTGCTCAAGAAATAAACAATTTCTCTGATAGTTCAGTTTTGAATACATTTAGTAAAATGAATTAGCCCTTATTTGTGCTATTCATCAGCCACAATGCTATTAAACGAAAATAAACGAATTCAAACCCACGGCGAATGAATACATAATCAACTTCACTGAGTGGGAATTGGTTTAGAATGGATCATACCTTTAAATCAACTCAATGAATGAAAATAATATCACGTACTTAGTCGTATGTCAACTACGTGCTGAGTAAGTTGGGGAAGATTTCAAAAATAAAAATGAGTATCATAAATCGGCCGCGGTGGACTAGTGATTATGCTCCTTGCCTCTCGTTCCGAGGGTCGCGGGTTTCTAACCCGGCCGGGGTCAATGGATTTTTTAGGATGGAAAAATCCAAGGAGCAAGTCCTCCGGGAGGGACTTTAAGCCTTGGGTCCCGAGTTTGAAGATTTTCAGGCTCGTAAAAGATCTTTACGCCTGAATGAAAAGACCTCTAAGCAAAATTTACTGAATTTTCCCATCCTAGTACTACCTTGAGATTACAGTGGTATGGCCATGTCAAAGGAATGCCAGAACAAAGATTGCCAAAAAATGTTATGGAATGGATCACAATGGAAAGGGGGAAGAGAGGAAGACCGAAGAAAACTTGGATAGAAGGGGTACATGCAGCTATGAATATCAGAGGAATGGAGGAAGATCAATGGATGGACAGAGAGGAATGGCGTTTGGTTTCCGGAAGACGGCGGCAGCTGCCATGATACCGGATGATGATGATGAGTACTACCTTGGTATCCTAGATGTCAGTATGAGGCGGAACGCTGACCACTGGCCACTCAAATGATATCTATACGAAAACAAGTGTAACTAAATTAGCGTGGTTCAAATTCTTCCCTGTAGGGGGAGAGTGCCTAAATTTCTGTTAATGGAAAACATGGGCTTACAAGACAAAACGAAGATGAGTAACATATTCATTTCAATACCATTAAAGCACCTTTGTAGTCCGATGGGTTCAGTACCCGGAGGAGTTAATTTTATTTCATTATATTCCTTATTGAAGCTATAGTGATGAACGAGCACAGTTTATTATAATCTATATATTATAGAGCAGGTGTCTGGATTAAATTTCTGCATTAAGTATATGTTTCTCTTGAAAATAATGACTTATCGGTTTGGAACGTTAAGCCCTGAAGTTACACTGCAGTAGGCTACGTTCCATAACCGCTTTTCACCTTTTGTTTCGTCTTTATAATCACCCACCCCTCAGAACACACTGTCAAAACGTATACTCACGGCACACCAGTATCCGTACACAGTACAAGTACTATTCGCTTATGCAATCCGGTTTGGTAAAGTGATGCACAATTTGAAAATCATTAAACATGCAAACACCTCGAGTTGAAATCGAAGCATGAACATTACAGCGGATAGATTTGGATACAGACATTTTTCAAAGGACTTTTTCAGTTGTAGTTAATTGTTAAAATTATAGTATTACTGAGTTTTTTCTGCTTTTTTTGTTATGCAAATCGTCGATAAGTTTTCACGATTTTAAAAAAGACATGTAGTTACGTTCTTCATTTTAACTCTCTGACGATTGGTTGAGTTTGACGATACCCTCATGACGTATTCATATTATTTTCAACTTGATGTTTGTGTTTATTTGATATAAATATTATTGCTCTATGATAAACAATATGCCGAATCTGTGGTGTAACCATTGTCATATCTGAAAGGCATGTTAGGGGAATCTTATTTAATTCACTTATTTTAATTTATTTCTTGTATTTTTGTTTTGGTAAGATATACAGTCATTTCCGTGAGGTTTTCCAAACAGCTGCTTGATATTCTATTCTATAGTGTTCTGCTCTAGGACAGGTCCTTCACTGCAATCACAGCATTTTCATGCTATGCTTTGTAGCTTTACTAGGGAATTATATGTGTGGTAGCTTCCCGTTGCTTTTTCCGTCGGCCATGAATGATAATGATAAGGATGATGATGGCCGGATGATTTTCGGGGATCGTTGGGCCCTAAGCGTCCTGACATTTGTCTTACAGATAAGGAAAAACCCCGAAAAAACTCACCAAGGAGCCTGTCTCGACCGAGAATCTAACCCGGGCCCGCTGCATGACATGGCAGCTCGCTACCTCGAGACCACAGCGTTGGACTCTGCTTGATATAAAAGGTACATAAATGTAATATAATGTAGGGTTAAAAACTATAAAATAGTTACCTTGTAGGTCCGTCTCCTCAACTTAAGCTACCTAAAAGGTAACTATTTTATAGTTTTTAATCGTACATTATATTACTGTGAACGAACACCTCAACGGAAACTTTACCATGAATTGTACTAGTACATAAATGTGGTCAATTAAACTGAAACTAAATTTGAGGTACTTAATCAAGCTACAACGTCACTCCTGAATTAAATTCTGCTTATGTTTATTAATAAGCTGTTAGTTTATGCTGATGATGTAGTATTGTTGGCCGATAGCGAGGAGATACTAAAGGACAACACGCACACACTATTGAGTAACACTAAGAAATTAGGACTGGAAGTAAATATCAATACTAAATATATGGTCACACGTAGAAATTCATTAAATAATGGAAATGGACAGCTAATGACAAATGAGGGAAATTTTGAATACAAATACCTAGGAACAATAATCACAAGTAGGAATGAGATGCACAAATAAATTAAACATAGGCTCAATTCTGGAAATGCATGCTATTATGTATTGCAGAGACTCTTGATGTCCCAACTCCTTTCAAAAAACGTTAAACTGAAAATATATAAAAATTATTATTCTACCAGTTATATTATATGGGTGCGAAACATGGACTCTTACTTTAAGAGAAGAAAGAAGATTACAAGTATTTGAGAATAAAGTACTTCGGAAAATTTTTGGACCAAAGAGAGACGAACAGACAGGTGAATGGAGAAGACTACATAACAATGAACTACATGTTGAATGCAGGCTTTCACGGCCGGTAATCATAATGTTGAGTGATTCCGGGTTCTGTGGCCGTGGTCCATAGTTGGTGTTGATACCAGACGTCTGGTATCAACACCAACTATGGACCACGGCCACAGAACCCGGAATCACTCAACATAATGAACTACATGGTCTTTATAGGAAGCCAGATATAATAAGAACAGTTAAGTCTCGTAGACTGCGATGGGCAGGCCATGTTGCACGTATGGGGAATGGGAGACTTGCATGGAAGCTTCTTGTAGGAAAGCCAGAGGGAAAACGCCCAGTTGGTAGACCAAGAATGAGGTGGGAGAATAACATTAACTATGATTTGAAGGGAAGTAGATTATACAGGGAATGATTGGAAAGCATTAGCTCAGGATAGGGATGTATGGAGAGCTTATGTCCTTGCGGCCATGAACCTACGGGTTCGATAGTGCCAGTGAGTAAGTAAGTAAGTAAGTTGTGTTTGTCAGAAAAAAATGAATTCGGCCATAACTCTCTGGAGTTGTCTTAGGGTCGGTTTCACCAACAGATCTGCAGCCGACTGGAAGGTCAAAGGTTTTATAGGCCGGTCACGCCATACAGAGAAATGAAGTTAGAGCCATGTGTAAGGCTTCTAAAAAAGAACGTTCTACAAATTTCAACTTAGAGGAGGGAATATGCGCATATTACTTACAACTTGGCAGTACGAATTACGCGTGATATACTTCTTCGGTGTTAATAGACGCAATTATGTTACTGAAAACGTACAATTTGCACAAGTATTAAAAAAATGAATTCTAGTAAACTCTGTTAGAATGAGGAAGCTGCACAGAGTGTGGTTTCCCGGTTCTCATGAATAAAGCTGTTTCCTGGATTCCTCTTCTCGCTTCTCCCTTTGGCTACTTCATTATCATCAATTCTGACTCTTCCTTTCCTCACCTCAAGTGTCGCCAAATGTACAAAAATATAGAGATAGACCTGGCAAAGTTTTTTTTTCAAACCTTTCCCTTAAAGTAAACCTCTCCGATGTCTTATCAAGCAAAGCACTAGATAAAGTGGAGCACTTGAAATAAATACACACAAGGACTTATAATGCGTACCTGAACACACAATTCCTTGGATTTTTAAAATACTTTATTTTTTCTTCATTTAATAGAATCACAATATTTCATAATGACAATATTTTTATTTCCATAGTACTAGCGGTATGTTTGGTAAAGTAGGTACTGGCTATAATAAGTTTCATTAAGAGTACAAATATTCATTCATTCATTCATTAATAGTGTTCTACCCAAGAGCAGGTCTTTCACTGCAAACTCAGCATTCTCATCATGCTATGTTTGCAGCTTTACTAGGGATATATAGGTGTGGTAGCTTCCCGTTTCTTTCGACACCGCACTCTCTCTTTAGCATCTTAAAATCTTAAAGATCTTAAGAAGGTCCCAAGGGGCGCCAACTTGGAGGTGAGGAGAGTGGATTTGGCTACATTAGACACTCCAGACTTCACCGAAATTCACCCCAGAGGTTAAATCAGTTCCATCAGGGTTTTTTGACCAGATCAAAGATCCAGAAACCCCAATTAGTCTTTGCCCCCCAGTTCAAATATAATCAGTTTAAATTAAAGACAAACACGTAGAAACAATTTAAATATATTTAAAAAATAAGTAAAATAAATAATGACAATTAATACAAATATATCTAGTAAAGGTTTTAAGGGAGGTGATGGGTGAAAAATTGGACATTTGAGATCAAAATTGGCTTTTTTTTTGTTTTTTGTACTAAGACATAGTTTGTACTCTAATGTATATGTTGACAAAGTTTCAGAGGCCTATGGCGCTTCTAAGTGCCCTAAATTACGTCAGAGTTAAAGGCTGCGCTAGTTAAATGCCACCTGCATGCAAAATCTTTAAACTTGTTTTTCCACACTTTTATTTTCACTGCATTTTTGTACATTCAAAATTGAATGGAATTCATAAATGTTGTCCTAGAAGGTTCAATTTTTTTTGTGCATGTCCACAGGCAATGCGTAATACAGTAGTGCGTGAGTTTCATTATTGAAGTAGTATTTTAAGAAATAAAAAAAGTATGCAATTATTATTTTTTTTGTAATTCCACGCATGAGGTAAAACATTATTTTCTTGTCCCTTTATATTCGCATTATCATCATCATCATCATGAACAAATTCGTTTTAGGCCATGTGGCCTGTACGGTAAACCTAGCGAAGATGGTCTTGATCTTTCCACCGATGTTTTGGTCTTCCTTGGTCCCTATGTCCAGTTGGGGTATATTGGAATGCCAATTTTGGAAGTCTATTTCTTGCCATTCTTCTCAGATGATTTTTCCATTCTTGTTGGTATCTTTGGATATCTTCATTTAAACTTGCTACTCCAAGTTTTCCTCTGATAGTAGTGTTCCTTTGGTGATCCAGTCTATTAACTCCTAACAATGATCGTAAGAAGCGCATTTGGCTTACTTGAAGTTTATGAGAGTTTCGCATTATAAGAATTCTAATTCACTATTTTTCTAAATATTTTAGGGGTCTTGTAAAAATCAGACATTTTACTAGAAAATTGTGGAAACCATTTAATTATACTATATGCAAATGTAGTCCATCGCTGTGGTCTCGAGGTAGCGTGCTGCCTTGTCACGCAGCGGGCCCGGGTTCGATCCCCGGTCGGGGCAGTTTTTCTGGGTGAGGTTTTTATCGGGGTTTTTCCTCACCTGTAAGACAAATGTCAGGAAAACTTTAAGGCCCAAACGGTCCCCGAAGTCATATGGCCATCATCATCCTTATCATTATCATCATCACCATCATCCTTCACAGGTGTGGAAAGCAATGGGAAGCTACCACACCTACACACTTCCCTAGTAAAGCTGCAATCATAGCATGAAAATGCTATGATTGCAGTGAAGGACCTGCCTTCGGGCAGAATTACTATGGATGGATATGCAAATGTTTAAAAATATAATATTTAATAACTCATAAAATAAAGGTGTCACAAGAATGAAACTTAAATACGTCATTATGTATCATGATGTGAATGTTTGTAAAAAAACTCAAGTCTCTAACTCATAAAATGTAGAAAATAGAAACTTCACCCATCACCCCCTTAAAACATTAAAATAAGTAGCCTAACTTAACATCCTGAATTAAAAAGAATTTCTCTTTAAAAAAACTTCGTTAAGTATTTAATACCATGTAAGCCTTTCAGAAGAAGTTCCGTCTTCGCTGTCTCATTTGATACTAAATTGACATGCCGAAGATGGAACATGTTCTGTAAGCCGTACATGATTTTAACAAACGGACGAAGTTTTTTAAAACAGTTATTCAATGTAGTGGAGGACGGCTGATATATCAGGTACTTATTTTAATATTTAAAAAAAATACTACATATTCTCAACTGTGATTTTCAATAATTTTAGAATTATTGACAAATAAATCTGTAACAGAATAAAATGTTCGTCACGCAAGAAATACTTAAAAGCAAGTGCTGTTTATCTTCCGATCTGACTGGCTTAGGACCACACACACACACACACACACACACACACACACACACACACGCACGCGCGCACGCACTCACACACTCACACTCACACTCACACTCTCACACACTCTCACACTCTCACACTCTCACACTCACACACACACACACACACACACACACACACACACACACACACACATATATATATATATATATATATATCCATCCATAGCATCCATAGCAATTCTACCCGAAGGCAGGTCCTTCACTGCAATCATAGCATTTTCATGCTATGCTTGCAGCTTTACTAGGGAATTGTAGGTGTGGTAGCTTCCCGTTGCTTTCCACACCGGTGAAGGATGACGATAATGATGATGATAATGATAAGGATGATGATGGTGATGATGGCCATATGATTTCGGGGACCGTTTGGGCCTTACAGTTTTCCTGACATTTGTCTTACAGGTGAGGAAAAACCCCGATAAAAACCCCACCCAGAAAAACTGCTCCGACCGGGGATCGAACCCGGGCCCGCTGCGTGACAAGGCAGCACGCTACCTCGAGACCACAGCGGTGGACATATATATATATAAAGTTAAATAAATCTTATGTTTGTACTTTGGTTACAGGAAAATAAACATGCCGGCAGCGAGAGGGGTTTCTGGTAAAAGCTCAATTTTTTGTGTTTTATTAAATCGTATATATCGCGTTTCGTTGTGAAAACTCTAAAACGTAATTGCTAGAGCGAACATTAAATTTTGGCTTCTGACTTACCCTCACTCCTTGTAGTCTGATTTTTCTGTGTTAGCGAACCAATCTTTCCTTTCAGCGAATTCCTTAGAGTGAAGCTATTTGGCTTGTTCTTATTTATTTTTTTAATTTTATACTTTCCTTTACCTATCCTATCTAGTAGATACCAAACGTGGTCATGACAAAAATTTGTATATATATATATTTGTTTCATTAAACAGAAACTTGACATAGAGTAATTAATATTTAATTTTAGGAAGTTATATTTTGAGGTTATTTTAATTATATTATTTTTGGTCTGGACATCTTACCTCAATATTAATGTTTAATTTTTCTTGGACATGTTTCAAACCAATTCTGTTTTATCGTCTGAAATGTCTGGGAAAGCTGACGATAAAACAGAATTGTTTTGAAACATGTCCAAGAACAAATCAACATTAATATTGAGGTAAGATGTCCAGACCAAAAATAATATAATAGAGTAATTAATTTAAAAAACTTAGGTCGTGTTCTTCAAGCAGCAAAAACAGAAAATTATATGTAGGAGTTCACCTTAAATTAAAATTTAAAAATCTCTCTAGCGGTCGGAAATCTATATTCTTTTCCACTAAACACAATATACACTGACAACGATATTCTGCGAACACCTATAAAATCTGATCATTAGAATTGAATGTTTATCTAAAACTCGGAATTGAACATTTTACCTACCGACATAATTTAATCGTGACAATACATAAAATGGCATTTAGTAATCCTTAAATTAGCACACTATATTAATGAATATATATATATATATATATATATATATATATATATATTAATTTAATACGTCTAACGTTTTAACAAGGTAATAGAAAACAAAAATGATTGCTGTATATTGTTTCAAAAGTATCAAATGATAAAACATCGCGTAAATATGTAATAACATACGGTTATGCATGGTGTATCGTTACTATATCCGACACTTTTAAATAATTTGGCGTCAGAAAATGATTTTTTCCAAACTAAACCTGCAAAATGGGAACTTAAAATATTACTTTCTGAGGAATTCGTTTAGATTACGCAGTTCTTGTATTTTTATTGATTAATTTGTGTGTGTCAAGTTTGGTTCCGATAATAAAAAAAACTATTTACTCCTAGAGCGTTAAGTTAAACACGCACATATAGGCCCGTATAAAAGTTTATATATATATATATAACCATTTTCGATATATAGTAGGTAGAAGTGGGATATTTGTATTTTTAATTATTTCCGGTACATCCTCAGTAGTTTCCTTCTTTTGGAATTCGCTAACCTAAGGATAATATTTGTCGTATATTAAAAGGATTACTGTACATAGAATATTTATATTTGAACAAGTATAAATTGTATTTTATAAACATTTGTAGTAGAAACATGCACGATCTCCACTTAAATTAACATTGTAGGATAATGCAGAAAAAATCAAGTCACAAAAATACAAGACGATAAAGTACATAGTGAAAGGATCAAAACGGATCCTGTGATGAGAATGAAATTAAAAAAAAATCGAAAAAGTCATTGGTGTTTAAAATAGAAGGTAAATGAGTAAGAACTGGTACTAGATGGATAAACGAGATGAGCAAGACATATTAACTTGGATGATGTTAACGAAAAAGAACGTTCAAGGAAAGAGGATTATCTAATATTTAAAAATGAATGTTTGTTTGTTTGTCTGTTGGTTTGTTTGTTTGTTCGTTCGTAGTTTATGCGCGGGGATGCCGTTGATCCGATTGTGATGCTACTTATAGTGAAAGGTTCAGGATGAACATAGGCTATAAACGAGTTGTGATACTCAACTCCTACACCATTAAAATCGCCCTTTGTAGTGGAAAACCTGAAAAAGTAGCTCTTTGGACGCTTAAATGGCTTACGCTGCCTAAACCATAACAAATATAAAAATTAATGTACACAGAATTGAATATCTCAAAACACTGTACAAAAAGTCCGCGACAGCATATGTTTATCTCTTACGGATAACTCACAATAACCATTTTTGTCTTTCATTGATGCCAAGAAGATCGAGACAAGTACGTAGATTCCTGTGCAAGCATATCAGCACATGGCGGGTATTCTTTTAGGGATAACTCACAATAACGAATTTTGTATTTTAGCTCATTTATGCCAAGAAAATCGAGATAAGTTGATTCCCGGGCAACACCGGGTAATCAGCACGGGGAATCTTAAAAATAATTACGATATACATTTATAATTATTTTTAATTTTACTTATTCAATTAATCATAAGAAGTACATTAATTTTCGTATTTCAGCTCATTTATGCCAAGAAGATTGGGATGAGCAGATTCCAGGACAACGCTGGGCAAACAGCACGGGGTATCTAAAAAATATAAATCTAAGAAAATAATTGGGATCTAAATTTTTCCTTCACTTATTTAACTAGACTTAAAACACATTAATTTTCGTATTTCAGCTCATTTATGTCAAGAAGATCGGAGTAAGTAGTTTCCCGGGCAACGCCGGGTAATCAGCACAGGATGTCTAAAAATATAAATTTATAATTATTTGTCCTTTTACTTATTCAAAACATAAAAGCACGTTGATTTTCATTTATTTAGGCGTAGGAGCGCACGCCGGGTATTAGCTAGGTCTTTCTAAAAATTCAACTGAGAATACCTACTACACAGCAAATGATAATTACGATATCAATTGTTGCTTTGTTGGTTGATTGCTGTGTAATATGAATTTAATCAATATCAATGGATAGTAGTGTGTGTGTGTGCGTGCGTGCGTGTGCGCCATTACGATGTATATAATATGCCAGGATATCTCTGTAAGCCCGGAGCAGTTTCAGTATATATCGATACAACTTAAAAAGTGTAAGGAGTATTGTGGAGGTAAATACCCCAAACATCTACCTGAAAAGTGAAAATTGAGATATGTAAAATAATCATATACCACCAAAATTGGTGTAGAATCCACAGTTTCCGGTTTTAGATGAATAGCGGCATTCTCGACACCATTAATTAACATTCAAATTAAGACCCTCGTCATTCGGTAACAAGTTGTGAATAACAAAACATCCTAAATGTACCGCGATTAAAACCATATCTTATTTTTCGGGATCGTTAAAATGGTTAATATAAAAAATGCGGGATAAATTAAACCTGAGAAAAGCGGGGAATTAGCTACCGTACAAACAATAAATGTGTAATTTTGGGTAGAGCAGAGTACAGATATTTTATTAGTTGATAATATTTTGTTTAGCAATGTTCTTAAACTTCTCAGGGTTTTATCATAAGTAATGCCACGAATGATTTCCAAATTATCCATAAATTCACGACTGACGAATTGAGGAGTGAATTTATCTAGAGGATTTGGAAATCAAGAGTGGCATTTGTTACGACTATTTAACGAATAAAATTAAGCTGTTTACTCACAAAACATCATTTAAATATAGTTATTTTAAAATATTCATATATTTAATGTAGACGGCGATGTTTTAAAACAAATGAGAAACGTTATGGTTCATTTGTTTATCACTGCAACCAGAGCATATTATTTATTGCCAAAGGATCGCAATATTGTAAGATTGCACCCTAGTGGAGAAAATATGAAACATATCAAACTGTATATTAATTGATTTCTGATGTCCTATGATGTAAATATGTGAATTATATTTTTATGGAACGTTATTACCTGGGAAAAAATACGTTTAACAAAGTGCAAATAGTGGTTTATTTTTTTGTTGTATAATCAATTGCTACGAATGTTTTTATATTATCTCCCGCAACCACGATAAGGTTACATTCCTACAGTAATATATACAATCTGATAGCCACATGTGGTCACTGTAAAATAATGCTATGACCTATTCAGAATGTTAAAAAGGAGGAGCTTGATTTTACAGTGATAAAATTAAACTAATAAATCGAGGTGAAAAACTACTGTGATTGGTTGTAAATAAAAAATCATTGAAATGTGATTGGTCATTGACTCCCATTTGGGGCATGAGTTAAATAGTCACCGCAATTCAAAACTTGGAGTGAATGCAGCGACAAATTTTAAGTTATTAAGAATAATGATAGGTTATTCATTTACTTCTGCTTTCCGTTAATCTACGACATGGGACACATAACTTTATTTTACTTCGAAAATTTACTAAAATAGGATTTTACTTCGGATCCAATGTCAATTATTTTCTTACAGAAAAATCTAGACAATGAGTTTTTTTCGGCAAGGATGTAACATTTCCATGGTTTATCGTAGACGTACGGATAGTAAAATAAACTGAAATCTCCTCAAATTGATGACCCCTCAACAAATATTGTCGGTTCTGTCACCCCCTTTGTTTCACTTGCAAAGTCAATATCGTAAGTTTTTAAATTGCACCGTTCAACAAAATACTAAGGGAATAAAGATACAGCAAAGTACATTTTTTCACCCATTTGAAGCCAGTCTCTAAATATATTGCGAGAACCACATTTTAAAGACGCAGAAAGAAGTATTTGTGATACGAAAATCTGTTTCTCTCGCTAGAATATTCCACCCTTGAGAGCTACTCATTGAATTCCTGTCTTCCGCACTGAAACTGCAAACAGGTTCATAACAATGGTTCTTCTCCTAGAAACTTCAGTTGAAATACAAAGCTGGCAGTCCCAGTGGAAATAAATGTGAGTCTGTTAGTTTAATAGTTAATGAGAAACTGTATCACGTGCTAGAAGCAAAATAAAAATATCGGCACTAACTGAATGTCGAACTTCATATACATACTCATTTATGAAATATACACGGATATTTACAGATATCATTGTGAAGATTACGAACATGATAATAATGACTACTTAACTCATGCCTCAAATGGGAGTCAATGACCAATCACATTTCAAATTTTTTTATTTACAACCAATCATATCGTGTTGCCTAGAATTTACAAACTAAAGTTTATCATAATAAAGAAAGCACCTCCTTTATAACATTCTGAATAGGTCACAGCATTATTTTTGCAGTGACTGACTCTCCAAGAAATACGGCTACCAGATTGTATATATAGTGCATGAATATCAACACATAGCGCATGCGGGAGTTAATATAAAAACATTTGTAGCAATTGATTATACAACCAAAAAAAGAAACCACTGTTTGCACTTTCTTAAATGTATTTTTTCCCAGGTAATAACATTCCAGAAAAAATATAATTATATTTACATCATAGGACATCAGAAATTAAATCATATACAGTTTGATGTGTTTCAGTTTTTCACCACTAGAGTGCATTCTTACAATATTGCGTTCCTTTGGCAATAAATAATATGATCTGGATGCAGTGATGAACAAAGAAGCAAATGAAGCGTACCTATCGTTTCTCATTTGTTTTCAAACATAGCCGTTTACATTAAATAAATAAATATTTTGAAATAACTATATTTCAATAATGATTTGTGAGTAAACAGCTTAATTTTATTCGTTAAATAGTCCTAACAAATGACACTCTTGATTTCCAAATTCTCTAGATAAATTCACTCCTCACTTCGTGAGTCGTGAATTTATGGAAAATTTGGAAATCACTCGTGGCATTACTTATGATAATATTGACAAAAAATAACAATAATGATAATAATAATAATAATAGTAATAAAAATAATAATAATAATAATAATAAAAATAAAACTAATAATAATAACAATAATAATAATAACAATAATAATACCTAACTCACTGGCACTATCGAACCCGTTTACTTTTTAAAAAAAATAATAATTTGTTTTCTCATTATTTAATAAAAATAGTTTTAATATTTGTTAATATATTTATCTAATGCCTTGTATAATAAGCGATTGATTAATTCATTACCGATCCGATTGAGGGTCTTTCCACTTTTCAGCGGTTGCCCTTTTACCAGCCGGCTGCTGGCCCTTCACATCCACATGTGTCAATCACAGAGGTAGATGATCAACAGCCAGTGTAGGGGTGACATGTGGTTAGCATGTCGAGTCCCAGCCGTTATAGCTGGTTCCTCAACCTGGAGCCGCTACGAATTGTAGCTACCTAATTGCATCACGATGCTGGGTGGGCAGCGGTCCCATACTGGCCGAAATACCATGAGAAAATTTCTTCCCCCATGGAGACTCGAACCAGCGCAAGTCCAGTACCTCTGCGCCAAGGCTTCCTACCTTAACCGCTCGGCTACGGCGCGGAACTAATTCATTATAATCTGTTATTTTCTTTGTATTTTTTCTTTCTTATCTTTTTTATGTGTAGTAGATTCGTGCTGTTATTCCTTTCTGTATATATTCTATCATTAATTTAATTTTAATTGTATTTAGTGTTATTGTATTATTATACATTATCATTATTATTCAATTTGACAGATAATTAATTGTTTAGTAAGTAACATTATTGTATTTGTTTTTGTATTTATATGTAACATATGTTTGTCCTGGTGAGTGGAAGAGAAGGCCACATGACCTTAACTCCACCAGGCCAAATAAATCTATTCTATTGTATTCTATTCTATTCTACTATTGGTTTCATCTTCAATGTACCATCTCATATCGTTTAAATATTATTGTGTAACCTACTTCTTAGCGCGCGCTTTCCTTCTAGTTTTTCTACAGAAATGTCCATGTCCCTCTTCCATTACATTCTTATAACTTATCCTGTCCATCACACTCTACGAGAATTAGCTCTTTTTATTATATCTGATTTTCCACAAAGATCATGTTACTGAGTGTTATTTCTAGTAATAGACTAACAATAATAATAATAATAATAATAAATAATAATAATAATAATAATAATAATAATAATCAGCAGCAGCATCAAGGATTAGAGCATACGATCTGTTCCTATGTCACGCTAGAATTCGTCTATCCATCTTGCACTGGGTCTTCCAACATTTCTTCGCCCTAGTGGTTTGTGTAATGAAGAATCTCTTTTGGAATTCTATTGCTATCCATTCTATTGATGTGGTCCATCCATTCATCTCTGTATTGTGTATTCTATTGTGTATTGTGTATACGACTTACTTGATGAACATCAGTCTGGTTTTAGAACAGGACATCACACAAGTACTGCACTACTTGACATTGTAGAGGACATAAGAGACTCAATGGACAAAAGCAAACTCACCGCAATAGTCCTACTCGACTACAGCAAAGCCTTTGACACAGTAGATACAGACTTAATGCTAGAGAGACTAAAGACACTACATCTGTCGGAAAACTGCCTTGATTGGTTTGCATCTTACCTCACTAATCGTCAGCATCAGTTTCTGTTAATAATCGCATTTCTTCCTGGCGCTTGGTGAGGAAAGGGGTACCTCAAGGCGGCGTCCTCGCTCCTCTTCTCTTCTCGATTTATATTAATGACATGACCAAGAAACTACAAAACTGCAAGCATCATCTTTACGCCGACGACCTACAGATTTACACACACTTTAGGCCTGACGAAATTAATGAACATATTGACAAGTAAACACTGACCTCAGGCATATATCTTTATGGTCCAGACAATATGGGCTGAAACTAAATGTAAACAAAACGCAAGCAATAATTATCGGACATCCAAGGCTATTACACCTCATAAACAATGGCAATATGCCGGCTGTCATATTAGATAATGAACAAATTCCTTATAACGACGTCGTTAAAAACTTGGGATTTTACTTAGATTCTAATTTAAAATGGCATGAGCTAGTAAAACAAACATCTAAAAGGATCTTCTCCATAATGCATTCCCTAAAGCGACTTAAACATTTTCTTCCTACAACTCTTAAAAGAATTTTAATCCAAACTTTAGTGATGCCGCATTTTGACTACTGTGACGTTCTACTAACTGACATAAGTGACGGATTGTCGGACAAACTGCAGCGTGTCCATAATATGTGTATCAGATTCATATTTAATGTTCGAAAATACGATCACATTTCTCCATTATTCCACGAATTGTCATGGCTACATCTAAAAGAGAGAAGAAAATCGCACTGTCTAATTCTCCTATTTAAGATCCTACATACCTCGATTCCCAATTATTTATCATCCCGTTTCCAGTATCTATCCTCAAACCATAACTTAAACACAAGATCACAACATAGTCTCTTACTTAATATACCGCAACATAGGACATCACATCACTCCATGTCATATACCATCTCTACTTCTCGCAACTGGAATTCCCTACCACAAGAAATAAGGGGCTGCCGGACATTGGCATCTTTTAAAAGAAATCTAAATTTATATTTGCTCTAAACTCGACTTCATTATTATCCAGTGTAAGATATATATATATTAATTGGTGTTTCCCGTATAATGTATCAAATTTATATTATTATTATTATTATTATTATTATTATTATTATTATTATTATTATTATTATTATTATTATCGTATCATTATTGTTATTACCCTATAAAATGTTGTTTGTACATGACATTTACATTGCTACATTTATTGTATCTTTAACTGTTAATAATTAGTATAGTGTATATCTATATTTGTCGAATATTTATTTGTATTTGTGCTGGTTGAGTGGAAGAGAGGGCCTTATGGCCTTAACTCCGCCAGAATAAATAAAGTACTATTATTTTATTATTATTATTATTATTATTATTATTATTATTATTATTATTATTATTATTATTATTATTATTATTATTATAGTTTGAATATATTTAGTTCACTTTGCAGCAAGCTTTAGTCGAATTGACACACGGAGTTTGTGTCTTTGGTAGGCTCGAGGTTCTGTTCAGGGTTGATTTGACTGCAAAACATATTAAACACCCAATTCAATAATATATAGTATCTGACAAGTGACAAATCTTGATTGTTGATTACGAGAAGAAACAGCTTTTAGTTATATGCAACTAATGATACTTACTTACTTACTTACTTACTCACTGGCACTATCGAACCCGTAGGTTCATGGCCGCGCGGACATAAGCTCTCCATACATTCCTATCCTGAGCTAATGCTTTCCAATCATTCTCTGTATATTCTCCTTCCCTCAAATCATAGTTAATGTTGTTCTCCCACCTCATTCTTGTCTTACAACTGGGCGTTTTTTCTCTGGCTTTCCTACAAGAAGCTTCCATGCACGTCTTTCATTCCCCATACGCGCAACATGTCCTGCCCATCGCAGTCTATGAGACTTAACTGTTCTTATTATATCTGGCTTCCTATAGAGACCATGTAGTTCATTGTCATGTAGTCTTCTCCATTCACCTGTCTATTCATCGCTCTTTGGTTCAAAATTTTTTCTAAGAACTTTATTCTCAAAAACTCGTAATCTCATTTCCTCTCTTAACGTAAGAGTCCATGTTTGCATCCATATAATATAAACGGTAGAATAATAGCTTTATATATTTTCAGTTTAACTTTTTTTTAAAGGAGTTGGGACATCAAAAGTCTCTGTAATGCATAATAGCACGCATTTCCAGAATTGAGCCTATGTTTAATTTGTTTGTTCATCTCATTCCTATTTGTGATTATTGTTCCTAGGTATTTGAATTCAGCCACTTCCTCAAAATATCCCTCATTTGTCATTAACTGCCCATTTCCATTATATAATGTATTTCTACGTGTGACCATATATTTAGTTTTATTGATATTTACTTCCAGTCCTAATTTCTTAGTGTTACTCAATAGTGTGTGCGTGTTGTCCCTTAGTATCTCCTCCCTATCGGCCAATAGAACTAGATCATCAGCATAAACTAACAGCTTATTAATACAATTGAGTGGTAAGCCTTCCTCATCTCTAATGATACACAGCATTAAATGGCTTGACACAAGTACGTTTATGGTATTTCTTTGTAAATAATATTACTATTTAAAAATACTGTGTGTCCAAGCGATGAGACTAATTGCCACGATGGCTTAGAATTTATTGTTGCCGCTATGCACTTAATGTACTCTGTCTGTTTACATTTAAAATCGTAGTTCACTATCTCGTCACTTCGTTTCATCGCTTTGATACACTGTATATTACTCTCTGGAACTTATTTTATGACTTAAAATAATTTGCATTTTCCCACCGTTGCAATGCTTTATCTTCTGACATCTGATTTATATCATTATAGCGCTTAAATAGTGTTTTTCTAGTAATGGGGTTCATGAAATCTATATTTAATAAGTTTCGTGTACAACACATACAATTCTGTTTTTGTAGTTATTTTTGGGGATTCTCCACTTTAATTTACCTGATATATTTTCAAAGTTCTAGAGAACAACAGTGCGCATGCGCCAGAGTTTATAGAGCCAGCGATAACCCACAATCGAACCACATATCGATTGTTAAAGTTGTTTCGATTATTATCGTTTTTTTATGTATTTAGACATATTTAAAATGTAATGAACCTAAAAGCTAACCCACATTAACCTAATGTCATTACTCTAACCTAGGGTGGATTCCATTAAACACCCTTTTTTTTCACTCCTTAATAATCGCAACCATCGATATCCCACTGGTTCTAACTATATAATATAGTCTCTGGAGAAAATAGCAAGTCACCATCACAATATGTGTATTTGAATAATTACTTAAACATTCTAAAATAATGTTATAAACATAGTTTTAAATATTTTAAAATATTTGAAATGTTGCTAAATACAGAACAAGAGCTATAATTCACAAAAATAAACTGAAGAATCAAGGGTAAATCATTCTAAACTTGATCCGTTATTTTATTCAGGAATGTACGAACTGTAATATTTTTAATACAAAAAGTTTTCATTATTATGTAAACTAAATACATGATGCAATATGAACAAAACTCTATGAACATTGTGTCGCTACATGTTCGTGACTGAACACGCAGACCTACTGAGTATATAAGCTCTGTGTGAAAATATTGCATGAGATAATTTATCTGCTCACAGCATAAAGTCATTAATAACATTACTTCTTGATAGCACTTGACCCCAAATTATAATTCAGGTCTTATTGTTCATTATTATAAGTTACATTAAGTACGACACCTGAACTTCTGATTACAAACGTGACTATCGCGTTTAAGAAGTTCGTCACGCAAGAACTGCGTTATCCAGCTGAATTCGTCATTGAATTGAATCTGTGGTCTGATTTTGGCGGTATACGGAAAGTATCTGTCCTTTCTAAATTTTGTATGAACACTATTAGGTTTTAATTATTAACACATATTTTATCCTCTCCGCTATCCCTAATCGTTTGTCCTTATTTCATGCTGTGGTCGTATCCTGAAATCCAATCCGGCCTTTGCTTTGAGATGAATAAATAATAATAAATGTCCCTTGACCGCGTTACGAGCGATGTGCAGGGTAAGGATAATGACAGGGCTGCTGTCTCAGAGCATCTATCCATGCTCCTCTAAGTATTAAACCCTTCAGAGAGGGTTGCTGCTTCCGCCCCTTGAGCCGTTGTGATGATCGCCTGGTATCACGTCGCCTCATAGACCGTTGCAGACTTCATGGTTGAAGTCAATCTTCCGGCAGACGTCTCTTACGTTGAGACTATTCTTAGTACGTATTACGAATGAATGAACAGCGCATACGAAGAAGACTGTATAATTATAAACCAAAATGGAGACGAATGTTGGGAAGACCATTGAAGAGATGGAAGGACCAATTCGACCTATAATGAGATCGGAACAGGCCATTGGGTTTAATCTTGTTGTTGATGATGATGATAAAATATTTTTAAAAGTACATCTCACCTCTTCTTTTGCCTTTTCTTTAATACCGGTTTCGGAGAAATTAATATTCTCCATCTTCAGTTTCTACCCGACTAATATTTGGTCGTTTGTGATTCAATGTTTCCTCCTCCATCTAGGAACGTGATTGGATTTGTAGGTGTATCGGTCCACCAAGAAAATGGAGCAGAAAGCATTGAATCACCAATCACTAAACATCAGTCGAGTACAAACTGACGATGAAGGGTATTATTCTACCTGAAACCGGTATTAATATATAATAGTTTTAAAAAACTAAAACAGCACGCTTTATTAGAAAACCGAACTCAAAAATGAAAAATAATTTTGGGATAAATTTAAAGTGGTCAATAAAAAATCATCTCCAACACATTTAGAATAAAACTAGAGTTATCTACAAAAAGAAAATAATTTTACCATCAAAAGTGTGGGGTGCTCTATATCAATTAATATATTTGATAATAAACAGATGTTGGTAAAAGTAAAGTCTGTAAGAAGAACATGTAAAAATCATAAAAAGCACCCCACGCTTTTGATGGTAAAATTATTTTCTTTTTGTTGATAATTCTAGTTTTATTCTATATGTGTTGGAGATGATTTTTTATTGACCACTTTAAATTTATCACAAGCGTGTTGGAAATTAAAATTATTTTTCATTTTTGAGTTCGGTTTTCTAATAAAGCGTGCTGTTTTAGTTTTTTAAAACTATTATTTATTTGTTTTATTTTTTAGTTTTAATATTTTACAGAATAAGATAAGAAGGTAAATATCTTTAAATTCCATACTATTGTAGTATGAGCTAAAAGTATTACTCTTCTAAAAAAAATCCTCCCCAGCCGGATTCGAACCAGCGACCTATGGATTACTGAAATTGTATACCACTAGTTCACCGCTCTACCAACTGAGCTCTTACAACGATTGACTAAAAAGTCGACAAGTCCGTATTCTATTATACCAGTTTTAATTTTTTTGATTTTCTGATGATTCTGGCCAGGAATTTAGAAATAAAATATGAAATTATTGTAGTGTCACGGGTCCTTTACAAGTATACAAAGTTTCAAGTCGATCCAATGTCTCTAAGTGGGTGAAAATCGTGTTCAAAGATTCCGTTACATAAATACAAAGACACTTTTTTTTTGATTTTCTGATGATTCTGGCCAGGATTTTAGAAAATAAATATGAAATTATTGTATTGTCACTGGTCCTTTACAAGTATACAAAGTTTCAAGTCGATCCAATGTCTCTAAGTGGGTGAAAATCGTGTTCAAAGATTCCGTTACAAAAATACAAAGACACTTTTTTTGATTTTCTGATGATTCTGGCCAGGATTTTAGAAAATGAATATGAAATTATTGTATTGTCACGGATCCTTTACAAGTATACAAAACTTCAAGTCGATCCAATTATTTTAAGTGGGCGAAAAACGCGTTGAAAGATTCAGTTACGTAAATAGATAGATAGATACAGGTCAAGCTAATATAAAGCGTGTAAAAAGAAAACGAAATATTAATAGAGGTAAAGTTAAGTAACATTTAATGTTTCTATCGTTAATTAAATCGTATGAGTATAGTTTTGCTGTGAAAAAAATAACCCAACGAGCAAATTTTATATTTCGACTCTCAGTTCAACACCTAATCATGATTGGATTTCATTAATTTTTAGAGAATAATTAGTTTATTTATTTCAATTTATTGCATTCCGTTTTGAAGAAAGTTCAAAATTAGGGCCGCTACAGTGACATTTGAACTTGAGCCTGAGATTAAATTCCGATATTAAGTTAAGATTTTACGGGTTAATGAACAGGAAATTACTTACTTACTTACTCACTGGCACTATCGAACCCGTAGGTTCATGGCCGCACGGGCATAAGCTCTCCATGCATCCCTATCCTGAGCTAATTATTATTATCATTATCGTATCATTATTGTTATTACCCTATAAAATGTTGTTTGTACATGACATTTACATTGCTACATTTATTGTATCTTTAACTGTTTATAATTAGTATAGTGTATATCTATATTTGTCGAATATTTATTTGTATTTGTGCTGGTTGAGTGGAAGAGAGAGCCTTATGGCCTTAACTCTGCCAGAATAAATAAAGTATTATTATTATTATTATTATTATTATTATTATTATTATTATTATTATTATTATTATTAATGCTTTCCAATCACTCCATGTATAATCTACTTCCCTCAAATCATAGTTAATGTTATTCTCCCACCTTATTCTTGGTCTACCAACTGACGTTTTCCCTCTGGCTTATCTACAAGAAATTTCCATGCACCGCTTTCATTCCCCATACGTGCAACATGTCCTGCCCATCGCAGTCTACGATACTTATCTGTTCTTATTATATCTGGCTTCCTATAAAGAGAAGAAAATTACTGTTCTTAATTTTTTATTATATGCTGAGTTTGGTAACTTATAATTAAAAATTGTCGTATGTTGCGTATATATATATATAATATATATATATATATATATCAACCTGCAGGAAGAAGAAGACCAGGACGTCCACTCAAAAGACTTCTGGATAGTGTTTCTCTTGAGGCCGAAACAGGTCAACAAATGGCCTAAATTCGTGAATGTACTATGATGATGATGATGATGATATAAATATATATATATAATGAAACTCAGTTTGATGATATTTATGTATGTTTTTGTCGGGGTATGTATACATGTTCATCGTATTTCAACATGATCCGTCCATTTCGAAGCATTGTTCCAATCGTTCGAGAGTAGCCCGAAAGACGTTTTGAAGCATAGCTGGTGGAAATAGTCATCACTGCACTGCGAATTCGAGTCCTAAGATCCTGGAGATACCGCACCTTTTTCTTTTACACCTTCCTCTTCGTGAATCCCAAACAAAGAAGTCCAGGGGCCATTCTGGTGTAGCTGTGGTTCGAGGAATAACTTGAGAATGTCATGGTAATTGTTGCCATTAATTGTCTGTTTTGCGAACATGAAGGGTCCATACACTGTGGTCTTCGTAATTCCAAGCCTTACATTCACTTTCGGTGTGTTTCGGTACCCCATATTCGGGTGTTATGTTTATTAACTTTGCCACATATGAGGAACGTGGCCTCATCACTGAACAGGATGTGATCCATAAGGTCCTCATTGTGTGCAGCCGCTATCAAATCATAACACGCAGCCTGATGAGCTGCGTAATCTTCTGGGTCTAATTTCTTGAGCACCTGAATATGGTACGCTTGTTTTTCAACGTAAATTGTAAAACTTTCAAAATCGCTTATTTTGGCAATCTAACTAATTGCTTAAACGACGACTTGATGCTCTCAAGCTTCTTTCGATTGATTCTCTGATTCGCTGAACAGTCTCTCCTGGTACAAAAGATCTCCCGGAGCGTTCCCAATTATTTGAAATTTATTGTAAAGTAACTGGATGTTTGCTCGTGTTGGTCCTGGTTTGTTAAATTTCCGAGTGAACGCCTGTCGCACCTCTGTATAAGATAATCCGCGCAGTCGCGCAATAACAAATACACACGTTCTTCTATCGTCAGAATGCTTTTAGATTATGCTAAAAGAAAAAGAAAATAATTACGTTAACATAGAAATGGATCGAGACCTTATGACCACCCTGTATATATGTATAATCATTAACAGCTTTGTTAAGCCTATTAGTCTTTTCCTGCCTCATAGAACGTCGAATTGGTGTAATGGACGTCTTCTTAACATCTTATTTGGAGGTATGTAGAATTATGAATTCTTGTTATATTTGAATTCCCTGTAAACAGAGGATCAATATTGTAATTGGTAAAAAAATTGTCAGAATAAGCTATAAGAAGTTGTGTAGTTTTTTAAGGTTTTAAGGGTTTCTCAAAAAGGGTACTTGGAGTTTCTTCTTTTTCAACTTAGCGATTGGGTTCTTTTTATGTCGTATTTTAGAAAGTACTGTTACGGTCTGCAAAAAACAAATCAAATCTGTTGCTGGACCAACCTATATTTTACCATTTGTTTGTTGTTTAAAAATCCCTTTAAGAACCCTGGATGTGGACATACGGTTCATATCTCATGCCAGTTACGTTTACATTGCGGATATGCGATTTAATTAACAAAATAAAGTCACGTTCCATTATTTAGCAAAATCGGGCATAATTTTGTATTGTTCAGGAATTCTTTAATTTTTGTTTAATTTTCCCGTTGTAAGACGAACACGATATGCTACTGTTTTACCGAGAAAACTATGAAGTGTATGATTGTTTTTTGTCAATATATTAACTGATGCCCCAAATGGGAGTCAATGACCGATCACGTTTGAAAGAATTTTGTTTTACAACCAATCACAGTCGTGTTTCGTGTCGATATTTATCTACTTGTGTTTATCGTATTAAAGAAAGCTCGTTCTTGTTAATACTCTAAACAGGTCAGATCATTATTTTGCAGTGACTCACTCTCGAACAAATACGATGAATATAGCAAATAATGAACAGATTCTTTCGAACTACACATTTGATAATTGTGTGTTCAATAATTGTGTTTTTAAATAATGATTTTACGGAGTTGTTTATAAAAATTATAATTAATAACCTACAATGTTGCTTTTTTATTACATACAACTTTCCTCATTAGAGGATTGCCTCAAGGACAAAGTGATATAGACAATTATTTTTTGGAATTGATTAAATACATTTTGTAATTACATTAAAAAATTAAAATGGTAGACCTAATTGAAGTATACATACTATAAAGTAGAAAATTTGTAAATGTCGTTTCTTAAAATTGAAATTGATCCTCTATTGGCAGCGATGGCAATTTTAGAAAGATACACCATGTCCAAATCTAAGGAATTCCAAAATTTGGCTAAGAGTACAGTTTGATCTGTTTTATTTTCTCTCCACTAGGATATATTCTTACAATATTGCGATCATATTTGGCAATAAATAATATGATCTAGTTGCAGTGATGAACAAATTAAACATAACAATTTTTTAATTTTTTTCAAACATCACCGTTTACAATAAATATATAAATATTTAAAAATAACTGTATTTAAATAATGATTTGTGAAGAGTCGCGGTCCATGGTTACCACCACAGGATATGCACAACAGTGAAGCACCATAACCCAGAAGAATAAAGCAAGTGCAAACTATGTGGGTCGCACTGCAACCGATATCACCTGTTACAGTGTAAAAATATAGGAACATCGATAACAGACATCTATAAGACATGAAAACAATTCCTTCTACATGGCCATTGGTTGCAATAATACCTATTTTTAAATAATGATTTGTGAGTAAACAGCTTAATTATATTAGTTAAATAGTCGTAACAAATGCCACTCTTGATTTCCAAATTCTCTAGATAAATTGGAAATTACTCGTGGCATTACTTATGACTATTTAACTCATGCCCCAAATGGGAGTCAATGACCAATCACGTTAGAATTATTTTAGATTTACAACCAATCACAGTCGTGTTTCACCTAGAATTTATCAACTAAATTTTTCATAATAAAGAAAGCACCTCCTTTTTAACATTCTGAATAGGTCATAGCATTATTTTGCAGTGACTGACTCAAGAAGAAATACGGCTACCAGATTGTATATATATAGTGCATGAATGTCAACACATACCGCATGCGGGAGTTAATATAAAATCATTTGTAGCAATTGATTATACCACCAAAAAAAGAAACCACTGTTTGCACTTTCTTAAATGTATTTTTTTCCATAAAAATATAATTGTCATATTTACAACATAGGACACAGAAATGAATTAATATACAGTTTGATGTGTTTCATTTTTTCTCCGCTAGAGTGCATTCTTCCAATATTGCGTTCCTTTGGCAATAAATAATATGATCTGGTTGCAGTGATAAACAAAAGAAACAGATGAAGCGTACCAATCGTTTCTCATTTGTTTTCAAACATCGCCGTTTACATTAAATATATAAATATTTTAAAATAACTATATTTAAGTAATGATTTGTGAGTAAACAACTTAATTATATTCGTTAAATAGACCGAAAAAATGCCACTCTTGATTTCCAAATTCTGTAGATAAATTGGAAATTACTAGTGGCATTACTTCTGATAAATATCTCTGTCCGAAAAATGAGTACTCACTCTAGAGTAGGCCTACTTGCTATATCCAAGGCGAGAGGGGAGGATCGTAATCAAGGATCACGGGCTGGTAAAGTGATTTCATACACCCTGTTTAAAATAATCACCTGGTATAATGATGAAGTTACTTATTTTGTCGATAAAACAGTTTTCTGCTTATTACTGGCAGAAATCAAAGAGCTACAGGTGTTAGCGATAACGTCAACGTGAAAAATCACAGCAGCTGTCTGAAAGCACAAAGTTTGGATGACTGATGATAACTTGGTGTTAGCTGTTGAACTGAATATTTGTTCCTGTCACATTACTTACTTAAACACCTATTAATTTTATAATTTTACTAGAAGTCCCGGCCACGCTTTGCTGTGGCTAAGGTATACGTTAAAAATTTAAATTTAGTTGCTATCTTTCAGCCAGATTACTTAAAACTAATACTTACACAAGAAATCAATAATATTGAAAATAAAATAAACACTGAACACACTTATATTACGAAATAATCAATATTTGGAATTCAATTGAAATTCGCGGTAGCAACAAAAAGCACAGCCATCTGGATCTCTCTTTGTTAAATAATAAACCAATAACCTTACAAAATTACCTTACACCGCCATCTGTTAGAATCGTATGGAACTCACAGATAATTATAACTCTTTGTTAAATAATAAACAAATAATTTGTAATAAAAGAATAATGCGACTATAGATTTAGTTATAAACTACCCTAAGTCTGGAATTTGATCAAACTGCACACAGTGTGCAAAATTGTATTAAAATCGGTTCAGTAGTTTAGGATTACATCGCGGACAAACAACGTGACACGAAATTTTTATATATTAAGATTATACAGGAGTTCAAGTTAAAATTAATTTAGAACTAACTAACTAACTCACTGGCACTATCGAACCCGTAGGTTCATGGCCGCGCGGACATAAGATCTCCATATATCCCTAACCGGAGCCAATGTTTTCCAATCATCCCTGTATAATCTACTTCGCTCAAAACATAGTGAATGTTATTCTCACACCTCATTCTTGGTCTAGCAACTGGGTGTTTTTCCTCTGGTTTTCCTACAAGCAGCTTCCATGCACGTCATTCATTCCCCATTCGTGCTACATGTCCTGCCCATCGCAGTCTACGAGACATAACTTTTCTCATTATATTTGGCTTCCTATAAAGACCATGTAATTCATTGTTAATCAGTCTCCGGGCGGGGACTACTTCAGGGAACCCATGACAAAGGCTCAAACACAGGGACATGTCCCTAGGAAGATGGAATGTTAGGACTTTATACAATAGCGGGACACTAGAGATATTAACGCGGGAATTAGATAAATCGCCCTTGGATATTTATATGTATCTTAATTTGCTTACTTGTTATAGTAGCCAATAGAGTGGAGTGATGCCGAGTTCCCGCTACCTCTCATGATACGGAATATATATAAAAGAAAAAAATAAATGATTTTGCTATAGTTCGTCTGGCTTAACTTTGCAAGACATTTGTAGAAAGAGACAACTGTGTTCACCTCTCTCATTCGCACAAGTGTTTTCTGTGTTTCTTCACCAGATGTTAATAGGGTAAGGAGGAAGACGAAAGCTGACAACAGGGTGGGTTCTTTCTTTTGTAACAGGACGAAAACGGTGAAGGATCTACCCTTATATCTCCGTCTCTCTCTTTGCCAAGTTAAGCCAGATATGCAGTAGTAGTAGTAGTAGTAGTAGTAGGAGTAGGACTTTATTAGACAAAAGTAAGATATTTACAATATTATTTACAAATATGGGTCGCACGGGCTGTAAGCCGTACGTGCTGTTGACAGTCCGTTACAATAAAGTAATAATTGGTATTAGTGTAAAGAAAAATAAACAACAAAAAAAAGCAATATCATTACAATTACATAAAGAAAACACAATAATATTACAATTAAATAATACACAATAGCATTATACACTAATTAATTTATATATAATTGTTAGCTTTGGTAGCGTGAGTGTAGTGCACTGAAGCATCAATTCAGAGGCCATGATTCAAATTGCGATTCAGGCGTTTATTTTTCTTTTTATTTCATATATATATATATATATACCTTTTCTTTAGGTGAATTCCTAACAATAGCAAATATTGATATTGTTCTCTTTAAAATATATATATATATATATATATATATATATATATATATATTAAACGTTTTAGGAACATACCATTTCTTTTTGTGAATTCCTAACAATAGCAAATATTGATATTGTGAGGAATTCACCTAAAGAAATGGTATGTACCTAAAACGTTTAATATTATTGTAATTGTCCACCGCTGTGGTCTCGAGGTAGCGTGCTGCCTTGTCACGCAACGGGCCCGGTTCGATCCCCGGTCGGGGCAGTTTTCTGGCTGAGGTTTTTATCGGGGTTTTACCTCACCTGTAAGACAAATGTCAGGAAAACTTTAAGGCCCAAACGGTCCCCGAAATCGTATGGCCATCATCATTATCCTTATCATCATCATCATCATCCTTCATCGGTGTGCAAAGCAATGGGAAGCTACCATACTTACAATTCCCTAGTAAAGCTGCAAGCGTAGCATGAAAATGCTATGATTGCAGTGAAGGACCTGCCTTTGGGCAGAATTACCATGGATTATTGTAGTAATGCAAATATAACATAATACGTTTGTGAATCCATACCGAACCCAAAATACTTCCAGCACTAATGTTATACTTTTCGACATTAAATATTCGTACATATGACATAAGCACCATAATACTAAGAATGTGATGCATATAATTAACGGTATGCCCCATATACTACATTTCATAACTGCATTCTTTTCTATACCGGTAAAAATCGCTCTCTTCCAAAGGTGCTCTCTTGTGAGAGTTATGTAACTAGCTCTAATTTAGAGACATTTATTTCCCATCGATTCACAAGTGGATAACTCAAGGTTTAAAAAACATGTCCCAAGAACTAATCACGGTATTATTTACTTGGGAAAAGCCGAGGTTCAGAGGCCTTCTAATTTTGATTTCAGATTGTTTTACGAGTGCGGAAAGCTTCAGACTCCGAACCTTCGATTGGAGATCGTGTTTCTAGGAAATGCATTATTCCAGTCTTAAGACTACCTGAAAACAAGTGGAGAGAGAAAGAATGTAACAAATATTTACAAAATTGTAATAAAACACAACTGAAACCAATTAATTTACTTGTTGCATCAGTTTAGGTAGAGCAAATGAGTGCAGTCGTTATCTTAATTAAATAGAAATACAAGTGCAATAAGATTTGCTCATTATATGGCTTTGCTAGCAGAAGATGCAATGACACTGAGGAACATGCTGATGGAGCTAAATGACAAGTGCGAGGATTATAGAATGAAGATAAATATATATAAGACGAAGGCCATGGTTATAGGAACGAAACCAAGGAAGATAAACATGAGGATTAAAGATGAGGCCATTGAGCAAGTGGAGAGCTTCAAATACTTGGATTGTACTATCTGTAGTAACATGAACTGCGATCAAGAAGTAAAGCAGATGATAGTAATGGCAAAAGAAGCTTTTAACAAGAAGAGAAGCATTTTCTGCGGACCTTTGACAAAAGAATTACAGAAGAGGCAATTGAAGTGCTTTGTGTGGAATGTAGCATTGTATGGTTCAGAGACTTTGACATTACGACGGAATGAGGAAAAGCGACCGGAATCTTTTGAGATGTGGATATGGAGAAGGGTAGAACGTATACAATGGACAGATAAAATTACAAATAAAGATGTGCTAGACAGAGTGGGCGAAGGAAGAAAAATGCTGGAATTCATAAAGAAGAGGAAAATAAATTAGATTGGACACTGGCTAAGAAGAAACTGCCTGCTGACGGATGCCTTAGAAGCAATGGTCAATGGAAAGATAGTTAGAGGCAGAAAAAGACATCAGATGATAGACAATATTAAAATAAATGGCTTGTATGGAGATACAAAAAGGAAGGCTGCGTTAAGAAAAGAGTGAAGAATGTTGAGTATGCAGTGAAAGACCTGCTCTTGGGCAGAACACTATGAATGAATGAACAGAAATATATAAAAACCTGCAATGCAATCTTTTCGTTTTATCAACTGCATAGTGTTAAATACTAACTTATATTTATTCTCCAGCGTCTGTGAAACATACATCTTAAGAATGTGCAGTTCTTCCACGCGCACCCCGTGAAAATTGAGCTGGATTGACTGAACTCTGCTGAGCCCCTTGTGGTCGCTTGCCCTTATGGATCGTTGAATCTGCGTCCAGGTCAAGGTCACGTGACCATCTTGCTATATACTTCAATATACCTATAAAATGAAATGGCAAAATAAACTATGACGTCATTACCTGCGAATAACACAGTTTTTCACCTTTTAGCCTTCAATTAGTTCTCCAAGTTTAAAAGGGAGTAATTTAATATTTTACATTACACCGTTCTTAGCAGTTGTCAATAATGCCTCGACGTGAAAAGAGCTAATGAATGCTGCTCAAGGCAACCACTTTACTTTCTTTTACGAATACTTCATTCTGAGTGAAGGTGAAAGAGTAACTACGAGTGTTGTTTGGCAAGAGCTCTTAAACACTTGATCATGTCGTGTAGATCTGTTATCCAACAATTAAATGATTCGGGGGAAAAAGAGCATAATGTCAAACAAAGTATTCGAGAAACGGTTTTTAAATTTAGAATACTCAAAATTCTTATTTATTAACTAGCTAATACCCGGCGTGCGCTGCTACACCAAAATAAATAAATAATGTGTTTTTGCGTTTAGTTGAATAAGTAAAAAGAAAAATAAATATACATTTATATCATTATTTTTAGATACCCCGTGCTGATTACCCGGCATTGCCCGGGGATCTACGCATCCCGATGTACTTGGCATAAATGAGCTGAAAGACAAAATTCGTTATTTTGAGTTATCCTTAAAAAATTACCCGCCATGCGCTGCTATGCTTGCCAGGGAATCTACTTATTCCGATCTTCTTGGCATCAATGAAAGACAAAAATCGTTAATGTGAGTTATCCTTAAAAGATAAACATATGTTGTCGCGGAATTTTCTGTAGAGTTTTTTGAGATATTCAATTCTGTGTACAATAATGTTGTGTATTTATTACGGTTTAGGCAGTGTAAGTAACTTAAGCTTACAAAAAAGCGACTTGTTTTTACGTTTTTTCACTACAGAAGGTGCTTATAAGGATGAAGGATTTGAGCATCAAAACTCTCTTATAACCTATGGCCTTTTTGGGAAAATCCTGAACATTTTGCTTAATCTTCATGCCATATATATATATATATATATATATATAAATTTCGTGTCACGTTGTTTGTCCGCGATGGAATCCTAAACTACTGAACCGGTTTTAATGGAATTTTCACACTGTGTGCAGTTTGATCCAACTAGAGACGTAGGGTAGTTTATAACTAAATTTATAGTCGCATTATGTTTTTATTGCAAATTATTTGTTTATTATTTAACAAAGAGTTATAATTATCTGTGAGTTCAATACGATTCTAACAGATGGCGGTGTAAAATTTGGTAAGGTAATTGGTTTATTATTTAACAAAGAGAGATCCAGATGGATGTGCTTTTTATTGCAACCGCGAATTTCAATTGAATTACAAATATTGATTATTTCATAATTTAATTGTGTTCAGTGTTTATTTTATTTTGAATATTATTAATTTCGTGTGTAAGTATTAGTTTTAAGTAATCTGGCTGAATGACAGCAACTTAATTTAAATATTTAACGTATACCTTAGCCACAGCAACGTGTGGTCGGGACTTCTAGTATATATATATATATATATATATATATATCTAGTACTGTACACGTCTGAAATTGTCACGCGAAACGTACACCAGGGTCACAAAGACCCACAATTATTTTCTGGATAAATAAGCACAATTTAGCATACATTATAAAAAAAACTGTATTTTATTACATTATAACATCTTATTAGTACTCAATGATGTCCTTTTTCAATCAATTTTAGTATCAATGTATCGCGAAATTTGTGATAAAAAATGAAATGGGGAAAAATTAAAGTAATAGAACTTGATTGTGTTCCATGTCTAAATAATTTTACTTTGAATTCAATGAAGACCATTATAATGATGAATACACATATTACACAAATAGCCTATTTTGAAAAGTCCTCAATTCATCAATTATTTATTTGCACACTCTTGGCACCACTTACCACTCATGTGAACTGTATAATATCTTACTATTATTTAGGTATGTATCCCACACATCTCTGATAAGAGCCAGTTTATAAAATTCCCGCCTTTTTGTCTTTGTGGCTTTATCATAAGTAATGCCACGAGTAATTTCCAATTTATCTAGAGAATTTGGAAATCAAGAGTGGCATTTGTTAGGACTATTTAACGAATAAAATTAAGCTATTTACTCACAAATCATTATTTAAATATACTTACTTTAAAATATTTATTTATTTAATGTAAACGGCGATGTTTGAAAACGAATGAGAAACGTTATGTTTCGCTTCTCCATCCATTTCAACAAGATCATATAATGTTATATATTGCCATCTGGCGTGGGAAACTTGAAATATCATCGCAATATTGTAAGAATGCACCCTAGTGGAGAAAAAATGAAGCACATCAAACTGTATATTATAACCAAAATTATAGGTTATTAATTTATTTTTTTAGTAGACAATTCGGTAAAATCATTATTTAAAACACAATTATTGAACACAGAATTATCAAAAAGAACTCGGTAATATCATGTCTTGGAAAACACTGGATTATATGCAATCCTTCCTGTCGGCTTACCATTATGATCTAGTTCCTCTTGAAAATAGTGAATTAGGCATTTTACAGCTTCTCCCCCACGCCATGCCAATTCTAGGGAAGCGATAAGGTAGAACTTAATTTGTAATCCTTCAGAGGTTTTCTCCTGACAATTATTAATCATTTTTTCATATTCATCAGACTTAAAAGCCACTGCACTCACCTTTCTTTTCTCTAGCATGTTTTGAAGTATTTTTCTTTTTGCGTTTCTTGCTTGTCTGGCGTCATTAAATTCTTGATCGACGAACGGATTAAAATCTCGTTGATGTTCAATAAAATATTTCTCTTATATCATTTTTGCAGTAACATTCCACATGGTTTTCAAGCTGTATTCTTTGTACTCTTCTCCATTTAGTTTCCTCATATTAATGCTCCAGTCTTTCAGTATGTTGGCAATGTCTTTGGTTGGAGTTTCTGCTGTTAATACGTAATTTCGTAGTTGACAAAATTTTTCGAACTGATTCCAAATATATTTCCTATTACGTTGAATGTTATGGGGCTTAGATTGCTTGATTATTTCGTCTATATCTTCATTTGAAGCACAGCCAAATCTTGGTTCTGCCATTTTGAACATTCAAATATGGCGGCTTTACTGTTAACTCAGTCACTGCAAAATAATGATCAGACCTGTTCAGAATATTAAAAAGGAGGAGCTTTCTTTAATATGGTAATTATAACACTGATAAATATTTCGTGAAACACGGCTCTGATTGGTTGTAAAACAGAAACCATTGAAACGTGATTGGTCATTGACTCCCATTTGGGGCATGAGTTAAATAGTCATCTTAAACAGACTGTGAGAAACTAAAAACGCTTTAGACTCATTATTGCACGAAATAATACAATCCCAAAATCATCAGACCACAGTCCAAAGCTTCTGGAGGGGCATCATCTTCACAGTCAGTTTCTTCAGGAAAGTCACTTAGTTCACTTTCATGATTAAGCTCATCTAACAATGCTGTCTGTATATCGTTTTCTGTTAATAATACATCATTTCTACGCGCCATTTTTCACAAAAATCGAGTTCACTCTCAGGAATAGAAAAGTTGCACAAACTGTACACCAGGTTCACAGTGACCCTTAATAAAGTATACCTAAAACAATAATTAACTATTAATGACCAACGAAGTTGTACATCCGTCCTCTAGTAGGTCTCACTGAATTTACATCGGTAGCAGAGGTATGTGAACGCCATGTAGCCCATGTGCAGGAGGAAATAAAAATCTGCAGGGTCACACTGACCCTGGTGTACAGTTGTAGGGATATATGGGCCTATATATAGGCTACATATCCCGATCTCCTTGATATCAATGAAAGACACAAATGGCTATTGAGTGTTATCTGAGGTAAACATATGCTTGTCGCGAACTTTTTTGTAGAGTTTTTTGAGATATTCAATTCTGTGTACGTTAATTTTGTTTATCTGTTATGGTTAGGCAACGTAAGCCATTTAAGGGTAAAAAAAAGGGATTTTTTCGCGTTTTTCACTACAAAGGGTGTCTTTTAACGGATGTAGGAGTTTAGTATCTCAACTCACTTATAGCCTATGTTCATCCCGGGAATCTCCTGAACATTTTGCAAACACTCATCACAATTGGATCAACGGTATGTCGCGCATAAAATACGAACAAACAAACAAACAAAGATTTTTATATATTAGATTTGGAATTGAACGTCTATTCGTGTCTAAACCACAGGATGTGTTTTTATATACTGTAAAATTTAAAGTTTATTTAATTGACACATGTATGTGTAATAAACAATAATACAATACAAAGACCAAACGTACAAGAAAATAAAGTGAAATATTGAAGTATTTTAATAAATTACGTAATCAAATAAACAATATTACATTCACATGGATAGATTATTTTTGTTGTTGTCATTCACATTAACAGATATTGAATGTGCTTTTGGACATGAGTAAACTTGTTATTTGTAAGTGGAATGAAGTCGAAAAGAAATCAAACAGGCCTAGACACTGGACAACCGAAAAACGTGTTTTAGTTAATAGTATTGTTTATCTTCATGTAAATAATCAGGGAATTTAAATTAGTTTTCCTACAGGCTGCACAACCACCATCTATGAAGAGTTTTTATCACAGAAGTTGAATACTACCCATGTTATGTTCAGCGATGGAAGATTGGTTTCGGATCTTCTTTTTTAAATCTTCAACTCTCTTATAGGTCTAGGTTGAAAATAATATTCTTCTACATAATGCGAAGAATCTAGATGTTTTGACAAATAATGATAAATAATCTGATCTTTTTCCATGACTTGAAATGACGCTGGCTCTTTCCTAGCTGTCCTGAATTATTCTGTTCAGTCACTTGGATTTTGGCTTTGGCTTTTTGAATACTCAAACCTATATTCTTATCTGGCTCCATGTAAGAATGACCTATAATTGGAAATGTCACACGGATGCTACCAAATATTTTTTTCAACATGAACCAGATTAAGAAGGAAGTGAAAAATTGTATTATTCTTATTTTGCCTTGCACATGAGTCACAAAATAAAATTAAATCTCTTTATAATAATACATGTATATTGAAAATGATGATAGAGATCTGTTTTCTATAATAAACATCATTAATTCTAATTTTATGGATTTGAATATTCTTTCAGTAATGCATGCAAATGGCTTGGTTTCATCCGTTCTACTTCCTGTTCTAGTTGCTCCTTTCTTTAATACAATTACTTTGGTTTCATTATGTGTACCTAATTTTTTGTCTTTTAGGTTTTATGTTTATTTCCAAAAGTTGTGATGAATCGTGTGTTTTGAATATATTATCTACCTCTGCGTGCAGTGCCGTTAATAAGAACTACAGTTATCATTTCTTGGATAGAAAAAATGAACATTGAAGTTATTAAAAGTAGTTCATTAAGGGTCAATTTCACCAACAGAGGTAACTGTATTACGCCAGTTATCCTCGTGTATAAAGCATAGCTTAAACTGGCTTAAACTACAGTTACCTCTGTTGGTGAAACCGACCCTAAGTCTGATAATATTATGTATTGGCTTAATGATAGTAAATACAATGCATCTTTTAACATTTAGTTATTTATGTAAATACATTTTTTTTTTGTATCATGGGGGCTATTGTGACTTTTGTTTTCTTATAATGATTTTGCATGTTCAGTTACTGAGTTTGTTCCATTATCAGAAATACATTGCCTAATTCTGTATATCTCGTGGAGTACCTTGAATATTTTATTGCCGTCTCAAGAATTTCAAGTTTATTCTTTCCAATACCATGTGTGCATATATACCATGTGTGTTTAATATATACTTATATATATATATATATATATATATATATGGGTATATATTAAAGCCTTACGACAAACTTGCACTTCCTTCACAGCTTTATCACAAAGTAGGCCTATATATATGACCATATATGAATGTGACATATAATGGAGTTTTGCCGCGGGCTTCGCGGCTGTATTTCTTCAACGCTAATTAATCCACATATATACGAGTTATGTTCATCTCTAGGAGACATTGAATTGAAATCCTTCAAATTATTTTGTGTTGCAAATTCTGGAATTCCTTGATATCACTTGAGTCTTTTGTAAAGAAAATCAGGACTAAACGTATGTGATTGAATATTTAATTTCTTACTTACATAGGAAATTCTGCCCTTTTTGCACGCTTTATATTAGCTTGACCTGTATCTATCTATATAAAGGAATCTTCCAACGCGATTTTCACCCACTTAAAATCATTGGATCGACTTGAAACTTTGCATACTTGTAAAGGACCAATGACAATACAATAATTTCATAATATTTTCTAAAATCCTTGCCAGAATCACCAGAAAATAAAAACAATCTGTGTAATTATGTAACGGAATCTTTCAACACGATTTTCATCCACTTAAAATCATTGAATCGACTTGAAACTTTGTATACTTCTAAAGGACCAATGAAAATAGAATAGTTTCATTTTGGTTACCAAATTCCTGGCCAGAATCATCAGAAAATCAAAAAAAGTGTTTGTATGATTATTTTGTTAGCTTTTTGCTCTACTCATAGTTCAGTGAGTCCCTAAGAGACAGTAATATCACTTTGAGAGTGAATGTTTACACACTTAACAGGACACTTCTCGTGATAATGAAGCAATTTAATGTGCACTAGCTGTTCAAGTATGTAATTACAATAAATAAACGGAAACACACTTCAAATTTGCACGTGACGCCAGCTGTAACTAGCCCATTAATGATGTTGACTTTCCCCCTTCATAACCTGTAGTGCATGCACATTCCTTCTTAATCTGTAAAGCGATATTAAAATTGCAATTATGTAGATATCACCTGTTATAGGTGTTGTGCATAGACTTAAAAATGTTTTACCAATTATTTATATTAGAAGTAGGCCTATATATTACTATTTAATACATTCTCATCTCACTTACATGCTACATATATGGGGAAATAGTTTTGATTACATAACTCACCCTCTACAAGTCTTACAGAATAGAGCTACCAGAATACTATATAAATTACATCCCCGTACATCTTATAATTTAATTTATACTTTTATCATTAAAGGAATTAAACAATGTATATATGTATTTAAAATTAATAAGAATCTCAGCATAATATGCCTTTAATTTTTAATAAAGATATGTATAATTATTATACTAGAGGTTGTATTTTATTACACAAAGATACTACTTTCTCAGCAAAATATGGTGTAAAAGGGATTCGTTATGCATTAATAAACCCTTACAATAACTCACCTATTGAATATCAACATTTCACGAATGTTAAACTTTTTTCTAATTGTATTAAAAATATTTTTCTCATTGATTTCTTAGTTAATTTTGTTAATTGTATTTTATTATTATTATTATTATTATTATTATTACTATTATTATCCCCTTTAATTATTGTATTCATATGTGTATATATATATATATATATATATATATTATGTATTTATAGTAGTTTGTACTACTTAAACTTATGTTTGATTTTGTTTTCTTGTTTTTATTGTTAATTGTTTCATGGCTATTACGTTTTATATATTGCCCCTTAATATGAGCAATCTTGCTCTTTGGGGTCTTTGAAGAAATTAATAAACAAATAAATATTGTTACCTATCACCTACTTTGCCTGTTTCAAATATATGTTGCCCAGTTAACTATCAGACGGTTCCCATATCTCAATTGTTGAATTTTATTTACCTTTCACCTTCTTCCGTTGTACTCCTCAATTAATATACAAATTAAAACTTCTTTTGAAATTCAATTTTCCGCGAATATGGTTGAGGGGATAGGAATCTGATTACATGTTGTTAGTTAATTATTACTTTGTATTTTTGAAGCTGTTTAAGTTATATACATTTAACCTGGCAATTTTTTATGTCTATTAAATAGGATCGTTCAAAATTTTAAGTATTTTTAAAAATAATTCCATGAGTACAACCCTGTTCCATAAATCCCTAAGAGAATAATATAACTTTAATTTCCAAAGTTGTTATGAAGAGAATAATGCTCCTTCTAGGATACAACAAAATTTATTTTAACATACTGCATACAAACAAAATATTCTTGACATAATATCCACTTATATATTAAAACATGATGTAAACAACTGAAAATTCGGTGATAATTAGGTAATATTGGACGAATGGATGATATAATTCGCAACGTACATATATTAGATTCATATTTTGTAATTTTTCGTTTATTTTCAATGAATAAATATTAACAATGTCATACATTTTCAACAACGATACAAAACAAACCATTAAATCTATGAATAACGAGAACTCTTTCGTAGCCGAAGTAACGTTGAGTTTATTAGGACTATGTTAAGATACAATAGAGTACGTTATATTTATTAAATATATGCTAAAATAAATAACTCGCTGATATGAATGTGTAGGTAGTAAATTTCAGTACTAATTATAACAAACAAATTAACAAGTATAAAATCCAATTCGTAACAGTCAGTATTGCCAATTCACAAAATTTAATGATATCGCATTATACCAGTAACTGCACAAAATACATTAATATTTTGGGGAAAAAAATTACATTTATCTTTATAATTATATTCAGTTCACCGCTGCGGTCTCGAAGTAGCGTGCTGCCTTGTCACGCAGCGGGACCGGGTTCGATCCCCGGTCGGGGCCGTTTTTCTGGGTGAGGTTTCTATCGGGGTTTTTCCTTACCTGTATGACAAATGTCAGGAAAATGTTAAGGCCCAAACGGTCCCCGAAATCATATGGCCATCATCATCATCAATCATCCTTATCATTATCATCATCGTCATCATCATCATCCTTAACAGGTGTGGAAAGTAACGGGAAGCTACCACACCTAAAATTCCCTAGTAAAGCTGAAAGCATAGCATGAAAATGCTATCATTGCAGTGAAATACCTGCCCTCGGGCAGAATTACTATGGATGGATTATATTCAATTGCTGATGATATAAACTTGTTTACTTCCATGTAATTTATATTGTTTACCATTGCGTGTCTTCTTGTATAATTTATGTTTATAGCCGACGTGGGGTTTTACGTGTTGGTGAAATTTGCTTCCCTTTTTGTAAACGTACAACATATGGCACATTAATATTTCTATTTCCGTCCACTTTAAGAAAACAGGAGATTTTTTAAATGAGACAGAATATGAATAAATATAAAAAAGCAAGTAGTATTTACTATTGACTAAATATAATACAAATAAATTGTTTATTAAACTTGTTTAAACTGATACAAGAGTCACGAGTAAAAATATTTGATTAGTAAAATATAATTGTGTAATTCAAAGATATAAAATTATTAAGAGTGACCAAATATTGAATTAACATATTCATATCTTTGACCTATTAATATTGTTGCAATAATTACACTGATCAACAAAAAATAAACTTATTTTTTTGTCTCAGATAGACAAATATGTGATTCTCATAGTATTTTTTCTCCTGAATTCATATATGATATCGGGTTCTCTCCATCACGCAAGGTTTCCGAGAAAACAGGCATTTATAATTTTAAACACTTTCATATTTTCTACATTCGTAACTACACAATATTCGAACAATCGGACTCGCCTAGAAAGTAAGAAATTACGATTTTCTGATATACCTCGCCTGTGGATCATCCATTCTAGATGGTCCAACAATAATCGGCCTGCATATTAGGATTCCATTTGCCTTGATATATATTTTCCATAGCTGAAATCTCCTGATGAAAGTGTCCCCCGTGCTCATCGCTCACTGCGCGAAGATTTTCCGGAAGAAATCTAAGTGTATTAAAAAATAATTATTTAAATCCATTAATTGACATTGAAATAAAAAAAAACTGTGGGTGATGGAGGAATTCCGAATACATATTTGAAAACACGATAAAAAACTGCATTAAGTACAACTATTGGTACTCATGAGACAAAATTCATGTTGGCCAGTGTTATTTACCGTAAATGATTGACAGATGTATTGTAGTATGTACTAATATACATTTTAATAAATTGGATATTGCAGATTTGAAATTTATAGGTTATTGTTCTATTTCATTGTCAAAGTTTAACCTCTCAACATATAATTATTTTCACGTGTCGCATGGCAAACGAACCTTTCAGTGGCACGACCTGTCGAGAGAGGGATTGCATTACACACATAATTTTTAACCACACAGGACATGGAGGACCTTACTATATGAGAGATCAGCTCAATGTCAGGGCCTCCTCCGAAACACCACCCTTCACACACACATTCATACTAAAATTGCCAAAGTAAGGTTACTATTGACTTAAAATAAGGAACTTATAGTTTGTTTAGTGACAGTGTACTCGCCATGTAGACGAGCACGTGATTCTATACAGAAGAAGACCCTGAGACTCCGGACTACTTGCATCTAGGAGTAACACTCCAAACAACAGCCAAATCCTTCCGAATGCATTCAAAAGAGATAGCGGCAGCTGCTATAGTTGCCATATACGACATAGAAAACATCACACAACTGTCACATGCAACAGCCATGAAACTTTTTGAGGCCAAAATACTTCCCATCTTAACGTATGGAATAGAAATCATTTGGACTGACCTCAGTTTCGGAGACTTAAACACCTTAGAAAAAGTGAAATCGCCGATTGAGGGTCTTTCCACTTTTCAGCGGTTGCCCTTTTACCAGCCGGTTGCTGGCCCTTCACATCCACATGTGTCAATCACAGAGGTAGATGATCAACAGCCAGTGTAGGGGTGACATGTGGTTAGCATGTCGAGTCCCCCAGCCGTTATAGCTGGTTCCTCAACCTGGAGCCGCTACTTATTATAGCTACCCAATTGCCTCACGATGCTGGATGGGCACCGGTCCCATACTGGCCGAAATACCATGAGAAAATTTCTTCCCCCATGAAGACTCGAACCAGCGCAAGTCCCGTAGCTCTGCGCCAAGGCTTCCTACCTTAACCGCTCGGCTACGGCGCGGGACAAAAAGTGAAATCAAGATTCATAAAAGCAGCAATGGGGATCTCGAAATTTGCTCCATCTAGACTTGCATGTGAATTAGCACGGGAAACTTTCCTCGTGAAGATCTACACACAAAGTTCCTGCTACCAGCTACTAAACAGGAAACTACATTGAAGAATATAAGACAAAAGAAGAGAAAACAAATACCAGACGAGTTTTACGCAACAGATACAACGATCAATCGAGACTGGACTGGACCAAACAATAAGATACGCAGTGCAATAATAAGAGCTATCATGATCCGTCAATGGACTGCGTGTGTAAATTCTGTGATAGACCGTGTGAAAGATATCATTTCAATGTCTGTTTAAAG
This sequence comes from Diploptera punctata, assembly GCA_030220185.1. Lineage (NCBI taxonomy): Eukaryota > Metazoa > Arthropoda > Insecta > Blattodea > Blaberidae > Diploptera > Diploptera punctata. Next base: position 1,535,517 of record JASPKZ010010698.1, read on the forward strand.
AGAACAAAATCGTTGCTGGCATAGAGCAGATACTTAAACTAATGCGCATTTGTGCGCGTTTCTTCCTATTAGGCCTATACTAAACTTGGCTAATATGACAATGAATATTATAGTCGCCAGATGATGTTCGGGGACTGTTTGTGCCTTAACGTTTACTGCCATTTGTCTTGCAGATAAACAAAACACTGCCCCAAAAAAATCACCCAGGAAACTTAAAATATCGGGATTCGCACCGAAGCCCGCTGAGTTAAGAGGAAACGACGCTACCCCGAGAACACCGCAGTGGACATAAGAGTAATACAATTTACAATATCGGAGTTGTTACCCTTTGTTTAGAAGTACATGTTTTGTGGTATAAAATCCAAGTTCCAGATATTTTGAGCATATGAACATTCGCCGTGATTAAAATATAGCAGATTATTACTGAATGGTAATTATGTTTTGTAATGTGAATTTATTCAATATACTTGTGTTTTTATATCATTGTTAATAATCAAAATATGTCGGCGGAGGACTAGTGGTTATGCTCCTTGTCTCTGGTCCCGAGGGTCACGGGTTGAAACCCGGCCGGGGTCGATGGATTTTTTAGGACGGAAAAATCCAAGGAGCAAGTCATCCGGGAATGACTTTAAGCCGTGGGTCCCGAGTCTGAAGATTTTCAGGCTAGTAAAAAATCCTTAAGCCAGAATGAAAAGGCCTCTAAAGCCAAATTTAACGACTTTTCCTGTCCTAGTACTACCTTGGTTTCCTAGATGTCAGTATGAGGCGGAACGCTGACCACGGACCACTCAAAATCGACATCTATACGAAAACAAGTGTAGCTAAATTAGTATGGTTCAAATTCTTCCTTGTAGGGGGAGAGCGCCTAAATCTCTATAAAGGGAAAACATGGGCTTACAATACAATACAATAATCAAAATCTGTCTTTTGATGAAATTAGACGGGGACTTGAAGCAGGACTTTCGTGTTAGTGTTCAATTGTATTTCTCCTGAATTTTCGTCTAAGATTCTAAGCAATAACTTGTATAATACATATTTTTGCCTGTGGTATTAAATGGGTGTGGAACATGTTCTCATGTATTATTAAGGCAAGAAAACAGGTAAAGACTGGGGATGGGCTGATAAATGTAACAACCGTTCCATTATTATGAGAAGAGATAATATGTCAAGTCTCACAATGACAACTATACCGCTGTGATAATATTTTCAGAGTTATTAACTCTATCAGACTGATATGGACAAATCTTTTAGATCGAAAATGTTGCAGAAGAAATGCTATGTTTTGTTTTTCAGTCAAAGATTCCTTTTGAAGTGCCATTATGAATGACTAACTGTACGTGAGAGCATAATGTTTAGTAGCTGGATTTCAGAGGTATGAAATCAAGATGGCGACCAGCGTTGGGTTTTAGAGAATAGGAAATAAATGGACTCTAGTTAGTAAATCTATAAATAAGAATTCCTTCTTTGAATGTAATATTTATAGTGAAGCTTTGAGTAATCTAATATATAAAAATGAATGTTTGTTTGTTTGTTTGCACTTTATGTGCGGCCATACCGTTGATCTGATTGTGATGGGATTTTTGCAAAATGTTCAGGAGATTCCCCGAATGAACATAGGCTATACGAGAATTGTGATATTCAACCCCTGCAGCCCTAACAATCACCCTTTATAGTGAAAAACGTTGAATAATATCCCTATTTTGACGCTTAAATGGCTTACGCTGCCTAAACCATAAAAAATACACCAAATTAATGTACTCAAAATTGAATATCGCAGAAACCTCTAAACAAGTCCGCGACAGCATATGTTTATCTTTTACGGATAACTCACAATAATCATTTTTGTCTTTCATTGTTGACAAGAAGATCGGGATAAGTACATTCCCGGGCACGCATGCTCTGCCGTACCGTTCATACGATTGTCATGGGGCTTTTTCAAAAATGTTCAGGAGATTCCGGGGATGAATATAGGATATAAGAGAGTTGTAATACTCAACACCTTCACCCCTAAAAATCGTCCTGTGTTGTGAAAAATGTGAAATAAAGTCCTTATTTTGATGCTTAAATGGCTTACGCTGCCTAAACCATAACAAATACACCAAATTATTGTACACAGAATTGAATATCTCAAAAAAAATTCCACAAACAGTCCGCGACAGCATATCTGTATCTTATATGGATGACTTACAATAATCATTTATGTCTTTCATTGATGCCAAGAATATCGGGATAAGCAGATTCCCAGGCAAGCATTAGAGCGCACAGCTGGTGGTTAAAACATATTAACATTTATTTAGGAGTAACAGCGTAAGCCTTTGGAAAATTTTACCCCAGATGAACCCATGTCCGCATTTCTTGACGGTTGTATTTTTACGGTGAAAGATCGTAACTCTTTCGCCCAACGTACTTTTTTCGTCTGGCTTATCAGTGAGGAGATACTAAAGGCCAGCACGCACACACTATTGAGTAACACTAAGATATTAGGACTGGAAGTAAATATCAGTAAAACTAAATATATGGTCACACGTAGAAATTCAGTATATAATGGAAATGGACAGCTAATGACAAATGAGGGAAATTTTGAGGAAGTGGCTGAATTCAAATACCTAGGAACTATAATCACAAGTAGGAATGAGATGCACAAAGAAATTAAACATAGGCTCAATTCTGGAAATGCTTGCTATTATGCATTGCAGAGACTTTTGATGTCCCAACTCCTTTCAAAAAACGTAAAGCTGAAAATATATAAAACTATTATTCTACCAGTTATATTATATGGGTGCGAAACATGGACTCTTACTTTAAGGGAGGAAAGGAGATTACGAGTATTTGAGAATAAAGTTCTTAGGAAAATTTTTGGACCAAAGAGAGATGAACAGACAGGGGAATGGAGAAGACTACATAACAATGAACTACATGGTCTTTATACGAAACCAGATATAATAAGAACAGTTAAGTCTCGTAGACTGCGATGGGCAGGACATGTTGCGCGTATGGGGAATGAAATACGTGCATGGAAGCTTCTTGTAGGGAAACCAGAGGGAAAACGCCCAGTTGCTAGACCAAGAATGAGGTGGGAGAACAACATTAACTATGATTTGAGGGAAGTTGATTATATAGGGAATGATTGGAAAGCATTATCTCAGGATAGGGATGTATGGAGAGCTTATGTCCGCACGGCCATGAACCTACGGGTTCGATAGTGCCAGTGAGTAAGTAAGTAAGTGAGTAACAACGTACGCCGGGTATTAGCTAGTCACTACTAAATTTACAAACTTACAAATAAGACTGATTGAGGTATAAAAAGTTAATTGCTTTCGTTTTAAAAATAACATGACATCTGATAAATGTTAAGTCATGCGAGGTAACATTTTATCGATTCAGTTTTGAAAAGGTTTAATGGCTCGTAAAACTCGCCTGTCTGCCGAAATGCACACATTGTACGCTTGTAAATGAGTGTTGTAAAACAACTTACAACGGAAACACATTAACATATAAGTACGTGCATTGATAAGGGGAATTACTACAACTCGCACACTCGTATTTTGTTAGTAACATTAGCGTAAAATAATTTCACGTGTTGTTACCTAGTGTTGTATATTAATGGAAGGTAACTTTAAAAACTAATAAATCGTGTAAGTTTGGATTTATTGGAGAAAGATAGATAATCGGTTGATTAATGTATTTGACGTCGTTCGATTCCCAATAGCCAATTTTGTCGGTCCACCCAATCTCCTGCTTGAAGAGATAAACATATGCTGTCGCGGAATTTTTGTAGAGCTTTTTGAGATATTCAATGCTGTGTCCATTAATTTTGTGTATTTACTATGGTTTAGGCAGCGTAAGCCATTTAAATGTCCAAATATCTACTTTTTCACGTTTTCCACTACAAAAGACGATTTTTAAGAGTGTAGGAGTTGAGTATCATATTTCTCTTATAGCCTATGTTCATCCTGGGAGTCTCCTGAACATTTTGCAAAAAGACCCATCACAATCGGATTAACGGCATGGCCGCGCATAAAGTACGATTAAACAAACTAACTAACCAACTCACTTTCATTTATATATATACTAGCGTACCCGGCAGACGTTGTCCTGCCCGAACGTTCAATTCTCATGTCATGGGCGGACGATAAAAATATGTTACATTTTTACCATAAAATTCAGCAATTAGGACATAATTAGATATTATTAAATAAGTTCGCAAGAAAACCTCTTACAGCCTTTTGTTCTGGCTCAAGAAGTGTGAATGATGACGTCACATAGTTATGTCGGAACATAACGATAATGCAGATGACTACGCATCTGACATTAAAAAAAACCTATAACCCGATCGCCGCGCCACCTACCAAGTCCAATTGTGAATCTAAACCATCCAGGGACCCACTCAAACACACAGAAAAGAAAAATCATCCAGACCAGATGAGTTCTTAACCATCGGCAACTTCCAATGTTTAAATTGTCTTCATAAACATTAGAATTGTTCCCTCCTTTGCAGATAAGTCAAGAACCGTCATATAACAATTATATTAAGGGTGAAATAAAAAGATAAATTGATAAGAGTGAGTCAAAACAGTTTTTTTTCCCAGCTAAATTTCATTTCTGACCCACTGTGCACCGATCCCATACTGGGCGAAATTCCACGAGAAAAATGTCTTCCCTCGTAGAGACTCGAACCAGCGTAAGTCCCGTAGTTCTGCGCCAAGACTTCTTGCCTTAACCACTCGGCTACGGCGCGAGGCTCTTGGTATCAATGAAAGACAAAAATGGTTATTGTGAGTAATCCGTTAGAGATAAGAGACTCTCGGTATCAATGAAAGACAAAAATAGTTTTCGTGAGTTATCCGTAAGAGATAAACATATGCTGTCGTGGGCTTTTTGTAGAGCTTTTTGAAGTATTCAATTCTGTGTACATTAATTTACTGTGAGAGAAACCGGGAATGTCGAAAGACAACCCTGGGGTATTTGAAAAAAAAAATCTTATGGTTTATTCAGCGTAAGCCATTTAAGCGTCCAAAGTGCTACATTTTTCACATTTCCCACTACAAAGGGAGATTTTTAACGGTCTTACTAATAAAAATCTCTAATACAGGCTTTCATCAGTTGTTTAGTTATACAATATATAAGCCTTATGTAGATCACGTATAATTTCCTTACTAATAAACGTTGTGCCGGAGCTATATAACAAAACAGCAGTTATACACAATACGTCACATATTCGTCATCATAATGACGTCAGAACAATATTACTCGCAGTTTGTAACAGAAATAAAACAACATCAACTAGTGATTATTGTGTAAGAAATGAATATGGATAAGAATTAAAAGAGATTCCCTAATTGAGGAGGTACGGGAAAAATAAGTGTGTTTTAATTTATATACATTTTCCTTTACGCAATGTCAAATAAAACGTAGAATTGGTTTCACAGATAATGTGCTGCCATCTAACGTCAAGAATTTCGACCAATTCTTGGAAACTAATAAAAGCTTTGCCCATTACTTATGAATTATATGCAGTATTTTAAGATGCGTTAGGAAACGTTCAAAATAGTAGGAAATGTTACCGACAACAAAATATCATTTCAAGAGAAAAAAAAAAATCACTATAGTTCGACCGGGAATCGAACCTACGACCTCACGCATGGCAGTCAGAAGCTCTAACCACAAGACTACCAAGTTAACATGTAGATTCTTGCAATAATAGTACCTCTATACTAAAATACATTTTTATATCGGTGTGTGTGTTATGTATTATAGATGCAAGGAAGTTTTCTTAAAATAATATTATGAAGCATTTAAACTACATTCAGGTTAAATCTTGTCTACAGCAATTATTGTAGAACATATCCTTTTGTGATTCAATGTTCAATTTTAAAATATTTTTAGGCCTAATCGAGAATGAGTGTAACCAAAAGGCATTTTATGATGCCTTTATTTTCCTACCCAGAGCTTTATTAATATTATTTATGCCCTGTGCATCCATCAAACAGTCATTAAAGTGTTGCATTTTGGGTTAAATTTAAGGAAACTTTCATCAAAATCATAAGAAAACAGTCAGTTGATCTTGATGTCCGACATTTTGTCTAGTTATAGAATCCTTAAACAAGGGTGGAGGCATGTATAACGATTCCCATGTAAAGTTGTACACCTCTTCTACACTGAACAGCTAATACAGTGTTTATTAGTAAGAATTTTCAACTGAGATGTGTATAAACCTTGTATAAAAGTTATATATGGATTATTAGTAAGAGGGTAAGGGTGTAGGAGTTGAGTATTACAACACTCTTATAGCCTATGTTCATCCCGGAAATCTCCTGAACATTTTGCAAAAAACCCATCACAATCGGTTCAACGGTATGGCCGCGCATAAAGTACGAACAAACAAACAAACATACAAACAAACAAACATTAATTTTTATATATAAGATATAACTAGTAGTAGTAGTAGGACTTTATTAGACAAAAAGTAAGATATTTACAATATTATTTACAAATATGGGTCGCACGGGCAGTAAGCCGTACGTGCTGTTGACAGTCCGTTACAATAAAGTAATAATTGGTACTAGTGTAAAGAAAAATAAACAACAAAAACAGCAATAACATTACAATTACATAAAGAAAACACAATAATATTACAATTAAATAATAACACAATAGCATTATACACTAAAAAAACATTAACATTACAATTACATAAAGAAAACACATTAATATTACAATTAAATAATAACACAATAGCATTATACACTAATTAATTTATATATAATTGTTAAGAATTAATGGTATTGCATTTTGATAACATATATTTATTCATGAATGAGTGTTGTCCTTATTTTTCGCGTTTTGTCCAGAAATTTACCGAGGTTTATCCAATTTTCTGGATTTACCAATAACTCGTAGCATGCCAATCTTTCCCGATTTGAATTTAGAAATCTTTCCGGTAATAACTGACGTCTCCAATATTCTAAATCATTACATTTTCCTAATATATGTATCTCATCTTCAAAGTTCCCGCACATTGGACATATTCGCATATCGTGATCGTCGCTAATTTTTAGAAATTTCCATGCCCCTAGCCTAAACCAAGCAAGCCCTGATCTCTCCTTAAATCCTAGGTTGAGTATATACGATTCTTTTCCCCAGACGTGTTTTAGGTCTCTTTGTAAACACAGTGAGCGTTTTCCTGTACATTCGGCGAAAGTATCTTGTTGGTTTATATCTAAGTACCTCCTCCTTATTTTTCTCCACACGTTCTTGCGATTTTCAGTCCCTTTTTCCCATATCCAGCCCATCCCAATCTTTTGGAGTTCTCTCCTAACCTCGTCTGCCCAAAATTTAACATCTATGTTTTTAATTTGGTGGTCGTAACAAATTGCTCTAAGCATTGTTTGTTCACCTTGGATTACTCGCAACCAGTATTTGAGTACACGAATTTTACAGTTAATGTCGTCCTGGAATGACCCGAATTCATATAAAATTCCACAGTTAGAAACGGCCTTACTAAGTCCTGTAATATACTTTAGAAAATGCGTATATACCTTATTTAGTATTTCCGTTCTTTGGAAACCCCAAATCTCACTACCATAGTGCATTACTGGCCTGACCATCGCTCCATACATTTTTTTCTAATGTGCTGACTGGAATATCAGGCACTCGACCCAGAATACCGAGTACACTGTTAAGTTGTCCCCTCCCTTTAAATAATGCTATATCAATATGTTTTTTTCCACTTTCCGTTCATTTTCAACGTCGTACCAAGATATTCAAAATGTTTCACGTTTTGAAGTACTTGATCTCTGTATTTCCATTCCTCTGCTCTACCATAAACCGTCCCATTTTTAAAGGTCATTGTTTTTGTCTTACTAACATTTACAGTCAATCCCCAATTCCTACAGTATATTTCCAGTAGGTCAAGACCTCTTTGCAATCCCTTGATTGTCTTGGAACAGATAATTAAATCATCTGCATACAACAGGACTGGGATTCTAACATTTCCTATCTCCGGAGCCTCAATTTCTCCTTCTAGCATTACGTCTACAATATCATCAACGAATAGATTAAATAGCATTGGTGATAAAATGCAACCTTGTCTCACTCCCCGATTGGCTTCACTGCTCTCTGTAATGTGCCCTTGGTCTACTTTTATACAAAATTTAACATATTTATAAATTGACATTAAAGCATGTATCATTTTATGAGACAATCCTTTCCGATTTAATTTTTCCCAAAGTGCGCTTCGGTCCACAGTATCAAATGCCATCTTAAAATCAATGAATGCACAAAATAATTTACCCCCCTTCATTTTCAGATTGTCATCAATTAATGTTCTCAGAACAAATACGTTGTCCACCGTGGAGTACCCTTCTCTAAAACCTGCCTGATATTTTGAGAGCCTATTGTTCTCTTTAGCCCATTGTCTTATTCGTTCGTAAAGTACTTTACAATATATTTTTCCGAACACTGACAAGAGACAAATTCCCCTGTAACTTTCTGGTATCTGTGCCCCACCTTTCCCTTTGTATAGCGGTTGGATGACACCTGTCGCCCAGGCTTCCGGATAATCTCCTCCATTAAAAAGTTTGTTGAACGCAGTTTTCAAAACGTCTAATAATTTATTGGATGATATCATATTTTTCAAGAATTCCCCTGGTATTCCATCAATTCCAGGTGCTTTACCATTCTTTAAACATTTAATGGAAGAAACCACTTCATTTTTCGAAATATCCTGATCCAGTAATTGAATATGAATTGGGTCAGGGATCTCAACTATATTTCCTTGATTATATCTTAACCTCTCATTTCCCAGCACCCTATCAAAGTAACTTCTCCATTCCCCGGGCGTTATTCTTGTCCGATTTATGGACTTTACTTTGAGTTCCCTTAACGCTTTCCATATGTCCGCAATGTTCCCACTTTCAGTCGCGACTCTCATTTCTTCGGATTTCTTATTTTGCCATGCTAGTTTTGTTTCTGCCAATAATTCTTTATATTCCTTTCTCTCTTGCGCATAATTTTTTCTGCTTTCATCTGTGCTTTCTTTTCTAAACTTTAAAAGACTACTTTCGACAAATTTCTTCTTCTTTCTACATGCATTATTGTACCACCCTTTGTCCTTCTGGTTCATTGCGTATTTAACCTTGAATTTTTCCCCTGCTTTTTGAAAACATTCTGTCAAAGTTTTAATAATTTCCTCCCCGCTAAGATCATTTAATTGCAGATCCTGTATTAGCGTTTCCAAACTCCTGATAAATTCTTCTCTCAGATCCTCGATCCACCTGAAACGTGTAATTGGCCGCAATATTGTTGCCACCTCATCATTAACTGTCTCACTAATACCTTTCATATTTAAAATAAGTTTGTTTGGGAAGTGGTGTGATTCGATTCTGGAAACTATACAGAAATTACTTAGGACTGGAATCATGTCTTGTGTGCATATTGAATAATCGATTACGCTACTTCCATTTTTATTAATAAATGTCAGTTCTCCATTTTTATCTTCCCCATATTTCCCATTCAGAATTTCAAGTTCAAATGCATCGCAAAAAGCTAACAATTGGTTTCCTTCTGAATTTAAAATCTTATCTTTGCTTCTCCTACCCTCACCTCGTGTTTCATTATCATCCGATTTTATAGTGATATTTTCCTCCCCAATCCTACAGTTAAAGTCCCCTAAAATTATTATTCCCGCTTCCGGAAACCTATCTTTTATTTCTGCCAACGAGTCAGACAATTCAACGAAAAAATTTGGATTGGCATACCTGGAATTTAGTGGTTGGCGGTAAATAGACAACAGACACATTTCTGCTCTTTCTGTATGGTAATATATACAAATTGCCTCTTTTAAAGTAATATTTACCTTTTTAATATATGGGTCTAAGTTAGCTTTATATAAAATGGCAACACCGCCTGGATATCTACCTCTCTTTCCTCTATTTTGATTACCCTTAAAATAACCTTTCATATTACATAGATTTACGCATTCATTAGCTTTTAACCATGTTTCTCCTAGAGCTAATATATCAAAAGTCTCAATAAACTCTACACATCTGTCCATTGAAAGTTTTTGTTTTAACCCTTCGATATTCCATGAACCGACTGTCAACAAACCCTATTGTGTTCCCTTGTCATTAGTCTTACCTGTATTTTTCGAACTTCCCCCTCTCAATAGTTCCTTTTCTGCGGGTAAATTCAGAAGTCTTAGTGATTTTCTTGTTGGAGTTCTTGTGTCCGCCGGTCGTTCACCTCTTAGAGGTATGCTTTTTGCGTTCGGCCGTTTTTGCTGTATGTTTATTGGATTCCTGGGAGTTAGTATCGTAGTGCTCCCTCTCTCTTTCTCTCGTGTAGAATTTTCTCCCTCCTCTGCTGTAAGGAGACCACCTGCTGTTGAAGCGTCCCCTGTAGGTTTTGGGGACTCGCTGTCAATGACCTCTTCAAATTCATTTTCAGAGTTGTCCATATTTTGTAGTTGTTCCCTGCTCCAGATTCGTCCATTTATAATCAATTTATTAAATTGCATGATTGCATGGCAGCCCTGCCTCCTCGCCTCGAGCATGTGTCGCTTAAGAAAGTCCCTTTCGCGGCGCACCTTCTCACTAAAGTCTTCGGCAATATTGATACCGGTCCCTTTAAGATATTTACTGTCTCTAAGGATCCAACATTTTATTTTGTAGTGTGATAATTTGCATACAATCGGTCTCTTTCCACTATTCCAATGACCTACTCTGTGCGCTCTTTCAATATCACTGTCCACCAAATCAATCCCGATTTGCGCCACTACTCTTTTAACTATATGTTCAGTTTCCTCCCAGCTCTCCCTGTCTTCTTCATGCACACCATATATCACAATATTATTACGGCGACTCTGGTTTTCGAGATAGTCTAATTTAGATTCCAGCCATTTCAATCTGTCCTCCATCCGATGCATGTTCGTCTCAATATCACGAATTGTTTCACCCACGTTGCACTTTTCAAACCCGTCTTTCACTTCATTTGACAATGTTTCAATCAGCTTTCTAACTTCTTCCATAATGCTTTGTCCCCTGCACACTTCAACCACTCTAACAAAAACACGTCCACTCTTCTCGACGGCTAGCACAAAAGTCAAGATATAACTAACTAACTGGCACTATCGAACCCGGAGATTCATGGCCGCGCGGACGTAATCTCTCCATTCATCCCTATCCTGAGCTAATTTTTTCCAATCATCCCCTGTATAATTTACTTCCCTCAAATCATAGTTAATATTATTCTCCCACCTCATTCCTGATCTGCCTATTGGGCGTTTTCCTTCTGGTTTTCCTACAAGAAGCTACCATGCACCTCTTTCATTCCCCATTCGTGCCACATGTCCTGCCCATCGCAGTCTACGAGCCTTAACTGTAGATATTATATCTGGCTTCCTATAAAGACCATGTAGTTCAGTGTTATGTAGTCTTATCCATTTACCTGTATGTTCATCTCTCTGTGGTCGAAAAATTTTCCTAATAACCTTATTCTCAAATACTCGCAATCTCCTTTTCTCCCTTAAAGTAAGAGTCCATTTTTCGCTTCCATGTAATATAAATGGTAGAATAATAGTTATATATATATATATATATATATATTCAGTTTAACGTTTTTTGAAAGGAGTTGGGACGTCAAGAGTCTCTGTAATCTTAATATCTCGGATAGCGGATAGGATTCTCCTTCGGACTAAAAAACCCGTTCCAAATTCAGGTCTTTCTGCATCCCATAGTATAATGCAAAGCTTCCGGATTCCTGACTACCTTCCCCTGGCCAACTAACTTCCTGTAAAACGACTATATCGAAGGGTGATTTATCTAATTCACGTGATAATACATCTAGTGCCCCGCTATTGTATAATGTCCTAATATTCCATGTTCCTAGAAACATATCCCTGTGTTAGAGCCTTTGGCATGGGATCCCTGAAGTAGTCCCCGCCCGGAAAACCGAATGGGGGACTATTTGACCTCCGTAAAATTTCACCTCAGTAGAACCCATGTCCGCATTTCTTGACGGTTGTATTTTTACGGTCAAAGATCGTCACTCTTTCGACCAAGTTAATTTTTTCGTCTAACCCTATCGGCAGCAATGTTACCGCCGCGCTGGCATAGATCTCGGTATCATTTAAGCACGCAAGCCACTCCACCACGACAAGGAAAGAGACCATGGAGGGTTTATATATATATCCATCCATAGTAATTCTGCCCCGAAGGTAGGTCTTTCAGTGCAATCATAGCATTTTCATGCTATGCTTTGCAGCTTTACTAGGAAATTTAAGGTGTGGTAGCTTCCCGTTGCTTTCCACACCGATGAAGGATGATGATGATAAGACGAATATGAATGATGATTGCGATGGCCATATGATTTCGGGGACCGTTTGGGCCTTAAAGTTTTCCTGACATTTGTCTTACAGGTGAGGTAAAACCCCGATAAAAACCTCACCCAGAAAAACTGTCCCGCGGGGATCGAACCCGGGCCCGCTGCGTGACAAGGCAGTACGCTACCTCGAGACCACAGCGGTAGAATATATATATAATTAATAATGTATTACTTGTTATGGCCATCTAATAAGAATTACACTTACTTTAATATAATGTGTATGTTTGTTTTTGCTATTTCAGTTTTATCGCTCAATGTTACATCATTACCCTAACGAAGTGTTGTTTAATATAATTGAGTTTTACGATCTGCCGTTCCTCCATGTTCTAGGGACTATTTACCAACGTCATGCTACAAATTGGAGTCAGCTGACCAATCACAATTCAATGATTTTATTTCTGTGCCGGACCAATCACAGTCGCGTTTCGCCTATAAATGTACCGACAACTTAATTTTTATCATAATAAATATAAGCAGGTTCTTTTTAACATTCTGAATAGGTTATAGCATTTCTTTTGGCAGTGACTGACTCGCCAAGAGACTAGGACACCCCAATTTGGTTTATATGTGGAAGCATGAAATGTCAACACGTATCTCATATGCGGGAGTTAATATAAAAAAAATTGTAGCAATTGATTATACCACCAAAAAAAAACACTGTTCGCACTTTCTTAAATATATATTTTTCCCAGGTAATAACATTCCAGAAAAATATAATTGTCATAGGATATCAGAAATGAATTAATATACAGTTTTATGTGTTTCATTTTTTCTCCACTAGAGAGCATTCTTACAATATTGCGTTCCTTTGACAATAAATAATATGATCTGGTTGCAGTGAACTATATTTAAATAATGATTTGTGAGTAAACAGCTTATTTTTTTTTTAATTTAATACACAAGTGATCTTCTTGGTGATAAAATATTAAAATATATATGCAGTCAATATGCCCATTTCACCAATTAATGTTTTAAAATGGTCAACAAGTTTCTACAGCCAAGCTGTCATTCTCAAGACCAGATATTAATTTTATTCGTTAAATAGTCCTAACAAATGCCACTATTGATTTCTAAATTCTCTAGATAAGTTCACTCCTCACTTCGTGAGTCGTGAATTTATCGATAATTTGGAAATCACTCGTGGCATTACTTATAATAAATAGGAAAGCTGAGGGGATGTTACATCTACTTAATTATTTTGAACACGAAACGCTATCACAATGATAATACAAAGGCATATAACAATTTAAATTTAATTAATAAATATGGATTTTCATCAAGTAAACACCAACTCAATTGATTATTAAATTTAATAGTCTATTTTTAATAAATCAGTCAAATATTTAAGTAGAAGCTTACGTTCTACACTTTTTTAAATATCGGAAATATAAATTTCGCTTTATAGCAATATATTCTCATTGATATAAAATTTCCTAAAATTCTAACATATAAAATGTACCGTAGACGACTTGTTACTATTCCCACAATTTATTTTTTACGTTAGCAAAATAAATCCGGAGCGTGATAAATGAGTGTATTTCAGGAATTCAAAATTCATAGTTTGGCATCCTTTAGAAGTGAATTGAACTTCGTTAATTTATGTTACATAAAACATCTTAAGCCATCTGAATAGATACTGGAATAAAATGTTACTGATATTTTCATATTCATGTTTAAATTCGTATAACAAGTTTTAAAATGTTTATTGTTAAATAACATAGAAATACCGATTACAGACAGTAACGTTTACGTAATGAGAGAATGAACGTGGAATTTAAATCCCATTAATGATTGACTTCCTTTAACCCTTAAATTTACGAAAGAATAATATTTCTTTCTAATTATTTAAACGTTTCGTGCCGCAATTAAAACAAAATCATGCAAATATCTATGCTATTATTGTATAATATTGTGTAGCTTGATACATAAATAATTAATTTCTGCTCATTTGTTTTTCTATTGTTTTATAAACAGTATTAACCCATTCGCCTCAAAAGACGAGGTACACTCGCCGGCAGTTAAATGACCTTCAACTCAGAAGACGAGGTACACTCACTTAACTCCGCTGTTATATATTTTGTACATCCCTTGGCAGGGTAATCTTTTGTTAACGTTTATGAATAGTAGATGATGTGTTTTTGCCTTCACCCTTACTGTGATCTCAAGTACCGTTACATTTTGTTTGTTTTGAATATCTGAAAATAGACAATATAATTTACGGTAACTTTAATCCGGATTCTGGGAAAATGTATTGAGCATTTAAATCTGAAGCGAATGGGTTAAGTAAATGAAATCGATATGTATTATATAATGCACTTCCAATTTAAGGGTTAAGAGGCAGCTCATTAAGAATCACGTGTGTTAATATAACTTACGTGCGTTATTGTGCCATTCCTCGCTTGACACTGATATTATACTGGATAATTTAAATGCTGCAATAGTCTCCAGAAAATTTATTGAAATTGTTTTTATAATTTGTCGTGCAAGAATTGATAAAAGGACCTAAGACAAATCCTTGTGGAGTAAGTCTGAACAAATTCAGGATATATGCATTTAAAATTACATATACTTTCCAGTATTGAATATTAAATTAGAAAATGCAGGGAGATCTCTTTGTTTAAGAGTAGAGGACGTTGGATTAACTGGTAAAATAATATTGAAGCGAACGCAGGATTTTCTGTGCTCACGAAACAAAACAAATATCTACTCCCATATACAACATCATTAGTTTGATCTCTCTCTTCTAATCCCATCTTGAATCACAATTCCTATCACTTGGGCAGCAAATCAAGTTCATAAGCTTATTCAACATGGCTTATTTAATAATATTACTGGCTTATTTATTTTAACAGATGGAGTCTAGATCGTACTTGTTCTCTTCCACTTCACCAGGGTTAAATTATACATATAATAACTGTGAATTATCTAGACCTCAATTGACACTACATATTAGGCACATGACAAGGAAAGAACTAAAACAACATTATATAATTAGTTACTCTTTATAGTTTTTAATTTAATTTTGAAAAAGTTTGTAGCCCCAATTTGTCCTGGTGACGTTCGATTAATATTTCCTGTTTTGTTACTTTGACATGTGATTTATTTTATAGGCAGCTCTGAAATGTTTGTATATGCTTTTTTTAATTTTCCTTGTAATCCTAGAGTAAACATTATAAAAAATAATGATAAATATTACCGATTCCTGGAATAGGCTGTCCTCTTTACTCGCACTGTTTTCCATTAGTAAGCCTCTGTTAGACATCCCATTAAATGTAGGCTCTAATCTCTCCAACTTCATTTGCCCTTCTAGTTAAAATCGAGGTTAAATTATTTACTTAATCCTCCTTCTAATTACATTCCATAGTAATTCTGCCCGAGGGCAGGTCTATCACTGCAATCATAGCATTTTCATTCTATGCTTTGCAGCTTTACTTGGGAATTATAGGTGAGGTAGATTCCCGTTGCTTTCCACACCGGTGAAGAATGATGATGATAATGATAAGGATGATGATGATGGCCGGATGATTTTCGGGGACCGTTGAGCCCTAAGCTTCCTGATATTTGTCTTACAGGTGAGGAAAAACTCCGAAAAACCTCACCCAGGAGCCTGTCCCGATCGGGTATCGAACCCGGACTCGCTGCGTGATAAGGCAGCACGCTACCTCGAGACCGTAGCAGTGAAATCTAATAACATAACTTCACCAATTCAGTTTGCATGTCAAAAGATTACTCTTACGGTACCCGGACTTTTCATCTATTTTTTTTTACCTTTCGAATGTCTCCTCTAATTTACTTTCGCCCAAAACATTTCACCGAAATATTTCATTAAGTTACAACTTTTATCTATTTTCATCTTCGGTGTTTGTTTCTCCATTCACTTTTGTCCGGATATTTCACCCAATATAGCTCACCACTTTTCTGATATTTTTTTTTCTGGCAATTGTGAATAATTAAATGATTTCATTATCGGACACATTGCCTTTAGCGTCTGTAGTTTCGATGTCAAACAATTTTCAGGAATACACATTGCAAATGGCTCCATAATGTATGAAATTATTAAGAGGTATAAATAATATGTATTTCACAATTACAGCTACCACAAACTTAACGAAATATCAAAAACTGCCCAAACGAGCAGAAAAAGCGGAAGCAAGTTGCATGTAAGTAAGATAAGAGATTTATTTGAATTTTTTGAAGTAGGCGTGCTCCTGACCAAGATGAAGTTGTTCTTAGGCAAGAAAAACTAAATTATCAGTTTTATGCAAAAAAAATCCTAAAATTGTATCTGGTAATCAAGATAGATAATTATGATGTCATTAGCTGCTCTGCACTGATACCTTACCAGATAGAACATCATTAACAACTGATTTTCTGAAGTTTATCTTTCTGCTAATCAGAGATCAATCATGAATTTGGTTTACCGTACATTACACAAAACATCAAATCAAGAACAGTTGTTTGTCACAATTTAAACGATATGGGAAAGGATAAAGAGCGGTATCTTATTTCGATAAGAGTTATACACGGTGTCCCATTCAAACCTTCCACATTTTAATTATTCATAACTCTCAAAATATGCAGAATTATGAAATGAAGTTGGTAGTAAAAGAAATAGAGACCCAAAGAATTTTTGTTTTCATTGTTGCAGTTAATTTATCTGTTACCTTTTGGATAATAATGAAATAAAACAAAATGGCGACTCGTTAGCAACGAGCATAAACTGTTTTCTGGTATACAGAGACGAAGTCAATAATTACAGTGCAAAGAAATTACCGTAGGGAATATGTAGGAAATGCACCTGATGGGAAGACCATTAAGGCATGGCTTGAGAAGTTTCTGGCGACTGCAAGCGTTAAAAGGAATCAGGAGGTGATCTTGAATAAGATTTTCGGGCTGTAGGCCGTGGTTGCCTTGAGGATGCCAGACGCAGTCTCTGGCGAAACGTTGGGGAACTACAAGCCTCACGACCACGGCCTACAGCCCGAAAATCTTCTTCAAGATCATCATAGCAACTCCGGCCATGAAAGTCTACGTGAATACATGAATCAGGAGGTGCTCGTACACGTGTTTCTAAATAAAATATTGAAGGAAGAGAAGTCCAGAGAAATCCACAAAAATAATTTCTCCAAGCTTGCAATAGTACCAATGGACATGTTGGACAGAACGTGGCACGAAATCGAATACAGACTTGATATTGTTCGTGCTACTAATGGTGCACATATGGAAGTGTTTTAGTGTGTGGCGATGTAAGGCAATGAAAATTCTTTGAGTTTGTGTTTCGTTTAATACCGTCCTCATTTCATAATTCCGCAAACTTTGTTAGTTATGATTAATTAAAATGTGGGAGGAGGTTTGAATTGGTCGCCCTGTACTATTATAAGTTATACTATTGCAAGTTTATCAAATACTTGTTTTAATTCAATGGAGAACATATTAGATAATTTGAGAGAAAACTTCTTGCAAAAAAAAAATCTGGCACTAAAGTGAGACGTACACGCAGATGAATCCAGAAAGCATTTAGATGTTAGATACGTGATCTTTATGTGAAACCAGTAGTAGCAAGAATAAATCAGTCTAGCGCAAATCGAGCAGCAGGAATTGTAGCACCAATGGGTAATGGAAGCGGGGTTTCTGAAATTTATTTTAGTTAAATCTGAATAAAAGCGCTTAGTAGCTAAGCCAGGAGTAAGGCGGGGGAATAGCATTAACTGGGATTTGTTGGAGATTACACAACTAATGACTGGAAATCTTTATCTCAGAATAGTGATGTACATAGACCTGGAATTAACCCTCAGTTTCGTTAGTGCCAGTGAGTTAGTTAAATTCCAATTTATGTACGTATTTACTTTACAAAGTTTGAAAGCGAGGTTTTATGGATTAGGTGACACATTTACAGCCGTAATATTGAAATATAGCATGAGAGTTTGCTGTGACCACTGGGCGTGGTTGACACACGTTACTCTCTGCATTATCGACTCTACACTCTGTGATTCTTAAGATGAACGTAGATCACATGATAATAATTATTCGTGTTACCGAATTCAACAACTTCTGCAAAATACAATAGCACATATTTTTATCGGATTAGATACCGTAAAACGGGGTTACTTTGACTCGAGGGGCTACTTTAACAGAATTGGGGCTTCTTTGAAATTTTAAATTTCTTGCGTGTTTTGGGCTATTTTGACAACAATTCAATGGTGTAGACATTTCCTTGAAGGCGCACGAATAATTAAGTTGTTTTAAAAGAGGATGTTGATTGTTGGAGACACATCTGTGTCACTTTCAACAACAATGAATTCCCAGCAAGGATAAAATTGCGATTTTCGGTTTTACAGGGGTAAGGACTGGATTTGTTGTGTAAGATGCAAGCTCTGGGTTTGTGGTATGTGTAATAGAGGTTCAAAGAACTCTCAATATGAATATGAACTATGTGAAGATGAGATGTGAAAATCAGTTTTTTTTTTTTTTTTTTCCACTGTTGTTTCAAAAATTCATATTTTCTAATTAATTCCTGATTATCTAACTACAATCATTATACAATTTTTGTGTTCTGTTGCGTGTCAGAATTGATAAAAAAGTTTAAGTTTATTTTGTCAAATTACAGTTATAAAATCATTTGTAGTAAGGTTGTTTACAATAAAAATATTTATAAAAAGATAAATTGGTGTCAAGGTAGTACCTACAGTGGTCTACTTTGAATTATAGTGAAAACAAATGTGATGTCAAAGTAGCCCCAGCACATGGGCAAAACATACCTAAACAAAACTCATTGTTGTCCTACTAAATTTTTATTGAGGAAAACAGTACCAAATGGGTTTTGTAGTCTAAGGTTCAGTTGGTACAATAAATCATACATTCAATTTTTTCGGCATAAATCTTACGAGTTAGACTTTAAATACCTACAAAAATATGTCAAAGTACCCCGTTTTACGGTACATTTAATCTTCTCCTACCTTTAAAGATATAAATCGTTTAGTCATATTATGTAACTAATATTGTTTTACTGACACTATGAAACACGGAAACTCGTGTATATGCGGAAATAAGGTCTACATCCTAAGATCATATTCTAAATCATTTACAATAGTATTTACCTACCACAAATGATAGTGCGGTTGCAAAAGAGAGTAAAGTGCATTCTATATAACCCCTCCTATCTAAATTCCAACCCTACCTGCTTGTGGTGCAACCTGCCTAAAACAAACGGGGCTCTGGGGACCGAGTCACGGAGGTATAAACGTTCCATCAAGATAAGAGTAAATGCTGTATCATAATCTCGCCTGTCCAGAGGCCTAACGTGGCACCCCCCCCCCCACTGGACTTGCTCACTTCAGGCCAGTAACCTGTTGTGAGGACTTGCCTTACTAAAAAGTCTCAAAGAAGATGTAAAAGGACTGCTCTAAATGATGATGACCCAAGCTTGTTAAAGTAGACGAATTTGGAAAAAGAGAAATATAATGAATATTGCCACTTGGAACATATCACTCATAAAGACGATCAATTAGATGAAAACTTAAATCAGAAAAAGAATCATATAGCAGTAATATTAGAAAGTAAGAGTAAATTTATGGGTATAAAGACTAAGTGTGGCAGAAATGAAATTTATGAGACGTACTGCAGTTTACTCAAGAACAGACCATAAAAGGAATTCTGAGATTCTCAGAGAAATATAAACAGAATCAGTCATGGAA
Source organism: Diploptera punctata (assembly GCA_030220185.1). NCBI lineage: Eukaryota > Metazoa > Arthropoda > Insecta > Blattodea > Blaberidae > Diploptera > Diploptera punctata. The sequence goes on from JASPKZ010010698.1 coordinate 1,555,592, forward strand.
TATGTACAAAAATAGAAAAACAACTGGAAATATCATGTACGAAGAATGAGCAGAACAAGAATACCACGTCAAATCTTAAATTACCAGCCACCAGGCAAGAGATCTTTGGGCAGACCCTTCAAACGTTGGATTGAGACCGTAACAGACCACTAGGTCTATCACATGAAAAGCAGATGAAGAAGAAATAATAGTAAATCATCTTTATAGAGTCCCGCGCGGTAGCCGAGCGGTTAAGGTAGGAAGCCTTGCCGCAGAGCTACGGGACTTGCGCTGGTTCGAGTCTCCATGGGGGAAGAAATTTTCTCAAGGTATTTCGGCCAGTATGGAACCGATGCCCACCCAGCATCGTGAGGCAATTGGGTAGCTACAATAAGTAGCGGCTCCAGGTTGAGGAACCAGCTATAACGGCTGGGGGCCACGACATGCTAACCACATGTCACCCCTACACTGGCTGTTGATCATCTACCTCTGTGATTGACACATGTGGATGTGAAGGGCCAGCAGCCGGCTGGTAAAAGGGCAACCGCTGAAAAGTGGAAAGACCCTCAATCGGAAAAATCAATCGGAATCTTTATAGAAACAAATTTAGGTTTAGCTACTAGACAATGTATCTCAGATTTTCCTCTCTTTCGGCGCCCATTCATGTTACAGGTTCTGCTTATTGCGATCTATGAAGCGTTACCGTTCTTTAATATCTGATTTCCCATGAATATCATCTAACATAAATATATTTCTCTCTTAACAATTTTTTCGTCACTTTTTGGTGCTAAGGGGCACGCCGTAGCGTAGTAGTTAAAGCACTGCGCTAATAACCGGAAGGTCGAGGGTTCGAGTTCCGATGGGGCCAGGTTTTTTAAACTGACCCAAACATTCTGGTTGCACTATGGCCCTGAGGTCGACTCAACCTCTTACGGAAATGAGTACCGGACGCTTCTTCTGGGGGTTAAGGCGGCCGTCATATAGGGCTGAAAACTCTGCTGACATCAAATGCCGATTGTCAAGAAAAAGAGGGAACCCTTACCTCCTACTACCCCAAGAGTCTCCTATGGCCTGTAGTGGGATCACTTTACTTTTTTTTTTTTGGTGCTAAAATTTACTTATACACTTTTATTTCAAACACCCTTAATCCTTTCTCGTCTCTTAAACTAAGACATATCTAACTTGCAAGGAAGAATCCCATACACATAAATACTGTATATATCTCCATCCATACTAATTCTGCCCGAGGGCAGGTCTTTCAGTGCAATCATAGCATTTTCATGCTATGCATTACAGCTTTACTAGGGAATTATAAGTGTGGTAACTTCCCGTTGTTTTCCACACTCGTGAAGGATGATGATGATGATGATAAGGATGATGATGATGGCCGGATGATTTTCGGGGACCGTTGTGCCCTAAGCTTCCTGACAATTGTCTTGCAGCTGAGGAAAAAACCCCGAAAAAAAACCTCACCCAGGAGCCTGTCTCGACCGGGAATCGAACCCGGGCCTGCTGCGTGACAAAGCAGCACGCTACCTCGAGACCACAGCGGTGGACAATATATATATATATATATATATATATATATATATATATATATATACATCTAAAGTAGGCATATATATATATATATATATATATATATATATATATATTAATGGCTACATAATTTGAGGGACGTTGAGGCGAGAAGAGACCCTGGAATGAGTAATATTCTCCATTTTCAAAATTGTGGCTATGTTTATGTAATTTAATTTGTGTGTTGATATGTTATAAACACATGGAATATGATTTTAACACATATTGTTTGCTTGAAATTATATACATACAGATTGGATAATGCAGAGAATGTTTATCTGCCATCTATTATGCTCTATAACAATTAGGTGTAGGAAATCAGCCGAAACAAAAATTTAAAATCACTATAGCGGTCGCATTTTTTTATGTTTCAGAACGAAACTCAGTATATGCTATTAAAATAAACCGAGGTAGGTGTTACAAAGAACACTGTCGAGATCAGAACGTTAGAAACGGTGATTTACCTATTAAAAATTGACTGCAGCAACGGCCATGTTTTTTCGTCTTAATATATGTATTTGCACATACAAGTTTTCAGCTTTCAAAATTCATGATGAAACACCGTTAAGGTTACTATGCAATATTTACAATATAAAAATAGAATACCTGAGATTTCAGTCTTCCTCAACTTTGGATGTGGGGTGTGGAGTACTTTCGAAGTATATGCTTCATCTTCAGCTTATAACTCGGTACTGGTTGCTTGTGAAAATTTTGTAGAGCGGGGTGACGTCATAGGGTGAGTTCTCATTCAGCAGGTGAGTGTTTTTGGTTCCTTTTAGTATTTCGATTTCTTCGAGAATGTTAATTTTGAGTCTGTTGTTTTCTCTGTGGATGAAGGATAAAGTGTTGTCGATGGTACTGAATTGGTGACCTGTTTCTATGACATCGGCTTTAGATTTAATGAAGGCAAATCTAGCTTTGTAAAACATGTCATAGAAACAGATCACCAATTCAATACCATCGACAACACTTTATCCGTCATCCATAGAGAAAACAACAGACTCAAAATCATCATTCTCGAAGAAATCGAAATACAAAAGAAACCAAAAACACTCACCTGCTGAATGAGAACTCACCCTGTGATGTCAACCCGCTCTACAAAATTCTCACAAACAACCAGTACTGACTTACAAGCTGAAGATGAAGCATATGCTTCGAAAGCACTCCACACCCCAAATCCAAAGTTGAGGAAGAATGAGATCTCAGGTATTCTATTTTTATATTATAAAGTTTTAAGGAGCGACGAATATTTAGCCGCTATTATATTCTAGAACCATCAGGCGTATGAGATTATTTGAAACAAAAATTTTAAAATTATATTTACTTTAACACATTCAATACCGTAAACCAGTTAAGCCGTTTAAAGAGACTATCGTGTATGCGGCCGTCGGTCAGTTAACTCGTTTTAGAGCGGGCGCGAACAAACCGCGTTTATATTAGGCGCCTAAATATTGTGTTGGCTTAGTATGTCTTGGAGATCATAGATGGCACGTAAATGTACATTTTCTATTCCCATTTGACACGTTTAACCTTGTTGAATCCCCTTTTATTTTTAAAACAAACAACACATGGAATTCGTTCACCCAAACGTGACTCCAGGCTCCAATGGAGTCGAATATGTTTCTCGTTATCGCGCTGTGGTTTGTGCATGAATGAAACCATGGCGAAAGAAAAATATCTCACTGAAGAAGAATTAGTGAATATTTTGTATAATGCTGATTCAGGTTATGAACTGTTTCCTGAATTAGAACATTCACAAAGTGAAAGTGAAGATGAACTTCCACTTCCTGAAAGTGATACGCCGATACCATGTGATGTCAATCACCAAAGTTATTTCACCATCAAATCCTACTAGGATATCTCCTGTAGGTATGTACACAATTTGAATTTTCTAGGACCAATAGTTTGTGAATAATGGTCCATTTTCTGAAGTGCCACGAAAAGGGTAGCTGGGGTATTTAAATGGCTGGTCTGTGGGTTTAAATGCCCTCCTCAGTGCCTGGTACTGAATGTGACACATTCAGTAATTACGTGTAGTAGCGTACCCCGTGTATTTTCTAGGTTTTGGTAAAATAAATGTCCATCAGAAAAAAAAGTCAGCCTCTTTTATTAAACGTTGGTTATTATATGGAAAACGTTCGATGTATTGTTAAAAAAATCGCACCTAAAATTAACATTGCGAAAGGAACCTTGTTCAGGTTGATTATTAAAGATGATTCAGGTTGGTCATTTAATTAAACAATTGAATAGCTGTATCAACAAATTACAGCGAAGTTTATTATTTTGTTGTGCTAAATTGAAGTTATATATGTAATCCTCATTTTGTTCATTAGGTGGAAATCACACTGCTTAGTATTCCATCTAAAAATAATGTCACACATCTTTATTAACCTTGTTCAGGTTGATTATTAAAGATGATTCAGGTTGGTCATTTAATTAAACAATTGAATAGCTGTATCAACAAATTACTTACTTACTTACTTACTCACTGGCACTATCGAACCCGAAGGTTCATGACCGCGCGGACATAAGCTCTCCATACATCCCTATCCTGAGCTAATGCTTTCCAATCATTCCCTGTATAATCTATTTCCCTCAAATCATAGTTAATGTTGTTCTCCCACCTTATTCTTGGTCTACCAACTGGGCGTTTTCCCTCTGGCTTTCCTACAAGAAGCTTCCATGCACGTCTTTCATTCCCCATACGCGCAACATGTCCTGCCCATTGCAGTCTACGAGACTTAACTGTTCTTATTATATCTGGCTTCCTATAAAGACCATGTAGTTCATTGTTATGTAGTCTTCTCCATTCACCTGTCTGTTCATCTCTCTTTGGTCCAAAAATTTTCCTAAGTACTTTATTCTCAAATACTCGTAATCTCCTTTCCTCCCTTAAAGTAAGAGTCCATGTTTCACACCCATATAATATAACTGGTAGAATAATAGTTTTATATATTTTCAGCTTAACGTTTTTTGAAAGGAGTTGGGACATCAAATGTCTCTGCAATGCATAATAGCATGCATTTCCAGAATTGAGCCTATGTTTAATTTCTTTTGCATCTCATTCCTATTTGTGATTATTGTTCCTAGGTATTTGAATTCAGCCACTTCCTCAAAATTTCCCTCATTTGTCATTAGCTGTCCATTTCCATTATATACTGAATTTCTACGTGTGACCATATATTTAGTTTTACTGATATTTACTTCCAGCCCTACTTCCGCTATCGGCCAGTAGTACTACATCATCAGCATAAACTAACAGCTTATTAATACCATTCAGTTGTAAGCCTTCCTCATTCTCTAAAGATTTAATGGCATGCTCTAGTAATCAACAAATTACAGCGAAGTTTATTATTTTGTTGTGCTAAATTGAAGTTATTTATGTAATCCTCATTTTGTTCATTAGGTGGAAATCACACTGCTTAGTATTCCAATTAAAAATAATGTCACACATCTTTATTCGAGGGACGTGTTCAACTCAGAATGTTCTCGGTTCAGCTTGAATTCAAATTCTGAGAATACAATTACAAACATGTGGGTGGTAGATACAATATACGTTACACTGCAACTCGCTTCTAGGCATCTATAAAACGTATGCAGCGGATTAGAGCTGAATGGAAAATGTTTCCAGGAACAACTTGATTATAATGATAATGTGTAGGAAAATGGAAGCGGAATACAAACACAAAATGTTCTCGAATTGTTTTTACTCCTAGTTTAAACATTTGTTTCTTGCTGTAAGTTTATTAATTAGCGAATGTTTACCGCCGGAACTGCTCTGTTGTAATTCACATTCAACCTGACGTCACAATACATAGATATCTGTGCGGCCACAGCCTGTATTGTTTATTGATATCACGTGACCAGCTACACATATCACTAACAAGGTAGTGGACAAAGGAGAGGGAAAGTACACGGGATATGTCCTACTGTTCAGAAAAAAAATGAACTTCGATTTTCGCCACTGAATTAACATATCAATGATATACATGTAATAAATTTTACATTGTTAATTAAGTATTGTTTAAATTAATTATTAAGATAGTGAAGACGTATTTTTATACATTAAGGCTTACATTACGTTCGATTTATTTCCTAGTCCCCGCATCCTTTATTCATGATTTTTACTGAAATTTATTCCACAGTAAGTAAGGGTAAGATAATTCCGAAATTTCAAATATGGTGCCTCATTTAATGCTATACTTATACAAATTGTTTGTAATATTACTCGTATTTGAGAATAAAGTACTTAGGAAAATTTTTGGACCAAAGAGAGATGAACAGACAGGTGAATGGAGAACACTTCATAACAATGAACTACATGGTCTTTATAGGAAGCCAGATATAATAAGAACAGTTAAGTCTCGTAGACTGCGATGGGCAGGACATGTTGCACGTATGGGGACTGAAAGACTTGCATGGAAGCTTCTTGTAGGAAAGCCAGAGGGAAAACTCCCAGTTGGTAGACCAAGAATGAGGTGGGAGAATAACATTAACTATGATTTGAGGGAAGTAGATTATACAGGGAATGATTGGAAAGCATTAGCTCAGGATAGGGATGTATGGAGAGCTTATATCCGCGCGGCCATGAACCTACTTGTTCGATAGTGCCAGTGAGTAAGTAAGTAAGTATAATCTATTGAGTCACAATAGTCTCCCAAAATTAAAGATAAGTTTTGAGTTTATATTAAAGTATCTAATATTTATTTCAATACATACCTGATTGGTTAAGGCAGTATGCTACAAACTTCTGGGTTGGGACATCAAGAGTCTCTGCAATGCATAATAGCATGCATTTCCAGAATTGAGCCTATGTTTAATTTCTTTGTGCAGCTCATCCCTATTTGAGATTATTGTTCCTAGGTATTTGAATTCATCCACTTCCTCAAAATTTCCCTCATTTGTCATTAGCTCTCCATTTCCATTATATAATGTATTTCCACGTGTGCCATATATTTAGTTTTATTGATATTTACTTCCAGTCCTAATTTCTTAGAGTTACTCAATAGTGTGTGCGTGTTGTCCTTTAGTATCTACTTGCTATCGGCCAATAGTACTGCATCATCAGCATAAACTAACAACTTATTAATACCATTGAGTTGTAAGCCTTTCTCATTCTCTAAAGATGTAATGGCATGCTCTAGTACAAAATTAAATAGTAAAGGAGACAGTGCATCTCCTTGCTTCAACCCATTATGGATTTCAAAAGTGTCCGAAAACTGTTTGCCTACACGCACCCTACTCGTTGTGCCATTTAGACACATTGGTATAAGTCTAACTAACTTTTTAGGAATTCCGAACTCCAGCAGGATACTATATAAGTTCTTCTGATATAATATATTTAATAATTGTATTATAATTTAATTAAAATAATAAATAATGTATTTATGTACAAATGTATACATTTCTGTTAATTATTACTTTTATAACGCTTTTTGATTGCTAAGTTCGGTATTAAAATCTAGGCGTGTAATGACTGAGTACCGGTAATAATTTTGTCAGAGGTCTCTTAATTCAGGATTGAGATACATTTCCTTATCTTAAATCTATGGCACAGAACCCACGTTCATTTAGAACAAAGCCTCGTTCAACATAGGTATACATCCTTACAATGCCACAAGCAGATCGGCTTTTGAGCCCTTGAATAATCGGTACAAGAGGTAAACAGGTAACTATTACTCCACCCGGACCGAACATGTCTAACTTTCAAATACAGACACATTATTTGGTTATTCGTCTTCTTCTTCTTCACTTCACGGGCTAGGCAAATTGCCTGTTCCGCCTCACAGTTGTTCTGTCCATCTTTTCACTGGCCTTCCTACATTCCTTGAACCTCTTGGCTTGTAGTTAAATGCTGATTATAGTAATCTTGTTGTTACATTCATTCTTTCTACATGTCTATACCATTTTTCTCTATATTCTTTGATTTTATCATTCAATGGATATATATTTAGCTCTGTTCTAATATCTTCATTCTTTATCCGATCCATTCTTGTGCAGCCTTTTGTTCTTCAAAGGAAGTTCATTTCTACGCTTTGTAATCTACTTTGTAATTTTTGCCTAAGTTTTACTCCCATAAAGTAATGGATGAACTGCCAATGTTTCATAAAACTTCAATCTAGTATCTCTTCTTGTTCTGTTCTGTAATGTTTGGTTATTCATACTTAGATTAATCGCTATAAATAATTATTAAAAATGTGTTAGTACATAATCTGGCGTAATATCGAAAGAAAACATTAAAATATTTATGTAGTTGTAGGTGTGCAGGATCAATATGTTGGTGATACAAACTTGCAGGTCATTGTGATTCCGCAGGCTGCACGATCTTTCACAGGTGGTAATTGTTCTTTACAACAACTTCAACATATTTAATAGAAAAGGAACTCCATGACCCCCATTCTCAATACGTTCTATTGATTTTGGATACTCTCTACAACTAGACGTATATAACGGATAGCATGATGTCATAACGCGAACATGTTATATATAGTTTGACTTCACATTAAACAAACAGGATTAGAGGAAACTAGTCATACATATTTCCGCCGTGGTAAACATAATTATTATTACCCGTTTAAGGAGTAAGCGCAGTTGTTGACGGAGGGCACTGCAGTCGTGTTTATGCAGGAATAGAACACGTGACACTGCTATCTATGAGTGCAGAGGGGAATGGGACATGGGACGCTGACTGTGTGCACTGCCTTATATGACGTCACGAGTAGCAACAAACGGAGCTCTGTGATTCTTCCGCCTGAAGAGATATTTTGAATGAGCAATAATGGAATAGCATCTTGTAATATATTTACAAAGCTACCAACAATTTGTGTTCCTCAGTTAATGTCTTCATTTGTACAAATCAATAGTATATTACGATGCGAGGTTGGAAAGTGGTTTTTACAGAAGCAAGAAAATGTTTGAAAAAATGAGCGATAGCTAGGTTTTTAATTTCTGAGACTCTGTAAAACACATCATAAACGTTCATTGTACATTATTTCTTGCGCGACGGTGTTATCAAAATAATGAATAATAAATTCATTTTGAGAATTTTCCTCATCATTGGGGGTTTTCTCCAACCAATCTTTGTAATTAACATGAATTAAAAATGTGTATATATATATATATATATATATATACATATCCACAGTAATTCTGCCCGAAGGCAGGTCCTTTACTGCAATCATAGCATTTTCATGCTATGCTTGCAGCTTTACTAGGGAATTGTAGGTGTGGTAGCTTCCCGTTGCTTTCCACACCGGTGAAGGATGATGATAATGATAAGGATGATGGCGATGATGACCTTATAATTTCGGGGACCGTTTGGGCCTTAAAGTTTTCCTGACATTTGTCTTAGAGATGAGGAAAAACCCCGATAAAAACCTTACCCAGAAAAACTGCCCCGACCGGGGATCGACCCCGGGCCCGCTGCGTGAGGCCACAGCGGTGGACTATATATATATATATATATATATAACTACGGACTTACAGACTACCAGTTTGCAACCAACATTCAGAAATTTCCTTTAATTAATGTTCTCCATCGTTCTCTGTCCTCTCTGTCTTCATCTCTTGCACCAAATTTCCTCATTGAATTTTAAATGTTGTTCTTGCAGGTTGTTTTTGGTCTTCCTTTTCTGTTCCTTATTTCAATTTTTCATGGATAGACGGCCTTTGGTAGTCTTCCACCCTGCATTCTTCTTACATGTATATATCATTTTAGCCTTCTATGTTCAATCTCATCCATTATATTTCTTTCTGTATTCATCCATTTTCTAATTTCTGTATTTCTAATTTTTTCCAGTCGAGATTTTCTGGCAGCTCTTCTCAAAAAATCCATTTCAACTGAATTTATTCTGTTGATATGTTGTTGTGTCATTGTCCAAACTTCCGATCCATATAACATTATACTTTATAGTATGGATTTAGAAATTAGTTCTTTTGTTCTGTTAATTATGTTTTTACTCTAATAGTATAGAGTTTAACATTCCTATGTTACGGTTTTTCTTCTATTACTAATCTTTTTGTTATTTCTTTATTGGATGTTCCATCATTCTCTATAATTGATCCCAAATAACACAAAATATTGTTTTCTTTATCTTTACCCCATCAATTATATTAATGAATAATAATAAAATAATAATAACATTCTTGTTGGAAATATTTGCGTTCTTCATTAACAACTGACCAACCTTAACACTGTGGCCAATGTTTATTAGTAGAAACTACAGCAGGCTGTGACACTAATAAGTCTTAAAATAGCGGAAAGTACATATTTATTGATTTATATTGTTTCAAATAAAGTTTAGTTAATTTTAAATCTAGTGATTTGTTTAGTATAATGTATATTAACACTTCCTTTTTATATATTTTTATATATACATAGTACATATTATACATAAAGGGCAGTGGTTTTACTTTCTGTATGATGTTTGTAATATCTAATATTACTTACTTACTTACTCACTGGCACTATCGAACCCGTAGGTTCATGGCCGCCCGGACATATGCTCTCCATACATCCCTATCCTGAGCTAATGATTTCCAGTCATTCCCTGTATAATCTTCTTCCCTCAAATCATAGTTAATATTATTCTCCCATCTCATTCTTGGTCTACCAACTGGGCGTTTTCCCTCTGGCTTTCCTACAAGAAGCTTCCATGCAAGTCTTTTATTCCCCATGCGTGCAACATGTCCTGCCCATCGCAGTCTACGGGACTTAACTGTTCTTATTATATCTGGCTTCCTATAGAGACCATGTAGTTCATTGTTAAGTAGTCTTCTCCATTCACATGTCTGTTCATCTCTCTTTGGTCCAAAAATTGTCCTAAGTACTTTATTCTCAAATACTTGTAATCTCCTTTCCTCCCTTAAAGTAAGAGTCCATGTTTCGCACCCATATAGTATAATTGGTAGAATAATAGTTTTATATATCTAAATTTACAAAATAGTTATTTTGGTAGGCAACCCCGAAATGTAGGAAGATGAATTTTCAATCATGGTCGCAATTGCTGTAAGTACAAGAAAACGCACTATCGTGCAAAAAAGTTATTTCTGTCCCGGCGGGCGTTTTAAAAAGCGCAGCGCATGAGTATATAAAACACGTGATAGGGAACAGCAGCATATCCACTGCTGAGCCACAGCATAAGGCTTATTTTGAACAGCATACGGGAGGTGATACTTGAGCTCAGTGCAACCGTGTCCTGAACAAGAGAATATCAAGGATATCCGCGAGACAGATGATTTGTGATACCTTGCGGTAGCTCTACTTATTCAATGAACAGCTGAATAATTAATGATCGGGAGAGAGAAAATAAATTTATATACAATTAATTAAATAAGTAACTGAAGAAATCATCGGACATACACCTTATTTATATTCAAACAAATCAGAAAATTACGTAGAATACAATTGTGTAATTATTTATCAATAAATTAAATGTTAACAATTAAATTAATCGTGATTATTTCATACCTCATACTTCTATATTTCTTTAAATACAGCACTGCAGTATTTAAAGAAATATAGAAGTATGAGGTATGGAATAATCACGATTAATTTAATTCTTATGAATTTGAACCTCATAATGTTAAAAATTCCCAAATTTAATATATAAAATTAAATGATCCCGTGGAATTAATATGATGAAATAAGAATGTTCAATTATGAGTAATGTAGAGAAAAGGCTGATGACTGTAACGCACTGTATTGTATTTTGATGGACTCGAGACACACGTACAATTAGTTAAAGATCTGAAGAATTGTTTTCAGTCCAGAGGATTAGATGCATTTTATTCAGCCAGTTAGAACTAACGATGCCTAAGCCTTGTACTCTGGACAGCTGAATACAATAGGAAATATATTACTGGGAATTTTGGAAACCCAGTAAACGGGCGTTTTTACAGAGGATGATGCAAGCTAATTAGAGGCGAAAGAAGCCACCAGAACATTTTGGAGTCAATATTGGAAGTCAAGCCTTTTACCAAATTTGTCGGAATTCCCGGACTTGTTGCATAAACTCATATTCCAACTATATCTAAATCTCCAAAATCTTCCCATCTTGTAAATGTACTTAAATAACAGCTGAAGATTCTATCTGTAGACATTCTATTAACGTGTTCATACCATTTGTTTCTCATGTTGTCAATTCGATTTGTTAAATTAAAAATATTTAAGTCTTTTCTAATATCTTCATTTTTTTCTGCCCAAAATTGTCACACCTGCTACTGACCGTAAGAACTTATTTTTTGCAGTTTATATTTGTCTTCTGACTGAATGGTTAAGTGTCCAATTCTCACTTGCATATGTTAAGACAGACACTGCCATGATTTTGTAAAATTTTGATTGTGTATTTCTCAATGTTTTATTTTTCAGTGCCCGTTTTATAGTGCCACCCATTCTGTAAAACTTATTTAATAATAATATTTTCCTTCTGGCAGTATGATATAATGCATCCCAAATAATTAAAAGTGTCCATCTGTTGTATATAACTAACTCACTGGCTCTATCGAACCCGTAGGTTTATGGTCGCATGGACATAACCTCTTTATACATTCCTATCCTGAGCTAATATTTTCCAATCATCCCATGTATAATCTACTTCCTTTAAACCATGGCCTTACAGAATATTGTTAGAACCATGTATAATGACAGTGATATCCTAGTTATGTTTGTTAACTTGTTAAGTTTAAGATTGATCTGGGTTTTGTTTCAGTATTTAGCGTATTCCTATTAAGTTCGCAATATTATTGTACGCACAATGTCAATAGCTAAAAAAATGAACAATAATAATTCAGTTGTAAAGAACAGAATTACAGTGGCTTAGAGGCAAGACATTAGAATACTAGAACAATGGACAAATCACAATCGTCAAAAATTGTCTTCCGACGACGATAAAAAGAATTTCATGGAGGGAGAAAATGTTTTATCTCTTCTCTTAAAAACATATTAAACAACCCTAATTTAAACGATTAAAACAACACAATTAAGATTGTTTGAACATATTAAAGGAATAACTGAAAACAGATTACCGAAAAGGTAAATAATTGGAATCCGAGAGCAAGAAGGAACAGGAAAAGACCAAAACGAGCATGGAAATAGAAAATAGTCAGAACAAAAGGAAGAGACTTGGAGGAAGGGTTGTGGAAAAAAGATATATGGAAATTGTTTATACAATTTTTGAAACGAGAACAGGATCAATGTTATTGTAAACCTGAAAAAAAAAGAAAAATAAATAGTTTATTTTCTAACACATGTGTTGTTAATATGCCTTTTTAGGTTATATCTATCTTAATTCTTGTTTCATTTTGTTTCAAACGTTCTTCACGAAAAGAACTAAAGGTCCTTATTCATATAGTGCTGCTGTAATAGACCATGTACTTTATTTGTGGTTTCGAGTTAGCCTGCTGCCTTGTCACGCAGTGGGACCGGGTTCGGTCCTAAGACAATCGTTAACGTCACAGCCAATAACATGCCCTCAAAGCCTTCCCATCCCAAAATTATAAACAAATGTACCAATGATCTGTAATTGTACATTTCAAGGGGGTGTATCATATGGTCTCAATATATGGAAGCGGACAACGCGAGCTCACCTCATAGCTAGGAAAGCGAAACAAAAATTAATATCTCTCGTGGTGCCGATAAGGGCACAAGCACTTCTTATTGTGCTACCTAGCACCAATATAAGTTATTCTACTTAGTGACTAAAAGTAGGGACTTGTAAATTGTAGGATAGTCCTTGTTACTGGACTTAGTCACGTGTGAAACGATTCATATAAGTGATCTTTATAAAGTTTGAATAACAAACCTCGAGTGAAGTCTCCCACGAGGATAGGAAACGAGATTATCTATTAATTGTCAGTAAATCAAAGTCTCCATACTATTGAACGGGACCTTATGATAATTACAGCTTGTTGTAACGCTGTGTGTGCACCAGCTGGGTGTTTACAAGTCATTAAAATTAAACTAAATCTACAATCTTGTCTTTTATCAACGAGATAACGGGCTTCCAATATAAACCCGGACCGGCCTCACGGGGTTTCACCCGTCAGGCAGCGCTCTCTCCTCGTCCGCATTTCACTCTGCCAGCCGCTCGTCCTTGAACTAGTCAGTTTACTATCGTTCGACAAGATGAGACGTCAGCTGACATTAGAGCAGCGCATTTATGTGTGTAAATATTATAAATACGAATCAGCTCGTCGCGTTCGCGAGGAATTTATTCGGAACTTCCCTGGACAATTACCTCCTTCCAGATCGACAATCCACGATCTTGGATTAATTTGAGACCACTAGTTTAGTACAAAATAAGAAACACACGCGAAGGCGTACGGTTCTCACCAAAGAAATATTAGACAAAATTGGCGAAAATTCGGAACGTTCACCACAAAAATCATTACCGAAATTAGCACAACAAGTTGGGATTTCAGTATCTTCTGCACATACAGCAACAAAATGTGTTTACTCGGTATAATGCCTGTTTAACTACGGGAGGACAACATTTCCAGCATTTTCTATAAGGTAAGAAACAGTTCAAGGACGGGTGGCAGGCAGGGTGAATTGCGGGAGGAAGAGACAGCACTGCGTGCCGGGTGAAACTCCGTGAGGCCGGTCCGGTTTTATATTGGAAGCCCGTTATAATGGTGTCCGCACAATCCTTGTGTATCCCGGGACAAAGAGCATCTCATCCTACTGCAACCCACTGAGCTGCCCGAGGTCCTCGACTAAAGAGGAATCCTTTCTAATTCATGGCGCCCACTAAATCCCGTCTTTACCATTTACCCTTATACATAAGGAACCCATTTTTTTGTTTCAAAGTTTTCTTGACATTATTTACCCCGAGAAAAAACCTCACCCAGAAAAACTGCCCCAACCGGGGATCGAACCCGGGCCCGCTGCGACACAAGGCAGCACGCTACCTCGATACCACAGCGGTGGACTCTCTCTCTCTCTCTCTCTCTCTCTCTCTCTCTCCATATATATTTTTTTTCTTTATTATTCAACTGCATGCTCCATTACGTGGAGTAATACTACATGCATGGTGTTCTTACTATACAACTATAAAATTAAACATTGTTTACAATTATATTATCTTACTTAAAGCTAGATGGTTAATTTTACACAATACTATTGTTCTATGTTTTACTTAACCTAAAGTGTATCAAATTTAATTGAATTTTAAAATATTGAAAATTCCTTATTGTAAGTGTCAACGAGTTCATTGTTCTTAGTTGGTCATTCTGGTTTCATATATATAGGCTCTATATATATGGAATGGGAGTTCAAATTTTGCTTATCATTGGTGGCTATAAAGTTAATTATTAATTAATTTTATTGCCATATACCACATGCATTCAGTATAATGTAGGTCTACTAATAGCATAAATAATAATATTAATAATAATAATAATATTAATAATAATAATAATAATAATAATAATAATAATAATAATAAATTAATTGCAGAGACTCTTGATGTCCCAACTCCTTTCAAGAAACGTTAAACTGAAAATATATAAAACTATTATTCTACCAGTTATATTATATGGGTGCGAAACATGAACTCTTACTTTAAGGGAGGAAAGGAGATTACAAGCATTTGAGAATAAAGTACATAGGAAAATTTTTGGACCAAAGAGAGATGAACAGACAGGTGAATGGAGAAGACTACATAACAATGAACTACATGGTCTTTATAGGAAGCCAGATATAATAAGAACAGTTAAGTCTCGTAGACTGCGATGGGCAGGACATGTTGCACGTATGGGGACTGAAAGACTTGCATGGAAGCTTCTTGTAGGAAAGCCAGAGGGAAAACTCTAAGTTGGTAGACCAAGAATGAGGTGGGAGAATAACATTAACTATGATTTGAGGGAAGTAGATTAAAAAGGAAACGATTGGAAAGCATTAGCTCAGGATAGGGATATATGGAGAGATTATATCCGCGCGGCCATGAACCTACGGGTTGGATAGTGCCAGTGAGTAAATAAGTAAGTAAGTAAGTAATAATAATAATAATAATAATAATAATAATAATAATAATAATAATAATAATATTAATAAAATAATAATAATAATTACAGTAATGATAATAATAATAATAATAATAATAATAATAATAATAATAATGTTAATGATTATAATAATAGGCATATAATTCCATGAACTTCGGAGTTAGTTATTCATACATACTACCAACATTTTTTTATAATTCCAATAATTATTATAAAGAATAAATTTATTTGAGGTATTTCGACCGATGTTTGCTCAGCTGATATTATAATATTTACTATTTATCAATATTAGCGAATTCTATAGAATGCAGGTTTTTTCTCATGCAAATATTTTAAAACAATTTTATAAATCGTCATCAGTCTCACTTTAGTACACACACAAAATGATGCATACTTACATGTGTGTGTGCGCGCGTGTATGTTTGTGTGAACCCGGAATACACCAATCAAATAATAAATGTATGCATATTCAGATCAATAAATGTTGGGTTCATTTGTAGCTAGCATTGAAAAATGGTTCTACATGCCGCTGTGTTTTATTACTCGCAACGAAACACCACACATTCCAACTATATAAAACAGGAAAAATATTTACCAAAAATATTCGAATTCCGACCATTAAAAATAAGGGTTTATCTGGAAGCCTCAATTAAAATTCGCTCTAGAGGCCCTATGTATTTCTTGTCGCAACTCAACTAGAAACATTATGTTTTATTGTGAAAGAAATATAAATCCATAATGCAACAAAGCCATACCGAATAATCCAGTTGATTCCGATTGAGGGTCTTTCCACTTTTCAGCGGTTGCCCTTTTACCAGCCGGCTGCTGGCCCTTCACATCCACATGTGTCAATCACAGAGGTATATGATCAAGAGACAGTGTAGGTGTGACATGTGGTTAGCACGTCGAGTCCCCCAGCCGTTATAGCTGGTTCCTCAACCTGGAGCCGCTACTTATTGTAGCTACCCAATTGCCTCACGATGCTGGGTGGGCACCGGTCCCATACTGGCCGAAACACCATGAGAACATTTCTTCCCCCATGGAGACTCGAACAAGCGCAAGTCCCGTAGCTCTGCGTCAAGGCTTCCTACCTTAACCGCTCGGCTACGGCGCGGGACATAATCCAGTTGATGAGTAATTAATGTAAGATTATGCAGTTACTGCGTGACGGACGTATTGTGACCAGAACAACAATTTAACAACAACTAGAAGAACATCGACAGAAAGTAGAAGCTTCATTTGTAAATCACCAATAGAACAGACTGTTATATGTAACAGAAAAAAGATTTTTAAGATATTTAAAACTGTTTATATGCAATGTTTGAAGAGTTATTTCAGGAAACTTGACAATATATTGCGTATTTGACGAATTTGAAAGTAGCAGTGTATTAGTGTGTAATAGAGAAATAACTTTGAGAAATTTATAAACTTTTCTGAACGTGTGGTTCTTTAAAAAAGTGAAATATGGTCTTAAAATTAAGTTGAGTTCATTACATTTCCCTGCGTTTACTTTGGTTTCTCGCGTAACTCAGATTTATTGCTCTCAGCTGTTCCATGGATTACAATTTACAGTTCCGAACTTCTATATAATTTTCATTTAAAACTCCTCAAGGAATTAAAAATGAGTGTTCATATATTAACATCCATGGCAGACGAATATCAGTTCCAGATGAAACTAACTGTCTCTCTCTCACTTACTCTACGGATGATGTAATTCATTGCTTCAGTAGATATTTCAATAAGGTCCTCTGTTGACCTCCGAACTCAGCCAAGAAAATCCATTCCATGCCCTCTATATTCTTTTCTATCCGTATATTATTCTCCCGCCGCACCATTTCAAGAGCAAATTACATGGAATTAATGCCGTTAGTATGTAGATGTGGTGGAATGGAGTTTTTGCTTGGGAAGACGGGAGAAACCACGTGAAAAACCTAACCTGACTCAAATTCATCCACCACCACAGAGTACCAGAGAAGAAAGTGGACAAGTTTCGCGTAAATGCCATAAGCGGAGCTAGTGTAGAACTAACGACATCTACGCCTGGTGGTAAAATTATGAATTATAATTATATAACGTCATCTGGTGAATAATCATGAAATTGAACATTTATAGGAATAAATTACGTATTAATTAATCTTAAATTATGGAATTATTTATATCCAGCCTCTCAGACCTAAAGATTTTCTTTAATTTCAACAGGAGGGGAGAATGGAAATAAATAAAACATGCTAATTTATTTTCGTTTATTAAAATTTAAAAACGTGCATGATAAGCTCTTTTAATAAATATGTACAATTGACTTGCCCCCTTATTCTCACATACATATTTTATACAATATTTATTAAAGAACCTTAGCCATGTCGTACATCTGTGTGGCGTGTTGTACCTCCACTCTGACCTAACAATATGTGGCGAGTGAACCACCTTCACTGCTACTGCTACCTTCCGGGATCGTTGGGTTATGACTATGCTGTACTTAGTAACGTGTTCCTGATATCTAAAGAAGTTATTAATGAGAAAACAGCCTGCCTCGGGCCCATAGAAGGCGGCTAACAATTCATCTTTCTTTTCCAGTTGAACGTGCATATAAATATAAATACTGATTATAAATTGCATAGAATGAAATAACTTCGTTACAGGATAGAGGACAATGATTACTCTTAAATAACAACAAGGGGCGTAATATAAAAGTTAAGCTTTTAATGAAAAACAAGTGTTGATTGTAAAAACAAAGTAATAAATGAATAACAAAAGATTGATCTTCGATCAATCGATCAGACATAGATAATAACAAAGTATAACTGAATAAATAACATACCATACAAACTGTCACACTCATACATGTCCAAACTCCATTGGAATTCCTTTTTCCATGCTTGATTGGACTAACTCAAATCCGACCATTCCTCGGTCACAATCCACTTGTTTATCTTATAAATCACCATGTTAACTTCGCCGATGCATGGTGTACTTAAGCTGGATTCGGATACTGAATCCACTTCTACACAACCTAACGCCACTTGCTAGGCCGATCGAATGATAAGGTTCGTTGAGATTACCAAGCTTATAAAAGGTTCGCGGGTAGAGGGGATGTGCGCTATAAAGATGCGCGGAGGAAAGGGTAAAAGGGAAGGGGTAGCCACACGGAACAAGGGACATTGGCAGGCTTCATAAATGTTCTGGAGGAGCACAAAGATGAATAACTGAACCGCAAAAAGGTACTTTCGGTTCAATAGCTCCCCCTACACCCTCCGGGTAAAAAGAAAAAGAGTCCATAGGCTTTAAAGTAATGTCCAGTGAAACAATCCCACGTTGGGAGGGGCACATAAACACTATCGGATTCCAGCGGTAACTTTAATGCAAATCTTCCATCGTCCCCAATATCACAATCACCACACTCGCTTTAATGTAGACTATTCATGCGCTGAAAATAAACTCCATTTGATTCAGCCGCCATAGTACAAGTCTGCGGTGTTCCAGGTGAAGACCCGGGTGACGATATAATAATTGGATTGCCGGATCGCAATCCCGTTCCACCGGTTTCCAAGAATCCGTAGTTCCAAAAGCTACTATGTTGGTCAGCTGGGCACTCGGGGGTCGGCCGGATCCTCCAAGCGCTCGACTGCCGAACATTCCAGGCTTACAAAGAGTCGAACTGCCAATGTTTAGGAAAGGTAAACTGAAACAAAGAACAGGCAAAAGCAGGAAAGCAGAACCATAGATATACTACTTCAACATGTGTCATAATACAAAATATCTAGCTTAACATACAGCTCTTTTTTCTACAAATATGCTAGAGTTTACTCCACAGTATTACGTAATTTAATTAGATCAACATGTTGTATTATAATGTGGTCATGGACGCCGACTAACTTCTATTCACCCTTTTTTAGAATTTAGTTTGCGTCTCATTAGCAAGACCTGACCTACATATAAAGAAACTCATTCTGGTAACTCTGACAACAAAAAGGATGGTACAATCAGCTCAAATACTTATATCCATCGGTACTATACTCTAATATCCCAAACAAACAAACATATATATATATATATATATATATATATATATAAACAAACCACGTAGATTAAGATCGACACTCTCTAGAAAGATGCCCATACCACTGACATTTCCAACATTGTAGATTCTTTTTGATTGCCAAGAAGAACGACTCGCCGAAGTACTAGATTTACTTAAATTGTCAGTTCTACTTCTTTCACTAAAGTCCCTCTGTCTTTCAGCGATCTCGAAATCCGCCACCTTCCTGGCCAAGACACACATTTCGGCTACATTTTGCGGTTTAGTAGCAAAAACCAAATGCTGTCTAGTAGCCGGGGACATATTTTGCAGAATAAGATCAATTAACTTTTCTTCCGAAAATAAAGGTTTCAACACAAGTGAAGCTCCTTGTATATTGGAGATAAACTCCAACAAAGATTCCTTAGGCATTTGGAATCGTCGTGAGACAAATTTAATCCAAAAGTCTTCCAACAATCTAGGAGGCAACAATGAACACTTCACATGTTCTAAACTCTCCATCCAAGAGAATCTCAACTTAACAACTTCACTCCAGACTTTCAATAGAATTCCTCCGATGCAACTCAAAATCGAGTTTACAAAATACTCATCGGGAACCAATTTCAATTCGAAGAGCGAGTTAATTTTAATGAGGAAGACCACTAGCGATTCCTTATCTTCACCGTCGCAGGGATCAACTTTTCTAATTAACTCTCGGAAAATCCGCTGATTATTCTCTTCCAAAAAAGGAGAAAGGTTGGAGACAGTTCCACTCGAAAAATCTTTGATAGAGCTAAGTCTATGATCACTTATATTCTTATGTTGTTCTGCCAAATAATCCTCTTGATTTGCACTATCTACAATAAACTTACGCTTTATTAACATTTGTTCAGCCGGGGAGAGAGAATTCATATGATTTTTAAGCCGCTGACGTAATATGTTTACATCACCTTCAACCTCAATACCTAGTAGGTTTAACTCTCGAGCGAGATGGTCTTTGGATATTACATCTATCCAACTAGGCATGATTACAAAGTATAATAGACACAAGATGTAAACAATTATAGGCGAACGTAGTTTTATATGCATAAATCAGTCTCTGTTATAAAGAAAGATGAGTCAATATTTACGTAACGTAAAGCAAACACGTAAACTAATACTTAATAACTTTACCATAAATACCAAGTATCGAAAACAAGTAATAATCCGCAGGGTAATATCTCTGAAAAGATACAGATTTTCTAATTCTAAATTTCATTAAGGACCATAATACAGAGTTCATACCCTTGTCTTGGTGTTTGAGACCAAAACTCCGAAACTTGAATTAAATTGATACTACAAGAACCACAGTTAATAACATACAGCATATCTTGTAATGTGAAAAACACAAAACAAACGCTTTGCTATCATATGTACTTAGTGAACCCAAAACTACACATCTGCGACAATTTGTGCGCATGTAAAACCCAAAACATTGAATCCAAAAAACTTGAACCCAATAAACATTGAATCCAAAAAAATATTGAATCCAAAAACCATTGAACCCAATAAACCACGTAAACTAAACCCAAAACCCAAAACCACGCTCTGATAAACCAATTGTGGCGTGTAATACCTCCACTCTGACTTAACAATATGTGGCGAATGAACCACCTTCACTGCTACTGCTACCTTCCGGGATCGTTGGGTTATGACTATGCTGTACTTAGTAACGTGTTCCTGATATCTAAAGAAGTTATTAATGAGAAAACAGCCTGCCTCGGGCCCATAGAAGGCGGCTAACAATTCATCTTTCTTTTCCAGTTGAACGTGCATATAAATATAAATACTGATTATAAATTGCATAGAATGAAATAACTTCGTTACAGGATAGAGAACAATGATTACTCTTAAATAACAACAAGGGGCGTAATATAAAAGTTAAGCTTTTAATGAAAAACAAGTGTTGATTGTAAAAACAAAGTAATAAATGAATAACAAAAGATTGATCTTCGATCAATCGATCAGACATAGATAATAACAAAGTATAACTGAATAAATAACATACCATACAAACTGTCACACTCATACATGTCCAAACTCCATTGGAATTCCTTTTTCCATGCTTGATTGGACTAACTCAAATCCGACCATTCCTCGGTCACAATCCACTTGTTTATCTTATAAATCACCATGTTAACTTTGCCGATGCATGGTGCACTTAAGCTGGATTCGGATACTGAATCCACTTCTACACAACATAACGCCACTTGCTAGGCCGATCGAATGATAAGGTTCGTTGAGATTACCAAGCTTATAAAAGGTTCGCGGGTAGAGGGGATGTGCGCTATAAAGATGCGCGGAGGAAAGGGTAAAAGGGAAGGGGTAGCCACACGGAACAAGGGACATTGGCAGGCTTCATAAATGTTCTGGAGGAGCACAAAGATGAATAACTGAACCGGAAAAAGGTACTTTCGGTTCATCTGAAATCTTAGAATTTTATCACTTCTAGTAGGTTTATCTTTGAAAAAAGATTCACATTAAAAACTTAAACAAGCTTGAATTTTCTTACAAGTTAGAGTAAAATAAAATCTAAGTAACGATTTTAACTTTCTATAATATATTATTTTTACATAGAATGAAAGTATAGCAGTTAAAAATTTAAATTTACAAAATGGCTAATTTCCCATAATCCTGAGTGAACACGCCGTGTTCCTTGCATTTGGTTTCTTTAGTTACATATTCTGTTACCACGATACAGCGCTATCATTGTAGTTTGCTCATTTTATTTCATCGTAAACGACCGGGATTTTCTAGATGTCACTGTACTCAGTTTCCACTCTATTCGAAGTTTCTCTATGATCCACCACTAGGTCCAAATGGAGTGACTGAGACGTGAACACATGACCTGTAAGAGGTGGACGAGTGTCCAACAACTTCCGCCCCATGACGCATATTCTAATGGAATTATTCCGAAGTGTTGCGCAATAAAAGTTTTGAAATTATTAATTATTTATGGGTTTATTACCTAGTTACACCTAACATCAAGGTGATGGATTACAGAACAGTGTATTTCTGTCAACATCCATTAAAATGTGCACTTGCTCCTATTCGTAATATAATTTAGGCCTAATTCATTTTTCTATAGGAAAACATAAAAGTTGAATAGCATAACGAATTCAATAATAAAATCAAAGAATATAGAGAAAAATGGTTTAGACATGTAGAAAGAATGAATGTAACAAGATTACCAAAAGCAGCATTTAACTGCAAGCCAAGAGGTTCAAGGAATGTAGGAAGGCCGCGGTGGACTAGTGGTTATGCTCCTTGCCTCTGGTCCCGAGGGTCGTGGGTTCAAACCCGGCCGGGGTCGATGGATTTTTTAGGATGGAAAATCCAAGGAGTAAGTCCTCCGGGAGGGACGTTAATCCGTGGGTCCCGAGTCTGAAGATTTTCAGGCCCGTAAAAGATCCTTAAGCCTGAATGAAAGGCCTCTATGCAAAATTTACCGAATTTTCCCGTCCTAGTACTACCTTTGGTTTCCTAGATGTCAATGTGAGGCGGAACGCTGACCACGGACCACTCAAATGACATCTACACGAAAACAAGTGTAATTAAATTAGTATGGTTCAAATTCTTCCCTATAGGGGGAGAGCGCCTAAATCTCTGTTAAGGGAAAACATGGGCTTACAAGAAGAAGGAAGGCCAGTGAAAAGATGGACAGAACAACTGTGAGGCGGAACAGGCAATTTGCCTAGCCCGTGAAGTGAAGAAGAAGAAGAAGAAGAATAAGAAGGGGATGGATAATGAATAGTGCTATTATCTCTGAATATATTGAATCAGATTATCTTGAATACTCTACCACAAGTGCGTTCAACATCAATTTTCATTTCGCTCTGTCGTTTTTGACAATTTATTGTAAACACAATACAATTTAAAAGTCCACGGCATGGATAGGAGGTGCCTCCATCTGAATGTCAGTTTTCGTTACATCTCACTAGATGTCGTATCATTGACAGAGGTAGGCCTATGTGATGGACTAGATGCGTTCAGAAAATGTCGTATTTCCATTATATACTGGGTCAGATAAACTGGCCGCCGAGCCTTTTCAAGATTTTTAAGTTTCCATAAATTTTGACCGAAAGTTGCAGATTCTAGCTTTCATTTGATTTTCCCAATTCATGATTAAAGTCTAGAGCTCACAGTAACTCAATATCAAATGTCTCTGTTACACGTGTCGTTCTGTCTTCAAAACACGCGTTGATAATTCTTTTTCTACAATGTTAATAACATGTATTAAAGGCAACCTAATTATATAAAATAGTACTACAAATCTGGAGCTCAAAGTAGATATAAAACACTAAATACCGTGTGTTCCAAAATGATGGACGGTGTTTCAAAGTTATTTAATTTCCCTTATATGACATATATGAGAACAAACGTTACATGGGATTAAAGAGAAACTCTTCGAGTTTTCATAACATACTTTATAAGTGTTCGATGTGAGCACTTTTCGTCACAAGACACACATATAGCCGATAGTCGAATTCCTCTCAAATCTTGGTCAGCATTTGGAGTAATGGATTCAACAACAGTAAAAATCCTTCTCAAGTCTGAAAGGTCGACGGGAAGTGGTGGTATACGTTGGCCTACATATGGTTGTTCACATACCGCGATTCCGATTGTTCTGATTGAGGGTCTTTCCACTTTTCAGCGGTTGCCCTTTTACCAGCCGGCTGCTGGCCCTTCACATCCACATATGTCAATCACAGAGGTAGATGATCAACAGCCAGTGTAGGGGTGACATGTGGTTAGCATGTCGAGTCCCCCAGCCGTTATAGCTGGTTCCTCAATCTGGAGCCGCTACTTATTGTAGCTACCCAATTGCCTCACGATGCTGGGTGGGCACCGGTCCCATACTGGCCGAAATACCATGAGAAAATTTCTTCCCCCATGGATACTCGAACCAGCGCAAGTCCCGTAGCTCTGCGCCAAGGCTTCCCACCTTAACCGCTCGGCTACGGCGCGGGACACATACCCCACAGGAATAAATCTCAAGGTGTGAGATCGGGAGACCGTGGAGGGTATGGAAATGAATCATGTCATCCGGACCGACGCGTCATTTGGTGTTCGTAGACGTCCTGGACTTTTCCTTTTACAGATACATCTAGTTATTTCTAACTGTTTATACCATAGACGGATAATTATATCTGTCGGAGGATAATTCCAAATTGCCGTCGGAAAGCTCGCTGTAATGCAACAATGGAACCAGACCTCTCAAATTGCAACATACAGAATTACTTCTGTACAGGAATCCCCATTTTCACAAATTTAACGCTGACGACGTAATAATGACAAGAAACAAATTACTGCATACAGAATATGAAACTTTCACAGTTTTTCCTTCATTATAGCAAATCACGCATCCAATTTTGTTTGTAAAGCTATACATAATACTTAAAACCCCGTCCATCATTTAAGAACACGATAATTAGAATTAAATTAGACCTATATGATGAAAATAGAACCTTAACCAAATATGAGAAATTCTGAAGAAGTGGCTGAATTAAAATTCTTAAGGAAAGTGTCAAGTAGGTACACTAGAATGAGGTGGGAGAATAGCATTAGGCATGGTTTGAGGGTGTTGAGTTATAGAGGGATGATACGAAAATATTAACTGAAGCAAAATATTAACTCATATAAGATGAGTTTCTAGCCGCGTGGCCATGAACTTACGGGTACATTCTTGCTAATAATAACTTACTTACCATAATATTATCCCATTTTTAATCCTAATTACTCGACTTTGGAAATCAACGTGACGAATATATATATTTGTGTGTATTTTTGTGTGCATGTGTGTGAAAATGGAAGGTTTCTTTGGTTTCTCGCCTGAAACATTCAAATGTGACTTCTGGCCACTGTTTTCAACGTTTCGACATAATTCCATCTGCCGTTGTCAAGAAAGCTAAAATAACCTTTCTTTATCATACCTATATCGTCGAAAATCTATGTTGGAAGCTCTAGTAGCCTAAGTATTTCTTTAGTGCTTAAATTTTGCTTATAAATAAATTAAGTAATGTAAGTTAATTGATAAGCAAAATCCGACTTTTATGATTAGTGTTAAGCCAACATTTTAAAAATTGCTCTAATGGCTGCAATTCTAGATTTTTCTTAGCGAAATTCAGTATGTGCTACTCAAGTAACACGACAAATCTTTAACTTAAACATCAGAAGATATCTTACCAGTACAAATATGAATTTACCTGAATGTCTAGATCTTAAATTTGCACTACCGACTGCCATATTTATTTGCCCGCAAAGAGACACGGGTAATATTTAAATAAGGTAAGTAATATTATGGTGGTTTTTATGTAAAACTCTTGATTAAAAGTGAAATTTACCTGAAAAATTGTAATTTTAATAGGAACACTTTCCAACGATCTATCGTTTGCAGTTTTTGTTCTTTTGCAATTAGTTGTATAGCATAAATTAGCAAAATCGGACCGTAAATAATATTTGACTTGGTGAGGAATGAACATTACGACGGAATAAGGAAAAGTGACTGGAAACTTTTGAATTGTGGATATGGAGAAGGATGGAATGTATAAAAGTGGACAGACAAAATTAAAAATAAAGATGTGCTAGACAGAGTGGGTGAAGGAAGAACAATGCTGGAACTCATAAAGAAGAGGAAAATAAATTGGATTGGCCACTGGCTAAGAAGAAACTGCCTGCTGACGGATGCCCTGGAAGGAATGGTCAACGGAAGGAAAGTTAGAGGCAGAAAAAGATATCACATGATAGACAATATTAAAATAAATGGTTTGTATGTGAATACAAAAAAGGAAAGCTGAGTTAAGGAAAGAGTGGAGAATGCTGAGTTTGCAGAGAAAGACCTGCTCTAGGGCAGAAAATTATGAATGAATGGCGAGGAATTCGGTTAGTTTACACAGTTCTTCCGTGACACACTTTCTGTTTTAAACTTTTTTTACTAAATGGAGGAACAATGTCCGACCGAATATGGAGTGCGCCGTATTTTTTGAGAATAAAAGAACGGAAGACCATCTGGTGTCCTACACCTGAAAAAAAAAGGGATAGCTCGTAGGACAACAGTACACAATGTAAAACATAGGCGTTTGAATTCAACAGAAATCATCATCATGAACTTCAAGGTATGGGCTTGTTGTCCCGTTCTTCTCCTCGATGCACAAACTACTACAGGTCGTTCTTCCAACGTCGTTTTGATCTTCCTACATTTCTTCGGCCATGAGGTTTATATTGTAGCATCTGTTTTGATAAACGATTATTTGGCATTCTTTGTACATGTTCAAACAAATTACATTTTTTCTGTATATTCTCTCGTTTTTATTTTATATTTGTAAGTAATTCTGATATCTTGACTTCTCTTTTGATTCTTAAAGATACTCCTGTAACAGATCTCAGGAATCTCATTTTTATTGTCTCAATTTTATGTTTATCAGAGATCGTTAAAGGTCAAGTCTCAGACCTGTGTGTTAACGTTGGGACGGCTACTGTTTTATAAAATTTCAATTTAGTTTCCCTTGTTGTCTTATTTCTCAAAATATCTGCTTATTCAGCCACATATCTATTGAAATTTACTTCATTTCTTCCCCATATTATGCAGATACGATATCATGCATCCCAGATAATTAAAACAAATTACTTGTTCAATGATGTTTGCTCCAATTACAGTTATTGTCCTTTTATGCCTAGTTCCAATAAATACATAGAAATTATAAGTTACTAATTTAGAAACACACGATTTATCACATAATGTATTTCACTTTAGCCTCCTGTAAGCTTGTTTACGCTTTTTCACTATTTAATTTACATTTAACGTAAATATTGTACGCAGTGAGGGACCGAACGTCTGCTCTGAATGAATGGTTCCCTTTAACTGGCGCGATGCTATCATTTCGCGCCTTACAAGCATCTAATGGAACATTCCAGAAATTCTAGGATAAAACAATGTTGGCCGCACTGAAACTAGAATTCTCGGCGAGCACCAAAGTAGGTACCCAATCAGAAAATATCGTTTAAATATCAATTACTGTCCAAGATGGAAGTATATCCCATTAGTCCCCGAAATTATCTTTTGTCTTTTTTTTCATGATATATGTACTACCTTATCCACAGAATAACCAAACAAATAAAATTATATAATGTTGTGTTTATTGATTGCCTATAAATGCCCGTGACATATATGTAACACTAGGCACAGATGGGAGCAACAATTAATTACATTAAAGGCACCATATAACTTATCATTCACATAATTAACAGTAGGAAATAAATTATTTCAGTCATTTGTCGGGTGTGGTACACAGAAAGTCAATCAATACACAATCACACATCACATTTAGGACATTGTTTTACCAAACGTATTCTCTATATCAATGATCTAGGCAACTGATTTACCTTGATGTATGTTAAAGTCAAATAATATATCAATTAAATAAAAATAAAACGTAGTTTTATTTGATTTTCATATTTATTATATAATTCAGTGACAGCTGTTTCGGTACACTGTACCTTCTTCAGACATGTTAACAAATTATGAATTGTGTTCCAACAATTTAAATAAATATTGTTGTATTGTTGCTTAGATCAGTTGGAACACAATTCATAATTTGTTAACATGTCTGAAGAAGGTACAGTGTACCGAAACAGCTGTCACTGAATTATATAATAAATATGAAAATCAAATAGAACTACGTTTTATTTTTATTTAATTAATAAATATGGATTTTCATCAAGTAAACACCAACTCAATTGATTAAATAATATATCCTTTAGATGTGTTCAAAAACTAGACTTTATATCCGATTGGGGTGGATTTTCATCTTATAAACTGATTCAACCCATATTTTACAAAACATTTGGCCATGCTCTTATCGTACGATTCTTTTTTCAGGCACAAAGAAAGCACCAAACTTACACTTGAGTGCCCCTCATAAGCGGTCTAATTTTCCACAGCTTGTCTTTGTTGTCGTGGTTGAAGTCTTCATTATTAGAAAAATGTATGAATCTCAAAATCTGTCACCTATTAAATATATTCCTTCTCACTACATTGCTCACTAATTTATTGTGAGTGCCATAATTATTCTCCCGATACATTATCTTAGAAGGTAATTGATTGTATCCACTAAGAATGAATGTATCATCGTCATCATAGTACATTCACGAATTTAGGCCATTTGTTGACCTGTTTCGGCCTCAAGAGAAACACCATCCAGAAGTCTTTTGAGTGGACGTCCTGATCTTCTTCTTCCTGCAGGTTGATATCTTAACATTTGTTTGGGTATTCTGTGATCTTCCATTCGATGAACATGTTGCATCCGTCTTGACTTATAATCAGAAATTTTGTTTTCTAAAGATTCCATGTGTAATTCTTCTAAGATGTCTTCATTTTTTTGTGATCTAGTAGTGTGTATCCTGCAGTCCTCCGAAGATATCTCATTTCAGCAGATCTAAGTCTCTGTATATCTTCTGTTTCAACGTCCATACTTCGCTACCATACAAAAGAGTTGGAAGAGCCAGTGTTTTATACACTTTCAGTCTTGAATGCTTTTGGACTAACTGTGGCTTGAAGATAGAATTTAATAACCCTAAAATTCTTAAAAATTTAGATATTTTTGTATTTCACATCCTTTTTCTTCTTCATATGAGATATTGCATCCTAGATATGTAAAATTATTCACCTGCTCCAAAATTTATTGTCCAGTACAATTTTACTTCTGACAGGATCTACACCTTGAAATGCCATAATTTTTCTCTTTTCTGTAGATATCTTTAATCATATATTCTTCTGTAATGTTGTTAAGTTCATACAGACCTTTCTGTAGATTATCTTCGGAATTTGCTATTATTATTTGGTCATCTGCAAACAATAGGGTGTTTAATTTTCTATTTCTGATATTCTTATTCCAAAGTTATATGTTTGTTCCAGCAACATATTACTTCATTGATATAAATTGCAAAAAGTGTTGGGGATAGGGGGCAGCCTTGTCTCACACCACGATTTATAATTCCTTCTTCAGAAAATCTGTTATTTAATTTAATCTTTATGGTGTTGTCTTTGTAAATATTTTGTATGTTCTGCCGAAGTAAATTTGGTATATTTCTGTCTTCCAATATATTTAAGAGTTTTGATCTCTTGACTGTGTCGAATGCTTTTTCAAAATCTATGAAAGCAAAATGTGTTTCTAAGTTGAATTCTCTTCTTTTTTCAAGCAATAGTTTAACAGAAAATGCTGAATCAATACAAGATCGTCCTTTCCTAAATCCATTTTGACATTCCATAAGGAATTTTTCACTGAAACTTTTCAATTTTCCATTTAAAATGTCTGCATAAATTTTGTAGCATGTGTTTAACAAACTGATTCCCCTATAGTTGTCCATTTTTCTCTTTTAACGATAAAATATCTAATTTGAGCTACTGAAATGAAAGGGTTGGAACAGTTATTATGCAATGCATATCTATTAGATTCTTATACTATGAAGTCAGTAAGTTCGTCAGTGAGGAACATTTCTGCAGTTTTAATTCTACTTTTTTTCTTCATGTGAAGGTAAATTAGTAGCATCAAAATCTCTATTGATATTTTGAAAACCAGTGTCCACCCAGAGTGACTTTGTTGTGTACTGTGAATATGATAGCGGAGGAACTCGTGTTTCTGGTGCACCTGGCAGAGAGGTTGCTTCATTTTGAGTTGGTTCAGGCAGTATTTCTCTTCCATCTGCAGTTCATACTTCTATCTCAGCTAGGAGTTGTTTTCGCTGAGATTATTAGGAGTCATATCTGCGTCTTCATCTCCTGAATCTTCATCAGTCAAGACATTGGAATGAGGAGGGACAATAAAAATATCTTCTACGTCATCATTTTCCTTCGCCAAATAAAGTGTCTAGAACTTCCCTGACTGTAAATCTTGGTGCTAGGATCTAAGCAAGTTCCAAAGAAATAAACAAAGATCCCAAATTATACTACTGTAAAATTATTTTAAAAGAAAGAAATAACATTTTATAATTTATACTGCGGTACATAAACTGGCATTTGATGTAGAAATCTGCTTACATTACTGCCTAGCGTAACATTATGTTAAAGCAAACTTCAACAACACCCTGTGTCAGTTATAAGTATTCATAACAACTGAATGTATCAGAAATATGACTATTATTTAATTTAAAAAAAATGTATATAATAATCGTAATTCATTAATATATTATTTAATTTATACTTACACTACGTCCTTGGCGTAGTATAAATTTTGCAATCCGAAAATTAGTGATAAATATGCAGCTACTATTTCACACTAGTCCACCGCTGTGGTCTTGAGGTAGCGTGCGGCCTTGTCACGCAGCGGACCCGGGTTCGATCCCCGGTCGGGGCAGTTTTTCTGGGTGACGTTTTTATCGGGGTTTTTCCTCACATGTAAGACACATCAGGAAAACGTTAAGGCCCAAACGGTCCACGAAATCATATGGCCATCATCATCATCCTTATCATTATCATCATCATCATCCTTCACCTGTGAGGAAAGCAACGGGAAGTTACCACAACTACAATTCGCTAGTAAAGCTGCAAGAATAGCATGAAAATTATGATTTATAAGCTATGATTGCAGTGAAGGAACTCTGGGCACTAATAGGTTATACAATGGCCAAATTTACATTATTAAAATAGTTTACTGACTTGAAATATTTCTTAAAGAAAGACATTGAAAACAGGTCTGGACACGTCTAGAACACCTATATTAGTGCAAGAGTGTATCAATTCCAGCATAATGTTAAATATATATGATTCTTTATGTATTAGAATCCAAATTAATAATTAAAAGGAGAGAGAAGATAAAGAAATCTTGCACTAAATTTATTATTATTATTATTATTATTATTATTATTAATTATTATTATTTTCATTAGTATACATAGTTTCCAGTCGTATTATCTTTATTTAGGTCAGTCGTAGAACATTATATTTTCCGGTTGAAAAATAAATCACTTGTATTTACTTCAGTTCTAACAACCATTAACTTGATTTACGGGGAGATAAAAACTTACATCCCTTGTGCTAAATTCAATAATATGTCAATTTGAAACGCTGGAACGCTCGCGTTATTCCAATACATCCAGTGCGGGATGATAATACATCCAGTGCGGGATGATAATATTATTATCGGAATATTCCTTATGATAAATGTTAATTGAAAAATAATTCTTTTCACAGTATAATACTTTCTTTATCTTCCGAATGCTACATGTTAATACGTCCGTCGACACATGTTCATTTAAAATAATATCTGTTTCACATTTTTAACTAATTACAATTAGTGCCGCAGCGTAGTGTTTAAGGCACTGAGCTACAAGCCGGAGGGTCGAGGGTTCAAGTCCCGTTGGGGTCGGGTTTTTTAAACTGATCCAAACCCTCTGGCGCCACTATGGCCCTGGGGTCGACTCAGCCTCTAACTGAAATGAGTACCAGGCGCTTGTTCTGGGGTAAAGGCGGCCGTCACGCAGGGCTGACAACCCGGCTAACATAAAGTGCCGATTGTCTAGAAAAAGTGGGAGCCTTAACGTCCTACTACCCCAAGGGCCTCCTGAGGCCTGTTGTGGGATCACTTTACTTTACATATGTGGCTATTCACCAGAATTACTTACCCTTGATGTTTCAGTTTATTTTTTTAAATTATAGCTTTCCTTCTGTATTTATTAATATTTTTAATCCTGATTATGAATAATGGGAAAATCTGTCCGAAGTGAACAAATATATTTGTCCTGGTGAAATAATAGTAATTTTACGTTTATTTATTTTGCATAAAACGGAATATGTCCAACGCGGAAACGGAAGGATATTTTTACACAATTCATGAAAAAATGTGTATAAAGCTGAAAGACAAAAAATAAATTAGTTTCCACTTCATTGAATTCCCGTTAGGCCAAAGCTGACACTACTATATGGATGTATATGAGAAGAGTGTCTAATATGAGAATGGATTAGAGTAATGGAACAGTTTTCTTATAGTCTAATATATAAAAACACACACTCAAAAGAATATTATCTTCCATAAGCTTTTTAACATAGTCGCCAAATTTCTCAATTCATTTCTTTCATCTAGGTACTTATTAGAAATCTGTTCGGTTGGAGTATAGCAAACTGCGGATACTTGATCGCAACTCAGCGTCTTTCTAAAAGTGATGCCCGACGTGTAGTTTTACTACCAAAAGTTAATATTCCTTACAGAAAGTCACGACCTTCTGTAACGGTACAGATTAAGTGGCCCAAGTTCGTCGTTATTCGCTGGCTGATCTGTCGGATCGCGGCGAATTAGAAAGTTCACACGGTCGTCCTATAAGAACGCGCACTTCTGAAGACATTGCTTGGGTCCATACAGTCTTCTCGACACACACCACATATGTTCCTGTGAATGTTGTTCAGGATATGACCTGTAGCAAAAAAAAAAAAAGTTGCATTATAATTCGCTGCTCTTCACAAGTTGACAAAAATTTTGGCGTTATCTTTGTTGCATAGTTCGCATTTCACGATATATTTGTGTAATGTCAAAGAAGATATTTAAAAGAAAAGAGATATTACAGATTCGGTAGCTATAAATTAAATTATAATGAAAATAAATTTAAATGTTTGTGGAAGGAAAATTACTATTTTAGTTGTTTGTGGAATGCTCAAAATATAGCATCTAAACCTGAGTTTTCTGATAAGTTAAATTATGAATTAAACATAATAGGAAACTGAAGACAGGTGATTCTGTCAGGGGTTAAAGTCAAGAAATTACACCACAGGTTCCATTGGTCAGAACTTCATAAATTATATTGGTGAAAGACTGATTGCTAACAAAATGCATTAAAACATTTAAATGGATTTTTTGATCACAGATTTAGAAGATATTTAAAAATGTTAATCAGAAATGAATAACACTGGATAACAAATTTGAACTTTTTGTTAGTTACGGAATTTAAATGACTAGATTTCGAACTATTTTTTCATGTTGAACACGAAAACAACAATGAAATTGTCAGCAGTGTTCCAGTTTTTTCTTAATTTTGACAAATATCTATGAGTAAAATAAAATCCCTCCTTAAATCTGGTAATATTAAGACTAGCTTAATTCAGTTAAGGATGTTTCCTCTTAGCGTGTCTGCTGAAATGGACCATGAGGGCAACTCTCACTACTGACCAACAAAAGTCAGCATAGATGTATTTCATGATGAGATCGTCTGGTGAAAATGTTCTCCATGTTCATCAGAAACTGCACCGCAGTTATGCGGGAAAAAGTCCAAATGAGAGTGGAGAAAATGGATTTTTTATGACATGTTGCACTCCATTCCATGATAAGCTAGTAACATGTTGTCCACACATTGTCTGTAGTTTGGGGCTCGATAGTTTCCCAAGAAATTTAAGGTAACTACTCTTAATGATTCCCATGCAATTTTTTTCAAAAGTTCCGAAAAGTTTTTAACCTTGAAGAGTTCTGAGACCAAGGAACAAATAAAAATACCTTTCCTAATTTTAGTTTTACTTTGTCTCGGACATTTTGTGAGTAATTACCTAAATGCACTCCCATGAATTACCTAAATGCACTCACATCAGTAACTCTGCCTTAAGACTGAACTCTGATGAATTTAAAAATAATCACCACTCTTTATAGCAGACATTAGACCCTGTATATTGTTGCAGAATACAATGTCAATTTTTTAAATTGCTCAAGTGGCTTCTGGGGTGTTCTATATGCAGAGACCTTTACTTTCTCGCCAAGATACATAAACTGTCTAAGTCGCAAAGCCATGAGCTCTGCTTTGGCTTTTGAGAGTTCTGAGTCTCGGACAAGATCATCTAATTCCTCTTGAGTGAGTTGGAATTTCAGGATTGAAGTCAGGATAATGGGATGTGGATGGTCTGGATATTTCTTCCGAAGTGCTGGGTTTCGTTTCATCGTCTGAATCAGTATTATAGGAGTCTGGTGGCACTGGAATAGGAAGCTCTTTAGAGTGTGACACCGACGAATAGCTGAAGGTACGTTGGGATAATTCATGGCTGACGTCATCTTCTTTGAAATAAACTTAACTGGTGAGACTATGCAGAAATAACAATCACTTACATGATTAGTTTGTTCTCTCCAAGTCATGGGTTTTTTTCTTTTCTTTCAACAGAACATGCCATTGTAGCATATATGTGGAGCAAAATGTTTGTCAAGATCCTCTATTTTGCACCCGAAATAAAGATTAATGGAGTAATATGTCGCTTTTGCGATGCGAACGTCACTTTTCCTCAAATATAACAAAAGTTATGTGGACTAAACACATAATTTCGTGGCATTTTAGCTTTTGTTACACTGCAATCATATCTCTGTGCATAATTTTAAAAATGTATTAGAGAAAATATAGACATACCACACATGTGTTCTACACGACAAAACTGCACATTTATATAACTTATATATCAAGACACGAACCATTGTTCACTGACGAAATTCCACTTCAACTGATTTCATAACCTGTTGGGGTAAATACCGACTCTTCAAGATAAATCTTATGTATATTATACTGCTGTCACTGTCTGCCCTCCTTCACACTGACTACACAATATTCACAGCATACGCAGTAACACTAGGCATGCTAATAATTTAAAAATCAGACCACTGTCATCATTTTAATTGTCATATTCGTAATTAGGAGCTTCATCTTAATATGAAACTCCCACTTTTACTTCCGTAAGTTTTTGGCTGTCGTCCAATGTAATTGAATACATAATTGTAAGAAGAAATACTGGTTTGAAGATTTTTGACGTAAGAGCTTAGAGAGGAATAAATTTTGAGAGATTATTATTTAGGTGACAGTAATATATTATTCCCTTACGTTAATACAATTCAAAAGAGAAATGGAGGAGGGAATTGATTATTTGGCACCGAATTATAACTTACGGTCTTTATAAGATGAAAGTTCATGATTATTATAAGAAAAATAGATGAGATGCTAACAAAAGCAGAGTTTGAAAATATTGAGGATTAACATTAGTTATATAGCTCAAACAATACATCAAGCGGCACAACAAGTTTTAGGGATTATAAAAAAATAAGAAAATCAAAGACTGATATTACCTATTGGAGTGATGAAATTGAATAGGGAATATAAATAAAATAACATAAAATACCAAAAATGGTTTAATAAGAAACTATTGTAAGTTAAAATAGAATATCAGAAAAGCACATCCATCGTTAGGAACGAGTTACAGAAGTAAACAAGTATATAATTGGGGGAAAAAATGTAACACAACCCAAACGTGTATTGTGGAGGAAAATGATTGCATGATATATACCAGCACCTTCTCCTGGAGTCTTAGATTTCAGTGGAAAGAAAAAAAGTGTCCCTATTCACCCGAGTTTACCATATATCGGCTATATATCAACATTTAATTAGTATATGGATATGTGAAGAAATATTCTAAAATATTCCAAAACTACGGGAGTAATAACAAAGTATGAAACCTTCCTTGTATGGAAAAGCAAAATAATGCACTTATATAAAATCGTGGCAAGACATATTCTCTCGTAATGGTAGTAAGGCATGAACTAAAATGGACCGTAGCAAAAAAGTACAACGAAACCTAATGAAATTAGATTTATGGAGGAAATCTTGAAGGTACTTTGTCTGTAGCCAGTGCTCCATTTTATACAGAATTATCAAAAAACTTGGCGAGTCACTTACGGCAGATAAGATCCTTTAGAAATCCTAAAGAAAATCTTCACCACCAATCCCATGGGAAGATATATCTGGGACGACCCATAAACGATGAAAGAATATTCCTACTTAATGAGATCAAAACACACCATTTTGCCTAAACTCGTGTGGATGATTACTTACTTACTAACTCACTGGCACTATCGAACCCGTAGGTCTATGGTCGCACGGACATAAGCTCTCCATACACCCCTATCCTGAGCTAATGCTTTCCAAACATTCCCTGTATAAACTACTTCCCACAAATCATAGTTAATGTTATTCTCCCACCTCATTCTTTGTCTACCAACTGGGCGTTTTCCCTCTGGCTTTCCTACAAGAAGCCTCCATGCAAGTCTCCCATTCCCCATACGTGCAACATGTTTTGCCCATCGCAGTCTACGAGACTTAACTGTTCTTATTATATCTGGCTTCCTATAAATGTAACACATTTATATGTCATTGTTATGTAGTCTTCTCCATTCACCTGTCTGTTCATCTCTCTTTGGTCCAAAAATGTTCCTAAGTACTTCATTCTCAAATACTTGTAATATCCTTTCCTCCCTTAAAGTAAGAGTCCATGTTTCGCTCCCATATAATATAACTGGTAGAATAATAATTTTATATATTTTCAGTTTAACGTTTTTTGAAAGGAGTTGGGACATCAAGAGTCTCTGCAATGCTTAATAGCACACATTTCCAGAATTGAGCCTGTGTTTAATTTCTTTGTGCATCTCATTCCTATTTGTGTTTATTGTTCCTAGGTATTTGAATTCAACCACTTTCTCAAAATTTCCCTCATTTGTCATTAGCTGTCCATTTCCATTATATAATGAATGTGGATGATGATGTATATAATTTCTGTTCCTCCTGTTCGTACTCTTCCTCCTTTCTTAATAAATGTAAGCTAGGAAGACTATTCCTAACTGATTAGTCTTAATTACTTGTTCATTGTCATATGCTCGCCATTTTGATGTGTAAATCCGTGTACTGACTTCTGTGTTATTACTAGGTGTTCCACTTGGTATTGGTTTCGATATGAGACGGTCGATATACATTGAAAGCTCCACTAATGGATGTTGAATAATTTAGTGCTCTTATCATTGTTAATAACTCGATATTTTCAAGAGAATTTCACACCGGAATGAGATGTGGCAGTTAATTACTTTCTCTTTGATCTCTGCTGTAATCGCTCCGCTCTTTGTAACAGCTCTTTGTTTGTCTAGAAATGAAAATAGCGCTTGAATACACATCAGCCTGTGAGATTCTCGCAATCAAACTTGATGGAAGTACTTAGTGTTCAATATGTTTATAATCATAAATTTACGTCCTTTCGTAGACGTAAACTCATTAACATATTAAAATTAAAGATATTTACAATCAAAGTGAAATCTATTTCTTATTTATTTTTCATTATACCTTATATATAATTAAAATTTGTTTGTTGAATAATTCGATATACAATTCTTAATTCTATATTTGTTCTGGTCGTTTTGAGGAAAAGGCTCTATTTCTAGATCATTTTTCTAAACCCATTCACTTTCAGGTTTAAATGCTCAATGCATTCCCCCAGAAACCGGATTAAAATTACAGTAAATTATACTGACTACTTTCAGACATTCAGAACAAGCAAAAGAAAACGGTACTTCGAATAACAATAAGGGTGAAGGCCAAAACACATTCCTGTACTATTCATAAATATTAACAAAAGATTACCCTGCCAAGGGATGTACAAAATATTGCAAAATATATAGCAGCAGAATTAAGCGAGTGTACCTCGTCTTCTGAGGTGAAGATCATTTAATTGCCGTCGAGTCTACCTCGTCTGTTGAGGCGAATGGGTTAAAGGATGAAATACTTTTTTTATTCTATTTTCCTTTCAAATTTGTTATGAAGACTTCTTACTGATAGTCTATTCGGTAGTTTGAATGAGCTGTTCTATGTTGAGATGAATGAAACGAGAGCTTATGATGTGATCGTGCATTTGAATTCTTATTGAAAGGTAAACACACAAAAAAAAGCGCTAAATAATTTAGATTAAAGATATAAATAATAGTCCACCGCTGTGGTCTCGAGGTAGCGTGCTGCCTTGTCACGCAGCGGGCCCGGGTTCGATCCCCGGTCGGGGCAGTTTTTCTGGGTGAGGTTTTTATCGGGGTTTTTCCTCACCTGTAAGACAAATGTCAGGAAAACTTTAAGGCCCAAAAGGTCCCCGAAATCATATGGCCATCATCATCATCCTTATCATCATCATCATCATCCTTCACCGGTGTGGAAAGCAACGGGAAGCTACCACACCTACAAT
Source organism: Diploptera punctata (assembly GCA_030220185.1). Classification (NCBI taxonomy): domain Eukaryota; kingdom Metazoa; phylum Arthropoda; class Insecta; order Blattodea; family Blaberidae; genus Diploptera; species Diploptera punctata. Next base: position 1,594,204 of record JASPKZ010010698.1, read on the forward strand.
TCCCTAGTAAAGCTGCAAGCATTGCATGAAAATGCTATGATTGCAGTGAAGGACCTGCCTTCGGGCAGAATTACTATGGATGGATGTAAACAATTTGGAATAGAATAAATAGACGTTGAATTTTGTCAGACATTTTGAGACGGCTCCACGACCAGTCGTGGAATAAGTGACAAATGTAATATCTTCTGAATTGAATATGGATCTGACACACGTTTATGAACATGATGCGGATTATCTGACAGTCCAGTAATATAGTCTGAGTTACATGGAATAATCTGTATGTATAACTCCTGTATATATATATATATATATATATTGGTAGATTTTATATGACTTGTGTCAAGACAGTGTAATTAAAACTGTTGTTCATGATGATGATGATGATATATATTGGTAGATTTTATATGACTTGTGTCAAGACAGTGTAATTAAAACTGTACAATTTTGAACATGCGTTCCTCATGAAAACATTATTTTGAAATGTGTAATATGAATCATGAAGCGTCTTTATTTCAGAACAAGTAAGTTCGTTTGATGACATATGTGAGTGTATGTGCACAGTTTATTGAGAAAAAACCCGGTGAATTGTATTAGATTAAGCTGTTGTTTCGTTAATTAAAAACAATTATTTGATGAATATGTATTACAATCTACCAGACTTAGAAAATGCTGCCAATACAATTCTTGTCTTTTGAAGGGCAGACATTGATGAAGGTGCGTTTCTGAAACTGAGACAGTTGGACAGTAGAGTTTTAATGGCAGAAGGTATTTTAAAATATAAAAGATGTTCTGAAAAAGTTAGTGAGAGCGAACTGGTTACCGGCGAACCTGACACCCGTACTTAAATAATAAATGTGTCCACCATCAAACATACATTCACTGCTCATCATTTTTAATAATATTCGTCCACCACCGCCTGAGTACAATTTACGTAATTTACATTCATACAATTTCCGTACACATTGGGAAAATTTATAATAATAATAATAATAATAATAATAATAATAATATAATAATAATAATAATAATAATAAACTCACTGGCAGTATCGAAACCGTAGGTTCATGGGCGCGCGGACATAAACTATCCACACATCCCTATCCTGAGCTAATTTTTCCAATCATTCCCTGTATAATGTACTTCCCTAAAATCATACTCAATGTTATCCTCCCGCATCATTATGGGTCTACCAACTGGGTGTGTTTCCTCTGGTTTTTCTACAACAAGCTTCCATGCACGTCTTTCATTCCCCATACGTGCCAAATATCCTGCCCAACACTGTCTACGAGACTTAACTTGTTTTAATTATATCTGGCTTCCTATAAAGGCCACTGTTATGTAAGTCTTCTTCATTGACCTGTATGTTAATTTCTCTTTGGTCCACACATTTTCTTTAGAACTTTAGTATCTCCTTTCCTCTCTTAAAATAAGAGTTAATGTTTCGCATCCGTATAATGTTACTTTGTAGAATAATAGTTTTATATATTTTCAGTTTAACGTTTTTTTGAAAGGAGTTGGCAGTCAAGAGTTGTATGTAATGCATAATAGCACGCATTTCCAGAATTGATCTTATGTTTAATTTCTTTGTGCATCTCATTCCTATTTTGTGATTATTGTTCCTAGGTATTTGAATTCAGCCACTTCCTCAAAATGTCCCTCATTTGTAATTAGCTGTGCATTTCCATTATATAAAGTATTTCTAAGAGTGGCCATATATTCACTTTTAATGATATTTACTTCCTGTCCCAATTTTGTAGTGTTACTTAATAGTGTGTGCCTGTTGACATTTAGTATATCTTCGGTATCGCCCAAATTTTAATAATAATAATAATAATAAAGTAAAGTAAAAGTAATCCCACAACAGGCCCGGAGGCCCTTGGGGTAGTAGGAGTTTAAGGCTCCCACTTTTTCTAGACAATCGGCATTTCATGTCAGCCGGGTTGTCAGCCCTGCGTGACGGCCGCCTTTACCCCCAGAACAAGCGTCTGGTACTCATATCCGTTAGAGGCTGAGTCGACCCCAGGGCCATAGTGCCGCCAGAGGGTTTGGGTCAGTAAAAAAAAAATAATAATAATAATAATATGTCCACCGCTGTGGTCTCGAGGTAGCGTGCTGCCATGTCACGCAGCGGGCCCAGGTTCGATTCCCTGTCAGGACAATTTCCTGGATGAGGTTTTTATCGATTTTTTTTCACCTGTAAGACAAATGTCAGGAAACGTTAAGGCCCAAACGGTGCCCGAACATCATATGGCCATCGCAATCATCATCATTCATATTTATCTTCAATTAAGCTTAGGATGAAGCACTCTCCTGGCGCATCATCATCATCATCACCCATCATATCATCGGGGCAACGTAACTCCGCCTTCCAGGCGCCCCAACCTCAGAAGTGGGTTTCAATTACGCCAATTCTAGGAGAGAACATCAGAAATGTCCAAAAGGACAAACCTGCGACATTAAATAAATTAATAAAGGTGAAGAGAACGGACTAGAAGGAATCAGTTAAATGTGCGTAGAATTACACAATATATCTAATTATAACAGTTACGAATGATTTAGTTTTCACTGCAGTCCGCCACATTTAAATACCTGCCTCAGAAATTAGTTGTTTGCCAATATATGGGTTAATTAAACGATCTGTAAATGTTGTAACAATTTTGAAAGAAGACAAAATCTGCACAATCTATTGTGCTTTGTGGAAGCTCGTACATTGAGTCAGTGTTTATTTTTAGCTGCGATCAATGCACAGCAGGTCATTCTGCATACAATCCGACACAATTCTTCAACCGTCGAGTTAGTTATTTTAAATATTCATCGATTTATTTCAGGATAAGGTTATGCTATATATTTTAATTGTTTAATGCTGTTAATTCGTGTATTTAAAATTAAACATACATTTTAATTATACAAAATACTATAAATCACCATGTTTTCATTGTCAACCCTGGAACAACAACAACAACAATAATAATAATAATAATAATAATAATAATAATAATAATAATAATAATAATAATAATAATAATAATAATAATAACAACAATAATAATAATAATAATAATAATAATAATAATAATGTTTTATTTATTCTGGCAGTTAAGGTCATAAGGCCTTCTCTTCCACTCAACCAGCTCAAATACAAATAAATATTTGAGAAATATAGATATACACTGTACTAACTATAAAGAGTTAAAAATACATTAAATGGTACAATGCAAATTTCGTGTAGAAACATCATCTTATACCATAATAAATAACAATAATAATACGATAATAATAATAATAATAATAATAATAATAATGATAATAATAGTCTGAATGTGATATATTAAATGAGAAACACCAATTAATATATGTACTTTACACTGGGTAATGATGAATTTGTGGTTAGAGGAAATATAAATTTAGATATATTTTAAAATATGCCAATGTCCGGCAGCTCCGGATCTGAATGAAACAATTCCTCAAACGATCACATGACTCCTGCCATCTTTGACATCATGCGATGACCCTTGGGATTTTTGTTCTAGGCAATTTATTAAAACGTTCCCGCCAATTTCTGTAATATAATGCTATTATGAATGTAGTTAAAGTCAGATGTTACATTTAGATGACCTTATATCCGTCAGATTTGTGATGTCATTCCGTAAATCCTGCAGTTCAAGTCATAACCCTAGCTGTTATCCTCCTTCCGTCATACATTCATGGGAAATTACGTGCCACTGTCACAAGCCAGAACAGGTTTTGTCATTGTATTATATAATTCCATTCGTGCTTTTTGTGTAGAAATGATCGTTTGAAATACCTAAACATCTCATTAGATTGATACTTTCTCTGTAAGTCTAATTATTGAAATGAGTGCGTTTCTAGCCATGATATACACCGTGTCCCAAAATGATGGACGGGGTTTTAAATAGTTGGTATAGCTTCACAAATGAAATTGGATGCGTGATTATTTGCTATAATGAAAGAAAAACCGTGAAAGTTTCATATAATTATTCAGTAATTTGTTTCTTGTCATTATTACGTCACAACGTTAAATTTGTGAAAATGGCGACTCCTGTACAGAAGTCATGTGTGTTGCAATTTGCGAAGTCTGATTACATTGTTACAGTGCAGCAGCTATCCGACGGCAATTTGGAATTGATTCTCCGACACATAAGAGTATCCGTTGATGGTATGGACGGATGTCTAATTAATGCTTAATGATGTGCGACACTGGTTGAACGATAATGTTCCCCGACGAGGGTAGGACGCTCCGGTATGGATAACATGGTTTATTCCCGATGGCCTCCGCTGTCTCCCGATCTCACACCTTGTGATTTCTTCCTGTGGGGGTATGTGAAGGACCATGTGTACATACAACCACTTCCGTCGACCTTCCAGACTTGACAAGAAAGATTGTTGCTGCTGTTGAATCCATTACTCCAAATATGGTGACCAAGTTTTGGGAGGAATTCGACTATCGGCTAGATGTGTGCCGTGTAACGAAAGGTACTCACATCGAACAATTATAAAGTATGTTATGAAAACTCGAAGGGTTTCTCTTTAATCCCATGTAAGTTTTGTTCTTATATATATCTCGTAAGGGAAGTGAAAGAACCTTGAAACTCCGTCCATCATTTTGGAACACGGTGTACAAATAACCCACCTTTTCCATTATTTTATTATTTAAGCAGATTTTTCCTCATAATTGATTACATACTTAAAAGAAAATTATCTTAGTTTCCTTTTCAGAACATATTCACAGAACTATTAATAGAGACTTGAATAATATAATATATGTTTCAAAATCACTAACTAGTAGATAATTAGTATTTAATTGAACGCCAATATATAACAAATCAAGATGTTTTTTAAGTAATTCGAATCTGTGCGTGAAAGATCCTAAATATTTCGTTCTGTAGCCTCTTCATTTAAGCTAGTGGATGTCTTACCTGTCGCAAATCTACGAGACAGGAAACAAATATTTATTTCTTTTCCGACGAAAGCCATGTCCAGGATTTATTAATCCACGAGAAACTCAAACCCTGGGGGAGGGGGTTGATCCAGCAAAACTCGGAAATATTTGGAAAAACTTTACTACTTTAGCACCAGGACTGTCTCATCTCAACAGCTTGTGAAAATCATATTAGTTGGCATAGACGATAAGGGTTATAGAAAATATGTATTATTTGTGTTTAATAATATTGTAAGGCCGCGGCCACGAGAAATTTGCCTGCAGAATATTTTGTGATTCTACGGTAGAAACATGTACGGTACGTGTTGTATCTAGCTGAACTGTCAAGCTAATTCGCACAGTGGATGAAGGAACGAGATGATACAAAGCAAAAAGTTCAGTGCTCAATTATCGGGGAGCTAGAACTTCATGTTTGAGATCTGATTTCAATGGCTCCTGTCTCACCTACCTAAAACCACCTTGTAGTTTAAGATGTATATTAACAGACCATAAACACATATTTCATACTTTTCATGGTTAAAAATGCCTTATTGCCTTAAATCTGTCAGTATAAATAAAATTTGAATAACCTATCCAAGGCACGCAAAGACCAGGGCTCACATCTACATATATTAATCACAGAGGTGAAAACATCAGAGTGAACAATAATACTTTTAATAATAATATTAATAAAGCTATTACTTTTATTATTAATAATATAATTATTGAGGAGAAAATATGAGACCAATTGAGAATAAAATTCTTAGGAAACATTTTGAACCAATTTAGATGTGAATAGACAGGCGAATGGAGAAGACTGTTCAACAAGAAACTACATGATTTTTATGGAAATCCAGATGTAATAAGAAATATCGTATACTATAATGGCAGGACATGTGGCACGTTTGAGGATTGAGAGACGGACATGGAAACTCCTTGTAGGAAAACTAGAAGGAAAGTAGGTAGGTCAGGAAAGAGGTAGAGAACAATATTAACCTTGATTTGAGGGACGTGGATTGTGCAGGAAATGATAAAAAATCTTAGTTCAGGATAGGGATATACAGAGCTTGTGTCATCTCGGCTCGGTCGTGAACCTGCCGTGGTTACATAGTGCCAGTGATTTAGTTATTATATTTTATCATTCCAGGATTGTTTCTGTTATTTACACAGGTGTCCTCTACCAAAATACACGATTTTTTCTTCCACACTTCCCGGTATTGCGTGTCTTCTTCTGTCATATTTCTCTTCTTCATGTTGTCTTGAATTTCCTTTATCCACTTTTGCTTTGATCTACTAAGTTTCCCTTTCTCAGGAGGGATCCATTTCAATACTTCTTTGTTTGTTTTATATTATTATTATTATTATTATTATTATTATTATTACTTTTTTGATATCGGGTGGACGTGTTGCTTTAATTTCTATAGTATAAATGCTGTCCACGAAGCCTTCGAAAAAAAGGAGGGGACAAAGAAAAGAATGACTGCATAGACTAACTCTAACTCTAACTAACTAACTCATTGGCACTATCGAACCCGTAGTATCATGGCCGCGCAGACATAAGCTCTCCATACATCCCAATCCTGGGATAATGTTTTCCAATCGTTCCCTGTATAATCTACTTCACTAAAATCATAGTTAATGTTATCCTGCCACCACATTCATGGTCTATCAACTGGGCATTTTCCTTCTGGTTATCCTACAAGAAGCTTCCATGCACGTCGTTCATTCCCCATACGTATCGCATGTGCTGTCCATCGCAGTCTACGAGACTTAACTGTTCTTATTATATCTTGCTTCCTATAAAGACCATGTAGTTCACTGTTTTGTACTTCCTCCATTCACCAATCTGTTCATTTCTCTTTGGTACAAAATGTTTCCTAAGAACTGCATAGGCAGAACAGAATGAACTTTGTGAACTCAGAAACAAAACCAGTTGTAAAGAGATCTAGAAAGGCTACTGATAATAATTAACCCATTGGAGACACGTTTAAAGCGCCTAGCATGTTCACTGGGAACCCATTTAAATCTCCTCGCCGCTACTCTGGCTGCGCTGGACTTTAAATCAGAATACAAAATACACATACTGTGTTCTATGACTTATGTTTTCAGATATTTTGTTTACCCCTGAATTTCTTTTAGTATCTTGTACTTTTACGAATAGCAAAGGAATGTGGCCTACCTGCTACCCTCTTTTGTGCCTTGTAAACCGTTATGTTTTGTTATTTTCAAGGCTGTGAAAGTTGACAAACATTTCAAAAACCATCTTTTTGTAAGAGTTCTCGGACATTGCCTCTAAAGTAAACACAAATCATATGTTCAAACAAGACCGAAAAAATAACTAACGCAATATAATACTGTACATAATAAAATAAATATATGAAATATAAATAAGCATAGACCTATACATCATAAAATCAGGAAAAGTTCTTCATATATTCTTTAATTATCTTAGTTATATATCGACCTGTAAATTATAAAATACTATAGATAAAACTGGACGAAACTCGCCTAATATTTCTACCATCAGTAGCATGCACGGTTACGTTGTCACTGTATATTATTTCATCGTTCGAATCTTCGTTCCATGATAATTCACTACAATCAGTGTCCCATAACATTTCATTCACTACTTCTCTTAGTTTCTCAATAGCAATACGTTGTGTCCTATTTACGGACATATCGCAAAAAAAAATTAAATTTACAACTATGAATTTTAACAAATAAACACTGAATTTATATTCACTTATATTTTACCGTAATAAATGCCTACAGCTATAGTCTACTATTCTGTAAATAATAACTAAAATAAACTATACACTACACTAGGCCTATACATATTTACTTTACATAAACAAACAACAAATTTTACTGACGGTGAACCGAAAATTTAAACCACTAAAAAAACCTAACTTCTTACGGTGGGGGTTATAACACAACAACGAGTCTAGCTCGTTGTGGGGCTGTTTGGACTTTCTACCTGCTCACGAGGGAGACTCGTTAAAAGTCTCCAATGGGTTAAATAATTCTTCCAAAGTCTTCACCGGAAAATCCTGGTAAAAACCATTAATTTAAATTGTGTTGTTATAGGTGAATTAAAATAATATTTTGGATTATTTGGAGCTGAACATTGGAGATGTGAAATTAATTCACTAAACAGATTTTATAAACATTACTGAAAGCTACATTGCACGTACGGTTTCATAGACCATACTTACTTAGACGAACGTACGGTTTCATAGACCATACTTACTTAGACGAACGTACGGTTTCATAGACCATACTTACTTAGACGAACGTACGGTTTCATAGACCATACTTACTTAGACGAACGTACGGTTTCATAGACCATACTTACTTAGACGAACGTACGGTTTCATAGACCATACTTACTTAGACATTGCATTTTTGAGGAAGCAATGACTTTATTTCTCGGAATGAAATCGTCAACATACCCGGTAGTAAAAAAAAATAAATTAGTGATATCGTCATGAAAACGATTTATTAGTGGGAGCTTTTTTATAATCTTACTAGCCGATATTCCCGACGTTGCCCGGGGACGTATTCCCATTCAATAACCTTAGTGACCTCTGAAACTATGGTTTTGACACTAATGTTAGTCAATTTGTATGGGACGGTAGAACGCTACGAAAATACTGTGGAGGAACATCTACTCAAGGTGGTATCAAGTCATCACAGAGATTGGAACACTGAGGTTCAACTGTTCCTCCAGGCCTACCATACATCTTCCCACGACACCTCTGGAACTACACCAGCTAAGATGGTCTTCGGGAGGGAGTTAAGGCCACATTCCGACCTCAAATTTGGTACTACACCTGATGATAACCATCCGGCAACCGACTACGAATTGGAGTTAAACGACAGACTGAGAACGTTTATCAGCATGCTAGAGTGCACCTTAAACTAGCCGGTAGCAACGTAGATAAAGGTGCGGTATGACCGTCTCGCCAACTCCACTAGGTTCAACGAAGGCGACTAGGCGTGGCTCTACAGTTCTACACGAACAAAGGGGAAATAACAGAAGCTACAGCGTTAAGGGACCATAAAAGACAGTTCAGAAAATCAACCATGTGATCTACAGAATCTTTAGTAACTTGTGAAACGACAAGACGAAAGGAGATTTTGATATAAATGTCTTATTTTCATCGCCACAGTATTGTGAAACACGTACTTACTCTTACTTACTCACTGGCACTATCGAACCCGTAAGTTCATGGCCGCGCGGACATGAGCTCTCCATACATCCCTATCCTGAGCTAATGCTTTCCAATCATTCCCTGTATAATCTACTTCCCTCAAATCATAGTTAATTTTATTCTCGCACCTCATTCTTGGTCTACCAATTGGGCGTTTTCCCTCTGGCTTTCCTACAAGAAGCTTCCGTGCTAGTCTTTCATTCCCCATACGTGCAACATGTCCTGCCCATCGCAGTCTGCGACACTTAACTGTTCTGATTATATCTGGCTTCCTATGAAGACCATGTAGTTCATTGTTATGTTGTCTTCTCCATTCACCTGTCTGTTCATACACATCATATTAAAAATGGCATATCACGTATATAAAAGTATTATTATAATTCTTATAACACCCTGTATGTTAAAGTTATATTTTTTCGTGTTCATGTAAAGAAGTTCGGTGTTTGGAGACGAGTTTAATATCCTATTTGAAAGTTGGCAGCGTCTCGCGGAAAACTGAGTGAAAGTGGCTTCTCATCTGCTGCAGGTTCACAGTCAACTTGTGTCTTTAAACTTGTGGCGTTTTGATTAAATTTCTTCCACCAGAATAAAAAAAAAATTCTCAGCTGAAAAAGAACTTGTTTTCACCATATTATAATATAATAATAACTAAATTTGTGTCTTGTGGAACCAGAGTAAGATTCACTGAGACTGTCCACATTTTCCAGCCCTCAGTTCACTTTCTCAAGAATACGTATATATTTGCTGTAAGGGGACGCTTTAAGGGGGGTGATGGGTGAAAAATAGACCATTTGAGATCAAACTTGACATTTTTTTGTTTTTTTACTAAAAAATAACCTGTACGCTAATGTATTTGTTGGCAAAGTTTAAGAGGCCTGTGGTGCTTCTAAGTGCCCTAAATTACGTCAGAGTTAAAAGGCTGCGCCAGTTAAATGCCACCTGCATGCAAATCTTTAAACTTGTCTTTCCACTGTTTTGTTTTCAGTGCATTTTTGTAGATTCAAAATTGAATGGAATTCAGAAATTTTATCCTAGGAGGTTAACATTTTTATTGCATGTCCTAAAAACAATTGTTAACACAGTCGTGTATGGGTTTCATGATTGAAGTAGGAATTTAAGAAATAAAAAATTAAATGTAATTCCACGCTTGAGGTACATTTTTTCTCCCTTTTTATTCACATTATAAGAATTCTAATGTATGATGTTTTTTCTAAATATTTTAGGGGTCTTGTATAAAAAATAATCAGACATTTTACTAAAACATTATGGAACCCTTTTAATTATAATGAAGTCAATCTTTTAAAAATATAATATTTAATAACTCATAAAAAATAAATGTCTCACAAGAATGAAACTTAAACACATCATTATATATCATGCAGTGAATGTTAGTACAATCAAGTCTCTAGCACAACAAATGTAGGAAATAGAAATTTCACCCATAATTCCCCTTAATAAGGGAACAATGTTTTGTTTTCTAAATGGATGACATCAAAATGCAGGTTGGCCACGCGGTAGTAAATGTAAGGGGGGACCTACACCTTTGAAGATCAAAAAAGTAATTTCTCATTTTTTTCATACAGATTCAAACTTCATCTTTGAATTAGTGAAGGGTTTTCATTGATATCTCTATTACGTTTCGAGTTGTGTTTAAAATATGCAATGCTATCACTCAATTTAGAAGGGACCTACATCTTCGGTACGTTTGTCACTTGTTTTCCGTAACTTAATTTTCTCAATACGGTCCCCTTATAACTCCCAAAGTTTCAAGATAATATGATGAAATTTTGCATGTATATGTAGTTTACAGAGATGAATAACATATACTACAATTAGTAATGCATATATTATATTTTAGTTTTAAAACTATTTTTAATGCAAATTTTAACAAAAATGAGAATGCATTAAACTGAAACGAAAAATAAAATATTTAAACTTTATACAATTAAACAATTGTAGTATTTTTTAACTACAACATTAGTGAATGACACAAAACGATAATATTAAAAATATATTGACATTTACAAACATTATCAGGGAAATGGCAAGGCAATGCAAACTTTTCAACTGACATTTTGAATATTTAATTAATCATAACGACTGACGTTAGACTGTGCTTAAGTACACAAATATGTTCACATTGTAATATAGATATCACATACGAAATTTCATTTCTGTAACCAGCATTGTTGCTGAAAAGAAAAAAATATTGAAATATGCCATATGTTTAATGACTAAACGTGTAGGTCCCCCTTAATGCAATACTTTACAAGGAAGAAGGACGGGGCTTAAATACCGATGGGGGTCAGAATTTTTAATCTGACTCAAGTCTTCCGGTTGCAGCGTAGCTTTCTAACTGAAATTAGTAAGGGATATACCTAGGTTTTTACGGTAAAGGCGGCCATCACACACGTCTGAGAACCCACCTAACATCTCGTTCCAATTCTCTAGAATCATCGTAGAATTTTAATCTCTTACTATCTCAAGGCCTAGTAAGAGCTGTGGTTGGATCACTTTACCCTCTATCAAAATGCAGACAATTATGAGCCCGGTTCGATCCATTCCGGCTAGTTTCCAGGCGAGTACGGATTGAACATGTTGCCTCAACAAATATAATACTGACTGATGATCTTCAAGATCATCATAATACTGACTATTTAACTCATGCCCCAAATGGGACTCAATGGCCAATCACGTTTCAATGATTTCTGTTTTACAACCAATCGGAGTCGTGTTTCACGAAATATTTATCAGTGTTATAATTACCATATTAAAGAAAGCTCCTCGTTTTTGATATTCTGAACAGGTCTGACCATTATTTTGCAGTGACTGAGCCTGGGAGAAATACGGCTACCAGATTGTATATATAGTGCATGAATGTCAACACATGCCGCATGCGTGAGTTAATATAAAAACATTTGTAGCAATTTATTATACCACCAAAAAAAAAAAAGAACACTGTTTGCACTTTCTTAAATGTATTTTTTCCCAGGTAACAATCCAGAAAAAATATAATTTTCATATTTACATCATACGACATCAGAAATGAATTAATATACAGTTTGATGTGTTTCATTTTTTCTCCACGAGAGAGCATTGCGTTCCTTTGGCAATAAATAGTATGATCTGGTTGCAGTGATAAACAAAAGAAGCAGATGAAGCGTACCTATCGCTTCTCATTTGTTTTCAAACATCGCCGTTTACATTAAATATATAAATATTTTAAAATAACTGTAGTTAAACAATGATTTGTGAGTAAACAGCTTAATTTTATTCGTTAAATAGTCTTAACAAATGCCACTCTTGATTTCCAAATTCTCTAGATTAATTGGAAATCACTCGTGGCATTACTTATGATCAATCCCACCTTCCAACATCGTATCGCTAGCGATAATGGTAAGTAGTCCTATCGCTCTTGTTCATCGACCATATTAGTTCAACGAGGAAGTTGACTGGTAATCTGATACTTCGTATTAACATTATTGTTATAAAAACCCAACAATTGTGCTCTCATTAATGTTCCTACAATACGTTTTTGAATAAGCTTAACATTTTGATAAGCTTCAAGAGGAGACTATTTTCATTTTTTTATAGAGGACTATATAACTCATGCCCAAAATCGAAGTCAACGACCAATCACATTTCAATGAATTTTGATTTACAACCAATCACGGTCGATTTTCACCTCGATTTTTATCAATTCAGTGTTATCACTTTAAAATCAAGCTCTTCCTTTTTAACATTCTGAATAGGTCAAAACATTATTTTGCAGTGACTGACTCTCTAAGAAATACGTTGAATATTACAATTTATGTATTAAGATGTAAGGATTCTAGAATGCATGCGGCTACCAGATTGTATATATAGTACACAAATGTAAACAGATAGCGCTTGCGGGAGATAATATAAAAACATTTGTAGCAATTTATTATACCAAAAAAAAAATAAACTACTGTTTGCACTTTCTTAAACGTATTATTTCCCAGGTAATAACGTTACAGAAAAATATAATTGACATATTTACATCATAGGACATCAAAAATTAATTAATAACCTATAATGATGTGTTTAATTTTTTCTCCACCAAGTGCATTCTTATAATATTTAGATTCTTTGGCAATAAATAATATGATCTGGTTGGAGTGATGAACAAATGAAGCATATCAAACGATTCTCATTTGTGTTCAAACGTCGCCGTTTACATTAAATATATAAATATTTTAAATAACTATATTTAAATAATGATTTGTGAGTAAACAGCTTAATTTTATTTGTTAAATATCCTAACAAATGTCACTCTTGATTTCCAAAATTACTAGATAAATTCACTCCTCACTTCGTGAGTCGTGAATTTATCGATAATTTGAAAATCACTCGTGGCATTACTTATGCTAAATACGTATATCTAATACCTCCATTAAAGGTTTACTTCTACCAGCAAGAGTTACAACAACTAGATAAAAAAGAGTCCATTCATGAAGAAACTGGGAACTAGCAAATATATTTTAGTACACATTGTAACAACCACCCTAAATGGCTCAGTTTCTTCTTAAGGAATCACCTGGACCTATTTATTTAATAGTTGCCCCGATAACAGAACGAACCCTTAAACAGCTACTCATGTCTTGATTAACTTCTTCCGTCATTTTGTTACATATAAGAGTGATTCAGAAATATGGCTATACGTTTGAACGCATTTTGTGACGAAAATATTATTATTAAAGTAAATGTGATGTTATCCATGGAAAGGGAATCCTTCAAATTACAACAATAAAACAAAACAAATCACTGCTCACGTGCAGCTTGGCGGGTTGATTTTTGTGGGCTAGCGTCGAACGCCTCCACAATTCTCTTCGTGGTTTCTGCATCCGTGCTAATGCGAGACCTTCCAGGATGTTTGATTTTCTGCATCCTTCCCGTTTCCAGCAGTCATTTTTTCCACTTCCCCATAGTCGACGGCTGCAATGTTACGTTAAACTCTTGCCCGTCTTGCGGCCTCACGATCATTAGCATACGTTATTGCCCATGTAATTTGCTGTTGCATATTCAACGCCATTTTGACTAATGGCATAAGTTCTATACTGTTTTGTTTTATTCCATTTTTGTAATTTGAATATTTGCCTTTCCAGCGGTAATTTCATATTTCCTGTAATGGTAATATTTTCATCACACAACAGGATCAAACGTATTTATGATTCACCCCGTAGATCACCATTCGCTGGAATACCAATTTTTTTAAAATAAATAATACAGTTCTGGAAGAGAGCAGGGATAGTTTGCACATGCACCATGCAGTGACATTCTTCCGATAGGTTACTAATACGCTGAAAACTAAACTTTCGAATTTTTGTGGGTTAGATCTATTTTCCGGGCAGCTATTCAATTATCCAAACCTTACATCTATCATTTATAAATACACTACCAATTACACTAATGTTCGAACATCTAATGTGCCGGTACTTATTGTACAAATTCCAGATTATATTAATATCTCTGTTATTGTTAATATAAGTATAACAATGGACCGTTTCAAAATATTAAATATTTTAATGTATGCTGACGATGTAGTTATTATTCAAGAAAATGAAAATAATTTGCAGTACTTTCTATATTAATTAAGTCAGTTATGCCAAGAATATCATTTTAAAATATCAAAAGAAAAAACAAAAATAATGACATTTTGTGGAAACGAACATATAAGATCAAAAATAGTAATAGACAATAAACCTCTGGAACAAGTAAGACATTTTAATTATTTGGGTTGTAATTTTACTATAAACACAAGGACTGAAAGATACATTAATATGAAACTGTTGAAATTTCAAATGATATGCGGAACTATACATAACACATTAAAGAATAAAACAAGAAGAGATACTAGATTCAAGTTGTATAAAACATTAGCAGTTCCTGCATTACTTTATGGGAGCTAAACTTGGGTAACGACCAAAAAATTACAGTAGCATTCAACTAAAAGCCAAGACGTTCAAGGAATGTAGGGAAGCCAGTGAAAAGATAGAACAACTGTAAGGCGAAACAGGCAATTCTTGCCTAGCCCGTGAAGTGAAGAAGAAGAAGAAGAATTAATATCTCTCTCGTATTTGTCACTCTTTACTTCTCTATTATCATACATATCTTGTCGCTTTGAAAGAACCTTTTGAACTAATATATCAACGTAAAAATTGTTCAGAATTATATATTCAGTATTACATAAATTAGTATAATATATTTGTAGTTACTGACATCTGTTGGACAATTAACAGAGCTACTTCAAATGTATCTTACCAAGTTGTTTTAGAAATATAACATCACATTTATTAAAAAAATGTTTTAAAAAATGTACTCTTTGTGATCTGGCCCAGATGGTTGATATTGTTAAGTGAATTCAGTTCGTAACTTCCATTTTCACTCTCTTAATATCTTTAGTGTTATGCTGATATCTGGTTGAGGTGGTGCTTGTCTATCTCCTGACTAGTGGTTAGAATCCATTATCGGCGAAGTTGGACATTTTGAATCTCAGAGGAAGTACAGTGGTGTTAAAATGTTACACAGCTGTATTGTGCATCAGGTGCCCGGATTAAGTTCAAAACCGCTCCTCAGTACATAGAATGAGATGACATGTGGTATGGTTGGTAGCGATTCTTCTGTCAGTTGCTGACGTTAAGCCTGGCTTTTCCCAAAGTACCATGCAAGAGGATGCTTCTTGCTGCAACCGGTTTCTACATTCTCCTCTTCTTATCATCCCTCACAAAGTATAGACATACAGTTAAGACTGCAATTAAGCATTTATTATCTTCGTGCAAAACACGAGTACACGTTATCTAGGAAGAGGGATCTGCCAAGTTGTGAGTAAATTGAAAATAGTTTACTCTATACCATTTATCAGGGGCACGCCGTAGCGTAGTGGTTAAGGCACTGAGCTACAAGCCGGAGGGTCGAGGGTTCAAGTCCCGTTGGGGTCAGGATTTTTAAACTGACCAAACCCTCTGGCGGCACTATGGCCCTGGGGTCGACTCAGCCTCTAAAGGAAATTAGTACCAGACGCTTGTTCTGGTGGTAAAGGCGGCCGTCACGCAGGGCTGACAACCCGACTGACATAAAAAGTGCCGATTGTCTAGAAAAAGTAGGAGCCCTAACCTCCTACTACCCCAAGGGCCTCCGGGCCTGTTGTGGGATCACTTTACTTTACTTTTACTATACCATTTATCATAAGCAATGCCACGAGTGATTTCCAATTTATCTAGAGAATTTGGAAATCAATAGTGGCATTTATTAGGACTATTTAACAAATAAAATTAATCAACTTTTATAAGATTCATGATGTGTTCCGTTGAGGTATTATTCAAAATTAATATAAAATTATGGAATATTCACCTGAAAGATCCATCTCCTCAACTTAATTAATCATTTAACTGTAGCGCTTTCGGGACTTGTCCCATCATCTACCAGATCTTCAGTGAAACACCAGTTTTGAATCCTGCCGATGATGGGACAAGTCGCGAAAGCGCTACAGTTAAATGATTAATTAAGTTGAGGAGACGGACCTTTCAGGTGAATATTCCAAAATTTTATATTAATTTTAAATAAAATTAAACTATTTTCTCACAACACATTATTGAAAATAGTTATTTTAAAATATTTATATTCATTTAATGTAAACGGCTATGTTTGAAAACAAATTAGAAATGTTTATTATGTTTAATTTGTCCATCACTCTAACCAGATCATATTATTTATTACCAAAGGATCGGAACATTGTAAGAATGCACCCTAGTGAAGAAAAAAAATGAAACACGTCAAACTGTTTATAACCAACATTATAGGTTACTAATTAGTTTCTGATGTCCTATGATGTAAATATGTAAATTATATTTTTCAGGAACGTAAAAACCTGGGAAATAATAAGTTTAAGAAAGTGTAAACAGTGGTTTCTTTTTATTGTGGTACAATCAAATGCTACAATTTTTTATCTGTTATATCTCGCAAGCGTTATCTGGTTATATTCGTGCACTATATGTATAGAATGTGGGAGCTACATGCATCCCATGAATCTTACATCTTAATATATGTGTTGCTATATTCAACGTACTTCATAGAGAGTTAGTCACTGCAAAATAATGCTATGACCTGTTCAGAATATTAAAAAGGAAGATATTTCTTTAATATGATAAACTTAATTGATAAATATCGGGTGAACACGACTGTGATTGGTTGTAAAACAGAATTGAAACGTGATTGGTCATTGACTCCCATTTGGGGCATGAGTTAAATAGTCCGTCAAATTCCTCGTAAGAATACAGCAAATACGAGTCTTGAAAAATAAACAGGATATGTGTCAGACTTGCTTTAATGCACGGCACTTAACTGTAAACTTTGCTATCCTATTTGCTGAAAGTGTCATATCTTATTTTGAAGCATGTGTTCAAAACGTTGACCAACATGATATGATATTCAATCAATTATTCATCGTTATGTATCAGAATGGATTTTATTACGGTCCGAAGAATTTGTTAGTTGTCTTAATTACCAACCACACATAACTTTGTTATGTTCTCGAAGGTCATGCATACCTTATATCTCAACTCTGAAGACAAATGATGACATTAGCGTATTATAGTATTTAAAAAGATTGCAGACACAAAAATGAGAAACCTCGAGAAAACCTGTCCAAGTTCTGTATCTTCCACCATGAAACTCATATGGAGTGACCGGGACACAATCACCAAATTCGAACGGTGAGAAGCGAGTATCTAACCGCTTACGCTACGTAGCGTCTAATATATTACAATTTAAATAATTTTCTTACTTGGTGTAAGTTTAATTTAGTTTTGAGTTATGTATAAACAATGAAATTGTATTTAAGATTGAGATATTTGTAGTTTGGTGAGAATTATCACCCTCGCCACGTGTTTGGGGTTAATTTCATATTTGCAATAGGTATAATATATTAATGCCTCACACCGTAAATTACATTAATCAACGTGTTAGAAATAAACAACTAGAGCGATGGAAGTGTGTTGCCCCGCCCGGCTTTATACTTTAAATCGCCGGGTTCAGTAAAAAGTGGAGACATTTGAGATTATAATCCATAGCAAATAAAACTTTCCGTCGATTCAAAACCAACAGATAAGTACGGCTTTCAAACACTTGTAAACCAAACTTATTGTGCTGTCATAAAAGTAATCGTCGCCAATATTTGTTACAACGTTCGGTTTTTACGCGAAGTTCTAAACTTCAGTGGAAAGTTATATGAGGATTAAAATAATGATAATAATAATAATAATAATAATAATAATAATAATAATAATAATAATAATAATAATAATAATATGTTTATAATAACATACAAAACAAACTGGAAAGAACACTTGGCAAAGATGACTGAGAATAGAATACCAAAAGCAGCATACAACTATTCACCATGAGGAAGAAGAAGCTTGGGAAGAGCAAGGAAAAGATGGAAAGAGCAGCAATTTGGAGCCGGAACAGGCTAGTAAATAAGCCTAAACCGTGAAGATGAAGAAGAAGAAGTTTATAATAATAATAATAATAATATATAATAATAATAATTATTATTATTATTATTATTATTATTACTTATAAAAGTTTTGTATAAACTAGCAGGATTACGGCTACAAAACTCGTTCACGGAACGAGTTTTAGCCGCACATATCTTGTAACAACTATATACAGGGTGTAACAGGACCTTACTGATAAAATGATAGGGATGATAGGCCGTGCAGAGGAGATTATTTTTTGTGAAGGAACGTATAGTCGCAAACACGTCGTTTATGAATTATGCGCAGATGAAGATGTTCACCCGTAAGGGTCGGAATTGCGTACAACCAATTGTAGACATATAATTTTATTGAAAAATATGTGTTTTTGCAATAAGTATTTAAACAGTCGACCCTGTGCCTCATTGTATATTTGATATTGTCGCATTAACGATCGGCCAGCACTTCCGATCGTGACAGGATTCATTTTGACTTCGTTAAAACCCTTATTGTTTGAACACTTGTTATAAAAATGCGTCATTTTCAATTAAATTATACGTGTACAATTGTTTGTATTCAATTCCAACCCTTAGGGGTGAACACCTTCATCTGCGCATAACTCATAAACGACGTGTTTGCGACTATATGTTCCTTCACAAAAAATGATCCTCTCTGCATATGGACTATCATCAGTTTAGTTTTCATTAATGTTGTTTGAGATTTCAAAAGCTAAATCCAAGTACATTATGTATTATCAGAGATTCTTGTTTAGTTTCAGCAGTAACGGTTTGGTGGTGTATCGGGTACAAAATACTTCAGATCCAATGACGTCCGATGCCTATCTTTGTAAAAGAATTTGTCTATCGTGGATGGTCAGATTTATAATCTTTATATTATAAATATTTCTCAACATTACATTTTGTTTAACAGGTTCAAACATTTGTCTAAGTGTATCTCATTCCATTACCTAAATGTCTCATTTATGGTAACCAAGTTTCAGACGAATGAAACAAACAGTTATTATAGCAACTTTATACATAATCAGTTTTGTTTTCTTGAATATTATTTAAGATTTTAAATGCTTACTAAAACCAATGGAAACATATTTTAACATTTTTTTTATATAATAGGTGATTGCTTGGTTACAAAATACACGACAAAATATAACTTCAAACATCTATATCCCGATATGGGATATATATATATATATATATATAATTGTAGGCTTTCACGGCAGGTGTCTTGATTCCTGTTGGGTTTGTCTTTCGGGCTAAATAGCCGTGGTTTGGTTTTCTTAAAACTCAATGTGTATATATATATATATATATATATATATATATATATATTATGTCACAATGTTATGTCTACAGACAAGGGGATTTTATCAAATCGTATTTCACCCAGTTCCTCTTATTCCATGTCTGGAATATGTATATCAGCTGTCGACAATTCATGCGGGAGCTTATGTTAGAGTTCTTCAGGGGCCGTTGAAGAGGGAGGCTCTCTAGTGCATACCTCGTTCTACAGTTACTTCCAACCACCTCTCGTCTTGTAAAACGGTTTGTTTCTTGAAGACCAATCTGATGCAGGGGGAATGGAAGAGTGAATATTGCGACGAGCATTTCCGCGCTGATCATTACAGAGTAAGTAGCGTGGGTGTGGAAAGTTTATGTTTCATACTAATAAATTAATTTAAATATCAAGATAATGTTTTCAGTTAAATTAGTGCATCTTTGGAATTGGGATAACTACTTTTGGTGTCTAAGATAAATTAGAAATTGAACGCAGGTTTATGTAGTGGGTACATTAATGGCGGAGGGAAGAGCAATATGCCAGAATTGTTAAAGCTGACACGGTATATGTCGCCATAAATTGTTAAAAAAAAAGAAAAGTAATCCCACTACAGGCCTCAGGAGACCCTTGGGGTAGTAGGAGGTTAAGGCTCCCACTTTTTCTGCACAATCGGCACTTGATGTCAGCCGGGTTGTCAGCCCTGCGTGACGGCCACCTTTACCCCCAGAACAAGCGTCTGATACTCATTTCCGTTAGAGGCTGAGTCGACACCAGGGCCATAGTGCCGCCAGAAGGTTTGGGTCAGTTTAAAAATCCTGACCCCACCGGAACTTGAACCCTCGACATTCCGGCTTGTAGCGCATTTCCTTAACCACCACGCTACGGCGTGTCCCATATAAATTGTTAAAGTGTAGGCTACTTAATTTCCAAATAAAAATAAATGGTTGAATGTTTTCATAAACTTAAATATGTGTTACTTTTTTCCAGAACTTGTAATATGTATAAATACGTATTTGCATGAATGTTTGAGTGTTTGGGGTGAAGGAGAGGTCATCAGTGATTGTCTCTTGTCATTGCTGAATGCGTTGATATGTCAACATATGCTTGAAATTGCCACACGTTGAACTGACATTAGTCCAATGATCTGTTAATTCCAATCTGGTTAACTTGAGAGACGTTTCCTTACATATCACACTGGCCGAGCTCCCCACCACATCCTCAAGAGGAAAACAGTTTTCTTTCATTACTTAACTTCACGCGTAGTGTGCATGATTTTTTGACTCAATCTGTATAGCGGTTTCATACAATAAACGTCATCATCATCATCAACCTGCCAGGTATTAGTCCTAGAAGAACTGTAACGGCCTGAGAAAGCGGTTCTCGTGCCATCTTTTCATAGGTCGACCAAGTGACCGTTTCCCATTTGGACAGTAGTTCATTATTGCCTTGGGGATCCTGGATCTAGCCATTCTTGAGACATGTTCCTTCCAGTTTAGCTGATATCTGGAAATGTAGTCCAGTATTGGTGACACATTAAGTTCTTGAAGGATTTCTACATTTTTCTTCCGATCCCATTTAGTGTAGCCAGCTGCACGGCGCATAAATTTCATCTCACAAGCTGTTAGTCTGCTTTCATCTCTCGTCCTTATAGTCCATGCTATAATATATGGTCATGGCGGTATAACTATTCCAACTAATACTGAGTAAATGCAGTATAGAAGCAGGTCCAGATGCTTAAAGATGGCAAACCCATCGCTGGACTTACCACCCCCTTGCTAGCAACTAGTTGGTGGGACATTCTACTGCTTTCAAGCCTGATAAATGAAAAAGCCAGACAATAAACGTAGAACTGATTTAACTAAAACTCAAATAAAAAATGAATAAAATACTCAAAGCAGCAGAGGAAAATAGATAAATTTCTTTATTTTAGTTTTAACGCTGGATTTAAAGTAATGTATAATTTGTTCCGAATATAAAATAGCAGTCATTAGCATCAATTGTAGTACAAGAGCGAGTATTGTAATTGAAACGTTGTTTGAAATCGATTGAAATGTTAAACGAGCTCTGGGGATCTCTTTATTCCCAGTATCAAACGAATATGAGATTGTTTTTAACCCACGTGGAAGGTTTTCAAATGAAACCATTCTAATGCTGAATTATAAGGGATAAACAGTAATATACAGCGCTATACATAATTCAGGTATAAAGAAGCTAGCAGGCATAAAAACATACATTACTTGAGTTATGAAATTAACTGAACCATTTGCGGGCTCACAAATATTTTATCTCTTCTGAGGGTTTCCTACAGAATACAGCAAGTAGAAAGGAACTAGAATAGGAACAAGAAGAAAGGACAGAATTTCAAAAAGACATCACAGAAAAAAACAATTAGAAAGGTATGGTTTTGGGGAGGGCATATTAAAGACAGCAGTTAGACATTCAACACCCTCATGTGCCACAATTTTGGTTAATGTAGCAAAAGCAGACTACACTACAGCCGCCTGATCTCCGGCTCTGAAGTTTAGGTTATAGGAGGGGTAAAGGGAGAAACTAGTCCTACTGCCAATAAGGAAGTAGTTGAGCGGGAGTAAATGTCTGCCGTAACCAGACACAGCTATAGCGCGCTGGTAAGGTTTGAAATTGATGTGATGTCAGCTGTATGTCTTCTAGCATTGTTTGTAAGCCTATGTTTTCCCTTTACAAAGATTTAAGCTCTCTCCCCCTACAGGGAAGAATTTGAACCATACTAATTCAGTTACACTTGTTTTCGTATAGATGTCATTTTGAGTGGTATGTGGTCAGCGTTCCGCCTCATACTGACATCTAGGAAACCAAGGTAGAACTAGGACGGGAAAGTTCGGTAAATTTTGCTTAGAGGCCTTTTCATTCAGGCTTAAGGATTTTTTACGAGCCTGAAAATCTTCAGACTCGGGACCCACGGCTTAAAGTCCCTCCCGGAGGACTTGCTCCTTGGATTTTTCCGTCCTAAAAATCCATCGACCTCGGCCGGGTTTGAACCCGCGACCCTTGGGACCAGAGGCAAGGAGCATATCCACTAGTCCACCGCGGCCGATTATGTCTTCTAGTAAGGTTTGAAATTGTTGTGATTTGTCAGCTGTATGTCTGCTAACCGCATACATAAAGCGGCCCCTCCCACTGAATATCCATATCGGTAACTATCATGAAAACGTCAGGGCCGCAGAATCAGTGGCTGGGGTATAAGTCGAGGGTGGGCAGTTTTCTCTACAATAAATTCAGATTTGCAATAGTGTAGCACAATAATAAACAGAAGCATATGGATTTGAATGCAATGATATGAAATTAGAATAAATATTAATGAACAAACAAACCAAAAAGTTAAATTTAAAATATAGTAAAATAAAAGGAGAGAGTATACCTGTGAACTAGCTAAACCAGTGAAAGGGGTAAAGCATTCAGTAATCAATTCTGCAAAATATCTTGCCATACGATATAGTATGTTCTTTAACGACGCAATTGAAGTTGTCGGTAATTAAGAGGTGGGTTCAAAAAAATCGATACAATTTATCTGAAAACCCTCTTATGTATTTCTGACTTTAGGTATTTTTACATATTATAAAAATATATTAGACCAATCTTCATTACCGAAGATTGCGGCGTCGTAGACGAGCAGTTTAAGGCATCAAGCTGTTTTGCATATCTGCGGGACTTACAATGGTTCCAGTGCTAAAGAGGAAATATATCCGATTCCGATTGAGGGTCTTTCCTCTTTTCAGCGGTTGCCCTTTTACCAGCCGGCTGCTGGCCCTTCACATCCACATGTGTCAATCACAGAGGTAGATGATCAACAGCCAGTGTAGGGGTGACATGTGGTTAGCATGTCGAGTCCCCCAGCCGTTATAGCTGGTGCCTCAACCTGGAGTCGCTACTTATTGTAGCTCCCCAATTGCCTCACGATGCTGGGTGGGCACCGATCCCATACTGGCCGAAATACCACGAGAAAATTTCTTCCCCCATGGAGACTCGAACCAGCGCAAGTCCCGTAGCTCTGCGGCAAGGCTTCCTACCTTAACCGCTCGGCTACGGCGCGGGACGGAAATATATCCTCGCATTGAATTTCGGACACCATCAGAGCAATGAATAGTATCTTCTTGAGGAATTTATGTAGCTTACGAATGTATATAGTAATTATCGTTTGCATATTGAGAGAACCAGCTCTCATTATCCGGGGATGTGACATGCTTGTCTATATGTAACACCTGTGTTAAGCAACATGATCATGCTTCTCTGGAAATGTGACAACATCGGCCGATTGCTCTGTTAAGTATCGTCTACACCCATATAATTTTGTTGCATATTCCATGGAACTCGCGACTATTAAGTTCTGAACCAATTACTTGATCCGGCCCTGATTTCCTTGCTACAACTTCGGAACTAGCAGCGAATATGATATGATAATATGTTTTTGCATTTAGTTGAATACGTAAAAGGAAAAGTAAATATAAAATTATATCGTTATTATTTTAGATACCAGGTGAATATTACCCGGCACTGCCCGGAAATCTACGCATCCCGATGTACTTGGCATAAATGAGCTGAAAGAAAAAAATCGTTATTTTGAGTTATCCATAAAATAAAACCCGCCGTGCGCTGCTATGCTTGCCCGGGAATCTACATATCCCGGTCTTCTTGACATCAATGATTGACAAAAATCGTTATTGTGAGTTATCCTTAAAAGATAAACGTATGCTGTCGCGGGATTTTCTGTAGAGGTATTTGAGATATTCAATTCTGTGTATAATAATATTGTGTATTTGTTACGGTTTAGGCAGCGTAAGCCATTTAAGCTTACAAAAAGCGACATTTTTGCACTTTTTTCACTAAAGAAGGTGTTTTTAAGGGCGAAGGGCTTGAGCATCAAATCTCTCTTATAACCTATAACCTTCCCGGGGAAATCGTGAACATTCTGCAAAAGCCCCATGACAATCGGTCGAATGGTATGGCAGCACATGCTTGCCCTGGAATCTACTTATCCCGATCTCCTTGGCATCAATGAAAGACAAAAATGACTATTGTGTGTTATCTGTAAGATATAAACATATGCTGCCGCGGCTTTTTTCTAGCGTTTTGGGATATTCAATTCTATGTACATACATTTTGTTTATTTGTTATGATTTTGGCAGCGTAAGCCATTTAAGCGTCCAAAGAGCTAGTTTTTTCACGTTTTCCACTACAAAGAGCGATTTTTAAGGTTGTAGTAGTTGACGATCACAACTCTCTTATAGCCTATATTCATCCCGGGAATCTCCTGAACATTTTACAAAAAGCCCCATTACAATCGGATCGATGGTATGGCCGCGCATATAGTACAAACAAACAAATTCATTTTTATATATTAGACAGTTAAATAATTTAATATCGAATCAAAGCAGGAAACTACAAGACAGTACTTAGATCTGTCTCCTTTCTTTCGGCTTTTGACTCAGAATCTAAAAAGTTATATATGTAATATGATATAAAAACTCCACAGTATCTCAGTGGACATGGAAGATTGTGACTCTTGAATTATTGTAAGGAAACAAGCTACGAGTAAATGAAGAGCTCATTTTAAATATTAAACCTGTACAAAACGAAAATTAAAATTGAATGTATTTATTACGGTGCGGTTATTCCATTTATAGCAGATGTGAACATTCAAATCGGTTTGTGGATGTCAACGTTTACACAAAACAAAGCAAAACTTTATAATACATTTTTTAATTAGACCTAATTGGTCTACTACTGGTGTCTTTGGATGCAATGAACACACATAGCTAGGGCTTGGGACACTTCAAAGCCAAAAATGTATCTGAACATCATCTGGTCATCTTAGTTTACAACCATATCATATTGGCCTTATTTAGTATGATTAACAAAATGTAATATTTTTTATAATGCTCATGTTGTCGGGAGATAGTCCCGGCATTGAGCAGAATATTGATCAGGACGGAACGCTCTATGCCTTTACTTAATTACTTACTCACTGGCACTATCGAACCCGTAGGTTCATGGCCGCACGGACATAAGCTCTCCATACATCCCTATCCTGAGCTAATGCTTTCCAATCATTCCCTGTATAATCTACTTCCCTCAAATCATAGTTAATGTTGTTCTCCCACCTCATTCTTGGTCTACCAACTGGGCGTTTTCCTTCTGGCTTTCCTACAAGAAGTTTCCATGCACGTCTTTCATTCCCCATACGCGCAACATGTCCTGCCCATCGCAGTCTACGGGACTTAACTGTTCTTATTATATCTGGCTTCCTATAAAGACCATGTAGTTCATGTTTATGTAGTCTTCTCCATTCACCTGTCTGTTCATCTCTCTTTGGTCCAAAAATTTTCCTAAGAACTTTATTCTCAAATACTCGTAATCTCCTTTCCTCCCTTGAAGTAAGAGTCCATGTTTCGCACCCATATATATAACTGGTAGAATAATAGTTTTATATATTTTCAGTTTAACGTTTTTTGAAAGGAGTTGGGACATCAAAAGTCTCTGCAATGCATAATAGCATGCATTTCCAGAATTGAGCCTATGTTTAATTTCTTTGTGCATCTCATTCCTATTTGTGATTATTGTTCCTAGGTATTTGAATTCAGCCAATTCCTCAAAATTTCCCTCATTTGTCATTAGCTGTCCATTTCCATTATATAATGTATTTCTACGTGTGACCATATATTTAGTTTTACTGATATTTACTTCCAGTCCTAATTTCTTAGTATTACTCAATAGTGTGTGCGTGGCTCATGCCTTTATGTGGTGAAAAGTATGTATTTTTTCCAAAGTTGCATATCCGTCTCCGACAAATGGTATACTGCAAGGGCTCGAGTTATAGTACCTATAAAGGGAAATTTTAATATAAAAAGAGTTACAATGAATATAAAATTATTATTGGAAATATTATCGTTTATTCACTAGTGAAGTAAATAGAGTAAAAATAAATAAAAGTGTAGTTTAATTTCATCATATGTATAACGTCTGTATTTCTTAGAGTTTGAAAAATATTATCAGATACGAATTACGTATGAATTAACTGAATAGTAACAAGTATATTTAATTATCATCTCAATAATATTACTCTCGGCGGCATTGGTGAACAGGGTCATCGAAAAAGGTTGCAGCAATTTCAAACATCATAGCTCAGGAACTAGATAATATATTACGAGTATCTTTTTGTTAAATTCACCAACTGAAAAGTTTTTTTTCTTACTTTAGAATGTTTCTATATGCGCTCTGTTGGTTACTCTGCAAACATCCAGCCGATAGTCGACTTCGGCCCAAGAGCGCTGGAACATTGCAGGCATGATTGTTGCAACAGCATCCATGATCGTTTGCCTTAAATATTGCAGATCTCTGATTGGTTCACTGTACACAAATATGTTTTACGTATCCCCATAAAAAAAAGTCTGGTGGTGTCAAGTCGGGGCTTCTAGGATGCCATTGAATAGGACCGGATTACCAATCCACCGATCAGGGAATCTTACATGCAGAGTGTCTCGAACGTTTTGGGAAAAGTGTGGGGGCGCGCTATCTTGTTGATAGAATAACGTTATGTTATTTACTTGTTAAATTTGGTCTACTTGCGGGAAAACGTACTGCTGTAGCACGTCTAGGTAAACATCTGCTGTAATAGTGTGTTCGATAAAAGAGAAATGGCCAATGATCTGATCGTGCTGAATGTCAGGGACGAAGTATAGTCACATCTATACAAACTCGATGAGTTCCCGATAATTTTGCAGGTCAAATTATTAATGTATCTCAATTACAACGGGACATACTATTTTTTTAAATTACTGTAACCTTTTTCGATGTCCTGTATTTGTTGCCATTCTCGTTCTAGAGTTGACGGCCTTAGGTTTCATACCAGCTTGATATGTGTTTCATGGATTCCCTGTTGCATATTTACTGCACGTTAAGAAACCTAATGTCTGAAATTAACAGGCATCCGAGAAATATTTGTTAGCCCTATCGCCCCAGCTACGTGTTGCGAAACTTATGTTCTTCATAAGAATTCCTTTCCACGAATTTGAATGTATTAATTGAACTGTAATATATTTTCATGCATTGATTTTTAAGAGTTAAGTCTATGTTCACTGCAGGTTACTCAAGAACAGACCATAAAAGGAATTCTGGGATTCTCAAAGAATTACAAACAGAATCAGTCATGGAATATGTACAAAAATACAGAAACAACTGGGAATCTCACGTAACAAAAATGAGCAGAACAAGAATACCACGTGAAATCTTAAATTACCAGCCACCAGGCAAGAGACGTTTGGGCAGACACTTCAAACGTTGGATTGAGACCGTAACAGACCACTAGGTCTATCACATGAAAAGAAGAAGAAGAGGATGAGGAGGAGTTTATGTTCCTGTAACAACTGGAAATGCGTGCTCTTATGCATTGTAGAGACTTTTGATGTCCCAACTCCTTTCAAAAAACGTTAAACTGAAAATATATATAACTATTATTCTACCAGTTATATTATATGTATGCGAAACATGGACTCTTACTTTAAGGGAGGAAAGAAGATTACAACTATTTGAGAATAAAGTACTTAGGAAAATTTTTGGACCAAAGAGAGATGAACAAACAGGTGACTGGAGAAGACTACATAACAATAAACTACATGGTCTTTATAGGAAGCCAGATATAATAAGAACAGTTAAGTCTCGTAGACTGCAATGGGCAGGACATGTTGCACGTATGGGGAATGAAAGACTTGCATGGAAGCTCCTTGTTGGAAAGCCAGAGGGAAAACGCCCAGTTTGTAGACCAAGAATGAGGTGGGAGAATATCATTAACTATGATTTGAGGGAATTAGATTATACAGAAAATGATTGTAAAACATTAGCTCAGGATAGGGATGTATGGCGAGCTTATGTCCGAGCGGCCATGAACCTAGGGGTTCGATAGTGCCAGTGGGTAAGTAAGTAAGTAAGTAAGCATAACAGTATGGCATGTATGTTCGTTGTGTGCAACAAGAATTAAATTTAATTGAGGTACTTGACTTTCTATTGTGACAGACGCCACCCATTGTGAGTTCATAGTGAAGTGCTATATCTCACGATATACCTCGCTCGGTATCTAGAGAGCTGCAATTAATCCTCTTACTGCAGAGTGATGAGTTATATCCTCACAATTATGTACAGTCTGTTGCAAGAAGTATAAACTCCACAATGTCTCCTTGGTTCATCCAAAACCTGCATCTCGGGTAACGCAGAAAGAAAAAAAGTAAGTTAATCATGAACAAAGAACATATTATGCTGTGGCAGTCTTTCTGACCTCTACCTCTTCCTAAATCATTGAATGTCTACCATACTATCTCCAGAGTGCGTTCGGTTTTTTGACATTGTTTCCGTTATGGTCAATAGACATTTAATGAAGTCGTATATTTATAGTTCAAATTTAACATTCTGTTGGTAAATATTACGACGAACGTGTCAAGCGCTAAAAATAATAATAATAATAATAATAGTAATAATGATGATGATGATGGTGATGATGCTGATGGTGATGGTCATGGTGATGGTGATGGTGATGTTGAAGGTGATGGTGATGATTATGGTGATGGTGATGATGATGATGATTGTGGTGGTAATGGTAATGGTGATAGCGATGTTGAAGGTGATATTCAAGGTGATGGTGATGATGATGATGATGGTGATGGTGATATTGAAGGTGATGGTGATGATTATGGTGATGGTGATGATGGTGGTGGTGGTGGTGGTGATGGTGATGGTGATAGTGATAGTGATGGTGATGTTGAAGGTGTTATTCAAGGTGATGGTGATGATGATGATGATGGTGATGGTGATGTTGAAGGTGATGGTGATGGTGATGATTATGGTGATGGTGATGATGGTGGTGGTGGTAATGGTAATGGTGATAGTGATAGTGATGGTGATGTTGAAGGTGATATTCAAGGTGATGGTGATGATGATGATGGTGATGGTGATGTTGAAGGTGATGGTGATGGTGATGATGGTGGTGGTGGTGGTGGTGATGGTGATGGTGATGTGATAGTGATAGTGATGGTGATGTTGAAGGTGATATTCAAGGTGATGGTGATGATGATGATGATGATGGTGATGGTGATGTTGAAGGTGATGGCGATGGTGATGATTATGGTGATGGTGATGATGGTGGTGGTGGTAATGGTAATGGTGATAGTGATAGTGATGGTGATGTTGAAGGTGATATTCAAGGTGATGGTGATGATGATGATGATGGTGATGATGATGTTGAAGGTGATGGTGATGGTGATGATTATGGTGATGGTGATGATGGTGGTGGTGGTGATGGTGATGGTGATAGTGATAGTGATGGTGATGTTGAAGAAGATGTTCAAGGTGATGGTGATGATGATGGTGATGTTGAAGGTGGTGGTTATGTTGAAGGTGATGTTGATGATGATGGTGATGGTAATGTTGAAGATGATGGTTATGGTGATGATGGTGATGATGATGGTGATGTTGAAGGTGGTGATTATGTTGAAGGTGATGTTGAAGGTGATGGTGATGGTGATGTTGCAGGTGATGGTTATGGTGTTGATGATGGTGATGATGATGGTGATGGTGATGTTGAAGGTGATGTTCAAGGTGATGGTGATGATGATGGTGATGGTGATGTTGAAGGTGATGGTGATGGTGATGTTGAAGGCGATGGTGATGATGATGGTGATGGTGATGTTGAAGGTGATGGTTATGGTGATGATGATGGTGATGGTGATGTTGAAGGTGATGTTGAAGGTGATGGTGATGATGATCGTGATGGTGATGTTGAAGGTGATGGTTATGGTGATGATGATGATGGTGATGGTGATGTTGAAGGTGATGTTCAAGGTGATGGTGATGATGACGATGACGACGACTACGATGACAACGATGACGACGACGAAAAAAATTTCATGACATACATTTAAGTACCTGTGGAAGTTACATCAATCAACCCAGCATGGTAAATCAGACGTTCTTTATAACGCTCCTTCAGATAATAGCATATATATATGTACACGCATACAGTGAGATCAGTATCGTATCGGACAGCAGACGCGAACTTTGTGTTGTGCGATGACGAAGGCTTACACGTGCAGACACGGGACTTGAATGTGCGCTGACTCAGCAGTATACGGGTACATCCCACGCATTCACGGTCGCAGTCAGATAGTGTGCTTCGAGTAGATAAGGTGTTCGGTCTTTTTCCTTTTGAACTGATTGACGTGTGCTTGCCTGTAAACTGTATCCATCCATAGTAATTCCGCCTGAGGGTACGTCTTTCACTGCAAACATAGCATCATGCTATATTTTGCAGCTTTACTAGGGAATTATAGGTGTGGTAGCTTCCCGTTGCCGGGCCCGCTGCGTGAAAAGGCAGCACGCTACCTCGAGACCACAGCGGTGGACTCAAAACTGTACAATGGCTAGTAATTTTTCCACTGTACAACCTGTATTTATTTATGATCAATATTTGTTAACTCAATCTGCCAACCAAGTACGAAGACTTGTTGAAACACGATTCCGGGCGTAAAAATTCCGTCACGTGCAACAGTAAATAATCTGTACAACACATTTTATAAAGAGGTGTCAAAAAAGTATGCACAACGAAGGTGAATAGTTACAGCACCTGCTTCAATAAGTTGGTAAGTACGACAATTTGTAAAATAGTTACGAAAATGTGTGTGGTTTTATCGCCGCGATCCTACGCCGTCCGTTCCCCGAAGCCAGTGCGTCAGCAGTGTATAGTGAAATTTCCGCGACTAATGTCCAGGACTATGCTGATCGCATACTGTACATAGATGGATACATGCATACTTGCATACATACAATGTTAATCTGACGTGACACTGGCTTCTTGAAAATTAATTCGGTTGTCACTTCTTCCCAATAGGACAACATATTACAGCATTTTACTAATGAAACATGAATATCATAGTTGTATTTAACATTTTCCAACACTGTTATTTTAACACAGTTCCAATAATGAATCAAATTATAATATTATAATATATTTTAATGTGATCCATTATTGGAACTGTATTAAAATAACAGTGTTGGAAAATGTTAAATATAATCTGCTTATAAAAGTGGTGGTGTAAAATTCTCAAACATAGATAGTTCTAAATGAAGCCGGCCGTTGGCGTTGGTAGTGACACCTACCTGGCAGCGGACGAAACGAGAATTATTTTGTATATGTGGAAAGTATGGTTAATGTTTGTACAATGTGTAGAATGGTGTAGTGGTCTGCACACTCGTACGGAGAACGAGAGTTTCACGGTTCGATTCCTGGTTCAGACATTAATTTTTCTTTTCACAATATCATTATAATAATATATCAGAGTTGTAGTAGATTTACTGTAAGTGCACAGACTTAAAATAAAAACAGATTATGCAGCTTTGAAATATCTTTTACAACGCAATTTTGTTTTTCGCGTTTTTATTGTATGTCCCTATAAGTCTAAGGATTTTGCTAGATCTGAGTTTTATTAGCCATAAAATCCTTTCACAATTGTATTCATAACATTTCACATTCCTCTATGACTTAAAAATTTGTCACAAGTTATATATATGTTTTATTTTTATTTTGGATACAATTAACTTTAATAACGCAATTAATCAATCTTTTTAAAATTTATATAAATATAATAGTATTTAATCAATGTATCTCATTTAGTATTTGATACATACAGAGTGTTAATTTATAATAAATAACAGTTTTAAAAAACTAAAACAACACGCTTTATTAGAAAACCATAGTTAAAAATGAAAAATAATTTTATATTCCAACACGCTTGAGATAAAATTAAAGTGGTCAACAAAAAAAATCTCCAACACATCTAGAATAAAACTAGAGTTATCAACAAAAAGAAAATAATTTTACTATCAAAAGCGTGGGGTGCTCAATATCAATTAATATATTTGATAATAAACAGATATTGGTAAAAGTAAAGTCTCTAAGAAGAAAATGTAAAAATCATAAAAAAGCACCCAACGCTTTTGATGTTAAATTGATTTCCTTTTTGTTGATAACTCTAGTATTATTCTGTATGTGTTGGAGATAATTTTTTGTTGGCCACTTTAATTTTATCCCAAGCGTGTTGGAAATTAAAATTATTTTTAATTTTTTAGTTCGGTTTTTTATAAAGCGTGTTGTTTTAGTTTTTGAAAATTATTATTTATTTGATTTTCTGATTCTTATGGCCAGGATTCTAGAAAATAAATGAAATTATTGTATCGTCATTGGCCTTTTACAAGTATACAGAGTTTCAAGTCGATCCAATGATTTTAAGTGGGTGAAAATCGCGTTAAAGATTCCGTTACATAGATAGATACAGGTCAAGCTAATATAAAGCGTATAATAAATAATAGTTTTAAAAAACTAAAACAGCACGCTTTATTAGAAAACCGAACTCAAAAATGAAAAATAATTTTAATTTCCAACACGCTTGGGATAAATTTAAAGTGGTCAAAAAAAATCATCTCCAACACATATAGAATAAATCTAGAATTATCAACAATAAAAAATAGTTTTAAAAACTAAAAGAACACGCTTTATTAGAAAACTAAAAAATGAAAAATAATTTTAATTTCCAATACGCTTGGGATAAAATTAAAGTGGTCAACAAAAAAATCATTTCCAACACATATAGAATAAAACTAGAGTTATCAACAAAAAGAAAATAATTTTACCATCAAAAGCGTGGGGTGCTCTATATATATTAATATATTTGATAATAAACAGATATTGGTAAAAGTAAGCTCTCTAAGAAGAAAATATAAAAATCATAAAAAGCACCCCACGCTTTTGATGGTAAAATTATTTTCTTTTTGTTCATAACTCTAGTTTTATTCTATATGTGTTGGAGATGTTGTTTTTGTTGACCACTTTATTTTATCCCAAGCGTATTGGAAATTAAAATTATTTTTCATTTTTTAGTTTTCTAATAAAGCGTGTTCTTTTAGTTTTTTAAAACTATTATTTATTTTTTATTTTTTAGTTTTAATATTTTACAGAATAAGATAAAAATGTAAATATCTTTAAATTCGACACTCTTGTAGTATGAGCTAAAAGTAATACTCTTCTATAAAAAAACCCTCCCAGCCAGATTTGAACCTGCAACGTACGGATTACTGAAATTATATACCACTAAGAGTCCACTGCTCTACCAACTGAGCTCTTACAAGGATTGACTAAAAACTCGACAAGTCCGCGACCTATTATACCAGTTTTCATTTTCTTTGATTTTCGGATGCTTCTGGCCAGGATTTTAGAAACAAAATATGAAATTATTATATTGTCATGGGTCCTCTACACGTATACAAAGTTTCAAGTCGATCCAATATTTCTAAGTGGGTGAAAATCGCGTTCAAAGATTCAGTTACATTGATACAAAAACACTTTTTTTTTATTTTCTGATGATTATTGCCAAGATTTTAGAAAATAAATATGAAATTATTGTATTGTCACGGGTCCTCTACAAGTATACAAAGTTTCAAGTCGATAATGTTTCTAAGTGGGTGAAAATCGCGTTGAAAGATTCCGATACATTGATACAAAAACACTTTTTTTGATTTTCTGATGATTATGGCCACGATTTTAGAAAATAAATAAGAAATTATTGTATTGTCACGAGTCCTCTGCAAGTGTACAAAGTTTCAAGTCTATCCAATGATTTTAAGTGGGTGAAAATCGCGTTTAAATATTCCGTTACATAGATAGATAGATAGATAGATACAGGTCAAGCTAATATAAAGCGTGTAAAAATACAACTCATTTTGTGGCTTATGGAATACCATATTCGCTACGGCCTATCACATTGATTCTATTCTCATCCAACTCCTGCATTCAGTATCCTATGTTCAATCCAAATAATATCTCCAACATGTGTTACTTTTTTTCTGAAGGTCTTTTTCCAAAGAATTTCCTAAAATAAAAATTTATACAGTAACCATTTAAGTTACGTGACCTGCCTATCTCAGACTGTTAGAGTTAGTAAGCCTAAAAATAATACGATAATGAAATAAACCGTTCAGTTTCTCATTTTGTAGTTATAATGACTCCATTGTAAAAAAGAGAAGAAAGTGATGGAAAGTGCCCAGTACGTAGGCGATGAGACAGGTGAGATAATAGCATTGGCCATCGTTTGAAGAAAATAGATTGAAGGTGGGTTGATTGGATGACATTAGCTCAGTATCGAAATGTATAGCGGGCTTACGTCTACACGGCCGTGAATAAACAGGATCGATGGTGCCAGTGAGATTATTAAATGTCTTAATTCATCTTTTACATAATAAATAATAGTTTAAAAAAACTATAACAACACGCTTTATTAGAAAACCGAACTAAAAAAAACGAAAACTAATTTTAATTTCCAACATGCTTGTGATAAAATTTAAGCGGTCAACAAAAATATCATCTCCAACACATATAGAATAAAACTAGAATTATCAACAAAAAGAAAATAATTTTACCATCAAAAGCATGGGGAGCTTTTTATGATTTTTACATTTTCTTCTTACAGACTTTACTTTTACCAATATCTGTTTACTATTAAATATATTAATTGATATAGAGCACCCAACGCTTTTGATGGTAAAATTAATTTATTTTTGTTGATAACTCTAGTTTTGTTCTATATGTGTTGGATATGATTTTTTTGTTGACCGCTTTAATTTTATCACAAGCGTGTTGGAAATTAAAATTATTTTTCGTTTTTTTAGTTTGGTTTTCTAATAAAGCGTGTCGTTTTAGTTTTTTAAAACTATTATTTATTTCATTTCCTGATGATTCTGGCCAGGATTTTAGAAAATAAATATGAAATTATTATATTGCCACGGGTCCTTTATACGTATACAAAGTTTCAAGGCGATCTAATGTTTCTAAGTGGGCGAAAATCGTGTTCACAAATTCCGTTACATAGATACAAAGACACTTTTTTTTATTTTCTGATGATTCTGGCCATGAATGTAGAAACAAAATATGAAATTATTGTATTGTCACGGGTCTTTTACAAGTATACAAAGTTTCAAGTCGATCCATTGATTTTAAGTGGGTGAAAATCGCGTTGAAACATTCAGTTACATAGATAGATAGATAGATAGATAGATAGATAGATAGATAGATAGATAGATAGATAGATAGATAGATAGATAGATAGATAGATAGATAGATAGATACAGGTCAAGCTAATATACAGCGTGTAAAAATCAATGATCCTTTGTTTGTTTGTTTGTTTGCTCGTATTCTATGCGCGGCCATTTCGTTGATCCGATTTTGATGTTCAGACGATTCCCGGGATGAACATAGGCTATACGAGAGTTGTCATATTCAACCCCTTGACCCTTAAAAATCACCCTTTGTAGTGAAAAACGTGAAATAAATTCCTTCCCAAACAGTGCACGGCTGGTGGTAAAAACACATTAACATTTATTTATGAGTAGCAGTGCACGCCGTATTAGCTAGTTAGATATAAAATGTTTAGTTTACAGACTTTAATACCGACTCTCTTTAAAGGCGTAATGGTCCTATTAATTAATTATTTCATAAAGAAAAACAAAGCATTATCTCCCGTATATAGGTTTATGACATTTATAATGTACCCAGATTTAATGTAAAGAAGTTCTGGGCAAATTCATTCAAGTACAAGTATTTACTAGAATTAAGACGTTAATTACCAATTATGTTATGAACTTATGAGTGTCTTGAATAAACCTCTAACAAAAGCTAAGAGTAATAATTCGTTTTATTTTAAGAAACTTTATTAGATTTCGTGGTTTCATTCTGATTTGAATATCTATATCAAATAAACGTAAATCCAGGTGATCACGTGACCTTGACCTGGACGCAAGTTCAAAGATCCATAATGGCAAATGACCACAAGGGGCACAGGGAATTCAGTCAATCCACCGTTTTCCGAGGGGAGAGTGGCAGACCTGTACACTTTCATACATGACGTCCACAATCCCTGTCATTTGCTCTAAT
Source organism: Diploptera punctata (assembly GCA_030220185.1). NCBI lineage: Eukaryota > Metazoa > Arthropoda > Insecta > Blattodea > Blaberidae > Diploptera > Diploptera punctata. The sequence continues at coordinate 1,631,146 of JASPKZ010010698.1, forward strand.
TCTCATGCTTAAATGTATCATTTATGAAATATATGAGAGTGTATATATATGTATTATAATGAATTATAATTATAATATTTGGGAGTATCTCGTATTAAAACTAAGTACAAATAAAAATAATTATAAGAATAAACAAAATCCTCCTCCGTGGCCCATAGGAAGCCAGATATAATAAGAACAGTTAAGTCTCGTAGACTGCGATGGGCAGGACATGTGGCACGAATGGGGAATGAAAGACGTACATGGAAACTTCTTGTAGGAAAACCAGATCGAAAACGTCCAGTTGGTAGACCAAGAATGAGATGGGAGAATAACATTAACTATGATTTGAGAGAAATAGATTACACTGGGAATGATTGAAAAACATTAGTTCAGGATAGGGATGTATGAAGAGCTTATGTCCGCGCGGCCATGAACTCACGGATTCGATAGTGTCAGTGAGTGAGTTAGTTAGTTAGTTAGTTATTTGTCCATGGGTTACATTCGTGGTCCTGAGATTAGCGGCTTCAAATCCTCCGGTATGGATAGTTTTTAGAATGGACAGATTCAAATACTGAACCCACCGGAATATACTTCGAGCCATAGGTTCCGAATCTCAGGATTTTCGTGCTAGTAAAGATCCTCTATTATTAATAGGAGTCTCTGATACATTTTTAACCGACCTATGCCATCTATGCAACACCTTTGTTTCCTACCACCTGTAAATTTAAGGCGATGTGATATTTTGTCGGATGACAAGTAATTTTTTTTCATACAACCACATTTTGTTCATGAACGTTCGGGTACTCATCTTCAAAGAACTGCAGCAATGCTTTCAGCAGAAATCACAAGTACCAGGGACCTGTCAGATTGTAAACACAACAAAAATATTAGAGACGTTACGCTCTTTCAGTGCTGAGTTAACAGTATGTTGGTAGAGTATTAGCAATGTGGATATTTGTAGCCGCGATAGTACTGGAAATTTGCATTTAGGGTTACGAGTTATTCATTAAAACCACGCTCAAAGGTACACATCTGCAATTCAGCGTTCTGAAATATTAAGAACAAAGACAAATTATTGTTAGTAAAGGTGAAGTGGTATGTAGTATCTGATTAAAAAACGATCGTTAAAAATTATGTTAATTAATTACCTCGGAGACTTGAAACGGCCGACAAAGTTTACTCAGTGAATTTGTTTTTAAAGCTTCGCATTTTCCATATACGAAATTGGGAATTTCCTTCCGAAGGAAAGTTTGTACGGGATTTCAATTTCATGTATACCCCTACCAAAACTTCCCGGGTTTGTACCCTCTATCCTCGGACAAGAAATCAGTACCTTTGCACACTAATCCACAAGAACATAAAAATAGTGAGAAACAGAAAACGAGAGAGCGAGCGAGAGATGAAATTATTCGGCTGAGACGTTACATTTTGGTCCTCATATTTAGAGGAATCTGGATTACAGTTCAAAGACCGACCAACTTTTTTCTTTTTTTATGGTTTACCTAGTAACCAAGATAAATGTCAATTAGAAATTGTTTATCAGAATAATGTCGGAATTTTTCGCCATTTCATGTTATTAATATTTTTTTATTTAGGAATATTTCATAATAGAGCGTTTCTCCTTCAATCCAAAGTGATTTGTCGCCAGAGGTTTCTGTCTAATGCATCTTATTGCCTCAAATCGCTAGCTTTCATGCTTGACTTCACTCCATCCATCCATCCATCCATCGTTCTCTAGGCCTGCCTCTTCCACTTCTTCCATTAGCTTTCCAATTAAGTATATTCTTTGATATTCTTTCTTCTTCCAATCTTATGAGGTGTCAATATCATTTCAAACGATTTTCTTATATTTTCCTAATATGTTTTTCTTTTTCAACTTGCATAATTTCCCTTATTGTGCTGTTTCTGACCTTATCCCTTCTTGAGATTCTTGTCGATCGCCTCCAAAAATGCATTTCTACTAACAGCTTGTTGGCTTGTTTTCTACTTAATGTCCAGGTTTCAGACCCAAATAATAAAATGTTATTAATAATTGTAATGAATATTATGCCATTTAATACAACTTTACCCAGTATTGTGTTATACTACATTATCTTTAAGGGAAGCCAGATGTAATAAGAACAGTTAAGTCTCATAGACTGTGATGGGCAGGGAATATAGCATGAATGGAGAATGAAAGAGCTAAATTGAAATTTCTTGGTGGGAATACCAGCGAAATTCGCCCAGCATGTAGAAGGAAAAGGAAATGCCAGGATAACATTTATAGTCCGTTTGCTCAGTTAAGAGAACCTTCCCGCGCAAATATTTGAAGGAATTAGGGGCGTGAATTCTCTGTCTACTAGAAGGCCAGCATCAGGCATAAGTAGGGTCGGAAACCATGTCTTTATTTCTTTCGAAGGTCTTGTACACTTTTGTGTTGCATTTAGTGGTGAGTTGACGTATGAATTGTGCTACGTGAAGTTTTTTTTTTTCAACGATGGATGTTAACATATTTTAGAAACTTCGGTTAGTTGCTCCCACCTCTCCGACTCGCCGTGCAGCAACCGTTTGAAAATATACGCGGGATGATTCTCTTAATTGAGCAAACGGACTATAATTAATATTTGAGGAGGTGAATTATTGAGGGGTTGATTGGAAAGCGTTGACTCAGGATAGGGATGTTCGAAGAGCTTATATCCGCGCGCCCATGAATCAACCGATTCGATATATTTAGTGAGGTAGTTATATATTATAAATTGTACATTATAACTATTAATGTACACCAAAATGTGAGGAAATAAATTGAAGCTAGGGAGAGAGGTAAAGAGAAGGGGGAAGTTATAACCGAAATGCTATGAGAGGTGTTAATTATTTTAATATTGAACAACTTGGAGTTTATCTTGCAATTTTACACTCTACTAAAATCAGAGGCTGTTTCACATGTTTTCATAGATGAAAATGTATTTCAGTTATGGCACAGTGTCATATATGCAATTGAACATTTATTCAGATATTTAAAACATATTAATTTGTATCTCGAGACTCCAGCTTATAGCGGATTGTTATTGCGTACTATACTAATTATTTCTAAACATATTTATTGATATACGTATATATTATCGGCTAGAAATTCGTACATTGATGAATACAATTTTAGTAACCATTAAATTAAATTATATTTATTATAATATATCAAATTTATTTGTGTTTGTCTTTATGTTTATTTTATCTTTTCTCTTTTACCTAGTTTAGATTCTTCACACAACCAGTGGGCAAACACACAGATCCAAGTTGAATAATTAAAATCGCTATCCCTGGGAATCGAACCCGGATCGCCGGAATCAGAGGTTGGTAACCTATCGACTAGGGAACGGACGGGTTATAGTTAAAAATGGAACATTATGGTGGAATATCCAAATGTTCTTGAGAGATTTTGTTTGATTTTCATAATAAAGAAAAGTTATTGCAATATTATAATTTTTCAGTGATATTAAATTGAGAACAATTTATGTTTGCAAAACGTGGCATGTTATTAGTTTGAAAACTCTAATAGAATTTAAATAACGATTCTTGTGCGTTGTGCTGACTTAATTTCTATATATTTTAGTAACATAGCACCATTATATTAATTCTTTTTAAATGTTGTTTTAGATCAAATCCATGGAAGTAATAGAATTTACTTTGGATTTAGTTTTTTTTTTTTAAATCGAAGACATTATTGTAAAATGTTTCAAGAAGTGCGGCGTAAGTAACGCTCTCGATGGCAGTGAAGACCATCTTATATATGCATAGGACAACGATGACGACGAAGAAGAAGAGGAAAGTTCAGATGGCGATTTTCAGGGCTTTTATAGATCAGAACGGTTTTATAAACTAAGATTTTTTTAGTCTTGCTTTGGAATCTAATAATGAAAATGGTAAAAATATTAATTTTTTTTAAATTGCTTATATGTAAGGTACGTCTTATAGCCCGCAGTGTTTTATAGTCCGTAAAATACGATAAGTTAATTTCCGTAATCAATTGAAAATTTAAAGTCAAATTATTGTATCTAAAAATTTAGTCTGTCATTTTACGACTAAAATGAACATTTACAATTTCCATCGTGATCTGATTTGCCGCGCGATGTTCTCGAGATGATATTATGTAGGTTGTAAGTTTGTACCTAAGATCTTTGGTTCTCTCAGTTCAGAAGTAAACTCGGTGGGTGGAGCAACTCTTACCTTGCTTATAACATTTCATCATCATCATCATCATCTTCAAGGTAAGGGCCTGTTGGCCCGTTCCGCTCCCCGGTGCACTATATCCTGCAGATGCAGGTCGTCTTTCCAACGACGTTTTGGTCTTCCTACATTTCTTCGGCCTAGAGACCTATAATGAAGCAGCTGTTTTGATAAACGATTATTTCGCATTCTTTGTATATGTTTAAACAAATTACGTTTATTTCTGTGTATTCTCTAGTTTATATTATATATTTGTAATTCATCTCTGATATCTTGACTTCTCTTTTGATCTCTTAGAGATACACCTGCAACTGACCTGAAAAATCTAATTTCTATTGTCTCAATTTTATTTTTATCAGATATCGTTAAAGGTCATTATTATTAGTAAACATACCACTGTTCATATTAGCACCAATAATAATGTTCGCAAATGTATGTTAAAATTATGTGATCATGATAATGTATTTAAAAAATTTTAATTAATTTAATTAATTTAATTTACATTTACATTCAATTCTCAGACCCGTATGTTAACGTTGGAACTGCTACTGTTTTGTAAAATTTTAATTGAGTTTCCCATATGGTCTTATTTCTCAAATATCTTCTTATTGAACCACATATCTGTTGAAATATCCCTAATTTCTTCTCCATGTCCAAATTTTGCTGGTACGAAGTCATGCATCCCAGATAATTGAAACACGTTACTTGTTGAATTATGTTTGCTCCAAATACAATTGTTGTCCTTTTATGCTGAGTTCCAATAAATGCCATTGATTTTGTTTACTCTGTTGATATCTTTAAATTATAATCGTTTATTAGTTTCCATAATTTATAAACTGACATTTCTTCTCATACAACTAATATTAATAAAATGCATTGCTGGTTCAAAATTAAGTGATAGATGTGGTGTAAATCAGGATTTTCACATAGCCTCCGAAACGTATTCTCTCTGACTTTCTTTTGTGGATACGAAATACTGGACTCCTAATGCAGAGTGGTTAGAATAGGATTTTCATTAAGTTTGACTCTGACGTGACGTCTGATTGACAGTTCCAATTTCCATACACTGTGCATATGAGTGTTTGTCGCATTAACATACTCTTCAAGGGTTTGACAGATATCTTTGTTTTCTACTTTATTTTTACCTCTTAAGGGGGGTGATGCTTGGAATTTATATTTTATACATTGTTTTAGCTAGAGACTTGAGTTTCTGTACAAACATTCACTGCATGATTTATAATGATGCGTGTGAGTTTCATTCATGTGAGACATTTATTTTATGAGTTATTAAATATTATATTCAAAAATATTTGCATACATTATAATAAAATGGGTTCCACAATTATTTCAGTAAAATGTCTGATATTTTTACAAGACGCCTAAAATATGTAGAAACACATCATGCATCACAATTCATATAATTTGAATACAAAGGGAGAAAAAAGTAATGTTGTACCTCAGGCGTGGAATTACAAAAAAAAATAATTGCACGCATTTTATTTCTTAAAATACTACCTCAATCAAGAAACTCATGCACTACTTTGTTATTCATTGGTGTTAGAACATGCTGTAAAAATTTGAACCTCCTAGGACAAAATTTGTGATTTCGATTCAATTTTGAATGTACAAAAACGCAGTGAAAATAAAAGTGTGAAAAACAAGTTTAAAGATTTGCATGCAGTTTAAATACAAAATGTAACATACAGGCCTAATCAGCACTTTAGGGCACGTAGAAGTGTCACAGGCCAACGTCGCCAACATATACATTAGAGTGCAGGCTATTTTTTAGTACAAAAACAAAAAAATACCAATTTTTATCTCAAATGGTCAATTTTTCACCCAACAATGGATCACGTGTGAAGGGTTTGATGTTCTTTCTTGCTATTGCGTATTGTTCCTTGATGGATACAGAACTAAGACATAAGTACAATTCTTACAATTTTAATTATTTAATTTATATTTTCAATATTAATATCTTCATATGAAGCCTCGGGCGACACTCCAGATATGACATCACCGGCTATGCGGTGCAGTTTCATGTTTATGTTCTTTATGTTAATATTGTGGTACAAATTGAATAAACACATTTTAAAAATTAAGTTCACTTTTTTATATCTTTAAGTAATACAATAATTTTATTACAACGAGAATAAACACATTTCGAAATTAAATTAACTTTTTAATATTTTTTTATAATACAATGATTTTAATAACTGTAATAAACACTATTGATATCGTGAATATTCAATATATGTTTTTTCAAAGGTATTTGAAAGTAAACTAATTTCTTGTTTGTTTTCAGGTAAGAATAGAATAATGAGTTGGCTTAGGAATGAAGAATTCACAGTAAGTAATGAAAATTTCATATTTAATATTTCTGTTCTCTCGATCTTGAATACAATAATTGTAATTTTGTCAAATATCTGTACCACAACTACATCCTTTAGACTTTGTTTTGTGAGTAAGTCCTCTAGAAGCACATACGAAAAATAAATTACGAAAGCAGGAATTGAATAAATGAAACGAAAAAGATTTGAACAGTTTAATAAAATGTATATAATTTATTGAGATGAGAACGTAAGCAAAATTTTCCGTTCAAAAATTTATATTAAAATCTTCACACAAACAAATTATCTTGATAGAATTATGAATTTATATATGCCGGTACAATGTCTTCGAAATTGAAATAGTTTACCTCTGTATTTTATATTATGTATAATTTTTAATCTCTCACAAACATCACTTCCTCATTACAGTAAAGTAATGTATCATTAAATACTGATCTACTAGTGTATTTCCACTGTGGAATGTTATAAATTTAGGCAACTTAAACTTACACGACCTTCTATACAAGATGTCTTCTTGTAATCTTTAAAGTTTCCTTAATGAAACAACATAAAAATGCATCAACATTCTTCCTTATCTTAAAATGTAAGACGCCTTCGTGTTTCTATGCTTTGTCAAAAGAACAAAATGTAAGAAAATATAGCCCATGTTACATTAGCCAATATGAAAATTAGAAGACTGGCCTATAGCAATGACGTCACATGAAGTTGGAATGTTCCTCGTATAATAAATGAAACACAATAGTTTCATAGAACAGAAAGCATATATAAAACAGTAGTTACAAAACTACTCCGCCAGATGGGGGAGGAATTTATAAGTAGCCGAAATAAAAACTACAACTGTTCACATATGCAGTGAGTATCCTGCATTTTCAAATGAAGCCATCTGACACAGGTAATCTCTTTCATACACTTGTGTAATACATTTTTATTAGTAAATAGTCTGCTAAATGAACTTAAGAACATTACTACTAATAATATGAATGTAAAGTATGGTTCTTGCAGTAACATATTGTGGAATTATATTAAAATTTTATTTCTTGCAGTAGATGTTAAATGTATCTGATTTTATAAAAATGATTTTTTATTATTGTTCTAATAATATACTTGCCTAAAATTTTTCAAAACGTATGAAAATGAATATAATGTACCTTTACAAACAGCATACGCTAAAAGTTACAGTAACTTTTTTATTTAGAAAACAAATTGGATAATGCTATATAAATATTGATGCATTTTGAAAGCAAAATGTGGTGTTAATATGAACAGTGGTATGTTTACTAATACTGATGTTCGCAAATGTATGTTAAAATTATGTGAGCATGATAATGTATTTAAAAATGGTAATGTTATAAAATCTCGCATTCTCAGAATAGTGCTCAAGAACTCACGCATGAAGTTTATTACAATTTGTTATGAGTGTATATTAAAAGTATACTAACACATTCTATATGAGGACAAATTCTATATACCAACTTTACAACCGTATCATATATATATTTCTAATATTTTGATAATTGTTCTTAAACGTAGATACACTAAATACCATATATTTAAATATATTTGACAAACATCAATGTAGTAAAATCTATTTTTAGGAATATACTGAAAGTAAAACCTTAGTTACCGTGATATAAAAAAATTTGCACCATGGTCTTTGAATGCAAATTTTAATCATTATATTCTCAACGAAAGCGATAGTTACCCGAACCGTCATATCTCCGGCTCTGGAGTTTAGGTTATACGAGGGGTAAAGGGAGAATACGCCCTCTACTGCCAATAACGATATGGTTGTAGTGAGAGTAGATGTTTGCTACAACCAATCACTCCTCTTCACGCAGCTATAGCGCGCTAGTAAGGTTGAAATTGCTGAGATGTTGTCAGTTGTAAGTCTGCTAACCGCATGCATAAAGCGGCCACTCCCACTGAATATCCATATCGCCAACACTGTCGTGAAAACGTCAAGGCCGGAGAATCAGTAGCTGCAGTATAAGACAAAAGTAAGGAATAAGGCTGATATGCTAACACCTTGATTACAGATGTGAAAGTTATTTTTATCGATATATTAACATTAATATCATATGATTCAGCAATTCTGTTTCACAAAATCTTTTTTTTTTTTGCAAGCTGTAAAAAGAATCTGTCACAGTTACCAACAGAACACTAAAACATTGCGATTCAGCCGTTGAAAGACATCTCTATGGAGTGACGGACAGTGAAGGGAAGTAAGTATAACTGTGAGATATTTACTCAACAACTGATGATTGTGCTGATTTTGTTTTGTAACAAAGAGCAGTTAGTAAAATGCAAGTCTATATTTTCTCGATTACAACGAAGTATGCATCCTGAACTGTTCAGCTCTGCACTGTAACTTTGGAAATAGAGGATTAGGGATATATAACGAATCATAAATTCGGAATCCTGTGAATGTAACTCGCAGGTCCCAGAGAAATTCTTTTAAACATTTCTGATTTTGATTTGCGTCAAAAAAGTGTTTGTAACTGCATTACATCTATCAATATTTATACCGATAATTATTAGGTGCTACATTTAGTGTTTAAACTTCCTTAAGTGTCCTTTATGCTATTATTATTATTATTATTATTATTATTATTATTATTATTATTATTATTATTAAAGGAAGTTCAATATATATATATATTGTATAATGCATACAATTACAATGGTAATATCCATTTAAAACAAATTAATGACGGAAGTTTACCATGAACAGTTCAGGAAGGATGATTTGAAGTAGATCAAAAACACCTGGTTACATGACATAAAGCAAGCGATTAACGAAGAAAGATATCAAGACAGAGACAGAAAAGGTTTGAATAAATAAACATTTGAGAGAATAGAACATTGGTGTAAGGAAGATGTGATAATATATTGTAAACATGTTTATTGTTATTATTATTATTGTTGTTATTATTATTATTATTATTATTATTATTATTATTATTATTCTTATTCTTATTATTATTATTATTAACTTCCAACTTGCAAGTTGAAGAAAAAAAACATTAGGAAAAATAGAAGAAAAACGTTTGAGAATGGTATGGACACCTCATAAGAATGGAATAAGAGAGAATGCCAAAGAAGATCCTTATTTGGAAAAACGAATGGAAGAAGTCGAAGAGGCAGGCCTAGAGACCGATGGATGGATGGAGTGAAGGTAAGTATGGAAGCTAGAGTTTGAGGGGAGAAGCTGCTTTAGACAGGAACTTCTGGCGACAAATCACTTTGGGTTGAAGGGAAAACACTGTATTGTGGAATATTCCTAAATATAAATATTATTATTATTATTGTTATTATTATTATTGTTATTATTATTGTTATTATTATTATTGCATTTTCGTCATATTCACCTTACCATAATTATAAAATATGTATGTAAATTAACAGTATGGATATATTGATATTTTCATTTATGGATCATTTAATATAAAGTTGTACAGATGTTTTGTACCACACTGTAGAATACATTTTTGCGGATGATTCAGTTTCTCATCGAGTATTAACATAAAGGACTGACATTTTTGCAGCTGGGAGTACGAACTTTGTATTTTAACTGAAAACTGCAGCAGTGAAACCATTGTTATGGACTTGTTTGCATTTTCTCTGCGGAACAAAGAATTCAATGAGCAGCTTCGAGGGCTAGAATATTCATTTGAGAGAAGCAGACTTTCTTTATACAAATACTTGATTATTCGCCTCTCTACGATATCATACGGCACGTAGTTTTAAATACAGTTGTTTTTCTTTTTTTTTTTTACACAGTGAAGACCTTAGACTAGATACGGAGTTCGTTGGAGTTCCACTACCCTATTTAACAAAGATATTTATCTAAAACAGTTATTTTCGTCCAAATTGAAATCCGGATGTCAAAGAGCTTACAAAGTTTATCAACGTCGCGACAGGCCTAGAAGATCCTAGCCAAACGAATCTCACATCCACATGTGTTAATCACACATGTAAGACGATCATCCTGTCAGTGTAGGGGTGACATGTGGTCAGCATGTCGGGTACCCCAGCAGTTACAGCTCGTCTTCTCAACCTGGAGCCGCTACGTATTGTAGCTTTCCAAATACTTCGCGATGATGAATAAACATTGTTCCCTTGCCGGACGAAATTCCATGAGAAAATATCTTGATATATGTGGACTCGAACAAGCGCAATCTCATAGCTCTGCGCACTAATTTGAGTATTGAGATAAACGTACGAACCACAAATTTGCTAGACGTTATCCACAAGTTTTAATTACACTGAGCAACAAAAAAGAAACTTGTTTTTTGTCTCAGAAAGAAAAATATGTGATTCTGATAGTATTTTTTCTCCTGGATACAAATATGATATCGGTTCGTCTCCATCACGCAAAGTTTCCGAGAGACAGAAATTTATAATTTCAAACACTTCAATATTTTCTACATTCGTAACTACACAATATTCGAACATTCACACTCACCTAGAAAGTAAGAAATGACGATTTTCTGCTATATTTCGCCTGTGGAGCATCCCTCTTGATGGTCCAACAATAATCGGCCAGTATATTAGGATTCAATTTGCCTTGATATCTCTTTTCCATAACTGAAACCATTTGAGTTAGCTCATTTGGTTTTATTTTATAATGGATAAATGGACGAAAAACGTTTATTAAATAAATAATTATATAAATTCATTAATTAAAATTGAAATAAAAAACTGTGGGTGATGGAGAAATTCCGAATACATATTTGAAAACACGATAATAAACTGCATTAAGTACAACTATTGTTACTCATCAGACAAAATTCATGTTAACCAGTGTTATCTTGCGAAGGTATTTTAATACAACGACGGCAGTCGGGAAGTAAAATCTGATCAAGGGTTCTTTCGGAGAGCCCTGTTTCGTAGATTCATGAAACAGAAAAAACTTCAAGCATTTAATAACACCCTGAAGAAAATATGCTGGAACCTCTATGGCCAGTTCTGAATTTCAACGCTATAATTGAGGAGATGAATGGAATATGGGCATAAATCATGTTTTCCCCTTTTTCCGTTCAATGCATTTTTGGACTCGCTAATTTCGTAGTTGGTCAGCCTGAAAAGATTGATTTCGATATCTCAATTACAGAAGGTTCAACAGCCGATTGTATCAATTAAAATAAACAACGATGCTATGCATTTAGTTATATATTAATAGTCGCCTATTAGTTATTGTGGAAAAGAATCTTATATACTCAACCTAAGATTTAAATAGAGAGTTCAGGGCTTGATTGGTTCAGGTTAGGAGCATGGAATTTTCTAAAAATTAGTGACGATCACGATATGCGAATAAGTCCAAAGTGCGGGAGCTTTGAATACGAGATACATATATTAGGAAAATGTAACGATTTAGAATATTGGAAGCGTCAGTTATTACCGGAAGGATTTCGAAATTCAAATCGTGAAAGATTGGCATGCTACAAGTTACTGATACATCCAGAAAAGTGGATAAATTTGGGCAAATTTCTGGACAAAACGAGGAAATTAAGAACAACACTCATTTATGAATAAATACATGTTATAAAATGCAATACCATTAATTCTTAATAATTATACATAATTCATGTATAATGTTATTGTATTATTATGTAATTGTAATATTAATTATGTTTTCTTTATGTAATTGTAATATTATTGTTTTCTTTTTGTTTTTTCTTCATACAATTACCAATTATTACTTTATTGTAACGGATTGTCAACAGCACGTACTGTCCGTGCGCCCCGTATTTGTAAATAACATTGTATATATCTTACTTGTAATACCCGTTCAAAGTATCTCTGCAGGCGGAAGAATCAGGAAGCTCTGTTTTTTTGGTACACGTGACGTCATATAAGGCATTGTACACTGTCAGCGTCCCACGTCCCATTCCCCTTTGCACTCGTAGATAGCAGTGTCACGTGGTCTATTCCTGCATAAACACGACTGCAGTGCCCTCCGTCAACAACTGCGCTTACTCCTTAAACGGGTAATAGTCTAATAAAGTCCTATTGCTATTATATATCAATTGCTAATATCTCAAAACGTATATTTTTTAATTGTGCCTACATTCCATTCAACTCCTCAATTTCATATAGATTTTAGTTAAATGTAATTACTACCAACCTAGTATTACGTGCTATCTTCTACACTGCCTTAACTTGTGATACACTTACGTTTGTAGATAATATCAACAGAATTAGGGTATTTTTCTTCAGTCTACTGCTACGTATATGTATGCTTTGGGCTAACTACGCTCAGATACAGATACTGGCTTGTATGTAGTGTCAGCCCCTTGAAACAACACGGAACGAATGTTGGCAAATGTTGTTGAAGTGAAATGGATAAGTAAATTAATTATTCCCTGTAAAGCAATGGTTTTCGTTTTGTAAATCTGCTGCTTTATGTTATTTCGTTTGTGATTTGCGTAGAATTAACAGAGATGCTGATGAGAAAGTACACAGTCCTACGTACTGAAAGCTCGAATATTTCTCGCACGTGTAAAGTTTACAAAATACCACATCCAGTATAATTTGAATCCTGGTGCATAAATTAACTGAAGTTCATGACTATGTGACGTCATTTTCATAATTCGTGAGCCACAACAGAAGGCCGTAAGTGGTTTTCTTGCGAACGTATTTAATAATATGTAATTATGTCATAATTTCTGAATTTATGGTAAAAAAGTAACATATTTTTATCGGCCGCCCATGACATGAGAATTGAACGTTCGGGCAGGACAACGTCTGCCGGGTACGCTAGTATCTTATATAATCTTCTATTGAACACTCAGTTTTTTGTATGACTTTATTTCTTATTTCCAATTTTGAACATCTCTCTTCTCTCCTCAAGAAATCCATTACCATGATACAGGTGTTTGTGTAATATCCATGCTTCAGCTCCTTCCAGCCAATGTCGCTAATCAACCTCTGAAGTTGGTGATTACATATTATTTTCAGTACCGATATAAGTTGTGATAGTATTTTAGATTTAACTTACTTGTAGCTAGTGTTTGTTGAAATGAATGGACTTGAACAGGGAGTAGGATATGCCATTACAGGACAAACGTGTAACAAACTGGAGAAGTGGCAAACAGTTAATGAAGCCAATCTCTGGAGAATCTGCAACTCCATTTGTTCAGCTTCATTTCACATCAGAGATCGTTTTGAAATTCTAGAAATGCATTTTTGTAATTTGGAGCAGAAGAATAAAAAAAAACTCAATTTTACTTTTAAGAAAAACAAGTGTTCGTTTCATGTCCAGTTCAGATATATTTTTTACATTCTTTATATCATGTAAATACTTTTAGACATATATTTTTATAATTAGCGCTTATCTATTATTACTCTACATCTCATTTGGAAAAAGTGTACAGAGAATAATTTTGAGTTGTGCTATCCGATTGGTCTTTATGTTACACAAGTAAGCGAATAAAGCATCAGAACATTCAGTAACAATTTTCTTTCGTAACTATGTTTTTAACCTTCGAGTCAGCTGACAAAATTAATTCAGTATTAACACGATACAATTATTTAACGGGATCCAAAAATGTGGATGTTTCCACTTCTATAACCAACAAAAAGTATTAATACATACTCAAATTGTAAAAAAAAGTGAATGTCACAAGAAAAATATGCCTCATTAAAGAAATCAATCGCGTATAAGTAAATAAAGTTAGTAAAAAATGTTTATTCTCTTTAAAGTTTTTATTTATTATTTTTCTTATTTATGTTATCGCGCCTATCTGTTAGGCAGGATTCAAATGGAATAAAAAAACACCACAGTTTGAAAATACAATAGGATAACATTAAGAGGTTTATTTAATAATTTAATTTTATTTAATAATTAAATTTAACAATTAAATTCTTATGGTTTTTTTGTTGAACATATGTTTCAAGGCTTCTGAGCCCCATCGTCATCGATTACAGACAGGAGCTCAAAAGCCTTCAAACATATGTTCAACAAAAACAATCATAAGAGGTAAGAATATACAGACCAACTATCTTAATTATTAAACACCACAGTTCTTTACACGAAATTTTCAGATTTACTTAATTTATTTCGCAGATTTTCAACTGATTGTTCAAAAGTACTCATGTATTTATACTCCACATGCCGCATGTGAGGACACGAATGCTCCCTAACTGGGGTTCTGAACTTAGCTGGTTTAGTCACGCTCATTTACCTATATTTGCCAATGCGGGACATGTGGTTAGCACATCGCCTAAATGAGACATCTAGTAAACTAAGATATTACTTGGATGGATGAAGATCGGATAAATTTTGCACTGAGACCTTTCAATTCAGGCTTGCGGTTCTTTTACGAGCCTGAAAATCTTCAGACTCGCTATTTACAGCTTAAAATTCCCTCCTAGAGGACTTGTCCCATGTTTTTTATCCTAAATATCCATTGACCCCAGCTGGGTTTGAACACGCGATCCTTAACCCTAGAGACATGGAACATAACCAGGACCGACTCACAAGTAACTTCGTGTTAATAAAGTCCCGTTCCCTGATTGTCCTGTTTTTTCTGCTCGGTCAAGAGTCTTACATAGTCTTTTGACTTCCCTCTTTAGATCGCTCGTCTGACCGTCGTAACTGCTTTTATGCGTGACGGTAGAACATTCTGGGCGTCCGGTCAAGATATTTCTTGTCACGAAGAGTCGAGAATCGACTTCATTGTTATTGAGGTATAGCATAATATGTGAAAACTTGTCAGCGGGCTTTTCGATTCGTGAGTCGATAGTTCACGAATCATTTTCTTCTATTGAAGGCGCCGCCCTCGAAATTCGAGATCCAGACCAACAATGCGTCTAAATATGTAGAGTTACCGATATTATTTTATTGTTTTTCCGTTGTTATGATTTTTATGTTTATCCATATTACAATTAATATTATTTTGTTTCAAAAGCCAAGGGTATATCTTGTATATCACATTAGTTTTCTAATCCCCGAATATAGGTAAATTTATTAGGATGTGAGTCATATAGTGTAAACTTTTCTGTCCAAATATTATCCGGATTGAACCACTTTGGGGTGGGAATAAATACCTGTACTTTATTATTATTATTATTATTATTATTATTATTATTATTATTATTATCATTAGCATTGTTATAATTAATGAGCATTTGACTTTCCTGTGTTGATATATATGTACAATTCTGTATAACAAACCCACTCACTGCTTTCTTTATTATGATAAACTTTAGTTTGTAAATTCTAGGCGAAACACGTCTGTGATTGGTTGAAAATAAAAACTCATTGTAACGTGATTGGTCATTGACTCCCATTTGGGGCATGAGTTAAATAGTCCTTGTAATTGTTGATTCATTTTATAAAGAAATACATGATATACAATTCATAAGTCCAGACAAATGTAACAATTATCGACTGGTTTTGTGTAAAGTGTATGTACCACTGATGCTAAAAACAGCTTACAATCTGTCCCTCTTCTCTAAAACTACCGTAGTGATTGAATGTATTCACAAGATATGTTGCATCATAAACATGTCCTCTGATTTTAACCGATGCATTTCTTTTGAAATTATCATATTTTTTCACGTTATTTTAAACATTCTAAGGGTAAGTAAATCTACTGTTGTAAATAAACAGCTTATTAAGTCCAATATTTATAACAGATTTTCTTAACACGAATCCAGTACTTATTATAGAAACCAATTTATCATGATGCTGGGATGAAGGGTTTCAGGATAAATATTGGCCGAAATTCCATGTGGAAAAGCTTCCCCATGGGTAATTGGAACACGCAAAATTCCTCTACCTCTGCCCCAAACCTCAGATTCCTTAAAACGCTCGTGTAGGCCGCGGGAAATTTTATAAGTTTGCTACACTAATCTAAGGTTTAATCAAGAAATCCTTACGTAGTAATTAAAAAGGATTTTGTGTTTTAATTGGATAAATAGTAATTTTTGTCATTTCATAATGACTAAAAGCATTCATTGTTCCTGGAAATGCAAGTCATTCCTGTTTATACATTGTGTGTTTTTAACAATGTGTTTAATGGAGTTGATGTCAGAGTATCTAACAACTGCATACACATCAATTATAAGTAATTCGTCTTCAAACTAAATGTTGTTTGTCGAAATTACATCAATTATAAGTAATTCGTCTTCAATCTAAATGTTGTTTGTCGAAATTACATCAATTATAAGTAATTCGTCTTCAATCTAAATGTTGTTTGTCGAAATTACATCAATTATAAGTAATTCGTCTTCAATCTAACTGTTGTTTGTCGAAATTACATCAATTATAAGTAATTCGTCTTCAATCTAACTGTTGTTTGTCGAAATTACATCAATTATAAGTAATTCGTCTTCAATCTAACTGTTGTTTGTCGAAATTACATCAATTATAAGTAATACGTCTTCAATCTAACTGTTGTTTGTCGAAATTACATCAATTATAAGTAATTCGTCTTCAATCTAAATCTTGTTTGTCGAAATTACATCAATTATAAGTAATTCGTCTTAAATCTAAATGTTGTTTGTCGAAATTACATCAATTATAAGTAATTCGTTTCAATCTAACTGTTGTTGTTTGTCGAAATTACATAAATTATAAGTAATTCGTCTTCAATCTAAATGTTGTTTGTCGAAATTACATCAATTATAAGTAATTCGTCTTCAATCTAAATCTTGTTTGTCGAAATTACATAAATTATAAGTAATTCGTGTTCAATCTAACTGTTGTTTGTCGAAATTACATCAATTATAAGTAATTCGTGTTCAATCTAACTGTTGTTTGTCGAAATTACATAAATTATAAGTAATTCGTGTTCAATCTAACTGTTGTTTGTCGAAATTACATCAATTATAAGTAATTCGTCTTCAATCTAAATGTTGTTTGTCGAAATTACATCAATTATAAGTAATTCGTCTTCAATCTAACTGTTGTTTGTCGAAATTACATCAATTATAAGTAATTCGTGTTCAATCTAACTGTTGTTTGTCGAAATTACATCAATTATAAGTAATTCGTCTTCAATCTAAATGTTGTTTGTCGAAATTACATCAATTATAAGTAATTCGTCTTAAATCTAAATGTTGTTTGTCGAAATTACATCAATTATAAGTAATTCGTTTTCATTCTAACTGTTGTTGTTTGTCGAAATTACATAAATTATAAGTAATTCGTCTTCAATCTAAATGTTGTTTGTCGAAATTACATAAATTATAAGTAATTCGTCTTCCATCTAAATCTTGTTTGTCGAAATTACATCAATTATAAGTAATTCGTGTTCAATATAACTGTTGTTTGTCGAAATTACATAAATTATAAGTAATTCGTCTTCAATCTAAATGTTGTTTGTCGAAATTACATAAATTATAAGTAATTCGTCTTCAATCTAAATGTTGTTTGTCGAAATTACATCAATTATAAGTAATTCGTCTTCAATCT
This sequence comes from Diploptera punctata, assembly GCA_030220185.1. Classification (NCBI taxonomy): domain Eukaryota; kingdom Metazoa; phylum Arthropoda; class Insecta; order Blattodea; family Blaberidae; genus Diploptera; species Diploptera punctata. Next base: position 1,649,098 of record JASPKZ010010698.1, read on the forward strand.
AAATCTTGTTTGTCGAAATTACATAAATTATAAGTAATTCGTGTTCAATCTAACTGTTGTTTGTCGAAATTACATCAATTATAAGTAATTCGTGTTCAATCTAACTGTTGTTTGTCGAAATTACATAAATTATAAGTAATTCGTCTTCAATCTAAATCTTGTTTGTCGAAATTAAATCAATTATAAGTAATTCGTGTTCAATCTAACTGTTGTTTGTCGAAATTACATCAATTATAAGTAATTCGTGTTCAATCTAACTGTTGTTTGTCGAAATTACATAAATTATAAGTAATTCGTCTTCAATCTAAATGTTGTTTGTCGAAATTACATAAATTATAAGTAATTCGTCTTCAATCTAAATGTTGTTTGTCGAAATTACATCAATTATAAGTAATTCGTCTTCAATCTAAATCTTGTTTGTCGAAATTACATCAATTATAAGTAATTCGTGTTCAATCTAAATGTAGTTTGCCCACATTATTCTTAGCCGCAAAGCAAAATACTTTGTTATTATTTGGGATTACTCATGTCTTTCTTCCTAATTCAATCCGTATTTTTTTCTACAAGAAGTAATTTGTTTTATCAGTTATGAGAACAATTATTGTGAAATCCTGTAATAGGTTCTACTAGATTAAGAAAAAGTAAAAGAAATATCAGAAATGACCAGAATAAGTTCTATATCTTCTTGAAAATAAACATAACTGATGTGTGGCGTTGGAAGCTTAAACAAATATACATTCATCATGACATTCAAATAAATCCAAAGTTGTAAATGAATTAAATTTGAATGGTGATGTTACACTTGTTAATTCAAACACAACTTCAACGTAGTGCTTCACTTTAACCACTCGTCTGCTCTAACAAGTCAAGAGATTCCCTCCAGGTAGCTTTTACTCTGTTCTTCTCAAACTAAACACTTCAGAAATGTTATCTCAACTTTGCATTGATGTAAAGTACTGTATTTACAAGGATACCTGTACCAAAGTTGTTGTTGGATATAACATTCAGAAATTATGACTTGTAAGTTTTTTTCGTTGTTAACTTGAGTAACAACTCATTCTGCCGATGGAACAAACTGATTCCGATAGGCCTATAATTTGTAATATTTTAAATGAAATATTATAATTACAAAGAAATAAACGTTATCTCAGTCAAAACATAAATTTATTACGTCCACGTTACAATCTCCTTATGTGAGATCATTTTCAAGATATAGTTGTTTATAAAATTTATTACGTCGGCGTTTTAATCTTCTTATGTGAGATCATTTTCAAGATATGGTTGTTTATAAATTTATTACGTCGACGTTTCAATCTCCTTATGTGAGATCATTTTCTAGATATGGTTGTTTATAAATTTATTACGTCGACGTTTCTATCTCCTTATGTGCGATCATTTTCAAGATATGGTTGTTCATGAATTTATAAACAACCATGTCTTGAAAATGATCTCTATAAGGAGATTGAAACGTCAACGAAATCAATTTATGCTATGACTGAGATAACATATATTTCTGTATAATTATAATATTAATTACTCTCAGTGAAAAATAATTTTTAAAAAAGTATAATATATCTTTAATGAAATTGAAGTCAGTGGGAACTTACTGGTATTACTATATTTTGACACAAATTTATATTTATGTTTATGAATATAAAGTTATTGTATTTTGGCTGAGTGTTTTATATGAGGAAAATATGTTCTCCTGAAATTTATTTCATATTTATTTCATGTTGGTGGGATACACATGTATTAGTCTACTGATTTCTTTCCATCGTGTCACGGCACCAATTTAGTGCACGGCTGATGAGATCTGTACATATGACGTAGAGCTCTCCCGCTCGTCCCATCCCTCAGGCAACTAAATCTAAATAAGTTCCCTGATATCCAGTACCTGATGATCTATAGGAATATTATATTTTTAACTTACACATAAGCCTTCCTAATGGAATTTTCTACAAACAGCGTTATCGATAATTATGTTATAAAACGTTTTTTCCGTCACACATACATGCTACTGTCGAACTCAATCATCAGGAAAATAATCCTGATAATATTAAGATAATTGCAAGACTTAGGGTCGATGATATGCAAGTACATTATTTGAGGCACGGAATCTGGTCCCCACGCGAGATATGGAGCATTAGCAATTAAATATACCATTCAATGTGGGTGAAAAATAAAGAATTCTAACGTTATCTCAATTTAGTGACGTTTGTAGCAAAACTCTCTAGATTGGTTCTTTTTCCATCTCATTTTGTTTCTGTTAATACCGTTCGTGTTATGGAAAGTTTTATCCTGCACTGTGCTAGAGATTTGAAAATTGTTAATTACTTTTACAGTTCCCTTTAAATAATTCATTGGATTATAACAATTTTTAATACATTTTTGCGAGTTCAAAATCAGAACAAATGGTGGAATGAATATTTCAGTACAATCAAGTTTGCTTAAAAATGCTTCAAGCAATCAAATTACACACCGTTAATTCTTTTTACAATTAAAACTTTAAAACTGCACTGATGCACTTTTGATCTACTCAAGTTTGCATAAAAATACATGAATACCCAAATTACACACTATTGTAAAAAGTAAATTGTTTCCTTCAACGAAAAATCTGTACTGTTGCACTATCGATCAACTGAAATTTGTAAAAAACAATTAGTACAATATTCGATGGCGTACGTAAATTACAAATTATTTGAATAACAATGTCAAAGTGAATCCGGCAGTACTATAATAAAGTCTAGTGAGTGTAGATTTATCGTTCGCTCAGGAATATACGTATATCATAATTGCGGATTCCGTAGATTTTAATGACACTGCAAACTGAGTGAAAATGAGCTGAATTTAAAAACATTCAGAAAATGTTGAGGCATTTTCGGTAACCGTCTCATGTGTAGAACAAGTAATTTTAAGCAATATATTACAATACAATGTTTTATGTTTGCATACGAAAATATCCACCTCCTTCATAATTTATTTAGAATACTTTTACAGTCATTTAGCTATTCAATATGTTACTGTATCTTCATTCAATTTGCACAAACGATTGCCTTTCTGAACACTGGCACAAATGCAATATATTATCTACGCCAAGACACAAGCTATGCAACCACCCAGATGGAGAAATGGCTGACGAACGCCTGGACAACAGTATAACTATCAAACATGTAACTTTCAAATCCTCAAAGTACTGGAAAGCAAGACTGCTAATTACTTCAGTGTTTGATGTAGCATATGCAGATACAGCCCGTGACGTTATTTCAGTCAGAATCCTTAAAATGACCAGTTGAGGCAGGCTAGTACGTGGGGGTTGATTCTGCTATCTGTGTAAACCTATTACCGCATTGTCGATGGACGGCGATACACTGAACGAGAAAACTAGAGGACTCTTCAGCCTTTCCGAAGACGACCATGGCAGAACCTACAGAATGATTAATCACATCACACCGGAGGAGACCGTCCGTTTTGACAACCACCCCGACGAAACCCACTGGCAAAGTAGCACATATTAATAAGCAGTTGGAGATTATGAAGGGTCGACACTCATCGAGTAACCTAATAGCTCTGGTTTTGGGCTGTGGTGCTAGTACAGAACAACAACTGAGAGATGCGCTTCTGTGACGAATATGGAATGCAGAATGACGTCAACAAGAAGGATTGCTTCCCCACTTTCAAGAATCTACGACACAATGTACAGCTTGGCTGGATGTCAAGAATACTCCTCGCTTGATCTTAAGTCATACTACTGGCTGATAGCCCTTCATCCCGAAGACTAAGACCGCATCCTGCAAGAAGGAATAATTATAATAGGTTACGATTAGGTCTTTTAGTTTGTGTAATACTCCTGCTTCTTTCCAGCATCCAGTGGAGGTAGTCGTTAGAGGGCTTACTTATCACGCCTGCTTCCTGTTACTGGACACCAGGTGATAAGACGGAGCATCAAAAAACAGGAAAACCTATCAACACAATTGAAGTGTCTTCTCCAGAATCAACTTAAGCTAAATCACAAAAAATGCCAAACTTCCATTGGAAACTTTGTTGCATTGTACTGGCCGACGGAGTGTCTACTCATCCTGAGAAGGTTCAGGCTGTCCAAGAGTGACCCAGAATAAGACATGAACAAGAACGTTGGTGATTCCTAGACCTATGTGTCTACGTCAGGAGATTCGTCAATTGGCACGCCAGTATTACAAGCTTCTAACTCAACTGCCTGAGTAGAAACGGAACTTACAGTGATTGAAGTAAATGAGTCATGGTCGGCAGTGAGAGTATTGGTCTCCACTTGTGGCGAGCGTTTAATAACCTGTCGAGTTAAGAATCGGAAATACCGCGGAGAATTTTCCACATGGGTCTATACCCCATGCTGAAAAGTTCGGTTCCCGAGTCTTGTTCCCGATGAAAGTTCCCACTCGACGCCCAGCATCCTACCGACGCATGTATAAAGAGCTTTTTTAGTGTCGGAGGAGCCACTTGTGGCTGGTTTGTGAACCTATGAAACGACCTCAAGAGGATACACAAAGACGATCTGAGTAAACTCGTATGCACATAAAATGAACAGGACAATCAGACAAATTGTTGGCAAGTGTCTTTATTAGCAGCAAATTATATTTGTGAATAATCAGTGAAATTCTCTTAAGCTAATGATGTTGGTTTGAATTCTTTTGTAAATCTCCGTGGTGTTTATCTAAATATATTGCATATGAATCCCACGCATGATTATGTGTGATAATATGTTACACCCGTAAAGGGGTGTTATCAGTGAGAACAAATATCTAATAAGTAGATTTCTTACAGACTATTTTTAAAACTTTCCATCACTAATTTACATATCGGTAGAGTTTAGAGTGAAATTTTTTTACTATTCCTTTGAAAATACTAAAAGACACATTTGTTACAATATTTGGTACTAAAAAGACGTAAATGTCAACTTATTAAACATATCTGTTCTGTAGTATTTCTAGATATTCGATATATCAGCTAAATTACGGATCTCTGGAATTCCGGCAGTTCCAAATTTCACAATTGCTATTAGGGTGGAGATAATTATTGAATATAACCTTGAATTGCGGGTTCCATAAGCCATAGAGTGAGTTTCTTACATAATGTTCTACCTTTATATGATGCATGTCACCATAACATATTTCCAGCTTGTTAATATTGAATTACTGTAATGTTAAAAAAAATAGTTTCCATTCCAATGCTTTGATATGGAATTATAAAATAACGCGTACAGCGGATACGTATATTATATTAACGTGATTAAAATAAATAATCTCATTTACATTAAAACATCATCCCACAGCTCTCACGTGTCAGTTTAAATTAACGTTATGTTTCATTTCATTGTCTTTTATGCAGACTGACTCTGGGGTTCACAAATGTTTTCAACACATATCAACATATCGAGTCATTTAAAATAATAATAATAATAATAATAACTGATGGAAGTAGAATCATTTGTATACTTAACTCAGTGCTTAGGAACAGAAATATAATATGCAGAACGAATGAAATTATATTTCAAGCCCTGTAACAAAGCTTTTATTATATGGGTACGAAACATGGACAGTAAATAGACAAAAAGCCAACAAGCTCTTAGCAGTGGAAATGGACATTTGGAGACGATCGACAAGAATTTCAAGACGGCATAAAGTCAGAAACAGCACAATAAAGGAAATTATGCTACAAAAAATAGAAGAAAAACGTTTGAAATGGTATGGGCACTGCATAGGAATGGAATAAGGTATAATACCAAAGAAGATCCTTGATTTCAAAGTTAATGGAATAAGTGGAAGAGGAGGACCTTGAGCACATTGGAGGATGGAGTGAGGAGAATTATGGAAGCTAGAGATATGAGGGGGCCTTAGACAGAAACCTTTTGTCACAGATCAATTTCGGTTGAAGAAGAACCACCATAGCGTGGAAAATTACTAATAAAAATTACATTAAAATGATTATGATTATTACAAAACAACTAATTATGTAAATAATAATAGTAATAATAATAATAATAATAATAATAATAATAATAATAATAATAATAATAATAATAAACTAACTCAATGGCACTCTACAACTTGCTGGTTATCGACCGCGCGAACTTAAGCACTTTATATGTCTTTTCCTGAGCTAATGTTTTCCATTTATTTCCCATATATTTTACTTCATCAAATCTTCGTTAAACATATTGTTGAGAATATCTATAATAATAATGTTTTGTAACACATAAAGGTGTTGAAGGTAACATGAATGAATCTATTTATATTGTGGAGTTCGCTCCATATTGCGTTGCTGATGTCTCACACTGTGAAGATATTGATGAAAATGCGATGGATTAACTTCCTGCTGATTTTCAAAGTAGTTTGGAAATTGATACCACTTGAAATTAGCCTTCTCAAAAAGACACGTGTGTAGGGCCTACATCAAAATGCCTCTTAAGAGAAGAGAATAAAATCCAGCACATCTTCTAAGTGAATGACAAAAGACGTCTACAATACTAACTGTCAAAATTATCATTAATTTGGAAAGCGAAAACACGACATGGTAACAACTAAGAAGGGATTCATTTCTGTTGATTGATTTGAATAAATATTTGATGAAGGAGCTATGACATTGATAGTAAATAAAAGCCTTCAGTATGCCTGTCAGAAGAATAAAAATACTTATATCTATCTTCGGGTTTTTACAGCTGTTGCCGTTTTCCCCTGCCAAACCTCCAAAGCCTACGATCTTGGGCATCTTCAATGCTTAGCCTTCTTGCTTGAATTACTATCCTCATGTTCTCCTTCCATGTTAACTTTGGTCTTCCTCTTTTCTATTGTCTGGTCGGATGCCACTGATATAGTTGCATCGGCCATCGCTCATCTTCCGTTCTTAAAAATGTCCTAACCACTTTAATTCCATCTCCTCATTTTTTTAATTATGCTTTCTTCTGCTTTCATTATGTTTCTAATGTCCTTATTTGTGACATGTCCTAATTTTGACTTTCTGGCACTTCTGCGTACATGTAATCCATTTCTACTTCCCAATTATTAAATGAATGCATAAAAATATAGGGATATGTGCGAAAATATATAAATTACAACATGTATCTAAAAATCAAGTACACTTCCTAATAATATTCCAGCAGGTAATAGGGCACAATTTTTTAAATTCTGCCACTGTTGGGCTATTTGAAAAGGAATTTCTTGAAATTCGGATTTTTTAAATATCTGATTATAGACGAGCTAATGGATCTGTACTATACTCACCATTTTCTCAACCACTCGGCGTGGTTCTGCAATATTTTTACGAGACCATTTTCCTCTCTTCTGTTTGTCAATTAAAAGTCCATACAGAACCCCTATGTGAGAATATTTTGACAGTCTATTCCACTCAGTAACTTATTTTAGACATATATTATATCAATATAATATATTAATAATTATTATAATGTAACTGTAATATTACTATTGTTGCCATACAAAACACCAATTTTTGGATATAGTAAGAGTCCAACACACTGAGTGGAAAGACCATTAATGACAGACGGGACGGCGTTCTTAAGTCAAAACGATTACAAGAAATGAAGCAATTTGTTATTAAATATATTGTACAGTATATCAAATTTGAAAGCCTGCGAAAACCAAAATTCTCGTGGAAAAATTTGGATATTATAACTTCCTTCAATCTCAGTATAGGATAGATAGATGGAAAGCTCTGCGGCCATCACTTAAGTGTTGGCGGTGAGCGATCCATTTTGGTCCTCCTTAATAGGTAGAACCCCGGGTTCCTGTAAAATACATTAGCCCCGACACTCAGTATAGGAAAAATACACGAAATGTATAATACCATAATAGGGTGTCAAACTCTTTGAAAGTATAACTTTTATAACATATTATGCAACAAATCAACTTGAAATTAGATACACCTGCTACCGACACATGCAGTTACCATGCAGGAATACGCTATGAAATACTATCCTCTAGTAACAGTAAAAAGAAATGAAAGTCGTGTTGCAATTATCGCCCATAAAATATTACAAAGACATTTTACTAACGTTTAGAAAAACTCCACAAAATTCTGTCACACTCTCTTCTGATTTACAACAGATTCAGCCGTTGCTGAAATTTTATATATATATATAAGTGAGGTTTTTATGCTACTGAAATTAGTTTCTACGGAATGTATATTACCTGTGTTGAGAAGAAATCCCATATTGATTACTGCAGGATTGAAAATGAGGCAGACCGAGGGGTAAAAGTAGTAGTATAACTATTAAAAATATTTTAGCAAAACTAATTTTGATGAAACTGTGTACACTATAAGGCTATTTGTAGATTGAAATGAGAGTCAGAATAGAAATTGAATTACTGTACATGCTCTCTATAGGTGGCTTGTGAAGAAATCACAATTTGTAATAGAGATACGTATGGTTTTCTCTGTTCGGGTACATTCATATCATTCGGTAGATAGGGAGTTTTGAGTAATTGAAAAATGATTGCTTAGATATTTAGAAATATCGACTCCTAAAGACTACCATAATCTCATTCATAATGTGGGCGACGTTTCACTCTGAGCATAGATTGGAAAGTTCAAGACTTCAAGGCATTTACGTCTAAACTTTATAAGCTGGAAAGTATCAGTTCTACGAAAAGAGAAAGTTTCATGAAGAAAGTAAAAGCAGAAAAAAACTAATGTTAATGTAGCAATGGGAGGTGTCATATCGACCTGACGATCAATGTGGGCATTTAAGATCATTGTTAAAGAGACGTAGCTTGGAAGATATAATTCCACCTTTGATTTTTTTCATTTTTCTCAGGTAATGTAAAAACTGCAAAGAAGACTGAAGAGGATTGATTGTTCGTTGAAACAGAAAGATTTGGTGAACTTTAGTTTTAAGCAAATATTGTTGACAGTGAGGTAAACTACACACTAAATATAGAGGAAAATTAAAGATGCAATTGTCTTGTTGAGAAAGAAGCCTTTCGAATGATAGAGCCTTTCGTGTTTTAATTTGCTTATTAATGTCACCGAGGCGTAACAATATTGTAAGTGTTGGCCCATTAATGTTCATTAACAATTATTACTGTAACATATAAGAGTTAATTTTGAATGAACAAATTTGATTTCCTAGGGACAAATGCTTATATTTCTTTAACGCCCGATACAAAATTCCTTTATCTCTACACGTTTCGAAGACAATATGTTAAGTGAATCCGATATATTTCTTTAAGTATTGATAATAATTCCTCAATTACATGCGGCACGAATGGGGAATGAAAGATGTATATGGAATCTTCTTGTTGGAAAATCAGAGGGAAAACGCCCAGTAGGTAGACCAAGAATGAGACGGGAGAATAACATTAACTATGACTTGAGGGAAGTAGATTATACAGGGGATGATTGGAAAACATTGGCTCGGGATAGGGATGTATGGAGAGCTTATATCCGCGCGGCCATGAACCTACGGGTTCGATAGTGCCAGTGAGTTAGAGTTAGTTAGTTAGTTAGTTAGATAATTCCTCAATTAGATAACACTGATTTTCTACCCTAGTCATTTTATGATTGAAGATTTATCATAAGTAATGCCACGAGTGATTTCCAAATTATCGATAAATTCATGACTCACGAAGTGAGGAGTGAATTTATCTAGAGAATTTGGAAATCAAGAGTGGCATTTGTTAGGACTATTTAACGAATAAAATTAAGCTGTTTACCCACAAATCATTATTTAACTATAGTTATTTTAAAATATTTATATATTTAATGTAAACGGCGATGTTTGAAAACAAATGAGAAACAATAGGTACGCTTCTACTGCTTCATTTGTTTATCACTGCAACCAGATCATACTATTTATTGCCAAAGAAACGCAATATTGTAAGGAGCTTTCTTTAATATGGTAATTATAACACTGATAAATATTTGGTGAAACACGACTCTGATTGGTTGTAAAACAGAAATCATTGAAACGTGATTGGTCATTGACTCCCATTTGGGGCATGAGTTAAATAGTCTTTATAATAGCTATTCATTATATAATTTGCGTCCACATATTTATGTTGTATAAGTTGTTCGTCTTCCTGAAAATTTATGATTTGCAGAGATAACGTTTTTTGTTTCGGAGTTCCTCAAATATTGTCTTATACATATTGCCAAATATATACATTTTAGGGGGTTAAATCTGGAGATATAACAATGTGGAAGGGCTCCATCTTGCTGAAATAGGAGCTCATGCTGTTTTTTTCGGAACTGTATAGTTCACCAGCATAACTTGATATCGTGTCCCGGTCATTGTGCATTCAGCAAATAAGAAAGGTGCGATTTTCATATTACAAGTCAAAGCACATCACAACGTTAACTTTGAGCTTATTACGTTAATATTTAATTTAGACACTTTCGTTTTCTTTACCCTACATTCTACAGTTATGGCGGTGCATCATATCACACGTGTGAAAGAATGTCATGTGGTTTAGGAATGTATTGTCATTTTCATGATGGTTAACATTGTGTTAGTGACTTCGGTCCCTCTGTATTTATCATTTCGCTGTAGCTTTCACACATTTTGGATTTTGTATGCTCTAAGACGCAATCCTTTATGAACAATGATGTGAACAGTTCACTTCTAAATATTCAACTCTAAAGTGGTCGGTCCAATTAATTTCCTTGAAACTGCGCTGAAATGCCAACATCTTCAAATTTATCAGCGGATATTGCATTTTTGCAGCTTCCCTTCTGCCTTAACACAGAACATGTTTCCAAGAGCTAATGACTGTATTTCAAAACATTATGATGCTCTGGAGCATTAGCACCGTATTCTTGCCTAAATCCTCTTTTCAAAGCAATTGGAAACTTGTACTCGGCTAAATAATAACAAAATGTCACTTTCTGCTGAACAGTAAGATCCGCCATTATAACTCTATGTTGTTGTCATACCCTTGCATGCACAATAATCATAATTTTCTTTGTTACCAAACTTGGAGAGTATATACGTAAAATTAGTTGAAATATACGTACATTTCTGATTTCTGAGATATATCTTTCTTTTTGATAGTGATTCAACGGGACACACAATATATTTTGTTTACTAATAAGACTAAAACTGATTTTATATAACAATATTCTAAGTATGTTAGGATATTATTCTTCTTAGCATTTCGATTCCTAAATTGCTCTTTAAGATACGTTAAAGACTTATGTCTTGTTCTTGTAAGCCCTTGTTTCCGTCAACGGGATTTAGGCGCTCTCCTTCTACAGAGGAGAAATTGAACCATACTAATATAGTTACACTTGTTTTCGTATAGATGTCATTGGAGTGCCCATGGCCAGCGTTCTGCCTCATACTGACATCTAGATAACCAAGGTAGTACTAGGACGAGAACATTCGGTAAATTGTGCTTAGAGGCCTTTTTATTCAGGCTTAAGGATCTTTTACGAGCCTGAAAATCTTCTGACTCGGGACCCACGGCTTAAAGTCCCTCCCGGAGAACTTGCTTCTTCAATTTTTCCATCCAAAAAATCCATCGACCCCGGCCAGGTTTGAACCCGCGACACCCGGGACCAGAGGCGAGGAGCATAATCACCAGTCCACCGCGGCCGATAAACAAATAAAATAAATTGCATTAACAACATTCGGAGTGTTTTAATACCGATATAGCTAGTTTCCTCAACCTGGTGCCTCCGATTACACTGAGCAACAAGAAAGAAACTTTTTTTTGTCTCAGAAAGAAAAATATGTGATTCTGATAGTATTTTTTTCTCCTGAATTCAAATATGATATCGGTTTTTATCCATCACGCAAGGTTTCAGGGAGACAGGCATTTATAATTTCAAACTCTTTAATATTTTCTATATTCGAACATTCGGACTCACCTACAAAGTAAGAAATAACGATTTTCTGCTATATTTCGTCTGTGGAGCATCCCTCATGATGGTCCAACTATAATCGGCCAGCATATTAGTATTCCATTTGCCTTGATATCTCTTTTCCATAGCTGAAATCTCCTGATGAAAGTGTTCCCCGTTCTCATCGCTTACTGCGCCAAGATTTTCTGAGAAGAAATCTAGGTTTATTAAAAAATAATTATTTAAATCCATTAAATGCAATTGAAATAAGAAAAACTGTGGGTGATGGAGAAATTCCGAATACATATTTGAAAACACGATAAAAAACTGCGTTAAGTACAACTATTGGTACTCATGAGACAAAAATCATGTTGGCCAGTGTTATCGAAGAAACTATGTAGGCAACGATCGTATACTTATTTACTCACTGGCACTATCGAACCCGTAGGTTCATGGGCGCGCGGACATAAGCTCTCGATACATCCCTATCCTGAGCTAATGCTTTCCAATCATTCCCTGTATAATCTATTTCCCTCAAATCATAGTTAATGTTATTTTCCCACCTCATTCTTGGTCTACCAACTGGGCGTTTTCCCTCTGTTTTATTACAAGAAGCTTCCACGTACGTCTTTCATTCCCCATGCGTGCCACATGTCCTGTCCATCGCAGTCTACGAGACTTAACTGTTCTTATTATATCTGGCTTCCTATATATGTTGTGCATATGCCAGATGCAATTCCATGAATCATCACACGTTCTCTAGCATTGCATCAAGGCAGGGTCCTTTAAATCACTCTGCTGTAGTGCGGGACTATAAAATCACGCCTGATTTCATGAAGTACGTCAGCTTCTATGTCATAGCTGTTATAAAACTACTGTAATGTTATAATGTGATCTTCTGTTGGGCAAAATAATTTAATCCTAATATCAGATGCTGAACTTGACAAAGTTAAGGAGCGAACGATGTTATGTGCTTGATGATTTTTTTATTAAATTCTCTTCAGAAGAGACATTTCTCTAGTTGGTTTCTAAAATATTTAAATTTATTCAGAGCTGCGACTTGTTTAAAGAAAGCGACACCGCCGATGTGTCTTCTACCGCTTTAACCAAAACATCAACGTGGTGTTTACAGCTGTTTCAAGTTCAAATCAATCAACTTTTTATTTAGTCGCTGCTTCTGTAGAAAAATTTAAAACAAGATCTGAGATAAATTCTGTTATATATATAAAGTTACCGGCATATGTGACTGTATTTATTTCGTCATAAATTTTTAAATACGAGTACTTTTAACAAAACATATATTTTCCGTTATAAATATAATTTTTCTGTGTATATGTTACCGCAGTTGCTTCGATTACAATCATTGTATCTTACTTTTAAGGACATTTACATTCTACATATTTGTTCTCAGTCTTTACAGTATACCTTTGATATCTTCCTGTGTTCACTTTTAACATCAATTAGTCAATCGTCATTCATTTTCTATATTCCTATGTCCCTGAATCCGATCCTTTTCATTTCCTTCAATTTGTTGAATCTCTATTAGTTTTGGACTTCCTCTTATATGTGGAATTTCATTCATAAATTTCCTTTCGTAATCTGCCTTTATTATATATTCAATGCGACCATTTCGTAAACAGTTTGTTCGAGTTATTTCTTCTAGGGAACATTGCAGTTTTACAATTGTTTACTATAAAATTATGTATAATATTGTTTCTCCTCGGAATCCTTCTTGACCGTAAGTACACAATTTATTGCGAAAATAATTAATACATTATGCTTGCTTTGAAGTGGTATTTCTCTCAACCATGTGTTACTCTGCTTAGACAATTATTTTTAAATAAATATATATATATATATATATATATATATATATAATACATGAGACGCAATATATAACATTACCCTACCTATTTATTTCAAATTTATTTGGAGACGCTTGAAACTTTAAGGTTTGTCACACTTGAAGGTGTATGAACTTTAAATATATATCTATTGGTTGGTGTTGTAAAGTATGTTTTTCTTAATTTACAAATATAATTTAATAGCAGCACAGAATAATCACAAATAGGAATGAGATGCATAAAGAAATTAAACATAGGCTCAATTCTGGAAATGCGTGCTATTATGCATTGCAGAGACTCTTGATGTCCCAACTCCTTTCAAAAAACGTTAAACTGAAATTATATAAAACTATTATTCTACCAGTTATATTATATGGATGAGAAACCACATCAATTTTTCCTTCTTTCATATTTACGAGGACGTAGACCGTACTGCAATTAACAAACTTTTGCCAATATAACTAATATTTGAATCCATGGTAATCGTTATATTGTTCTGGGTAAATATTCAATTAATGACCTAATGAATAATAGTAAAGAAATCAAAATCTGCTTTTGCTATGAAACGTGTAGTACTCGTACTCCTCTGTGTACGTCTAAGAATGTGTCATGTCTTTAGCACTACAAGAGTAAAATCTGATTCACAAATTATATTAACTTTTATCAACTTTTGCAAAGATACTGCAACTTTATACTTGATTACAATCATGCTTTAATACTCAATTTTGCTTTAACTACTATGATCTTATTACAACTTTCTTGAAAATTGAAATCTTAGATATTCTATTATCTCTGCGCCAAAATAAAATTCCAATTTGTAACGAGATGTTATCATCTAAAAACAAATTTAATGTGAAGACAGATTTTATAAATATGTGTGACAGAATAATTAAAATACGCACAGGATCCAGAATAATGCGCTTATCTTGTCACGTAAAATAATAACTACAATACGCTCAGTAACAGACAAGTGCACAGTAATGGGGACATGACGTAGCGTAGTGGTTAGGTGCTACGCTACAAGCCGGAAGGTCGAGGATTCGAATCCCGGAATGGTCATGATTTTTAAACTGACCCAAACCTTCTGGCGGCACAATGGCCCCGGGGTTGACTCAATCTCTAACCGTAATGAGTACCATACGCTTGTTATTGGGGTAAAGGCGGCCGTCACGCAGGACTGACAACCCGGCTAACATTAAGTTGGGATACTTAACCTCGTACTATTCCAAGGGCCTCCTAAGGCCTGTACTGACATCACTTTACCTATACAGGGTGAAAATGATTTAAACCGACAAATTCTGGGAGGTTGTAGGGGACACCTAAACAAATATTTTTCCCTAATGTCATTTTTTCCTATGAGGATTATTTAAACCGGTAAAGAGCATATTACGCCCTTCAGTTGTCATGACTGCAACTGCTGTTGATGGTAGGAATTGTTTTGTCCACCAGTGTAGTAGTGAATTGTATCTGTTTACTAATGGAGCGATACACCTGGAGTGAGTACACTGATATGGTTGGTGCGTACTACATAGCGCAACACAACGGACGAGCTGCTCAGCGGGTTTATCAACAACAATATCCTAATCGCCGTATCCCGCATCATACGACGTTTACTGCTGTGAACCAACGTCTGCGTGAGACCGGGTCATTTAGCAGATTACCGGGAGAGGGACGTCGTCGCACAGTAAGAACGCTGCGTTTTGAGGAATCTGTCCTGCAGCATGTGGAGCGAGATCCTTCAATCAGCACTCGTGCAATTGCGCGTAACATGGGGACGAATCATGAGCAATTCTTACATCCATTTCCTTACAGCGTGTCCACAACCTGGAACCAGTTGATTATACACCCAGGGCACAGTTTTCGCAGTGGTACCTGGAACAGTGCCAAATGCATCCTACATTTCCATCCTCTGTGTTGTTTACCAGATGAAGCAACGTTCGGACGTGATGGAGTCTTCAATATGCACAATGCGCATGTTTGGAGTGAGGATACCTACATGCCACAGTTACTCACGCACATCAAGTGCGGTTCTTCGTTAATGTGTGGGCCGGTGTTGTTGGGGACTGTTTAATTGGGTCATATCACCTACCTAGGCCATTAAACGGCAGACACTATTAAAATTTTCTCGTCAGAGCATTGCCAGAATTGCTGGAAGATGTCTAGCTTCCTACAGAACAACGCATATAGTTCCAACATGACGGGGCGCCGGCACATTTCAGTCGTCGTTTGCGTCGATTCTTGAACCAACGGTTTCCAGAAAAGTGGATTGGCAGAGGTGGTCCTGTACCATGGCCTGTTCGATCCCCAGAAGTGACCCCTCTCGATTTTTTTGTGTGGGGAGAGATGCGCAACCTTGTTTACACAACTCCTGCCGCATCAGAAGAGGATCTGGGTGCCCGGATAGTAGCAGCAGCAGGAGCAATTAACGATATTCCTGGATTTTTTTCCCGTATTAGACAGAACATGATCCGCCGGTGTAACCTTTGTTTACATGTCAATGAAGGCATTTTTAAACTTCTACTGTAATTTAAGTAAATGCGTTGTGTTAATGTGTTGTCTCTTGGTAATAAAAAATGCAAAAGTGTTTGTTGGTTTAATAAATTTGCCGCCAGAGAAATCTTCCTCTACCGGTTTAAATAATCCGCATAGGAAAAAATTACATTAGGGAAAAATATTTGTTTTGGTGTCCCCTACAACCTTTTAGAGTTTGTCGGTTTAAATAATTTTCACTCTGTATATGGGAACGTAACTTGTTTTATTTGATGTTACTAAACAATATTTAACTAAATTAATATTTTGGAGTCGTTTGAATAATTTGTGTTAGCGTTTTCTCTGCCAATGAATTTTTATGTCATGTAATTTAATTTATAATTTTTCTTGTAATCGGATAACTAAGCTCTGGCTTAAATTTCATAATGGAATTCTTTACCGATAATGCTAGTTTATCTTTGTCTTTGAATAGTTTGAGACGTATGGCTTTGATAAAAGTTCTTTTGTCACTTTTGTCTCGTGTAGTGATTATGTGGAAGAACTACATCTCGCTATGCGTATTTTGTTCTGTCCACATTTTGCTCTTACAATATTCTAACATGCCTTTATTCAAGAATTCATGTTTGAAATTAGATATATTCGTAGTACCTCTCTCTAAGTATTATTACACGATAAAGTAAACGAAAGCATTTTGCAGCAAATTACCTAGAAAGTTCATAAAAATAGAATAAAATAAGGCAGGCATAAGAGATATTGGACAGGATACAATTTATTCTTACCTTTCATCTTTCTAGGAGAAAAATATCTGGATGTCCGCTCTAAATGTTGATGTATGCAATTCCTCTTTGATCCTATATTATAAATTTTGTTTCCTAATATGTCGATACATGACCACTATTATTACTATTGTAAATAAATAGAACTACATTTTGGGTAAGGGTCCACCGCTTTGGTCTTCGAGGCAACGTGCTGCCTTGTCACGCAGCGAAACCGGTTTCGATCCCCATCGGGAGACGTTTCCTGGGTGAGGTTTTTTTGGGATTTTTCCTCAACTGTAAGATAAATGCCAGGAAATGTTAAGGCCCAAACGGTCCCCGAATATCATCTGGCCATCATTATCAATATCATATTCGCCTAATTAGATTAATTTAAATTGAAGGTTTCTCCTGGCTGATCATTACCACATCATCAGCTCTCATATCATCGGGGCACGTATAACCTCGCCCTCCAGGTGCCCCAACCTCAGCAGTGGGTTACAAGTACGCCATGCCAGAAGAGAACACCAGGAATGTCGAAGACAGCCTGGGGCATTTGCAAAAAAAATTATAAGAAGAGCTTTACAAATTTGGTCGAAGTGTTTTTGAAATCTGGATTTCTTTCATATAGGTTTGTATTTATTGTGAAAATGAAGAGAAAGCTAGTAAAGGTAGTTATAACAAGACGTTTATAAGAAGAGAGACAAGACATTATGAAGATTAATGTAGCTGGCACGGATATAAATGGGAAAGGAACGTGACGAACAAAATTTCACACAATCAGCAGACACGATAGATGATATTCTTAATCTCTTATCTTGTGGTTAGAATACTGTACAAACTTATAAATCACGATTTTGGGCATGTGTAGCAATAACATGTTAAATAACTTTATACCAAACAATAACAATTATCTACAACATCACCTCATAAAGGCATTCATATGTTTTATTTTTATACCCGAATATTTCAGTTATCTGTCATCATTAATTAAACAGCATATTTTAATTAAGTTTCTAAAAGCTTTCCCTAAAATATATCTTCTAAATCTTTCCTCAATATATACCACGATATGATATAAATAAAATATAGTAATAATATTTTTTGGAATGTGTAGCAATAAAATATTAAATAAGTTTATACCAAACACTAACAATTATCTACAACATTATCACCTCATAAAGACATTCATATGTTTTATTTTTATACCCAAATATTACGGTTATATCTGTTATCATTAATTAAACAGCATATTTTAATTAACTTTCCAAATGTTTTTCCTAAAATAAATCTTCCAAATTTTCCCTCAATAAATACAACGATGTAAAATAAATAAAATATAGTAATAATAATAACAATAATAATATTAATGATATCAGTAATAATAATAATATAAAAATATTATTTTTAAGACCAAAGAAGATCCTTAATTGGAAAGTTAATGGAAGAATTGGAAAAGGCAGACCTAGAGAACGATGGATGGATGGAGTGAAGACAAGTATGGAAGCTAGAGATTTGAGAAAAGAATATGCTTTAGACAGGAACCTCTGGCGACAAATCACTTTGGGTTGAAGGAGAAACACTGTATTGTGGAATATTCCTAAATAAATAAAACAAAATATTATTTTTTATTATTAATTTACCTGACCGAGTGAACGCCTTAACTAGAGAATAGACTGAGTTAAATTTCTTTATATATATATATATATATATGTTTTAAATATTTTAGTGAAATAAAATAATGACTATTTGCCGCCATAATCTCGGGGTAACGTCGTTTTCTAGTACGCAGCCAACCACGGTTCGATCCCTGTTCCGGAAAAAATTCCCGGGTGAGTTTCTAAGTTTTTTTTATGTAAGAAGGATATCGCGAAACTGTAAGTACCAAATTATTCCCGAAAATCATCTGAATATAATTATGGTCATCCATATTTTATAGTCTTTGCCTTGTTTATTGGGAATAAATGAACGGTGTGTCTTGATAAAATGTTTGTGTAGTCTTGGGCATTCTGCTGATCACTCATCCGGGAAGCCTTTCCATGTATTTTTATGTAAGAATATTAGGTTTTTTTATCTATAGTTAAAATTCTCCCCAGTCAGGTCGTGTGCCTCTAAGGCTCGAGTAGAGCTGGACATCTCAATGTAAATTTAATGAGAAACCGAGGTAAAGAGAGAAAGAGAGAGAGAGAGAGAGAGAGAGAGAGAGAAAGATAAAATAGATGATTATTTACATAGGAAAACCTTAACCCATTCCGTCAGAATGTAACGAATAATAGTTAATTCCATTGCTTTTACAACATTGAATCTTACTATAGAATTAAGTAACGGAAAAGTTACCATTGAATTGGCATAAATAACCCAAATGACTAGCATAATATTCTTGTGGTCAGAGTTTATGATCTCAGTTAACGAGGTGAATGGAGAAGACTACATAAGAGTGAACTACATGGTCTTTGTACGAAGCCAGATATAATAAGAACAGTTAAGTCTCGTAGACTGCGATGGGCAGGACATGTGACACGAATGGGGAATGCAAGACGTGCATGGAAGCTTCTTGTAAGAAAACCAGAGGGAAAACGCCCAGTTGGTAGACCAAGAATGAGGTTGGAGAATAACATTAACTATGATTTGAAGGAAGTAGATTACACAGGGGATGATTGGAAAACATTACCTCAGGATAGGGATGTATGTAGACCTTATGTCCGCGCGGCCGTGAACCTACGGGTTCGATAGTGCCAGTGAGTTAGAGGTCAGGTCGATTCCGGGTCAGGATTTACGATTTTTTCATTAAACACATTTCATCCTAGGATCCCTCATGATGTATAATTTATGTTAGTTCAGGTATAAGGACTACTCTGGTGCTTCGTCATCAATCGTAACATCGGAGGAAGTATGTCCCCAACTCAGATGTGGGCACAATTCCGCCAATGTCAGTTGAGAATGTAAGGAATAACGTAACAGATTCTGTTGTCATTGGATAATAATTATTACTTACTCAAATGAAAGACACAATTTAGTAGTGTTATTATCTATATACAGGGTGCTACAGAAATGAGTACAGATTATTCGTCTGGTGGTAGGTAACAATCACACAAGTATTTTAACACAATGAAACTTTGGTCGGAAATGCATTGTTGTGGATTTACAAATTAAAACAGCATATAAAATATTGTTGAACACATTGTTGTTTATTTATTAATTCTAAGAGAAATGGAAGCAGATCCTGTTGTAATTGGATAATGATTATTATTTACTCAAATGAACGATACAATTGTAGTAGGACTTTATTAGACAAAAAGTAAGATATTTACAATATTATTTACAAATATGGGTCGCACGGGCAGTAAGCCGTACGTGCTATTGACAGTCCGTTACAATAAAGTAATAATTGGTACTAGTGTAAAGAAAAATAAACAACAAAACAGCAATAACATTACAATTACATAAAGAAAACACAATGATAATATTACAATTAAATAATAACACAATAGCATTATACACTAAAAACATTAACATTACAATTACATAAAGAAATCACAATAATATTACAATTAAGTAATAACACAATATCATTAACATTCAATTACATAAAGAAAACACATTAATATTACAATTAAATAATAACACAATAGCATTATACACTAATTAATTTATATATAATTGTTAATAATTAATGGTATTGCATTTTGTTAACATATATTTATTCATGAATGAGTGTTGTCCATATTTTTCGCGTTTTGTCCAGAAATTTACCGAGGTTTATCCAATTTTCTGGATTTACCAATAACTCGTAGCATGCCAATTGTATAGTGTCATTATCTATATACGGAGTGTTACCGAAATGAGTACAGATTATTCGTACGGTGGTAGGTAACAATCACACAAGTATTTTAACACAATAAACCTTGGGTGGGAAATGCATTGTTGTGGGTTAACAAAATAAAACAGCATTTAAAATATTGTTGAACACATTGTTGTGTATCTATTAATTCTAAGAGAAATAGAAGGTATTACACGTTATTTTACAGTAATTGTTGAAAAAGGCGACCATTGACCTGGATGCATAGCTCCAGAGCTTGTAGCAAGGATCGTGGTAGCGACTGCGGAAATCAGAGAGCATCGAGATACGCTTCTTAGAGTGTGTCAGTCCGAGATGAGATGCGCGGTGCTGTGCGTCAAGATCAATGGTCGCCATTTCCAACAATTACTCTCAAATAACATATA
Source organism: Diploptera punctata (assembly GCA_030220185.1). Lineage (NCBI taxonomy): Eukaryota > Metazoa > Arthropoda > Insecta > Blattodea > Blaberidae > Diploptera > Diploptera punctata. The sequence goes on from JASPKZ010010698.1 coordinate 1,670,240, forward strand.
ATATAATAGTTTACATTTATCTTAGAATTAATAAATAAACAACAATATGTTCAACAATTTTAAATACTGTTTTATTGTGTAGACCCACAACAATGCATTTCCGACCCAAGCTTCATTGTGTTAAAATACTTGTATGGATGTTCCCTACCACCACACGAAAAATCAGTACTCATTTCGGTAACATCCTGTATGTTCAATATATTCATCAAATGGAAATGTACCATTTCAGTTAACTAAATACTGTCCATTACCACAACTTAACATTCCTAAAGATTCAATATTCTGTATTTGTAATTAAGTAATTAGTTTGATCCTTCCGGGAAATTCTCGTATAAGACTTGAAAGCATAATAATAGTCCCTTCGATTGGTTGCTGGCCAAAGGAAGGCAAGACCGGTGATGGGGCTGCCATCTTATAGCCTCTGGTCAGGCTTTTCTGGAGAAGAAAAGAAAATAAAGGAAAGAAGAAATGGAAGAAAGGAAAGACTCCCTCGCTCTCGGATGCCCTAATAGCGTCGGGGTCGAAAAAAACAAGAGTTAACCAAGAGAGGTTAGGTAGTAAAGTTAAAAGAGTACAAAACACAAGTAAGTGGAAGAAATGTTTTGCTCAGCTTGGGCACCTTGTGGTCGCCATCCACATATCCCCTAGATGAGGACCCCTGAGGAAAACACAACGAGGATATATACCCATCAATAGGAACCTCAAACTCGATGCTATTCTTTTTTGCAGACGATTTAGCTCTTCTGGCACTTTCCGAAAATGATTTGCAACGATCAATTTATAATTTACAAAAAATAGGTGCCAAATTTAATATGGAAATATCAATTAACAAAACTAAAATTATGGCAATTCATGGGAAGGACCCCATACAAAGTAAAATCTGTCTCCAGAATACAATTTTAGAGAGATCTAATCAATTTAAATATCTTGGATATTATCTCTCTATCTGGGATGAAAAGGATATCCCTGAAAAAGTTACTAGTTATAATAAAAGTTTAGGAATTATTAATCAAGTTATGAAACCATCCCTTGTACAAAAAAACACCAGATTACGTTTATATAACACTTTGGCTAGACCAGTGTTGACCTATGGTAGTGAAGCATAGACACTAAGAAAACAACATGAAAGCAGAATAACGGCTTGTGAAATGAGATTCATGCGCAGAACAGCGGGTTACACCAGATGGGATCGGAAAAGGAACACCGATATCTTAAAAGAATTGAAGACTACGCCAATTTTGGAATATATTAAACAGTACCAACTAAATTGGAAACACCACCTTAAAGAATGAGTTCAAATCGGATCCCCAAAGATGTTTATAATTATATACCAAGAGGACGAAGATCACTGGGCCGTCCTATGAAACGCTGGAGGGAAAATTTTCTATAGGATCGTAACAGGCCTTGGCCTAATACTTGGAAGGAAGGAAGAAGAAGAAGAAGTAATTAAGTAATTTGTCTGATTACGATATAATCCGTAGTGATTACCTGATTACAAATAATTTTGTATGAATTTATTATTTCTTGTGGTATTAAGTGTGCCCAATCCGAATATGAGAATATAGAGTCCTCATCAGTCACCATGTTCTTAATTTTGATCACTCAATATATAAATGAAACCTCGGAACAATAATCACAAATAGGAATGAGATGCACAAGGAAGTTAAACATAGGCTCAATTCTGGAAATGCGTGTTATTAGGCTATGCATTACAGATACTCTTGACGTCCCAACTCCGTTCAAGAAACGGTAAACTGAAAATATATAAAACTATTATTCTATTAGTTATATTATATATGATCACAAGTAGAAATTCAGTATATAATGGAAATGGACAGCTAATGAAAAATGAGGGAAATTTTGAGGAAGTGGCTGAATTCAAATACCTAGGAACAATAATCACAAATAGGAATGAGACGCACAAAGAAATTAAACATAGGCTCAATTCTCGAAATGCATGCTATTATGCATTGCAGAGACTTTTGATGTCCCAACTCCTTTCAAAAAACGTTAAGCTGAAAATATATACACGTAAAACTATTATTCTACCAGTTATATTATATGGGTGCGAAACATGGACTCTTACTTTAAGGGAGGAAAGGAGATTACGAGTATTTGAGAATAGAGTACTTAGGAAAATTTTTGGACCAAAGAGAGATGAACAAACAGGTGAATGGAGAAGACTACATAACAATGAACTACATGGTCTTTATAGGAAGCCAGATATAATAAGAACAGTTAAGTCTCGTAGACTGCGATGGGCAGGACATGTTGCGCGTATGGGGAATGAAAGACGTGCATGGAAGCTTCTTGTAGGAAAGCCAGAGGGAAAACGCCCAGTTGGTAGACCAAGAATGAAGTGGGAGAACAACATTAACTATGATTTGAGGGAAGTAGATTATACAGGGAATGATTGGAAAGCATTAGCTCAGGATAGGGATTTATGGAGAGCTTATGTCCGCGCGGCCATGAACCTACGGGTTCAATAGTGCCAGTGAGTAAGTAAGTAAGTAAGTATATGTGTGCGAAACATAGACTCTTACTTTAAGGGAGGAAAGGAGATTACGAGTATTTGAGAATAAAGTTCTTAGGAAAAATGTTGGACCAAAGAGAGATGGACCCAGGTGAATGGAGAAGACTGCTTAACAGTGAATTACATGGTCTTTATAAGAAGCCAGATATCATGAGAACAGTTAAGTATCGTAGACTGCGATGGGCAGGACATGTTGAACGTATGGGGAATGAAAGACGTGCATGGAAACTTCTTGTAGGAAAACAGAGGGAAAACGCCCAGTTGGTAGACCAAGAATGAGATGGGAGAATAACATTATCTGTGATTTGAGGGAAGTAGATTATGCAGGGAATAATTGGAAAACATTGGCTCAGGATAGGGATATATGGAGAGCTTATGTCCACGCGGTCTTGAAACTACGGATTCATTAGTGTCAGTGAGTTAGTTAGTTACTTACTTAATGTATAAATGATAAGTTATAACACGAGCTTTAAGGAGACGAGTGAAAGTAAGTCAAGGAAAATTTTTAATTTCTGGATCTGGGCTTGAGAATTCGGGTTTAATATGTCAGAGTATTACCAAATTATATACAACCTATATATGATGAATACATCCATAATATTGTACCAGATTTTTGATATTGTGTTTTGTTTAATTTTCAACAAATACTTCATTTCCACTCCATTGAATCATAAAATAATAGTATTAGTATCAAATTCAGCGGACAATTAAATGTGATTTAGTTTATATCTGTATTAAAATTAATAATCAAATTTAACATTAAAACAACAACTCTGGAAAGCAAAACTCAATCATGTCGAATTAAATTAACGCTATTACTTTTTTCACAATAACTGCACTCTGCACACATCGGAGATTCAATAACATGTTCAATTCATTACAGAGAAACATAAAAGTAGTTTTTATACGACAAAAAATAATAATGTAAATGCAATGGTAATATTTTAATCCATGAATGGAAGTGTAAGAAGAAACATAGTAAAAGAGGAAACATCACCCAGTTTAAATTATATACAATTATGTCAGTACAGTTTTTGCTAAATATATCAGAGGTCAGCAACATACAATAAAAAATAAATAATAGTTTTAAAAAACTAAAACAGCACGCTTTATTAGAAAACCGAACTTAAAAAATGAAAAATAATTTTAATTTCCAACACGCTTGGGATAAATTTAAAGTGGTCAACAAAAAAATCTTCTCCAACACATATAGAATAAAACTAGAATTATCAACAAAAAGAAAATAATTTTACCATCAAAAGCGTGGGGTGCTCTATATCAATTAATATATTTGATAATAAACAGATATTGGTAAAAGTAAAGTCTCTAAGAAGAACATGTAAAAATCATAAAAGGCACCCCACGCTTTTGATGGTAAAATTATTTTCTTTTTGTTGATAATTCTAGTTTTATTCTATATGTGTTGGAGAAGATTTTTTTGTTGACCACTTTAAATTTATCCCAAGCGTGTTGGAAATTAAAATTATTTTTCATTTTTTAAGTTCGGTTTTCTAATAAAGCGTGCTGTTTTAGTTTTTTAAAACTATTATTTATTTTTTATTTTTTAGTTTTAATATTTTACAGAATAAAATAAGAATGTAAATGTATTTAAATTCCATATTATTGTAGTATGAGCTAAAATTATTACTCTTCTAAAAAAAATCCTCCCCAGCCGGATTCGAACCAGAGACCTATGGATTACTGTAATTATATACCACTAGTTCACCGCTCTACCAACTGAGCTCTGACAACGATTGACTATATTGTCGACAAGTTCGTAACCTATTATACCAGTTTTAATGTTTTTGATTTTCTGATGATTCTGGCCAGGAATTTAGAAATAAAATATGAAATTATTGTAGTGTCACGGCTCCTTTAGAAGTATACAAAGTTGCAAGTCGATCCAATGCTTCTAAGTGGGTGAAAATCGTGTTCAAAGATTCCGTTACATAAATACAAAAACACTTTCTTTGATTTTATGATGATTCTGGCCAGGATTTTAGAAAATAAATATGAAATTATTGTATTGTCTCGGGTTCTTTACAAGTATACAAAGTTTCAAGTCGGTCCAATGTCTCTAAGTGGGTGAAAATCGGGTTCAAAAATTCCGTTACATAAATACAAAAACACTTTTTTTGATTTTCTGATGATTCTGGCCAGGATTTTAGAAAATGAATATGAAATTATTGTATTGTCACGGGTCCTTCACAAGTATACAAAGTTTCAAGTCTAGCCTATGTTTCTAAGTGGGTGAAAATCGGGTTCAAAAATTCCGTTACATAGATACAAAAACACTTTTTTTGATTTTCTGATGATTCTGGTCAGAATTTTAGAAAATAAATATGAAATTATTGTATTGTCACGGATCCTTTACTAGTATACAAAATTTCAAGTCGATCCAATTATTTTAAGTGGGTGAAAAACGCGATGTTAGATTCAGTTACATAGATAGATAGATAGATAGATAGATAGATAGATAGATAGATAGATAGATAGATAGATAGATACAGGTCAAGCTAATATAAAGCGTGTAAAAAGGGACAGTGTTCCAAAGTAAAATTCTTAGCAGCAGTATCAGGCTACAAATTATTACATAAAGTAGGAGAAAAGAATGAAGAGAATGATTCGAAAACATGTTAAATTAATACACAAGATGTCTTACAACAGCAGATCAGTAAACAACATTGGTAAGAAAAACTGGAAAGGGTGGACTATTTGTCTCCCATGAATTCTTCCAAGTTCTACAGAATCACAGTGCGCATGCGCGAGTTACGGGGTTGCTGTAATGGATAATGTAGCTTCCGGTAGATGGTTCTATAGTCTGCGTTACCAAATTTCGGAATATAATCCCAAATGCCAAAAAAAAAAATGGACGTAAACTAACTTCCCATTTTCTAACCAAACAAAACAAATTGCATGCATATTATTTAATAAACTATAAACTAATTTTATGTACAGTAACTTGTGCCATCAGAATCTAACAAGATGTGAGTTAATTTCTTGAAATATGGTTTGGAATTATTTGCGAATGTTGGTGACACCGATTTGAGTTTCATCTAGCGGATGTTACATGAAGCATTTGCGCGTCTGTAGAACTCGATTCACAATATTCGCATAATTATTCAACTATTTAAAAATCGTAAGAAATGTTTATTAAATGGTTCCAAAATGTTTAAAATAGTACGAAACCTTATTATAAATAGTCCAAAAGTGTTTAGTGCAACAGTGGCATAAGAATGTTGTATGGGAAATTGTGGGATACAGATAGGTAGCCTCAGCCGAAAAAATTAGCAACATGAAAGAATATTACAACAGGTGGAGGGCACCCAGATAGAACCAATCTTCAATATGGATGATGGATGTTGGTTGCTCGCTTCTCGTCTGACATTTGCAAATTAAAACTCGGTCGGGTCATTGGATTTCGTCGCAATGTAAAACTCTTCATAACGACTTCCTCCGGAAGGGAAGAAAGACCCTGGGTCCAATCTCGCGGATTTGTAGCAGCTAAGAACCATTGTCTTCAAATCATGATTTTATTAGAGTATACTTATGTTAATATAACACCCTGCACAAACCGTATATACATTTTAAGTAAGTTTTGCACAGTGTTGGCCTCTCGACCTTGAACCTCAATTCAAATTACACTTGACAAAAATGAACTTCTTTTTTCTTTCACAAGAATAGAAATATGAGATTTTAGAAGTATTTTTCATCCTGAATTTAAATATCATTTCAGATTTTTCCTATCAGGCAAGAGTTTTCTGTGACTATTTAATTCATGCCCCAAATGGGAGTCAATGACCAATCACGTTTCAATGATTTCTGTTTTACAACCAATCAGAGTCGTGTTTCACGAAATATTTATCAGTGTTATAATTACCATATTAAAGAAAGCTCCTCCTTTTTAATATTCTGAACAGGTCTGACCATTATTTTGCAGTGACTGAGCCTACAAGGAATACGGCTACCAGATTGTATATATAGTGCATAGATGTCAACACATGGCGCTTGCAGGAGTTAATATAAAAACATTTGTAGTAATTTATTATATCACCAAAAAAAAAAGAAACCCCTGTTTGCACTTTCTTAAATGTATCTTTTCCCAGGTAACAATCCAGAAAAATATAATTGTCATATTTACATCATACGACATCGGAAATGAATTAATATACAGTTTGATGTGTTTAATTTTTTCTCCACTAGAGAGCATTCTTACAGTATTGCGTTCCTTTGGCAATAAATAGTATGATCTGGTTGCAGTGATAAACAAAAGAAGCAGATGAAGCGTACCTATCGTTTCTCATTTGTTTTCAAACATCGCCGTTTACATTAAATATATAAATATTTTAAAATAACTATAGTTGAATAATGATATGTGAGTAAACAGCTTAATTTTATTCGTTAAATAGTCCTAACAAATGCCACTCTTGATTTCCAAATTCTCTAGATAAATTGGAAATCACTCGTGGCATTACTTATGGTATTCATTTACATTTTTTTATAATTTTTAATAAAACCCATCTAACTCTAATTCATTCTGACTTACCTAGATAGTCATTTTCGGGCATATTTTGCGTCTGGAACATCTCTATCTTCTTGGTCCAACAGTAGTCAGCCAGGATATTAGAACTCCACTTGCCTTGGTACCTCTTTTCCATTGTGGAAATTTGCTGATGAAAACGTGACCGTGCTCATCAGACACAGCCCTTAAATACAGCTTGAGTAAAATCGCTACATATAAGGTACAGGTTCCTACGACAGGTCAAAGAGAATGCTAAAATCAATTTTAAAAAAGTAGCTGTCACAAAAAAACTGTGCCCGATGGAAAAATTCCGACTACATATCTGAATTCAGCATGAAACAATGCACTAAATCCACTAATAAGATTTCTTGTCAACCAGTGTTATCGTCAATCAAAACAAACGATAAAAAATGTTATGAAATGCTCATTAACAATCTCCCATCTCCATTGTTGCTTTATTGAACTTTGAACTTAATATTGATGTTTATTGTTACTTTCTCTAATCATCTCTTATAACTTGAGTATTTAATTATGAATTATCTATTATTACTATTCTTATTGTAAACATCCCTCACTCAGGGAGGACATCCATGACCTTGCGTTGTCAAAAAGTATGTATCATATGATGCATAGCTTACAATTCGTCTCACGAAAGGTCGCTGCTGTAAGTAGCGTGTGGCATGCAAAAATTACCTATAAGGTTAGAGATTAAAGTAAGTCAATGGAAAGTAATAATTGTGGACATTATTGTTGTAATTGTTATTAATTGCCGTAATAAACGATATTTTACATTTAAACACATAATAATATATATTGCTTGTTTTATTTCTTATGTGGAAGATGGCTTAAGTCTTTAAACAATTCTGCGCATATAAACAAATATTCATTATTATTATTATTATTATTATTATTATTATTATTATTATTATTATTATTATTATTATTATTATTACTTACCTACTTACTTACTCACTGGCACTATCGAATCCGTAGGTTCATGGCCGCACGGACATAAGCTCTCCATACATCCCTATCCTGAGCCAATGCTTTCCGATCATTCCCTGTATAATCCACCTCCCTCAAACCATAGTTAATGTTATTCTCCCACCTCATTCTTGGTCTACCAACTGAGCGTTTTCTTTCTGGCTTTCCTACAAGAAGCTTCCATGGTATCTTTACCTTGTCGTGGTGGAGTGGCTTGCGTGCTTAAATGATCCTGAGAGCTATGCCGGCGGTAGCATTGCTGCCGATAGGGTTACCCATGCCGGACTGGTCGAAGGTGATAAGCCAGACGAAAAAAGTACCTTGGTCGAAAGAGTGATGATCTTTCACCGTAAAAATAGAACCGTCAAGAAATGCGGACATGTGTTCAACTGGGGTAAAATTTTCCGGAGGTCAAATAGTCCCCCATTTGGTTCTCCGGGCGGGGACTACTTCAGGGAACCCATGCCAAAGACTATATCCTGTGGTAGCTCAGTTGGTAGAGCGGTGGACTGTAGTAGGTTAAGATTATTATTATTATTATTATTATTATTATTATTATTATTATTATTATTATTACAACATATTATTCCTTAAAATTCAATGTGGAATTTGTACTAAATTAGTACTTCCTCATCTGCGTGTTTGAAGTCTCTGTATATATTGTATTTGGTGTCAATTTAAGTGTCTGTAATGCAAAGGCAATATAAATCGCATCGTGAGCACAAAACACCTGGCACCGAAAACTGGCCGTGAGTTGGGATCCTGTTCGGGTTGTTGGTTATAATTAAGTCCAATAATGTGTCAGATGTTGAAGTATGATGAGTGGGATTTAGGAGTAAAACAGTCTTACTACAACACTTGAACATTGTCTCAAGTTCTGCGGAGTCCTTTGTTTGCGTCATCATATTTGTATTAAAATCTCCCTTAACAATAAAGTGTTCGTAATGTGGCCAATAATACCAGTAAAGGAGTTTCGAAGTCACAAAAATAACTGTTAGACATGACAATGGAGATACGATGGAATTAAGTTTTGACAGGAAAACGAAAGACACCGCAAGAAAATCTGCTTTGACTCGGATTCATCCATGAAGAGAGGTCAATTTTCTGGATGCGCCACTAACAGTGGCGCTACTGCCAGGGAAAATTAACTATGGCAGATAAGATTGTAATATTTGTGGTCAATTTAAGATATTAAGATTCTCTTATGATTATAAGGTCGTTTCATTAATTGTTCATGGTTTTTATGCCATTAGGACAGAATGTTTCTCAGACGGTATCAGACTCATTGTGATTCTACATTGATAAGAATTCCACTTGGGGCCTTGTCTCTGCTGATTGGTCAACTTGTTTTAAGAGAAAATAAAATTATTCTTCTCTTCTTATTTGACTTACGGTACATTTCATTTGATTGACATATGACAACAAAAATTATTATTGCATTAAAAGTATTCTATTTTCTAATATATATACAGAAAGGCTGTATTATCTAAATAGTTATTAAGGACAAGAATTTTCGGAATTTCGAGACACATTTTAGCCATATACAGTGTTATATGTGGAATTTTAATGCTACTAATTTTTTAATATTCATGAAGCCAAATAAACTAGCATTTCTGAAATGTTTTCAGTATGAACTGTTTCATGAATGAAGTTGAAGGTATTATTCATCTTTAACAAAAAAGAGAATACTATAAAGACCTATATAAATGTTAAGGATAAATAATACCTTCAACTTCATTCATATATATATGACCTGCTTAAATATTAGCCGTTCTACAATTTTACAGTTACGACTCTGTGATAGACATTTTTACCAGAAAAATAGAATAAATAAATAACTAATCAATAATTATTGCCAAACGACTAAACGAAACGAATATAGTATCATACGTTGTTGTCGGTAACTTGCAATAATACGTTTTGTTAGGTGAAATCGTTAATTTTAGTTAGATCTTAATTTTATTTTTATTCATATTGTCATACATACATAAACAAAATTTACGTGCTATTGTCGATTTTTTAGTATATGGTACCTTTTATAGTATAACATTTGTAGTATATGGTAATATTTTTGTAGTATATGGTAACCTTGTGTTTCATATGTAGGACGACATTCACAGAAACTTTTTCTGCATCACCCAAGTTACCTACATTCCTCATTCTCTGTCGTACTCCACTAAATCTCTTCCCGCGCTTCTTCAAATTGCATCATATCGTTCTTAAAACGTGACAACGTCGTCTTCTTGACGTGGGGTTTGTAGTGTTCAACATTATTTCTCATCGTGCAGAGTAATATCTATAACAACAACATTAATAATAATAATAATAATAATAATAATAATAATAATAATAATGAGATGCACAAAGAAATTAAACGTAGGCTCAATTCCGGAAATGCGTGCTATTATGCATTGCAGAGACTCTTGATGCCCCAACTCCTTTCAAAAAACGTTAAACTGAAAATATATAAAACTGCTATTCTACCAGTTATATTATATGGGTGCGAAACATGGACTCTTACTTTAAGGGAGGAAAGAAGATTACGAGTATTTGAGAATAAAGTCCTTAGGATAATTTTTGGACCAAAGAGAGATGATCAGACAGGTGAATGGAGAATACTATATAACAATGAGCTACATGGTCTTTATAGGAAGCCAGATATAATAAGAACAGTTAAGGCTCGTAGACTGCGATGGGCAGGACATGTTTCACGTATGGGGAATGAAAGACTTGCATGGAAGCTTCTTGTAGGAAAGCCAGAGGGAAAGCGCCCAGTTGGTAGACCAAGAATGAGGTGGGAGAATAACATTAACTATGATTTGAGGGAAGTAGATTATACAGGGGATGATTGGAAAGCATTAGCTCAGGATAGTGATGTATGGACAGCTTATGTCTGCGCGGTGCGCGGAGCATGACCTACCGTGGGGTGCGAGTAATAGTAGCCAAGTGAGTAAGTATAATAATAATAATAATAATATTAATAATAATAATACATAAAATATAATAATCATAATATATCCATATTAATTCTGCCCGAAGGCAGGTCCTTCATCGCAATCATAACATTTTCATGCTAGCAGTTTTACTAGGGAATTGTAGGTGTAGTAGCTTCCCGTTGCTTTCCACACAGGTTAAGGATGATGATGATGATGATAATGATAAGGATGATGATGATGGCCATATAATTTCGGGGACCGCTTGGACCCTAATTTTTTCCTGATATTTTTCTTACAGGTGAGGAAAAACTCCGATAAAAACCTCACTCACATAAAAACTGCCCCGACCGGGGATCGAAACACGGGCCCTCTGCGTGACAAGGCAGCACGCTACCTAGAGACCACAGCGGTGGACTACTAATACTAATAATAATAATAATATAATAATAATAATAATAATAATAATAATAATAAGAAGAGTAATAGTAATAGTCATAATGATAACAATGATAATAATCATAGAAATAATAATAATAATAATAATAATAATAATAATAATAATAATAAATAATAATAATATTAATATTAATGTAATGATGATAACAATTGATAATAATATATAATAAATAATAATAATAAATAATAATACTAAGAATAATAATAATAACAATTAATAATAATAATAATTAAGAATAATAATAATAATAAATAATAATAGTAATAATAGTAATAGTAATAATTATAACAATGAGAATTAATAATAACGATAATAATAATAATAATAATAATAATAATAGTTAATAGTAATCATGATAACAATGATAATCATAATAATAATAATAATAATCATAATAATTAATAATAATAATAATAATAATAATAATAATAATTAGTAATAGTAATAATGATAACAATGATAATAATAATAATTAATAATAATAATGACGAACGATGATGATAATAATGATTAACGATCAAGAATGACAATAATAATGACAATAACAGTAATAACAATAACAACAATAACAATAACAATAATAATGATGATGATAATAATAATAATAATGATAATAATATAATAATAATGTTAATAATAATCTAGTGGTACTCTGTAGACTTCCAGTACAAAGCTGTAACTTGCATTGTTTGCTAATTTGATTTTTTAAACGTACAAGCTATCGATAAATATAACATTTTATATGTAAGGGTCCAAATTATGAAAACAAATTAGGAGATTACAGTTTTTCCTGGTCAGCTATTGATTTGTACTTAACTATTTTCTTTATATTGTGTTTTTTTAACATGTTATTAATTGTATTTTACTCAATATTATTACTGTTAAATTCGACTCTAGATTCTTAAATTTCTGTTCTATTCCATTCTCAACTTATAACTTTTTATTTTCTCACGAAACATTTTTATCGTAAAATATATTTCCGAAGGTAGTAAATAACAATATGATTTCTGTTTTATGTTAAATATAACATATATGGAATAAAATAATGTACATTTTTGTTTCACTACAATTTATAAATCAGGTCACCTTATGTTTTAAAAAGGATAAAGATGGATAGTGTTATGGTATTATGCATTCAACATGTTTTGTTTTGAATCCACGAGAATGTGAGTTTCTAGGTGTTCATATTAGGAGACATGGCCAGATGCTGTAGGTAATAAATCAGTGCAGGTTAAATTTAATTCTCCCGGGATACAAACTAAAGGTACGAGCGAATCCTGCACTATCTGCTAATTTGCACTATGTTCAGCCCTCCACAGCCTTAGCCTTTCAGAGTTATCGCTAAAACTACCCGGAAAATAATACATTTCACTTACAGGATACAGCATAGTGTGATAAGTGCATGTACTAGCTGAAGTAATCCCGAACCCGTAGTTCCACTCCGTTAACATGTCCTAGTGTGTGTATGAGTATAGAAAACTGTAATAATATTCATTATTGTTGTTATGCACGTCATTTAATCGGTGTCCTCGCAGCATTGTGAAGGATTTGGAATGATACAAATTATAATTTGCCTACAAAAATAACAAACTTCAATATGTACGAGTGCACTTGACATAACCAGCCTTGGGCATTTCTCCTACATAACAATAAATAGGCATATATGAAATCTACCACCCATCCATAGTAATTCTGCCCGAAGGCAGATCCTTCACTGCAATCATAAGATTTCCATGCTATGCTTGCAGCTTTACTAAGGAATTATAGGTGTGGTAGCTTCCCGTTGCGAGGGGCACGCCGTAGCGTAGTGGTTAAGGCACTGAGCTACAAGCCGGAGGGTTGAGGGTTCAAGTCCCGTTGGGGTCAGGATTTTTAAACTGACCCAAACCCTCTGGCGGCACTATGGCCCTGGGGTCGACGCAGTCTCTAACGGAAATGAGTACCAGACGCTTGTTCTGGGGGTAAAGGCGGCCGTCACGCAGGGCTGACAACCCGGCTGACATAAAGTGCCGATTGTCTAGAAAAAGTGGGAGCCTTAACCTCCTACTACCCCAAGGGATTCCTGAGGCCTGTTGTGGGATCACTTTACTTTTTTTAGCTTCCCGTTGCTTTCCACACCGGCGAAGGATGATAATGATAAGGGTAATGATGATGGCCATATGATTTCGGGGACCGTTTGGGCCTTAACGTTTTCTTGACATCGTCTTACAGGGGAGGAAAAACACCGATGAAAACCGCACCCAGAAAATCTGCCCCGACCGGGGATCGAACTCGGGCCCGCTGCGTGCTGAAGCAGCACGCTACCTCGAGACCACAGCGGTGGACAAATCTACCATAAAGATAAGAAATAAACAAGTAAAAATTACTTTTTAAATATCTCTTATTAGACGTTTTGAGAAGATTTAATACGTATGTTGCCATTTACACCTAATTGAAACTTGTAAATAAAAAAGTATTACAGTAAAACTTGTTACTAATAAATTGTATATACCTATTTGTTTTCTTTTAGATTTGTACACGTCGTCTTCCTCAATATTTCTATATTACTCTATGTATTTTATTCTGAAGCTTTTGAAAATTTTATTTCATCTTCAAAACATTTGTTGTATTTGTTTATTTGTAAATTTTATATAATGGGTTTTGGTTGCTAGGTAAAATTTCGTTTAATAAATTTTTGTTTCCTGCCTCCTTGATGAAATAAAATTTTCGAAAAGCTTCAGAATAAAATACATAGAATAATAAAGAAGTATTGAGGAAGACGGAGTGTAAAAAAAGGTATATACAATTTATTTATAATAACATATAGCCTAAATTGTGTAATATAAAATAATAAATAATGAATTGCATAAATAAAGTAAAACTTAATTATATTATTTTTGGTCTGGATATCTTACCTCAATATTAATGTTGATTTGTTCTTGGACATGTTTCAAAACAATTCTGTTTTATCGTCAGCTTTCCCAGACTCAAAATGTAACTTCCTAAAATTAAATATTAAAGTAAAACTTGTTTAAGGCGGAATAACATGGGATCATTTTTTTTCACATTAGACAACTTTTCGCAATTATATAAAAAAAACAGAAAAGTGTTTACCAATCATAGATTATAGAGCACCATATGTGTCTTATTTATGTACCTTGGATTAATTGTAGTTCCGCTGCCGTTGGAAAGTGAAGTATAGTATGTACGAGCGAATTCGACGGTAACGCGCGAAAAAAAAACAAGTCCCGTATCGTCAGCGTTAAAATGTATCTTAGGCGAGTATCCTGAAGTTAAAGTATGCAGTTTCGGTTTCCACTCACTAACTATATTTTCGTTCACATCCTTTGATTCCTCGCAAATTCTATTCCACATTACATTGTGTCGTCTTTTAAAACTGTCCAGCTAACCTGAAGATGCCTTGAAATTGTTATTCCCTAGAGATGTAGCAGCAGTTAGAGCTTGACTTTGATACATTGGTCAGGAAATTTGGAGATTTTTTGATTGTGCACTTGTAAAGCACTCCCACCCTACTTCCTTGATTTCTTCATTCATTTTATTTGTTATTTATTTATTTGGCTTTCATCTTCGTTTGATCATTCCCTTGCATCCATTCGTTAATTATTTTTCTTTGTGTTTTAAAAATTCAAACTTGGGTTTTCCACATTTAAATTCAGTCATTATTTCGCGTACTGAGAGTTTGTTCTTCTTTATCTTCAATCACTCTCACTTTTTCGTTTAAAGACAATAATATATACGATATAGCCATCTTTATTCCAGAAATTCAGAATGCTACCTATGAAAGATACGTACACAATCGGTCTCAGATTTTAACTAATTTAAGATTTTACGGTGAACTGGTTATTTGTAAGAAATGTCAACGCCAAATATTTGTTAAACGACCCTGTATTTCGCATAATGGGTGTGCAGTAAGGCCGATAGAAAATTTCAGATACAGATAGAAAATCTACTTCACCATCGGCAGAAATAATTCCTTATTGTTATTTCGCCATACGGGAATTCAATGAAGTGGAAACTAATTTATTTCTCTCTCAGTCTTCCCGCCTTATAAACATTTTTTCATGAATTGTGCAGAAATATCCTTCCGTTTTCGCGTTGAACAGATTCCGTTTTATACAAAATAAATACACGTGAATTACTATTATTTCGCAGGACCAATACATTTGTTCACGTTGGACAGATTTCCGCATTACTCACGTTCCGGATTAAACATGTTATACTGTATTTTTAATTATTTAATATTAATTAA
This sequence comes from Diploptera punctata, assembly GCA_030220185.1. Taxonomy (NCBI): domain Eukaryota; kingdom Metazoa; phylum Arthropoda; class Insecta; order Blattodea; family Blaberidae; genus Diploptera; species Diploptera punctata. Next base: position 1,685,921 of record JASPKZ010010698.1, read on the forward strand.
ATTTAATTCTTATTGTACGTTATCGTTTAAAATGGTACAAATTAAACAAAATAATGAAATTCGGTATGACTCAACAAAAAAACTTATCACCTTATTATTCTTAAGCGACTGGGTTCTTATCTCCAATTCGGAAGATAATTTATGAAAAACATACATACAGATCAAAATACAAAATATCACATATAAATATCCATTATAAAGAAATGAGCTTCTAAGGAAAACAAAGGATGAGAAAACATTGTCATAAACAACTACATCATAGAAAGGAAAATTAGTTAAATATTTGGGCAACATAATTTCATATCAAAACAAATTTGATATAAATAGCATGGTAAATAACTCTACCAAGGTTTCCGGTGTAAAAATCGTTATACTCGGAAACAAAGGCAAAAATTAACTAAAAAAAAATAGGCAATATGTTTGTCCTTTCGCGGACACCACAAAAAACGATTGATGAGAATTCAACTAGTAAGATCAAAGGTCAGCAGCAGCAGCAGCAATCAAGAATTAGACCTGCTGGTCTGTTCCGATCTCATGTTAGAATATAATGTCTATCCTTCTTGTTAAATTGGGGTGGCTTCCAACATATGCTCTCGTGCCTCTGTGGTTTGTAATGAAGAATATGGATTCGGAATTCTAATTGTTCGCGCATTCTATTAATGTGTTCGCATCAAATCCAAACGGAATGGATAATCTTAATGGAACACCTGCGTGTAGAGATGACCATACTGGGGATATGCGAAAAATAAAAAAAATCAGTTTATATCTAAGGTACATTTTAACTTGACTAATGACGAATTTTAAACATCCGGAAGTACAGTGATTCTCAGCAAAATCGAAAAAAAGTATAAATAAAGATAGACACGTCATGTCAATTGAATGTCAAAATATTGCCTACTTTATTTAAAACGTACACACCAATGGGCTCAAGAAAGAAAGGAATATCATTGAAGGCATCTGATTTGTGATCCAAATGGAAATAACAGTGCTCTAACTCCTTCATAACCTCACTAAGATGACTATAATCATTCTAAGTAATTATTTGTGTTTCACAATAACACATAATATAAGCCAAAAGTATTGATGATAATTTCTATATTATTTCTTATAGATTGTTATTCATGTTTACTATAATTTAAGTAGTCCCATCGAATAGGTAGAATTGAACAATACCTTATAAATGTCAAAAAATAAAGAAAAATGCCAATGTATGATAGAATAAGTATGTAATTTATTAAGTATGCACCTCAAGGAATTGTAAATCACTGTTTATTAAACATACTTAGGAAGATGTGAAATGTGTTGACTATGATGGTAGAGTTTGAAACTCGTATTCGGAAGAACAGAGTTCAAATCATTGTATAGTCCACAGACGAAGTGTATGAAAGCAGTAGGTACTTCATACTCAGCACATTGTAATATCATGAAGGATTGTACTATAACTTACCTTCATTTAGACGCTGAGCGGGCGTGTTAGTTCCGAGTCTGACGGACACACTTCAAAATTGTAATCATCACCCTTACCTCACAGTGAACTACGAAACATTAAAATATAAAGTAAGTAAACTGAATAAGAAGAGCAAATTTAATTACCGTAAAACATAAGATATAAAACATAAAATTCAATACGCCTGAAATAAAACTCAGATGCATTTAAAAATATGCGACTTTAGTCGGGCGAATCCTCGGAATCAGAGGTGAGCATGACCGTTGGGACAGACCTGGGACGAATAGGTGAAATTGCCCATACTTGACAAAATTATACATTTTAATTAACTACATTTATGATTGATATTTATGTGCGCATAACTACAACGAGCATTGTGATTTTTTTATATAGAGGCTATTGTTGCACCTGGTCTGTGAAGTTTAATGTTGTATCTCGGTCTAGTCTTAGGATCATATTGTATAATTTAAATGTGTCTGCATGCATGCGTGCATGTGTTCAGCGAGGGAGGGAGAGGGAGAGGGGAGAGAGAGAGAGAGAGAGAGAGAGAGAGAGAGAGAGAGAGAGAGAGAGAGAGAGAGAAAGAGATATATAGAGCGAGAGAGACGGTGTGGGTGAGAGGATGTGGGTATGAGAAGGTAAGGACGTGAGAGGGAGAGGGTGTGTGAGGGTGTGGGTTTGTGAGGGTGTGTGGTGGTGTGAGCGTTTGTATGGGTGCGTGGGTGTGTGTGGATGTGAGAGTGTGTGAGGGTGTGTGGGTATGTGAGGGGATGAGACTGTGTGAGCGTGTGTATTTTTATTTATTTATTAACAACATGCTCCATTACAGAGTAATATTACATGTTCAGAGGTGTGAGGGGATAAGTGGGTGTGAGAGGGAGTGTGGGGGTGAGGTGGGGTGTGGGCGTGCGGCGGATTGTGTGGGTGATGGCGTCTGTGGTGTGAGAGGGCGGGTGTGGAGGGCGCGTGAGGGTCTGTGGCTGTGTGTGGATGTGTGGGCGTATGTGTGTGGGTAATACGGCGTGAGTGAGTGACTATGATTGCGTGAGTGGGTGTGATAGCCTGTGTGGATGTGTGGCGCGTGTGGGTCTGTAAGGGTGGTTGGATTGTGGGCGTGTGGGCGTCTGTGGGAGTGTGTGGGTTTGAGGGAGTGTGTAAGTGTGAGGACATGTGTGGATCTGAGGGCGTGTGTGGTCCGAGGGTGCTTGTGGGTGTGTGGGCGCGTATTTGTCTGAGGGTGCGTGTGGATGTATAGGCGTGTGTGGATGTGTTATGGCGTGTGTTGATGTGTGATGGCGTGTGTGGGTAACGGGAGTGTATGGGTGTAATGGCGTTTTGGATGTGTGGGCGTGTGAGGATGTGTGATGGCGTGTGTCTGTATGAGTACGTGTGTGGGATGTATTGGAGTTGTGGATGTGTGGGCGTTTGTGGGTATGAGGTCGAGTGTGGTTGTGTGGACGCGAGTGGGTCTTTGGGCGGTTGTGGACGTGTGGGCGTGTTTGGGTCTGATGGCTTGTGTGAGTGTGATGGTGTGTGTAGATGTGATGGCGTGTGTGGGTGTGATGGCGTGTTGGGGCGTGATGGCGTGTGCAGGTGTGATGGCGTGTGTGGACGTGAAGACGTGTGTGGGTGTGATGGCGTGTGTGGGTGAGATTGCGTGTGTGGGTGTGATGGCGTGTGCAGGTGTGAAGGCGTGAGTGGACGTGAATACATGTGTGGGTGAGTTGCGTGTGTGATGGCGTATGTGGATGTGATGGCCTGTGTGGGTGTGATGGCGTGTGTGGGTGTGATGGCGTGTGTGGATGTGATGACGTGTGTGAGTGTGTGGCGTGTGTTGATGTGATGGCGTGTGTGGGTGTGATGACGTGCGTGGGTGTGATGACGTGTGTGAATGTGATGGCGTGTGTGGGTGTGATGGCGTGTTTGGATGTGATGACGTGCGTGGGTGTGATGGCGTGTGTGGCTGTGATGTGTGTAGATGTGATGGCGTGTATGGGTGTGATGGCGTGTGTGATTCTGATGGCATGTGTGAGTGTGATAGCGTGTGTGAATGTGATGACGTGTGTGGGTGTGATGGCGTGTGTGGGTGTGATGTGTGTGGATGTGATGTGAGTGGGTGTGATGTGTGTGGGTGTGATGGAGTGTGTGGGTGTGATGTTGTGTGTGGATGTGATGACGTGTGTGGCTGTGATGGAGTGTGTGAATGTGATGTTGTGTGTGCGTGTGATGGCGTATGTGGGTGTGATGATGTGTGTGGATGTGTTGACGTGTGTGGATGTGATGACGTGTGTGGATGTGATGACGTGTGTGAATGTGATGGCTTCTGTGGATATGATGACGTGTGTGGGTGTGATGGCGTGTGGGGGTGTGATGTTGTGTGTGGGCGTGATGTTGTGTGTGGATGTGATGGCTGGTGCGGATGTGATGACGTATGTGGGTGTGATGGCGTGTGGGGGTGTGATGGCGTGTGAGGAAGTGATGATGTGTGTGGGTGTGATGGTGTGTGTGCGTGTGGTGGCGTGTGTGGGTGTGATGTTGCGTGTGGATGTGATGGTGTGTGTGAGTGTGATGGCGTGTGGGGGTGTGATGGTGTATGTGAGTGTGATGGCGTGTGTGGTTGTGATGACGTGTGGGGGTGTGATGGCGTGTGTGGGTGTGATGGTGTGTGGGGGTGTGATGGCGTGTGTGGGTGTGATGTTGTGTGTGGGCGTGATGTTGTGTGTGGGTGTGATGGTGTGTGTGAGTGTGATGGCGTGTGGGGGTGTGATGGCGTGTGTGGGTGTGATGGTGTGTGTGGATGTGATGGTGTGTGTGAATGTGATGGCGTGTGTGGGCGTGATGTTGTGTGTGGATGTGATTGTGTGTGTGAGTGTGATGGCGTGTGTGGGTGTGATGGTGTGTGTGGATGTGATGGTGTGTGTGAGTGTGATGGCGTGTGTGGGTGTGAGTTTCTGTGTGGGCGTGATGTTGTGTGTGGGCGTGATGGTTGTGTGTGGGTTTGATGTTTTGTGTTGGATGTGCGTTGTGTGTTGGGTGTGTGATGGGCGTTTGTGGGTGTGATGGTGTGTGTGGATGTGATGGTGCGTGTGGGTGTGATGGAGTGTGGGGGTGTGATGGCGTGTGTGGGTGTTATGTTGTGTGTGGGCGTGATGTTGTGTGTGGATGTGATGGCTTGTGCGGGTGTGATGGCTGGTGCGGATGTGATGACGTATGTGGATGTGATGGCGTGTGGGGGTGTGATGGCGTGTGGGGGTGCGATGGCGTGTGAGGAAGTGATGATGTGTGTGGGTGTGATGGTGTGTGTGCGTGTGGTGGCGTGTGTGGGTGTGATGTTGTGTGTGGATGTGATGGTGTGTGTGAGTGTGAAGGCGTGTGTGGGTGTGATAGCGTGTGTGGGTGTGATGGCGTGTGTGGATGTGATGGCGTGTATGGGTGTGATGACGTGTGTGGGTGTGATGACGTGTGTGAATGTGATGGCGTGTGTGGATGTGACGACGTGTGTGGGTGTGAAGGCGTGTGTGGCTGTGATGTTGTGTGTGGATGTGATGACGTGTGTGGGTGTGATGGCGTGTGTGGATCTGATGGCGTGTGTGAGTGTGATGGTGTGTGTGGGTGTGATGTCGTGTGTGGGTGTGATGTGTGTGGATGTGATGTGAGCGGGTGTGATGTTGTGTGTGGGTGTGATGGCGTGTGTGGGTTTGATGATGTGTGAGAATGTAATGACGTGTGTGGGTCTGATGATATGTGTGGATGTGATGTTGTGTGTGCGTGTGATGGCGTGTGTGGGTGTGATGTGTGTGGATGTGATGACGTGCGTGGGTGTGATGGCGTGTGTGGGTGTGATGTGTGTGGATGTGATGACGTGTGTGGGTGTGATGGCGTGTGTGGATGTGATGACATGTGTGGATGTGATGACGTGTGTGAGTCTGATGGCGTGTGTGGATGTGATGACGTGTGTGGGTGTGATGGCGTGTGGGGGTGTGATGGCGTGTGTGGGTGTGATGTGTGTGGGTGTGATGTTGTGTGTGGGTGTGATGTTGTGTGTGGGTGTGATGTTGTGTGTGGATGTGATGGCTTGTGCAGGTGTGATGGCGGGTGCGGATGTGATGACGTATGTGGGTGTGATGACGTGTGGGGGTGTGATGGCGTGTGTGGGTGTGATGGCGTGTGAGGATGTGTCTGTGTGTGTTAGGGCGGGCGTGGGTGTGAGAGCGCGTGTGGGTGTGAATGCGAGTGTCGGTGTGAAGGCGCATGTGGAGGTGAGGGCCCGTGAGGTTGTGTGGTTGCGCGTGTGTGTGAAGGCACGAGTGGTAGCGGAGGCGTGTGGGGGAATGGGCGCGTGTGGGTGCGAGTGCGCTCGTGGGTGCGAGAGCGTTATAGTGCGATGGCACTGTGGGCATGAGGGCGCTTGATGGCGCGAGGGCGCCTGTGGGTGCGAAGGCGAGCGTGTGTGTGATTTTGCACGTGGTAATGAGGGCTCGCTTGGATGTGAGGACGTTTGGGAGTGTGGGGCGCTTGAGTGTTTTAGGAAGCTTTCGGGTGTGAGTGCGCGTGTGGGTATGACTGCGCGTGTGGTTTTGAAGGCGCGTGTGGATTTAGATTAGTGTGACTTTGAGGTCTAGTCTGCATTTGAGGCCGTGCGCTGGTGTGAGTGCATGCGTGGGTGAGAGGGCGGGCGTAGGTGAGAGGGCTTGCGTGGATGTGAGGGCGTGAGTAGTTGAGATGGCGTGCGTGGTTGTGATGGTGTGCGTGGGTGTGTAGGCGTGCGCGGGTTGTGAGGTCGTGCGTGGGAGTGAATGCGTGTGTGGGTGTGAATGTGTGTTGGGTGTGAGGGCGTGTGTGTGTGTGAAGGAGTGCGTGGGTGTGAGTGCGTGCGTGGGAGTGAGATCGTGTTTGGTTATGAGTTCATGGGTGGGTGTGACGGCGTACGTGGGCGTGAGGGCCACCGTGGGCGTGAGGGAGCGCGTGGGTCCCAGGTCGCGCGTGTCTGTGGGGTCTCGCGTGGGTGTGAGGGTGCGCGTGGTTAGATTTAACGCATGTGTGTGAGGGCGAGGTTGGGTGTGACGCCGCGTGTTTTTGGAGAGCGCATGTGGGTGTGTGGTCGCAAGTGGGTGTGGGCGCGTGTGGTTGTGAGGGCGCACGTGGTTGTGAGGCCCGTGTATACGTAGGCGTGTGGTGTTGTGAGAGCGTTTGTGTTCGTGAGGGCGTGTGTCGATGTGTGGGTGTGTTTGGGTCTGAAGACGTCTGTAGGAGTGAGGGCCTTTTGCTTGTGTGGAGTGGGTAGGTCGTTGGGCGTGGTTGGATGTGAGGGCGTATTTGGATGTGCGGGCGTGTGTGAGTGCGAGGGTTCGTGTGGATGTGTATGGGTGCATGTGAATGTGAGGCCGCGTGTGGAATTGTACGCGAGTGGGTGTGAGGGCGCGTGTTTGTGTATGGGCTCGTGTGGATATGTGGGCGCATGGAGGTGTAAGGTCGCATATGCACATGAGGGCTCTTGTTGACGCGTTTAAGAGAAGGACACCTGTGGGCGTGAGGAAGCGTGTGGGCGTGAGGGCGCATGTGGGCGTGAGGGCGCATGTGGGCGTGAGAGCGCGTGTGACTTGTGAGCGTGTTTGTGAATATCGGGCCGCGTGTGGTTGTGAGGGCGCGCGTGTGTGTTTGCGCTCGTGTGGGTGTGAGGGCGCTTCTGGTTGTAACTCATGTGTGGATTTGTGGACTTGTGTGTGTTTGAGTGTGAAGCTGTGTGTGGGTGTGAGGTTATATGTGAATGTGAGGATGTGTGTTGATGTGAGGGCGTGTTTACGTGTATGTGTGTTTGTTCGTGTGTGGGTGTGAGACCGTGTGTCGAAGTGCGGGCGCTTGTGGGTGTGAGATTGCGCGTGTGTGTTTGTGAGAGCGCGCGTGTGTTTGCGAGAGCGTGTATGTGTTTGTGAGAGCGCGTGTGTCTTTGCGAGGACGCTAGAGTGGGCGAATGCGCATGTGGATGTGAGAGCGCATGTGGATGTAAGGTCGCATGTGGGTGTGAGGGCGTGTGTGGGTGCGAGCATGCTTGTTAGTGTGAGGGCGCGTGTGGGTGTGAGTTCGCGTGTGGGTGTGAGGGCGCGTGTGGGTGCGAGAATGCTTGATGGTGTGAGTGCGCGTGTGGGTGTGAGGGCGCGTGTGGATATGAGGTCGTGTGTGGGTCTGAGGGCGCGTGCGAGTGTGAGGGCGCGTGTTGATGAGGGCGCCTGTGGGTGTGAAGGCGCGCGCGTGGTGAATATGTGTGAGGGCAAGTGTGAAGCGCGCTTGAAGGTTTGGGTGCTAAGGTATGAGGGCGCGCATGGGTGTCAGGACGCACGTATGTATGAGGACGGCTTGAGTGTGAGAGCGCTTGTGGTTGTGAGGTCGAAAGTGGGTGTGGGGGGCGCATGAGGGTATGAGGGCGTCTGTAGATGTGATGGCGAGGGTGGATATGTGAGGGCGTTTGCGTGAGTCTGCGAATGTGGATGTGTGGGTGTATGGGCGTGGATAGCTGTGAGGGCGTGTTTTGATGTGAGGGTTTGTGAGGATTTGAGTACATGTGTGGATATATGGGCTTGTGTGGATGTGAGGATGCGTGTGAATGTGTAAGCGCATGTTGGTGTGAGGGCGCGTGTGGGTGTGAGGGCGCTTATGGTTGTGTGAGGGAGCGTGTGGGTGTGATTGTGTGGGGGTGTGTGAGTGTTTGTATGGGTGTAGGTGTGGTTGTTTTGTGTGTGTGGGGGTGAATGTGCGTGTGAGTGCGTGCGCGTGAGTGTGTGCATAAATGTGTGCGTGCGTTAGTGAGTGCATGTGTGTGAGTGAGTGTGTGAGATAGTTTGTGAGCGTGGGCATGTGTGCGTGAATGTGTGCATGTTTTAGTGTGAGTGAGTGAGTGTATGCGTGTGAATGAGTGTGTGAGTGAGTGCGTGCCTGTATGAATGAGAGTGTGTGAATGTATGCTAGTGAGACTGTGTACGCGTGAGTGAGTGTATGTATGTGCGTGTTGTGAGTACGTGCGTATGTTTGAGTGAGTGAGTGTATGCATGTGTGTGGATGAGTGAGAGTGCGTGTGTAAATAAGTGAGGGTGCGTGTGTAAATGAGTGAGTGTATGCATGTGGGAGTTAGTGTGTGTATAAGTGAGTGTGTGCTTGTGTGTGAGTGAATGAGTGCTTGTGTGAGTGTCTGTGAGTGTGTGCGTCTGGTTGAGTGTGTGTGTGCGTGAGTGAGTGTGTGTGCATATGCGAGTTAGTGTGTACGTGCGTCTGCGAGTGAAAGTGTGCGTGTCCTTCTGAGTGAGTGTGTGTATGCGTGTGTGAGTGAGTGACTGTGTGTGTACATGTTTGAGTGAGTGTAGGTGAGTTACGGAGAGAGAGAGAGAGAGAGAGAGAGAGAGAGAGAGAGAGAGAGATACGGTGGGAGAGATAAATAGAGAGATACATAGAGATATAGATATTTTGAGATAGAGAGAGATATAGAGATTAAGCGATAGACAGATATAGAGATATATAGAGAGAGATAGAGATATAGAGATAAAGAGAGATATATAGAGAGAGGGATAGAGAGATGTAGAGAGATGGAGAGATATGTAGATATATATATATATATATATATATATATATATATATATATATATATAAAGCGGTAAACCGTCACTGCTATAAACTAAAAAACATATTCCCTTTAATTTGCCTACTTGTTATAGTCAGCAACTAGATGGCAGTGAAGACCGAGTTCTCGCGACATCTAGTAATAATGGAGAATATAATACATATATAAGAAAAATAAGTGTTTGTATTGGATTCGCCTGGTGGTGTAATGGATAACACGCTGAGGTACAGACTCAGAGTTCCGTCCAGGCATTTATTTTTCTTATCATACCATATATATATATATATATATATAGAGAGAGAGAGAGAGAGAGAGAGAGAGATAGATAGAGATAGAGAGAGAAAAAGATAGAGTGAGAGAGATGTAGATGTTGATAGAGGGAGAATGATGTAGATATATATAGAGATAGATGGAGTGATGTAGAGAGAGGTATAGATAGAGAGAGGGAGAGATTTAGAGAGGTATTAATAGATAGAGATGAGAGATATGTAGATAGATAGAGAGAGAGAGAGAGAGAGAGAGAGAGAGAGAGATAGAGTTATAGATAGAGGGAAATATCTAGAGAGGGATATAGATAGAGTTATGGAGAGAAAAAGGGAGATATGGATAGAGAGAGGGTGATGTAGATATATATATATATATATATATATACAGAGATACCAGGTATAATATAGTGTATAATACTTTAGATCTCCAAAATTTTCCAATTATCCTTCTGATAAGCCTATACAAAAATAGCATATAAATTGTTAAACGTCATGAGGTTCGACGATATTTACAGAATTAAGCTTCAGATCCTATACATAATATTACTCGCTAATGATCAGGCATTATTTAGTAACTGGGAAGATCAAACAAAAATATCGGCAACAAATAAAATAAATAAATTAGCTAATACAACATGAATGTTATTGAAATAAAAATATAAACATCTCCTGGTCTTCAAAGGAATAAATTATACAATATACCTAATAGTTATTCTTAAACGGGCCATTAAAGTAGATGATTAACTGTAATGAACTAAGATGTAATGTATATTGCTCCCAAAAAGGACATAAGTAGGAAATTAACAGGCTTTATGACGTTTGTGGAACAATAGTAAAAAACATTAAAAAATGAGACTAAAATCTGAATTGAAATTTTGTAAATTAAAGTCATTACGTATGCTGACAAATGAATGCGAAAGTAGGATAATTGCTAGATGAGACAGATATAAAATATAAACATTAGAAACTAACTTTTTACGACCAGTAGCAAGTTACAAAACCATTAATAAAAATACAGCCAATATGATAAGAAAATAATTTGGAATGTTCTGTTACAGACAACATTTAAATACCAATAAATAATTGCTCCAAACATATTGAATGAATACCGCCAAATACAGTTTCAAGCTATTTATTCAATTACCAGATGGAATATCTTTATCTCCTGATATAAAAAACAGATGAGTAGTCTATTTTCAGGAGGCAGAATAAGAAGGTTTGGTAATCAGTCCACATTCATATATTACAAATGTATAATATATAACTTCAGCTTATTTTACAAAAGTTAAAATAAATATAATTTATTAATATAATAAGACAGCGAAAATAACAAAACTTGAAGTAATTTTCTGAGAGACCGGTTACACAAAAAGAAGAATGCAATGTGTTTTAAAGTAAGTTAATAATCGACAATCCGTAATGGGTGGTAGAGAGTTTCGTAGTCTGCAGTGAGTGTGGTATACAATATAATATTATTGTTAATACATGAATGAAACTTACAAAATTCAAGTTCTTTCTTCAATGATAGTTATTAGTATACTTTTACTATTTATTTTTCTTCTGCAATAAATTGGTTCCAGTCATTACACAAAAAGAGAAAATTTAAAATTAAAAATTTGCCTAGCAACGGCTACAATGGAGGACGATGCAACTATATTCATTTCATTGCTCATTATTCTAGCATTTTATATATTTTATATTTGAAGAGAAAAATTTTCGCCTAGACCGGGACTCGAACCCGGGACCCTTGGCTTTCCGGGCCAAGTGCTCTACCAACTGAGCTACCGAGGCGAGTTACGATCTATACGCAAATTTTTCTCTTATGTACGTTGTAATTCCCTCGCGCCAAATGCTTGAAACCATAGCTTCTATCTTTGCAAATGGCGGCTTCTTAGTTAAGAAGACATTTATTGGGAATTTAACACTACTTTATAGCCAGTAGGGCTTCTATTGACGATTTATTATTAATTTAACACTTCTCATAGAAGGATAATTATATTTGAAGAGAAAAATTTTCGCCTAGACCGGGACTCGAACCCGGGACCCTTGGCTTTCCGGGCCAAGTGCTCTACCAACTGAGCTACCGAGGCGAGTTACGATCTAGACGCAAATTTTTCTCTTATGTACGTTTGTAATTCCCTCGCGCCAAATGCTTGAAACCATAGCTTCTATCTTTGCAAATGGCGGCTTCTTAGTTAAGAAGACATTTATTGGGAATTTAACACTACTTTATAGCCATATATATATTTTTGTTTCTAAACACAGCAGCGATTTTATTGGAAGTAGTGATTCTGTCCCAAAAAGTGTATAAACACTGATTCTTCCAACTCTTTTGTATAGTGCGAGTAGCAAAGTATGGGCATTGAAACTGAAGGATACCCAGAGATTTAGATCTGCTTAAATGAGATACTATCGCATAACTGCAGGATACACTAGATCACAAAAAAATGAAGACATCGTAGACGAATTACAAATGGAACCTTTAAAAAACAATATTTCTGATTATAAGTCAAGACGGATGCAACATATTAATCGAATGGAAGATTACAGCATACTCAAACCAATGTTAAGCTGTCAACCTGCAGGAAGAAGAAAACCAGGACGTCCACTCAAAAGACTATTGGATGGTGTTTCTCTTGAGGCCGAAACAGGTTAAAAAATGGCCTAAATTCATGAATCTACTGTGATGATATTTATTTCGTTATTTGCCAAAACGGGATCAGAACTTCAACTTTTCCGAACATTCGCTTAGTTTATTCAGCTTCAATATAACGGATATTTTACCAGGCTGTCATACGCTTATTCTCATCTTATTGCTCTCAGATACGGTTGTTGATTCTTAAATTGCTCTTCTTTCTCATTTTCCATTAATAATTTTCTTTAGAGCATCCAGCATTTTATCTTAAATTTTATTTTCAAAAGTGTTAATACTTATTTTTTCCCCTTTATATTAAATTAGACATAATACGAATAACATAGATTTGTGTTTGGCCAAGATTTAAAATATCACTCGCCTTGTATTTTTTGAAACGGGAGAGTTTCAGAAAGTTGTGCATGAAGGATTTTCTGCTTTAAAGCAGTGAGTGTGAGAGATCTCCGGGGAACAGGTGCTGCTGGTTATAAATCAGTTTAATTCCTCCGGGATGCTAACTGAAGGTACGAGAAAATATTTTCACTATCTGTTAACTTGCAGAATGTTTAGATCCCTCGACGGTTGTTAGGTTCCTAGAGCTACCAGTTTCATTACCTGAGAACTAATTATAAAGAGTGTGCACAAAGTAAATACATATTTTGTACAACAAAATACTATATGAGGAAGTTGTATAAAATAGGGAATTGCTGGATACAATTAACATGTTTTATATCTAATTTATTGCCGGATATCGTTAATAGATTTCATGCTCACATATAACATGTTATATTTGAAATCAAAAATATACGCCTGGACTGCGGTTTGAAACCAGGAACCTTTGAGTCTCTATGCCAATGCTCTTTCCAAGTGAGCTACCTAGGCCTCTAATCTAAATGTGTATTTTTCTCTTATACTTAGCTAATTCCCTAACCTCAAATGCTACGAGCCGTTTCTACGAATTTTGCAAATGACGGTTTCTTTATTAAGAAGACTTTTTATTGGGAAATTAAACATTACTTATAAAGCCAGTGGTGCTTTTTCAATGTTTATATTATTCGTTTTCAAAAATCTTAATGATGAACAAATTATATTTGAAAAGAAAAATATAAGCCAAAACTGGGGTTTGAACCCAGGACCTTTGACTCTCTATGCCAATACTCTTTTGGCATTTAACATTAATTATAAAGTCAGTAGTGCTTCTTTCAATGATTTTATTAACTTATTTGGAAAAAAATACGCTTTTAGATTGGAGGCCTAGGTAGATCACTTGGAAAGAGCATTGACATAGACAGTCAAAGGTCCTGAGTTCAAATCTCAGACTAGGTGTATATTTTTCTTTTCAAATATAATTTATCTATCATTAAGATGTTTCAAAAACTTATAATAAAATCATATAACACATGTTTTATCGTTACTAATCGAATCTGCGTAAAGTTTACCGTACAAATGAATGAGTCTATTGTGACGAGAAGTTTACAGGGAACCTCATACGATAGCATTCGGATGAAATTAATCGTAAATCCTGACATGACAAAACAGCTCGCACATTGGTAAACAAATTAAAGCTCACTGGATCGCTATCAACGCATACTGGACAAGGACGTCCATCAACCTCAAATGATAGGAATGAAGCCATCAGAATATCCATTGCAAGGAGACGAAAATCGGTGCGGTATCTGTCACTGGAATTTGACATTCTGTGTTCGACGGTACATAAGGAGCTAGGGTTTACCCCAAAGAGGAATTAGTACCATTGCATATTCTCACCACCTCATTGAAGCAGACACATTATCACATTTCAGGTGCTTAGGAACCGCATTAGACGAACGGCTGCTGATGTTGCTGCATTACATCGAAAATGCTTCTGAATGTGTTTCCCATCGCTGCAGACAAATGGGAAGTGAGTCGTGATACCGATGGTGGACGTGTTGAAATTAATCACTAATAAACAGATACCACAACAAACATTGCACTTATCATCATTATTTCTGTCAAATAGAGGAACTTCGGATAATTGGACCCTATTTTGATTTGTTACATTTTTATTGTAATTAAAGGATTTCAATTTTTTTAATTACAGTGACTATCATTAGTCATTATGAAATAGCATTGTTATTTTATTTAAATATGGAAACGTTTTCATAATTTATAAACTTGTTTACATACAAGAAAGGTCCACTTTAACCTCCATATTCGGATAAAGTGGACCCCGGAGTCCACCCTAGCGTTTAGACTATTTTATATTTATTCACTCTAATAATTTATATAGAAAGAATGGAAGAAAATTGACTTACAGAAAGAGCCAAAGAAGATAGACCAATGGACGAGAGAAGAACAAGAGGAATACCAAGCAAGAGATGGATAGACAGTGCATGCAGATCTAATACGTCTTCCTCCGAGGAATGATTTTAAAAATAAACAGGATGAAAATCCTCCAAATTATGTTTTAAGAAGAAGAATTTATACAGACAGGCACAAATTAATCTGAAAGAGTTTATGGCTGATCGTAATTAAAAAGCGTTGATATTTATTTTATGTTTTAAAAAATTATCGTTGATTATAACATGCATGCATTATTCATCTGCAGACAGCGACGGGCTTTGGGTTTAGGTAAAATTACAAAGATATTAAATAAAATTAATTAAGTGCAAGGCTTTTATATATAGCATTCTTGTTGATAAAATATACGTATTCGTGTAAAATGGACCCAAGTCCACTTTAACCCGCCTCGTGGACGGTCTACATTAACCAAATTCCTTTGTTATGTTTAATTATTTTATGGAGCCACCATGTCACATAATATCAAACCAATCCCGTCAGTATATTAAACAGCATCTACATAATATAATATTTTTAGGAGTTTTTCCAACATTTGTAATATTCAATAGCAGAAATTAAGAATTGATTCTTAGCTTGACAAACTTTTAAATGGCCGTTTTCATAAATATCACAAATAAATCCTTCTTCGCTCAATGAATAAAAGAAACTGGCGTTGAACACGTGAAAGTTGATGAGGGGAAGACATTTAAATATTTTCTGTTCCAGGGCAGCACCAATTAAGACAGATATTAACAGGGACCACTCAAACAGAAGGGTCCACATTACCCGAACTTCCTCTATATATTTTAGTTCTGGACACTATGTACATTATTATTTGTAGGCCTCCAGTAAAAAATACACTTTTTATACGCGTATATTTATCCTATCCATTTACTGGTACTAAGTGTTAAACGCTTATCGGAAGTTACACGAACACGCCCTATAACGAGAGACTTTTAAACTACAAATTTCCTTCTTTTCTTTTTCACAATTCACAACGTAATGCGTTTCCACTGTGATTGGCCAGTTTAATGCCAGGGCCTCTTCACAGAAAAAACGAATATTTTAGATAATACACACAATTCACACAACCATTCGTACTTACAAGTGGAATACGATAGAATAATTATGCCGTGTTTATATAATAATAATAATAATAATAATAATAATAATATTAATAATAATAATAATAATAATATAATAAATATAATAATAATTATAATAATAATAATAATTATAATAGCATAATAACAGTAAGAATTATAATTGTTTTATTATGTCAGTACTACATTTCATTTCTTCATTTGAAGGTCCACACACGTGACCTCCGACACCTGTGCTTCGTTGGGGGTTGATCAGTGAGGAGAGATTACTTTAAACTCTGAATCAAGTATACTCTTTTACTTCATACATGTATATGGTTAGCCTCTCTGCATTATTGTTCATCTCAATGGCATAACAACCTCCGAAACAACACGAACATTTAATTAACACGACTATGTAGAGATAACAAAACTGGAGATCTTGGGTTCGAGTCCCTGGTCCTGTGCATATTTTTCTCTCTAGTTATATTAATACATGCGTACAAACAGCTTGTCTGGAAACATTCATTTTCATAAAAGTTTCGTAACGAACGAAAATTTAAAACGAGACACAGCAATAAATAATTACATTCATACTAAAAAAAACTCAATTGTAAAAGGGTGATTATGATGACCAAAGAGTTTTGGGCCTTAATAATAATAATAATAATAATAATAATAATAATAATAAAATAATAATAATAATAATAATAATAATATAATGGTGATTAATAATAACCCACTGACAATATTCAACCGTAAGTTCATGGCTGGAAAAACACATAAGCCTTACATACGCCATACACTGAGCTAATATTTATTATTCATCTCCTGCATAATTTATCCCTCTAAAATCATGCAGAATATTGTTCTCCCATCCACATTATCGGTCTTCCTATTGAGATATTTCCTTCTGGATTTTCTACAAGGAGTTTCAATTTCCCTTTTCATTCCCCATTCATGCAACATGTCCTGCCCATCCTCGATGTTTAACTATACACATCTGGCTACACACAAATATCATGTAGCTCACTGTTATGCAGTAGTCTTCTCCATTCACCTATCTGTTCATATCTCTTTGGTCCTAAAGTTTTCTATAAACCTTATTATCAAATACTCGTAATCTTGTCTTCTCCCATGTTTCGCATCCATATATTACTAACGGGAGAATAACAGTTTATATATTTTGAGTTTTTTTTCTTTCATAGAAATTGAGATAATAATAATAACAACAATTATTTATTTATTTATACAGATTTTTAATGTTTACATATCTTTCTGCGCCTAAAGTTTTATTTTCCTTCTCCACTCGTCTCTATCCATCCATTCCATGCCCTCCAGTCCTCTTGTTCTCATTCCAGTTCTTATTTCTTGCATCCACTAGTTTCGAGGTTTCAATTTCCTTCTTCTAGGTGGACACCATTCCAATGATTTTATGGGAAACCTTTCTTCTCGCTTTCGTCGTACATTAATAATAATAATAATAATAATAATAATAATAATAATAATAATAATAATAATAATAATGGTAATAATACATGAAGTAGTGTGAAGAGGGTGTTAATGGGAAGGAAAATGATACAAGGAAACATAGATTTAACTTTTTAAATATGAATTTGTTATTGAATAATTAAATAAGATATCAATGCTTTTACAATTCATGACGAAATACTGTTGAAGTCACTTGTAAAATTTAAAATATAATATAAATACCTTAGATCTCAGTCTTCCTCTCAGGTATCTTTTTTTATATTTTAAATTTTATGTAAGATAGTGATAACTAAGTAATAACTCACTGACATTAAATAACACGGAGATCCGTGATTTCGTAGACTTAAGCACTCCATACATCGCTCTCCGGTGTTAATATTTTCTAATGATATCCTTTATAATTCACCTCGGTCAATTCGTGGATAAATGTATTCTCCGATTTCATATTTTACCTGCCGACTGTGTGCTATCCTTTTGATTTTCCTATAAGTAGATTTCATGCCTCACTTTATATCCCCATTCGTGCATCACAGTTCACAGCTGGTTACACAAAGAGCTATTAATCAGTCAATTGAAGCCAGTACATATCTCCCGTCATCGAGACCCCTAAATTCCTTTCCAGTATTACGTCCCTTCCATGTATATAGTTCATCACGATCATTCATTTAATTGTTTTAATAACAATTTTTGAAACATTTCTACTGTCTCATTCGAGCCACATGACCTGACCAACTCATATATTACACTTAAAAACCTGACAGTAAGAGCACAGTAATGCGATGGGCAGGACATGTTGCACGTATGGGGAATGAAATACTTGCATGGAAGCTTCTTGTAGGAAAGCCAGAGGGAAAACGCCCAGTTGCTAGACCAAGAATGAGATGGGAGAATAACATTAACTATGATTTGAGGGAGGTGGATTATACGGGGAATTATTGGAAAGTTTAGCTCAGGATAGGGATGTATGGAGAGTGTATGTCCGCGCGGCCATGAACCTACGGGTTCGATAGTGCCAGTGAGTAAGTAAGCAAGAGCGCAGTAATATATATCTTTTGTTCAAAGCCACCTTTTTGTCATTCTACATTTCAGTTATTCTCTCTCCTGGCATTGGCGAATTGTAATCAACTTTTGAGGTTGGGGCGTCTGGAAGCCGGGGTTACGCTGCCCCAATGATATATTGGATGATGATTGAGGCTAGGATTTTTATGTATTATTAACATGCAAAATATGTACATATTTATGTAATAACAGTATGTAAAATATGTAAGATTACATAAACGTTCCTAAAATATGTAATATTAAACGCATTAAAATTTATTTTTATATAAATTTATATAAAACGATAACATTAAGATCAAATTTGAAGGAATGGGACAGTTAAATATTTGGCAACGTGGTACGAAGGGTATAGTCATGTTTCTATTATAAAGTAATCCCATTACAGGTCTTAGAGATATTGGGAGCTTAAGGCTCCCATCTTTCTAGACAACTGGCAAGAGATTTCAGTCTTGTGTGATAACCGTCTTTACCCCTTCCCCCAAACATAGTATGGTATTATTTTTGTATAGGCTGAGTCGACTCCAGGGCCATGATGCCGCCATTTTTAAAAACCCTGACCCAATCGGATCTCGACTGTCAATTTTCCAGCTTCTAGGATATTGCCTTAACCAACTATACTACAGTGTGCCCCTACATATTTCTACTATTTGATTCATAAACAGAGAACAACGTAAAGGATTTAAAAGAGATCTTGCTGTGTGGAACCCTATACTCAAGTCTTCAGAGTCTTCCTGTAACTATGTTTATTTGTGTTTAGTAAATGGAATTCTTATATGTTGGGGGAAAAAATAGTTTAAGTGTACAATCAGATATCTGAGATTTTTAATATAAACAAATATTGTCACAAATACTGTTTTAATTTTCCGCTTATAAAAATATATTTAAGTCAATAGGCTTAATATGTAAATTTACATAAAAATCTTTGAAATATGTGAAAATATGTAATTGTAATAAAATATGTAAAAATATGTAATGATACATTTTCATATATGATAAGTAAGTTTGTAATTCATGGACATTTAACAATTTTATCCATGCATAAGCAAAAGGAAAGAGCATGTAATTACATATAAATCCTAGCCTTAGTGATGACGATGGATAATGATGCGCCAGGAGAGGCCTTGAACCTAAACTTAATCTAATGAGGTGAATATGATATCGATGATAATGATGGCCAGATGTTCGGGGACCGTTTGGGCCTTAAAGTATACTGACATTTGTCTTACAGATAAGGAAGAACCCCGAAAAAAACTCACCCAGGAAACTTGTCCCGAGCGGGGATCGAACCCGGGCCCGCTGCGTGACAAGGTAGCATGCTACCTTGAGACCACAGCGGCTGACAGAGCACAACAATATAAATAATGATATTCGCATTGTGGTGAATCCTTTATTTTCCATTTTTATACTCTCTGGCACTTTGTCAAATTTCCTTATATTTTCTGGTTACTTTATTTTCTCAGTGTAAGAATCGGTACTTAAGATCACTCAGTTACATAAGCTTTTTCGTTTAATAGAATTAAGTCTATAAATTATTTAACAGATTCGAGTAGCCAGGAGACATTTGTTTGTGTATTAACAGAATTATTCTATTTTAAATAGCTATTTACGTTGTTTATTTACATGATTGTAATATTATCATAAGTAATGGATAATGATGCGCCAGGAGAGGCCTTGAACCTAAACTTAATCTAATGAGGTGAATATGATATCGATGATAATGATGGCCAGATGATGTTCGGGGACCGTTTGGGCCTTAAAGTATCCTGACATTTGTCTTACAGATAAGGAAGAACCCCGAAAAAAACTCACCCAGGAAACTTGTCCCGAGCGGGGATCGAACCCGGGCCCGCTGCGTGACAAGGTAGCATGCTACCTTGAGACCACAGCGGCTGACAGAGCACAACAATATAAATAATGATATTCGCATTGTGGTGAATCCTTTATTTTCCATTTTTATACTCTCTGGCACTTTGTCAAATTTCCTTATATTTTCTGGTTACTTTATTTTCTCAGTGTAAGAATCGGTACTTAAGATCACTCAGTTACATAAGCTTTTTCGTTTAATAGAATTAAGTCTATAATTATTTAACAGATTCGAGTAGCCAGGAGACATTTGTTTGTGTATTAACAGAATTATTCTATTTTAAATAGCTATTTACGTTGTTTATTTACATGATTGTAATATTATCATAAGTAATGGATAATGATGCGCCAGGAGAGGCCTTGAACCTAAACTTAATCTAATGAGGTGAATATGATATCGATGATAATGATGGCCAGATGATGTTCGGGGACCGTTTGGGCCTTAAAGTATCCTGACATTTGTCTTACAGATAAGGAAGAACCCCGAAAAAAACTCACCCAGGAAACTTGTCCCGAGCGGGGATCGAACCCGGGCCCGCTGCGTGACAAGGTAGCATGCTACCTTGAGACCACAGCGGCTGACAGAGCACAACAATATAAATAATGATATTCGCATTGTGGTGAATCCTTTATTTTCCATTTTTATACTCTCTGGCACTTTGTCAAATTTCCTTATATTTTCTGGTTACTTTATTTTCTCAGTGTAAGAATCGGTACTTAAGATCACTCAGTTACATAAGCTTTTTCGTTTAATAGAATTAAGTCTATAAATTATTTAACAAATTCGAGTAGCCAGGAGACATTTGTTTGTGTATTAACAGAATTATTCTATTTTAAATAGCTATTTACGTTGTTTATTTACATGATTGTAATATTATCATAAGTAATGGATAATGATGCGCCAGGAGAGGCCTTGAACCTAAACTTAATCTAATGAGGTGAATATGATATCGATGATAATGATGGCCAGATGATGTTCGGGGACCGTTTGGGCCTTAAAGTATCCTGACATTTGTCTTACAGATAAGGAAGAACCCGAAAAAAACTCACCCAGGAAACTTGTCCCGAGCGGGGATCGAACCCGGGCCCGCTGCGTGACAAGGTAGCATGCTACCTTGAGACCACAGCGGCTGACAGAGCACAACAATATAAATAATGATATTCGCATTGTGGTGAATCCTTTATTTTCCATTTTTATACTCTCTGGCACTTTGTCAAATTTCCTTATATTTTCTGGTTACTTTATTTTCTCAGTGTAAGAATCGGTACTTAAGATCACTCAGTTACATAAGCTTTTTCGTTTAATAGAATTAAGTCTATAAATTATTTAACAGATTCGAGTAGCCAGGAGACATTTGTTTGTGTATTAACAGAATTATTCTATTTTAATAGCTATTTACGTTGTTTATTTACATGATTGTAATATTATCATAAGTAATGGATAATGATGCGCCAGGAGAGGCCTTGAACCTAAACTTAATCTAATGAGGTGAATATGATATCGATGATAATGATGGCCAGATGATGTTCGGGGACCGTTTGGGCCTTAAAGTATCCTGACATTTGTCTTACAGATAAGGAAGAACCCCGAAAAAAACTCACCCAGGAAACTTGTCCCGAGCGGGGATCGAACCCGGGCCCGCTGCGTGACAAGGTAGCATGCTACCTTGAGACCACAGCGGCTGACAGAGCACAACAATATAAATAATGATATTCGCATTGTGGTGAATCCTTTATTTTCCATTTTTATACTCTCTGGCACTTTGTCAAATTTCCTTATATTTTCTGGTTACTTTATTTTCTCAGTGTAAGAATCGGTACTTAAGATCACTCAGTTACATAAGCTTTTTCGTTTAATAGAATTAAGTCTATAAATTATTTAACAGATTCGAGTAGCCAGGAGACATTTGTTTGTGTATTAACAGAATTATTCTATTTTAAATAGCTATTTACGTTGTTTATTTACATGATTGTAATATTATCATAAGTAATGGATAATGATGCGCCAGGAGAGGCCTTGAACCTAAACTTAATCTAATGAGGTGAATATGATATCGATGATAATGATGGCCAGATGATGTTCGGGGACCGTTTGGGCCTTAAAGTATCCTGACATTTGTCTTACAGATAGGAAGAACCCCGAAAAAAACTCACCCAGGAAACTTGTCCCGAGCGGGGATCGAACCCGGGCCCGCTGCGTGACAAGGTAGCATGCTACCTTGAGACCACAGCGGCTGACAGAGCACAACAATATAAATAATGATATTCGCATTGTGGTGAATCCTTTATTTTCCATTTTTATACTCTCTGGCACTTTGTCAAATTTCCTTATATTTTTCTGGTTACTTTATTTTCTCAGTGTAAGAATCGGTACTTAAGATCACTCAGTTACATAAGCTTTTTCGTTTAATAGAATTAAGTCTATAAATTATTTAACAGATTCGAGTAGCCAGGAGACATTTGTTTGTGTATTAACAGAATTATTCTATTTTAAATAGCTATTTACGTTGTTTATTTACATGATTGTAATATTACATAAGTAATGGATAATGATGCGCCAGGAGAGGCCTTGAACCTAAACTTAATCTAATGAGGTGAATATGATATCGATGATAATGATGGCCAGATGATGTTCGGGGACCGTTTGGGCCTTAAAGTATCCTGACATTTGTCTTACAGATAAGGAAGAACCCCGAAAAAAACTCACCCAGGAAACTTGTCCCGAGCGGGATCGAACCCGGGCCCGCTGCGTGACAAGGTAGCATGCTACCTTGAGACCACAGCGGCTGACAGAGCACAACAATATAAATAATGATATTCGCATTGTGGTGAATCCTTTATTTTCCATTTTTATACTCTCTGGCACTTTGTCAAATTTCCTTATATTTTCTGGTTACTTTATTTTCTCAGTGTAAGAATCGGTACTTAAGATCACTCAGTTACATAAGCTTTTTCGTTTAATAGAATTAAGTCTATAAATTATTTAACAGATTCGAGTAGCCAGGAGACATTTGTTTGTGTATTAACAGAATTATTCTATTTTAAATAGCTATTTACGTTGTTTATTTACATGATTGTAATATTATCATAAGTAATGGATAATGATGCGCCAGGAGAGGCCTTGAACCTAAACTTAATCTAATGAGGTGAATATGATATCGATGATAATGATGGCCAGATGATGTTCGGGGACCGTTTGGGCCTTAAAGTATCCTGACATTTGTCTTACAGATAAGGAAGAACCCCGAAAAAACTCACCCAGGAAACTTGTCCCGAGCGGGGATCGAACCCGGGCCCGCTGCGTGACAAGGTAGCATGCTACCTTGAGACCACAGCGGCTGACAGAGCACAACATATAAATAATGATATTCGCATTGTGGTGAATCCTTTATTTTCCATTTTTATACTCTCTGGCACTTTGTCAAATTTCCTTATATTTTCTGGTTACTTTATTTTCTCAGTGTAAGAATCGGTACTTAAGATCACTCAGTTACATAAGCTTTTTCGTTTAATAGAATTAAGTCTATAAATTATTTAACAGATTCGAGTAGCCAGGAGACATTTGTTTGTGTATTAACAGAATTATTCTATTTTAAATAGCTATTTACGTTGTTTATTTACATGATTGTAATATTATCATAAGTAATGGATAATGATGCGCCAGGAGAGGCCTTGAACCTAAACTTAATCTAATGAGGTGAATATGATATCGATGATAATGATGGCCAGGATGATGTTCGGGGACCGTTTGGGCCTTAAAGTATCCTGACATTTGTCTTACAGATAAGGAAGAACCCCGAAAAAAACTCACCCAGGAACCTTGTCCCGAGCGGGGATCGAACCCGGGCCCGCTGCGTGACAAGGTAGCATGCTACCTTGGGACCACAGCGGCTGACAGAGCACAACAATATAAATAATGATATTCGCATTGTGGTGAATCCTTTATTTTCCATTTTTATACTCTCTGGCACTTTGTCAAATTTCCTTATATTTTCTGGTTACTTTATTTTCTCAGTGTAAGAATCGGTACTTAAGATCACTCAGTTTGAACAAAAAGGACTGTAGTCGGGTTTAGGTTTTAATTAGGTCCAAGGATATGGGTTCCTGGACAATTGTGCTCCGGACTAGATGGGTTCAGGTTTCGGTAAAACAATGGACTTAAATCTCGGGAATCCGTGAGGAAAGGATGTTCACTTGGGGAAAAACAGTAGGCCCAGTGTAATGTCTTGAAATTGACGATGCACTTTTATTGTCACTTGAATTACATTCGTCGTATTAGACGACGAGTTTGACGAGAAGGCTGTTGGTGGGTCAGAATTAGTAATGGTTGTACACTCAACCAAGCGATGTAACTTAACTGTACTCTAACTAACTGACTGCTGGACTGCTACATTCTGCACTGACTGCTGAACTGCCTCTGAACTGCCTAACTCTAACTGTCCACTAACAGAACTGAACTTACTAAGAGAACTGCTGAACTCTCTAACTGTCCACTAACAGAACTGAACTTTCGCTATGTAATGCGATGTGCCTGCACCGGCACATTCGCTCGTTGCTCTACTCCTCGCAACGGACACACTAATTTTCGCTCATAGAGAAACTTCGAATTAAGGGGAAACTACGTACAGTGACATCTAGAAATTCACGGTCATTTACGATGAACTACAATGAGCAAACTACAATGGAAGCGCTGTTTTATAGTAACAGAATATGTAATTAAATAAACAAATGCAATGCACACGGCGTCGTTCACGGCATGTTTAACGGTGTTCACTCGGGATTATGGGAAATTAGCCATTTTATAAATTGAAATTTTTAACTGCTAACCTTTCGTTCTATGTAGACGTTACTGTAAAAATTATATAATTATTATCGAAAGTTAAAAATCATTACTTAGAATTTATTTTACTCTAATTTGTAAGTAAATTCAAACTTGTTTATGTTTTTAATGTGAATCTATTTTCATATATAAACCTACTAGAAGTGATAAAATTCTAAGATTTGTTAGGTTAGGAAGAGTGATGTTAGTGTACAGCCATTTCTAATAAACATTTAAAAATGTGAGTGACTTTATAATGGATTTCAGATGTACGACATGACTAAGGTTCTTTAATAAATATTGTATAAAATATGTGTGTGAGAATAAGGGCGTACATCAATTGTACATATTTATTAAAAGAGCTCATAAATGCACGTTTTAAAATTTTAATAAACGAAATTAAATTATCATGTTTTATTTATTTCCATTCTTCCCTTCTGTTAAAATTAAAAAAAAAGACTTTAGGTCTGAGAGGCTGGGTACAAATAATTCCATAATTTAAGATAAATTAATATTTTATTTATACCTATAAAAGTTAAATTTCACGATTATTCACCAGATGGCATTGTATAATTATAATTCATAATTTTACCACCAGAAAGTGCTGAAATTCATATTAGTACCAGAAAAAGATTGAAAAAAAATTAGATGTCGTTAGTTGTTCTGCACTAGTGCCGCTTGTGGCATGTACGCTAAAACTTGTATACTTTATCCTCTGGGTCCTCTGTGATTTTCGCTTAGTAAAATATATTTATTAATTCTGAGTGGGCCGGCATTAGTCCCTTCCACCAAAAGTCTTATCGCCTCACAAACAGTTTATATGTTATACTAATTTTGATTGGTAAGTTTTACCTTAAGGGCGTTATCGTGGGTGTTAAACTTAGAAGTTTGTGGCCTCGTTCCCTCCCTTTAAATCAGTTGCCTCATCATATAAATTTTCAGGGCTGACCAAATGGAGTGGTCCTAAAGGACGCGGCTATCTACTGTCGGCATCTACCTTACACCGCAAAGAAGTCACCCGCTGTTAACGACATGTACTAGTTGAAATTAGTTTGGGGATAACTCTTTCCACAGTTACCTAGGGAAATCCAATTGCTAGTTTGTGACTTCCCAGCCTTTTGTAAGAAGTTTTTTGGGCTTAGCATTGTTATAGCAAGTTGATAATAGAGCAGTCTTGTAAATCCTCTTGACAAAAGAAACTGCAGACTTTTTCCCCATTGTATAAGGGCTTAAGGATCCATTGTATGATGTTTACTAATTTCGTTCCCTACAATAGCAAGGGTCCAGGTATATGACTGGCGCTAATTGCTTGGTACTACTGTTTGATTTATTGCTTATCAAATTATTTTGTGGTAGGTTATATCATTTTAATTTTGTTACTATTGGATTCCTATTTTCATTACAATTCGTTTGAATATAAATATGCCCTAATTCTGATGATAATTACGGGTTCATAAATTATTCACTTTGATGAAGGTACTTATTTTACTGAAATAAGAGGCTGAGCGAATGACTTGTCACAAGTTACATAAGCTTTTTCGTTTAATAGAATTAAGTCTATAAATTATTTAACAGATTCGAGTAGCCAGGAGACATTTGTTTGTGTATTAACAGAATTATTCTATTTTAAATAGCTATTTACGTTGTTTATTTACATGATTGTAATATTATCATAAGTAATGCCACGAGTGATTTCCAAATTATCGATAAATTAACGACTCACGAAGTGAGGAGTGAATTTATCTAGAGAATTTGGAAATCAAGAGTGGCATTTGTTAGGACTATTTAACGAATAAAACTAAGCTGTTTACTCACAAATCATTATTTAACTATAGTTATTTTAAAATATTTATATATTTAATGTAAACGGCGATGTTTGAAAACAAATGAGAAGCGATAGGTACGCTTCATCTGCTTGTTTAGTTTATCCCTGCAACCAGATCATACTATTTATTGCCAAAGGAACGCAATATTGTAAGAATGCTTTCTAGTGGAGAAAAAATGAAACACATCAAACTGTACATTAATTCATTTCTGGTGTCGTATGATGTAAATATGACAATTATATTTTTCTGGACTATTACCTGGGAAAAAAATACATTTAAGAAAGTGCAAACAGTGGTTTCTTTTTTTTGTGGTATAATCAATTGCTACAAATGTTTTTATATTAACTCCCGCATGCGGCATGTGTTGACATTCATGCACTATATATACAATCTGGTAGCCGTATTTCTCACAGGCTCAGTCACTGCAAAATAATGGTCAGGCCTGTTCAGAATATTAAAAAGGAGGAGCCTTCTTTAATATGGTAATTATAACACTGATAAATATTTCGTGAAACACGACTCTGATTGGTTGTAAAACAGAAATCATTGAAACGTGATTGGCCATTGAGTCCTATTTGGGGCATGAGTGAAATAGTCATCAATAACTTATTTAAAAGTTTGGACATTATCCTAAGAATTGACTCAAAAGTTACCCTGGAGAGATTGCATTACCTCGGTCATTTTGGACACACATGGTTTCACCACATCTCTCCCAATTGTGCGTAAGAGGTTTACATTTTATATGCACTGTCAACTTCAGCATTAATATAGATTTTTTCATTTAATTTTTAATCTGTTTTCACCTCCTATACATTCACAATGGTAATACATGTCAAATTAGAATTCATTGTCACATGGGCTACCACAAATGGTTTAGCGACCACGAAACTATTAATTATACAATAATGACGATCGTTCTAAATTAGCTACAGATGTCGCTCCTTTCACCCTCTCATTCAGTCTAGTGGTTCTTCTCATATGACCGTTTTATGAGCACGCAATTTGGTTTGAAGTTATTACATGTGTTCAAGAATTATTCTGGATCATATGTACATCGCTGTTGATCATTTGTCCATTTCAACCGCCTCTCAAACCTTAGGGGTGGTACAAGTTTACTATCCCGTATAACCACTGTTTCAGATTGTATTTCCAGTATTTGCCATATGTGGTTAAAATTGTTCTGTTCGTTTGAGAATAATGCCTACACACACACACGCACACATATTTAAACTGACATAGTTGAGGCCATGGTTGTAAACTAGTAATTACATAACAGATTACATAACATCATAACATATATTATCATAAGTAAGTAGTAGTAGTAGTAGTAGTAGTAGGACTTTATTATGACAAAAGTAAGATATTTACAATATTATTTACAAATATGGGTCGCACGGGCAGTAAGCCGTACGTGCTTTTGACAGTCCGTTACAATAAAGAAATAATTGCTACTAGTGTGAAGAAAAATAAACAACAAAACAAAAAAAAAAGCAATAACATTACAATTACATAAAGAAAACGCAATAATATTACAATTAAATAATAACACAATAGCATTATACACTAAAAAAAAGCAATAACATTACAATTACATAAAGAAAACACAGTAATATTACAATTAAATAATAACACAATAGCACTATACACTAAAAAAAAACCGTAACATTGCAATTAGTTAAGAAAACACAGTAATATTACAATTAAATAATAACACAATAGCATTATACATTAATTAATTTATATATAATTATTAAGAATTAATGTTATTGCATTTTGATAACATATATTTATTCATGAATGAGTGTTGTTCTTATTTTCCGCGTTTTGTCCAGAAATTTACCCACGTTTATCCAATTTTCTGGATTTACCAATAACTCGTAGCATGCCAATCTTTCCCGATTTGAATTTAGAAATCTTTCCGGTAATAACTGACGTCTCCAATATTCTAAATCATTACATTGTCCTAATATATGTATCTCATCTTCAAATTTCCCGCACATTGGACATATTCGCATATCGTGCTCGTCGCTAATTTTTTGCAATTTCCATGCCCCTAGCCTAAACCAAGCAAGCCCTGATCTCTCTTTAAATCCTAGGTTGAGTAAGTATATGGGGCGGTCATGTAATAAGACAACAACTAGGCAGATGGGCGCGGGAAATCACCATGTGGGACCCCTACATTGGAAGACGAACACGAGGTCGGCCAAGAAGAAGATGGGCAGACACGTTCAAACACATTGGTCAACCACAGCCCGCAACAGGAACAAGTGGAAACAAGTAGCGAACAATCTAAAAATTGACTAAAATTCTTAATAAACTGCAGTGAAGTGCACAAGTGAAAGACTCTATAAACATAATGTTCGCGTGAATTAGCTCACCACGTGAACCACTTAAAACTTTAAAATTGAGCCCCCCCACCTCTTATAGGAGGCCCTAGCCCTTCATGGGACATAGTGGCTACATTCATTCATTCATTCAAGTATATATTTGTACAAAGTAAACAAAAATTAAAATGAATGAAGTCAATAGTTTCGTAGAAGAAACATCAATTAATGTGTAAATAGACAATTTTTCATTAAATGTAAAATAATATGACGCAAAACATCACTAATTTTAAGTTCGTTGAGCATTTTAGATTTAACTTTTTATGTTCCATGTATGATTCATGCACAAATGAATGTCTACATTAGCTAATGTTTAAATACTATGGACAGTTGAAATACCAATAATTTGTGGTCTATTACTTATTTTCAATTTTTTACTGGTCATAAGATTAATCATCGAAACGTTATTGTGGTGTTAGATTGACTAAGAAAAATGTTTTTAAGACATCATAACTGTTAAAATTAGATTTTAATACATTTGATATTTAAAAAAACATTAAATGAGATTTGATATTTAAACTCGCATTATATATATTAATAAATCCGCCGAAGGCTGTCCCAAGCTAGGGTGAAAAATGGTATGGGGCAGGAGCACCAACCTGGTTAAAAACCAGAGTTCAGTGCGCTCGGCTGATAGTACTCTGTGAGAGCAGAGTTCTGCTGATGATGGGACTAGTCCCGAAAGGCCTACAGAGTTTTAAAATAACTTAAGTTGAGGAGACGGACCTACAAGGTAACTATTTTATAGTTTTAACCGTAAATTATATTACTGTGAACTACTCAACGGAAACTTACCATGAATTTTACTAGTACGTATAAAAACAGAGTATTTAACAAATTACCCAGATGGATTTTACATTGATGGTGTAAAGATAAAGAAGTGCGATAGTTTCTGTTATTTGGGATCAATTATAGAGAAAGATGGAACATCAAATAAAGACATTGCAAAAAGGATTTGTAATTGAAGAAAAACCATAGGAATGTTAAACTCTATACTATGGAGTGAAAACATAATTAACAGAAAAACAACTAATTTATAAATCCATACTAGAAAGTATAAAATTATATGGATCGGACGTCTGGACAATGATACAACAACATGTCAACAGAATAACTTCAGTTGAAATTGATTTTTGGAGAAGAGCTGCCAGAAAATCTCGATTGGAAAAAAAGTTAGAAATACAGAGATTAAAAAAATGGATGAATGCAGAATGAAATATAAAGGATGAGATTGAACAAAGAAGAATAAAATGGTATGGACACGTAAGAAGAATGCAGGATGGAAGACCACCAAAGGCCGTCTGTGCATGGAAAATTGACAGAAGGAACAGAAAAGGAAGACCAAAAACAACCTGGCAGAATAACGTTCAAAATTCAATAAGGAAAATTGGTGTAACAGATGAAGACACACAGCACAGAGAATGATCGAGTACTTTAATTAAGGGGATACCATCAAAGGTAAGGAATATTGTCAAAAATGAATGAATATATTAATTGAAAAGAAAAAAATCCTTGAGTCGGGATTTGAACCCGAAATCTCTAGTTATATATAATTTTAGAGAGAATTTGCATTACGTTGTAAATTTAAATTATTTATTTATTTATATACCGAATTTTAATGTTTACACATCTTTCTGTGCCTAACAATTTATTTTTCTTCTCCACTCGTCTCTCTCCATCCAATCCATGTCCTCAAGTCATCTTGCTCTCATTCCAGTTCCTATTTCCTGCATTCACGAGTTTCGAGATCTTCCTGTCCTCCTTCTTCCAGGTGGACACCATTCCAATGTTTTTATTATTACTTAAAAATAAAGAATTAGTAAATTAAATAACCGACTACATAAAGGAGGTAGAATGATTCCCTTGTTAACTAATACTGCTTCGCCAGCACTGCTACCAGTCAGTTGTACATCATTGGTACAGTTTTTTTACATTGAACCAATTAAAACATATGATATCTTACGATATTTCAAGAAAATATCCCGTTAAATACCGTATATTAACCTCCCGAATATTGTTTCCATTGATACAATTAAACCGTTAATGTTCTGCAGTTCATTTTAGGCCATTTAACCACCCATTATTATGACATTCAGGCGTATGAGAAAAATTATAGGTCATTAATAAGTTCAAATATCTAGACGTCACACTTCAAACGAGAATGACATCGTTCTGCTGTGATGAACAAGAGAGAAGAGCAGTCGCAACTAAAGCTATCTACATCATCGACGATATTCACATGCTATTATTAAACAATGACATTGTTCTACTCTGCGATATCACCAATGACTTACGGCTTTAAGCTAATATGGGAGAAGGTATGGAGCAGCGACCTCGGAAAGATTGAACAGGTCAAAGCCCGATACCGGTACTTGAAACAAGCACTAAGAATAGGACTGACAACTCCCTCGAGACTAGTCTATGGACTGGCCAATAATTTATGTAGAACTTTGGCCAAAAATATACTTAGCTGTACTTCATTAAACAATTAAATAAAGGAAAATGAAAATTATACATAAAAACGAAAAGGTTGCTTAAAATAAATTTATAAAACTTTTAACTTATAGTCAATTTGCTTAATCATTCCTCAATAATTATTAATAAAATTTAAGTGTAATTATAAAATTCAAACAATATGAAGTATATTGCTACTTCATATAAGATAAGACATTTGAGGACAGTTAGTGACTTTCATGGTTGTTGTGTATCAAAGCATTTGACTCCATAACCTAACTCCGTTTGCTCGGAATATATAGATGTGCATCATTTCTTTTTATAAGGAGGTACCCCTTCTGTTGGGGTTAATACAGCAGACGGCTTGATATCGAGTGGTAGATGGCAGCCCCATCAGATATCTTACCCTGTGGGACGCCAGTAACGTCTTCAGGGGACATCAGTATTTATAACGTGAAAATATCTACTCTAAAAACAAAAGTTTTAGCTTTTCGAGGGTTTGAGCCACTAAGAGTAAAAGTCCAGTTACAGAATAAAATAATATAACAAGTGAGCAATTTTAATTACCTGGGATACAATGTATCATATAGAAAAATTGAAGACATTGAAAACAAAATAAATAGATTTAATTACATGTGTGGCACCATAAAACGAAGTCTCAAAGGAACTAGAAAGGAGACACTTTTAAAATTTTATAAAACAATGGCGGTTCCAATATTATTGTATGGATCTGAACACTGGGTCTTAACCGAAAACCAGGAACGAAGAATAGAAACGTCAGAAATGAGGTTTCTGAGGAGTGGAACAAGAATGGAACAAAGCCGAAGTGAGAATAATAATAATAATAATAATAATAATAATAATAATAATAATAATAATAATAATAACGCTTTATTTTAGCTGGCAGAGTTAAGGCCATAAGGCCTTCTCTTCCACTCAACCAGCGAATAGTAAAATTATACAAAAAATTACATGCATATTACAATTTTCAGATATTAAAATACAGACTAAACAAAATACAAAGATGATGTGATCTAATACTAGCTAATACTAACAAAAACATAGAATATAATAAAATTTAAATTATGTAAAATAAAGTAAGTAACTTCTTAGATGACTATTAATGGAATGCTCTATATAGTTGTTATGCAGTTAATGTTTTCATGGTGTCGAACTTAAGATATCAGAATATACGAAGAGAACTGAATATATTCAAACTATTAGATAGAATTACACAATACAGAGATGAATGGATGGACCACATCAATACAATGGATAACAATAGAATTCCGAAACTGATTCTTCATTACAAACCACTAGGACAAAGAAATGTTGGAAGGCCCAGTAAAAGATGGATAGATAAATTCTAACATAGATCGGAACAGACCAGCAGGTCTAATCCTTGCTGCTGTTGCTGATGATGATGGAGTGTTTTAACACATTTTAACATAATTATTAAATAATTGAGTAACTATCATTTAATAAAATTTATAAAAAAAGTTTAAATGTATGCTCTTTAAAATAAATATTATATTTTCCTTTAAACTGTTTAATGTTACGAAGATATTTAAATTACGTTCTCTGATTAAATTTCGCTTAAACTGGTTGGGCATGCACGGTTTTGGCAATTTGGTAATTTAATTTTCATCTGATTATTTCGTTTTTCTGTAAATGTAAGTATTGAAATGTACTTAATTGTTGGAATAGGCAAATTTAACATAAACTAAAATAAAATTATATACGATCGATGATTTAAATGCTTTATTAATTCTGTTCGACATTCCGGCAAAACCTAATTTTTAATTTTCGAAACTTAATAAATCGTAATTGTAGTTTATTGGAAGATTCACATATATTTACACTCTCTTAACCTCTAGTACACTTGTACATCACCCTAATCTTACACAAACACGGGAGACGACTTTAATTGTAGGTCACACAGTTACAACTTTGATCACAGAAAGTTATGGAGAGTCTTCCCGGAGATGAGTGATCTGTTCATGCCAGGACTACTTCCGAGACAACACGTACATTTAATTGAAGGTACTCCATTCTCCGACACGTTTATAATCAACAAGATGCATTTAATGATGTGCGGTGACCATTTAGATCATAAAGTTTTCTGAAATTTGTGGAGAAAATAAATTAAATAAACAGCATCTATGAAATATATTCTGTGGGGGATCGAACCTTTTCTACTGCATAACAGGCAACGACGTTACCCGGCGACTACAGCGATGGACACAATGTATATAATAATTTCAAGTTTTGGGTCTTTAAAGCATATATTTCGAAACTGGATGAAAACTGATGGGAGAGTGTTGGATATAATTAAGAAGGGGCTGTTAAAACGGATGTGTTCCGTATTTAGCCGCAGAATGTTTTCTCCTACTCGTTTCCTTTGGAGACTGGAATATAAGACGCCTCCGGAATCTTTAAAATTTCATGAATACAACGGGAAAAGACCAAAAGCGTGAGGATTTTTGATGAATTGTATTAACTATCTACCAGGCGTGCTCTCGTTTACAGTATACTACTGTGAAGAAAGTCATCTGTCCCGTATTCTAGGAATTCGCGAGTGTCTGCGAATTCTTTCTAACAAACGCAATATTTGGTTGTAATTATATATATATATATATATAGTTTTATTATATTAGATACTGGGGAACAATTCATAGGCCTAATATCGGTACATAGTCTATATATATATATATCATATTAATATGTACTATATAAATGTTGCTTTGTTAGAATATGGTATAGGCATGTTATTTATCTATTGAGAAAAATATAAATTTAAGCTAGCAGTTGTCTAACAATCTGCCATGCACTACAATAGAATAACAGCCTCAATTTTCCACACTACTCTACCTTGCATTACAATAGCTACTTTGATTTTTCACCCTGCTATCCTGTTTAAAGTCCACCGCTGCGGTCTCGAGATAGCGTGCAGCCTTGTCACACAGCAGGCCCGGGTTTGATTCCTGTTAGCGACAGGCTCCTGTGTGAGGTTTCTTTCGGGGTTTTTCCTCACCAATAAGACAATTGTCAGGAAGCTTAGGGCCGAACGGTCCCCGAAAATTATCCGGCCATCATCATCATCATCCTTCACAGGTGTGGAAAGCAACGGGAAACTACCACACCTGTAATTACCGAGTAAAGCTGCAAAGCATAGCATGAAAATGATATCATAGCTATGAAAGACCTGCCTTTGGGCAGAGTTACTATGGATATATATATATATATATATATATATATATATATATATATATATATATATATAATGTTTGTGTGTTTATATCTGTTAGGCTTTCCGCCAGTAAAATTGTTCCCATTTCTCATTATAACAAGTAATGGTTGTAAGTCTGCTATATCCAGTACCTAGGAGAGCCCCAAAATCCTCTATAGATTTTAATGTAAAGAACGGTTTGCAACACTGTAAACTTTTTTTTGGCGAAGTATTAGTTAGTTGGTTGGAATGCCTGATGCATTAACTCCACATTACTTTACATCCACTGCTGCCTTGCATAAAAGTAACAACATCGTAATTTGTTAATTTAACGCGTCACAGTAGTTTAGATTTATTAACAAAGTTTAGTCAGCATCCAGAAGGCACTGGTTTTGCGACATATTGAATTCAGTCCGTGTTCTAAGTGCGATAATAACAATAATAATAATAATAATAATAATAATAATAATAATAATAATAATAATAATAGTAATAATACTATAATAATGATTACTATTAATATTATTATTTTATTAGCCACAAAATTCACAACAATAACAAATATAATCACAAAATAGCGAAAGTAACTCTAACAATACTAGTAACACTAAAAAATTACGTTTTAAAAATTACGATTGTAACAATAACGATAGGATGAGTTACAATGGCACCAATAACAATGGTAACAATAATAATCAGAACGAGAACTACTGTAACGAAAATAATGTAACAAATGCAGTTATAAACTAGTGGTGAAAAAATGTTCCTATTATATCTGGTTTTCCACAATGGTCAGGTAGATCATTATAATGTAATCTTTTTCATCCATGTTTATGGTTAACCAGGTATAATGAGAACAATTAAGTCCCCCAGACTGCGATGGCCAGGACATGTTGCACAAACGGGGAATAGAAGAGGGCTATGGAAAATCATTGTAAGAAAACTGAAAGAAAGTGCCTGGTAGGAAGATCAAGAATGAAAAGTAAGGGGGTAAGATTAAACATGATTACAGTAAGATAAATAATACAGGAAATGATTGGAAAACATGAGCTCAGAATAGGGATAAATAGAGAGCTTATATCCTCGCGGCCATTACCGTGGTGTTGACTTGTAAAATGTAGTAAGTTTTAAACATTCAATTTTACAGGAGAAGCTAAAAACAATTTTGACACTTTTAAATTTAAATATATTTTGTAAAGCTAATACAGATATTTTGTAAATATTTTTTCATATAAAATGTCTTGTATACTAGTGTAAAAATTATATTGAAATTGATGTTGGGGGAAATTGTTTTTTTGCTTTCCCTGTAGTAATAATAATAATAATTTAATTACTAAACGTAGACATAATATAAAATAAAATACCATTAATATGGGTGGATATGGAATTCATACCTTGCCGTATCAGTTAAATACGAACGTAATATTAAAATTATTGCATGCAGGTTGACTGCTCGCATGCAGTATTTATAAAACTAAAAATAATCTGCCTAAACCGGAATTTCAACTCAAGACCTCCAATTTTGATTTCTGGCGTACTAACCATCGTGCCAGTTAGGCAATCCAGGAGCAGAAATATTTTACTTCAATTTTAAACCTCCTTACACCCCTATTAGTGAAATTATGTCTACATTAAAACAGGATTACTGCTACTAAGTAGGTGTTATGTACGATTTATTCAGTGCTTAATTATCGGAAACAATATATTATTTTGCTAAGATCTGCTGTTCTCGTGTAATAATTAATTAAACAGTTTAAGCGGAAATATTTGTTAGCAATTGTACGGTATTAATTACTACATGCCAAAAGCAGCCTGAGTATATTACAACGTTCCTACTATGATCCCTTATTGATAAAAATATAGAAATGCATATATTAGAAAATGGATGAACGCAGAAAGAAGTATAATGGATGATATTCAACACTTCTTCTTCTTCTTCTTAAACTTAATTTGTAGGATTTTCATCCCGTTTCTTTCCAAAATCACTCCTCGGAGGAAGACGTACTGGATGTGCATTCACTGTCTATCCATCTATTGGCAGATCTTCCTCTTGTTCTTCTCCCGTCCATTTGTCTATCTTCTTTAGCTCTTTTGCAAGCCGGTTTTTCTTCCATTCCTTCTATATGACCCTTCCAATATTTTCGTCTATCTATAATAAATTTGGTTATGTCTTGAATATGGCATTTGTCCCTAATTTCTGTGTTGTGTATTTTATCAAATAATGTTTTCCCCTGAAAAGTTCTTAAGATTTTCAACAGATACAGCTGAGAAGGAGTCCTTCGGTACGGTGTACCTGACGGAAGAGGCAACTCTACATCTACTGCCTTGTAGATTGACAAACGGGCGGGTGGGGTTCGTTAGTCCTGCAAGACAACCCATCTAGGAGAGACAACTCCGAAATAAAACGGAGCAGGCTGAGCTCTGGAGCTGGGTGAAGGCGATCAGCCTAGGGAGGAAACCCCGAATAATAAACCCGCCATGAAAACGGGCTAACAACCGACTTCAAGGTGTATCTTTTACATTGCTCGCAGTCCCAAGGATCAAACCTCGGATATTCAACACATAAGGCTGAAATTGTATGGACACGTAAGAAGAATGTTGGATGGAAGAGTACCAAAGGCTATCCATGCATGGAAAATTGAAATTGAAAGATGGAGCAGAAAAGGAAGACCAAGAACAACCTAGAAGAATAACATTCAAAATTCAGTGAGAAGAGTTTTGTAACAGATGAAGACACAGGGGGCAGAGAACGATGTAGAACATTAATTAAGGGAAATTTGTGAATTTTTGTTACAAACTAATAGTCTATAAGACCGTAGTCATTTATGTATCATTTTAAATTCATGTTAATTACTGCGATTGGTTGGAGAAAACCCTGAATGATGTGGAAAATTCTCAAAATGAATGAATTGAATATCAAGCTACAGACGTCAGGAAACGCATGTCTGAAGATTCAATTGCCTGTTTATCCGATTTTGTTAACGTATATATGTCGGACTTTGTTTTACTAAGTATAAGCTGCTAAAGTTTTATAGAATTTATTTCAGTGTATATTAATTTATGAACTAAAGATTGTTAAAGAATTTCCAGAATTTTCCACATTGCAAGTGAATGCTATTCTTTCCTCGAGATTGCAAAACCGAATAAAACTTTCATGCTGTCCTTTGAATTAGTACATCGTTCTGAACAATCACTAGTTATCAAAAAATGACATCATACGAAAACCCTTCACGTTCCAGACACACGTTAACTGAAACATCCTTTGTTTCTCTTCATTTTTACTTCTTATCGCTAACGGTTTTGAAAATCGTGTTTAAAACGCATAAAACAGGATGAAACAATTCATTAGATCTGTTAGTGGTGTCACCTATCCAGAATTAAACTATGTATCCCAAAACGTAAGTACATATTCGAATTATGCATTTTGTGGCAAGATGTCAAGTTATTAACAACACAAATGTTTGACTCTTGAGACGTTAAATGTTTATACATTTGTAATTTTGAACCGACCAAATTTTAGAAACTACCTAATCAAATTTGAATGCTGAATTTGTTTTCTCGTCATGCTACTGTGTATATTATGTAGTCTACAATCGTTAAAACCCAAAATGATATGTAGTCTATTCAGCTTTATCTTTTAATTAATGTTTTCATATTTATTTTTATTAATAAACTGTTCTAGTGTGTGTGTATATATATATATATATACACACTCAATGGTGACACTACCAGTGACGATACGTGGAAGTGAGGCCTGCGTCCTTAAGGAAACATAAGAAAGTAAAATTCGAACAGAGGAAATGAGATTCCTACAGGCTGTGAAAGGTTATACAAGAGGAGAACATATTAGAAATGAGAATATTAGAGAGGAATTAAAAGTACAGCCACTTCTTCAACAAATTAAATAACACAGGAACAATTGGATAGAACATATGCAAAGGATAACAGAGGATAGGATACTAAAGATGGCATTGATGTTAAATCCTGTAGGACGAAGATCGGTGGGAAGACGCAGAAAGCGCAGGGCGAGAACAGATGAGAAATCAGAACAGACAAAGACCTAATCCGTGAAGGATGATGATGATGATATATATATATATATATATATATATATATATATATATATGTGTGTGTGTGTGTGTGCGATGTGAAACCATTTTATCCAAATTTCTTCGTCATATGTCCCTTTTTTAACTGATCAAATATATGTAATTTATTGTTCATAAAGACCTATTGTGCCGCGATTGAAAATCATTTATTTATTGCTTATTTACTACCTTATTCACTTATTTTATTATTCACAGGCCTACATGTATTTTATATTTACTCATTCGTTTATGGGCCTATACATATTTATAACTTGTGTATTTACTAATTTAGGCTATTTTACGTTCCTATTTATTGTATTGTATTGTAAGCCTATGTTTTCCCTTTACAGAGATTTAGGCGCTCTTCCCCTACAGGGAAGATTTTGAACCATACTAATTTAGTTACACTTGTTTTCGTATAGATGTCATTTTGAGTGGTACGTGCTCAGCGTTCAGCCTCATATTGACATATAGGAACCAAGGTAGTACTAGGACGGGAAAATTCGGTAAATTTTGTTTAGAGGCCTTTTCATCCAAGCTTAAGGATTTTTTTAGGACGGAAAAATCCAAGGAGCAAGTCCTCCGGGAGGGACTTTATGCCGTGGGTCCTATTTATTGTTTTACTTATTTTGTGCTTCATTATTTTTACCTGATGTCTCAAAAACATTATGGAGGTAATTCAGAGATGTTGCATTTTTAAGAACATCTTTATGTAGTAATAGTATATTACGATGCGAGATTGGGAAGCGGTTTTTACAGAATCGAGGAAAATTTTTAAAAACCGAGTGATAGCAAGGTTTTTAATTTCCGAGGTTCTATGGGACTATATATTTAAAGAATTTTCTCCCAGTTTCATTAAAACAAATCCTTGTGCAGAATCTTGTGTTACCACACTTCGATTATTGTGACATTATATATAATGATCTAAACTATGACTTGTCGCAGAGACTGCAGCGTGTTCATAATATATAATGATCTAAACTATGACTTGTCGCAGAGACTGCAGCGTGTTCATAATGCTTGCGTTCGATTCATTTTCAATATCCGCCGTTATGACCATATTTCCGAACACTTTAATGACCTCTCTTCGCTCCGTCCTACTGACAGACGTAAATTGCACTCTCTTTCACTACTTTTCAAGCTTCTGAATTCCTACATCCCTACTTACCTGGGTCCAGGTTTGAGAAGTTATCCTCTTACCACAATATTGACACTAGGTCACAAGATAGCAGTCTGCTAACAATTCCTCTTCATAGCACTTCCTCCCATTCTACTTCATTCACAGTAGCCTCTGCCCGCTCCTGGAATCTCCTTCCTCGAGATATCAGGGGTTGCCGCACACTTGGTACCTTTAAGTCACGCTTATACAGTTACCTGTTGTCTAATAATTAATTTTTCTCTATTTATTTAATTTTATACTATGTCATTAATCTTTTCCTCGCTTTTTTATATATCTTGTACATATTATATATTTAATTCGTTAAATTTAGAGTAAATCAAAATACATTATAAATATTAATTGTATTGTATTCATAACTTGTAATCGTTATATATATATATATATATATATATATATATATATATTGTAATTTAGTTTTAAGACTATTTTTTGTTTGTATTTTTTTTAACCTGGTTGAGTGGTAGACAAGGCCTTAAGGCCTTAACTCTGCCAGGTAAAATTAAGCTATTATTATTATTATTATTATTATTATTATTATTATTATTATTATTATTATTATTATTATTATTATTATTATTATTATTATTATTATTATTATTATTATTATATTTCAAGAAAACATAACATGTAACTGAAATCACGTATTGGAAACACAGTGCAGTAGGGGTCTTATTTCCTCATAATAAAATATAGCTCCATCACAAAATGCGTTTGACTTATGTTTTGTAATCAATATAAGACGATGCCTGCAGTAAAGGTATAAAACTTGAAACCATATGCTCTCATGACTTGTACAAGCGAATAGAAACAAGATATCTCTGTAAATTGAAATACCGGACGTACAGTACTGTATATAATCGTATAGTATTGTTTGCATGTTAAACAAAGACCGTGACTTAGCAAATTACCGTAAACTCAAAAGACGTGAGACAAAAATTACTAAAGAAGATTTATGATCTCTGCAAGATCAACATAGTCGGAGAATTCGTATAAAATTCTTTGAAACTCTATCAACACCCTACATTGTGATTTTAATAAAAAGCGAAGAGTCTAATGGATATATCACTTAAAGAGATATAGGGTGTTATAGAAGGAAGAAGTGATAGAGAAAGACATATATTGAGATAAAGGAAATGTGTGGAATATATTTGTCAATTTATATGAAGGAATAATACAGCTGAAATGTTCTCAGTTTGAAACGGAGAGTAGCTAAATATCTAATGAGATATAATTATATTACAGTCAGTTTTGTTAAATCTAATATGTAAAAATGAATGTTTGATCGTTTGTTTGTTTGTTTGTTTATTCGTACTTTATTCGCGGCCATACCGTTGACCCGATTGTGGTGGGGCTTTTTGCAAAATGTTCAGGAGATTCCAGGATGGAACATAGACTATAAGAGAGTTGTGATACTCAACTCCTACACTCTTAAAATCGCCCTCTATAGTGGAAAACGTGCATAAAAGTAGCTCTTTGGACGCTTAAATGTATTACGCTGCCTAAACCGTAATAAATACGCAAACTTAATGTACACATAATTGAATATCTCAAAACGCGCTACAAAATAGTCCGGGACAGCATATGTTTATCTTTTACGGATAACTCACAATAACCATTTTTGTCTTTCATTGTTGCCAAGAAGATCGAGACGAGTACGTAGATTAGTGTGCAAGCATAGCAGTACATAGCGGGTGTTCTTTTACGGATAACTCAAAATAGCCTAATATATTTGCCTTTTAGCTCATTTATGCCAAGAAGAACGAAATTGGTAGATTCCCGGGCTACACCGGGTAATCAGTACGGCGAATCTTATAATAATTACGATATATATTTAAAACTGATTTGTCATTTTACGTATTCAACTAATCATAAGAAGTACATTAATTTTTGTCTTTCAGCTCATTTATGCCAATAAGATTGGGATGAGTAGATTCCCGGACAACGCCGGTAAACAGCACGGGGTATATAAAAATAATTAGGATATACATTTCTCCTTTTAATTATTTCACTAAACATAAAACAAGTTAATTTTCGTATTTCAGCTCATTTATGTTAAGAAGATCGGGATAAGTAGATTCCCGGGCAAAGCCGGGTAATAAGCACGGGGTTTTTAAAAAATATAAATGTATAATTATGTTTCCTTTCACTTATTCAACTAAACATAAAAACACATTAATTTTCATTTATTTAGGCGTAGCAGCGCACGCCGTGTATTAGTAAGGAATAAAGGACATACATCATTTCTTGCGATCATCGGAAAAGTTGTCTTGGATATCTATGAGATGGACAATCATTCTTATCCACGTGACATCACAATCGTTTCACATGTTTGGAAAGGGGTTTTATGATCATATAAGTGGAAAAGAAATACGTTATGAAGAGGGTATTTTGGAGAAGCGCCAAACAGGCTATATTCAAACAAGTGATATTCATAAAGCGTAACAGGTAAAATATTTTATATGGTATCAACCATAACCTGCAGTCATCACTACTCTACACTTATGATATCACATTTTTTAAATACAATATTGTGGTCTCATATTACAGCAAGGAATATATTCTTCTTCTTCTCGTTATTTTAAGCCAATAGCCTTGCAGAAATTAAGAATCCCTTCATCGTCTTCTCAGTCAACCAGGAGATCTCATCTCGTCTGTAGGTAGATTATCCATTGTTACACTACAATTCTGTCCGGTGCCAAGCGAGGTACATCTTGGTTCCATTCAATACATTAACAACCAAACTGTTAATAACAATGAAATCTAAAGAAATGTCCCTGATTTCAATTATCCTGTCTGCAATGATCGTCTCCATGAATTTAAGTTAAAATTTCTGATGGCATTGTATGAGGTGGAGAGTTTGATACTCATTTAGGTTATTGAATTTCTTCCTTAAAATTAATTTTAATTGTGGTCGCCAATGGCGTGGAATTCAAGATTACGTATAGTTTAAGTTCTCTCCTGGAGCTGCAACATTTATCAACCTTTATCACTGGGATAACACAATTCCGCCTTCCGAGCCCTCAAACTAATAAGTTTGTTACACTTCTGTCCATGCCAGGAGAGAATGCCAGAAATGCCTTAGGAAGAATCTGACGCAATCCAGTGTCAATGCACGAAATATATAAAATATATATCTTCTATTTCTCTAAACGGTACAGAAGTAAACATATCAATTTTCCGAACTTTTGCGATATAGAAAAACAAATTACTGAATAAAATAAAACCCGTGTCAGTACTATAGGTCTGAAAACCTATGATCAATATTAACTTTCTGTACTGCTCTGAAACATAAATATTAAATATGCATCTTACAGAGATTGGTGCCAGGTGATACTTTATCATTAGATCATACCATTACAGGAAGAATGAAGAATTTTGTGAAGGACTAAGAATAATTCTAATTGCAGAATCTTTAAATCAGTAACGAAAAATCTGATACCACCAATTCCTTATATCTGTGTCAAAGTCTTGAAGCGTCATCTAACAGGGTAGAGGTATTAAAATCGTTCTCGTAGGATCTATAGAGAAGAC
The DNA here is from genome assembly GCA_030220185.1 of Diploptera punctata. Taxonomy (NCBI): domain Eukaryota; kingdom Metazoa; phylum Arthropoda; class Insecta; order Blattodea; family Blaberidae; genus Diploptera; species Diploptera punctata. The sequence goes on from JASPKZ010010698.1 coordinate 1,729,200, forward strand.
ATTCCAAATACGGATCTTGAAGTCGGAACAAGTGAGAAGATCTGAGTCATCGAGATGTCGTAGATGATGATAATTTTGATGATCACAGACTGAAGTAGTCACGAGTAACGACAGTGGTATTTCGAAGAGTAAATAGTTCTGAAATACGCAGCTCTAGTTTAGTTCCTATCTTCATTAATTTTATCGTTTGATGATAAATGGAATAAATGTCTTCTTAAAGATTACAGAAGAAATTAGTTTTAACAATTTATTACTCGTTGCTCTAATTTTAGGTCTCAACGCGGGCCTTGGAGAGCCATAAATGAACAGAAAATATGGGTATGGAAATGAACAGAAAATATGGGTATTTTTACCAAAAATGCTATAATTATTCTTATATAAAAAATCTAATCAAGTCACCTGCTGATTCCATCAAAACTAAAGTTAAATTCCAACCCGATCAGCCTTAAGTCTACAATTACTGATAATTGTAAACTGGATATATTCTTCTTCTTATTCTTCTTCCTTTCCACAATTAGGTCAATGTGGCCTGTTCCGGTCTCAAGTCCATCGTTTCCTTGGCCGTCCGAAAGATATTTTCCCATGTGATTTGTAGGTGTTGATTTTTTGGGTAATCTTGTATTGTCCATTCTGTCTAAATGTTCTTTCCATTGGTATTTGTGCTCTTCTAGTTTATCAACTATTGAAAATATCTCCAGTTCATTTCTTATTGATTCATTGTGTAATATATCCATGCGTGTACATCCTTTTACGGATCTTAAAATTTCATTTCAGTGGCTTGAATGTGTGAGATATCTTTAGTTGTAAGTACCCAAGATTCAGATCCATATAAAAGAACAGGAACAGCCATAATTTTATAAAACCTGAGCTGAGCTGAGTTTCTCTTCGATTCTCTTTCGGAGGTTTCTTCTTATGGTGCCACACATCATTTGATATCGGTTTAATGTATTATGTATATCCCAATCATAGCTATATGTTATATCTGAACCAAGATAGTTAAATTGTCCTATCTGTTCTTTTATTCCATTATTGATCACTATTTTTGCTCTGACTGGCACTTTGCCCTGAAGAGCTAGATATATTCTAACTTAAATTCTACCCCCTTAAAAATAAAACTTTACAAGGATAATGATAGTATCTGGAACTATAATAAATTTCATAACTTTATCATCTACTTTATAGGATCATTTTAGTGTTCCCTCCAACAAGATCAGCTACGAAAACATTCTTATCATCATAATCATCATCATTCATCAACAACGACAAGGATTAAGCCCAATGGCCTGTTCCGATCTCATTATAGGCCGAATTGGTCCTTCCATCTCTTCAATGCTCTTCCCAACATTCTTCCCCCTTTTGGTCTATAATTATACATTCTTCTTGGTATGCGCTGTTCATTCATTCGTAATACGTGCTGAAGATAAGCATTTTGATACTATTTTATTATATCACAGAGATTAAATATATTAAGTTCTGTTCTTATATCTTCGTTTTTTCTTTTTATCAGTCCTTTGGTATCCTGCTATTGTTCTCAAATTCTTCATTTCAGCAGCCTCTATTTGTTTACTATCTGCCTTTGTTAATGTCCAGGTTTCACATCTATAGATAAGAGATGGAACTGCCAATACTTTGTAAAACTTCAAAATAGTTTCCTTTCTAGTCTTATTCAATAAAGTGCGTTTAATTGTGCCACATAGATAATAGAATCGTTGTACTTTAGTTTGTTTATCTAAATTTCTGTCATTGCCTAAATTATATCCCAAATAATTAAAATTCTGAACTTGGTCTATAATTATATTGTTTATCATTATTTTTGTTCTTATTGCGCATTTTCCTTTCAGAGCTAATATTTTTGTTTTAGATGTAGATATTCTTAACTTGTATTTTAGAGAGATATTCTTTAAAGTATAAAGGAATTGTTGTAAAGCATTTTCTGATGCTATCATTATTACTTGATCGTCTGCAAAAAGCAGAGTTGTCAATGCACTATTTATATTAATTTGTTCTTGCCATCCATTTATGGCATGGTCCAAGTATAAATTAAATAATAATGGTGACAATGGACACCCTTGTCTTACTCCCTGGTTTATTTCTATGTTTTGCTTACTAACGAAAACCTTCTAAATAACTACATGTTTTGTTAATCACTTTGGGTTCGAGGCAGCAGCATTTTGTTTATTTAGTGTAATTATGTCTGTATTATTCAAGGCCTGTATTGATGAGGTAAGATAATATAATTGGTTTATTACTCATCTAATATTTGTTGTGTTATTATTCAATGCCCAGGTTGTCATTTTATATCATTTATGGATTTTTATTCTCTTGGCATTGGCGTATATTGGTAACCCATTTCTGAAATTTGTTGTGGTACTAGAAGGCGGATGTTATGCTTTGTTCGACGATGATATTGATGTTGGGTTGTGGATGATGATAGTGGTTGTCGTCCAGCAGTTAGTCCTTTAAACCTAATATTAACGTACATTCCAGAGAATGGGCCCATCACAGGAACAATTCCCTTTAAGGAAAAATGCCTATGGTTGCACCGGGCAAATCGAAGCCGGGGACCTTCATGAACAGTAGTCAGAAAAAGCTCACCACTAGCCCATGAGGCTGGTCTGTTATCAAATATATTTAGTATATTTCAATGTAATTGTATTGTTATCTAATTGGAATATTATTGTTTTCTTTTTTGGTTTAAGTATATTATTACCAACATCAACTTATTGTAACGGACTGTCAACAGCACTACGGCTTACTGCCCGTGCGACCCATATTTGTAAATAAAATTGTATGTATCTTACTTTTAGTCTAATAAAGTCCTTATGTATAGTATATTTCACTTCCAATCAAAAAGTTTGTATCTTACAAGATAAGTATTTTATAGTAAATATTATACCACTATTTATTATATTTTCTCTCTACAATTCTATCTAGTCTTACTAAAAAATAAGAAGTTTATTTGCGTTTACGTTGTATTTAAATATTTTATTATATAATTAAACATTTTATAACCATTTCAACCATGAATTCTAAACATATAAGTGTACCATTATGTAATATGGCAGACAGGTAAAATAAATAACCAAACATACAGGATACTCAGAATTAAATAAATATTAGGTCAGTGTGTAAATTTGAGTTTATATTTTGTTAACGCCAAAATTATAAAAAAAATAATAGAATCACACCTATAGATATGTCCAGTAAATAAAACCTACCATCTGTAAAATAACATCTATGAGAAAGAAATCATTTATTTTCTCTCAAAGGTAGTTATAATTAAAGAATGAACATGTGAATTTTATTTAACTCTGTGAAGGAGTAAGAAGTCAAAAATCTGGAAGAGTTAATAAACTTACTTCTCGGGGGGAGAAACACTGTTGCGAAACTTGATATCACAGTGTTTGTGAGCAGGAATAGGCTTTCCAACCCATCTCCATGTGAGACTGTAAGAAATATAATTTTTATATTTTACTATACCTTTAATAATCGTATTTCTTCATAATTGAGGTAACTATTTAAGTTAAATCGGCCGTAAATCCCCTCTACAAAATCCTCACAAGAAGCAGTATTTGAATTATTGCAGAAGTTGGACGACTGTCTGAAAGTCCAAAGAAATTTCAAACGTTGAGGCCAGCTGGGTATTCCAGGTACGTTTGTACAGTTTAAATTACTATATTTTTTAATCTGAAACATATCTTCATTATTGTATTGTATTGTATTGTATTGTAAGCCTATGTTTCCCTTTACAGAGATTTAGGCGCTCTCCCCCTACAGGGAAGAATTTGAACCATACTAATTTAGTTACACTTGTTTTCGTATATATGTAATTTTAGTGGTACGTGGTCAGCGTTCCGCCTCATACTGACATCTAGGAAAGGAAGGTAGTACTAGGACGGGAAAATTCGGTAAATTTTGCTTAGAGGCCTTTTCATTCAGGCTTAAGGATTTTTACGAGCCTGAACATTTTCAGACTCGGGACCCACGGCTTAAAGTCCCTCCCGGAGGACTTGCTTCTTGGATTTTTCCGTCCTAAAAAATCCATCAACCCCGGCCGGGTTTGAACCCGCGACCCTTGGGACCAGAGGCAAGGATCATAACCACTGGTCCACCGCGGCCGACATCTTCATTATAACAAGTGAATTAAATTCAATTGTCTTTATTAAAAGCAAGTATTATATCCCTTGTGTAACATATTTTGTGCTTATTAAGTTTTGGTCCACGGCTGCGGTCTCGAGGTAGCGTGCTGCCTTTTCACGCAGCGGGCCCGGGTTCGATCCCCGGTCGGGGCAGTTTTTCTGGGCGAGGTTTTTATCGGGGTTTTTCCTCACCTGTAAGACAAATATCAGGAAAACGTTAAGGTCCAAACGGTCCCCGAAATCATATGGTCATCATCATCATCCTTATCATTATCATCATCATCCTTCACCGGTGTGGAAAGCAACGGGAAGCTACCACACCTACTATTCCCTAGTAAAGCTGCAAGTATAGCATGAAAATACTATGATTGCAGTGAAAGACCTGCCCTCGGGCAGAATTACTATGGATGGATGAAGTTTTGTTCATTGTTTCATGAAGAGTTATTCGCTAACCAACAGATAAAGTAAGCTATTACAGTCAAGTTACGATGTTTAATTCCTATACAAAGACAATGTCGCTATTTATTTATAAGACTGAGTAACTTGCTACTTTCCTAATACCCTATATCAGTCACTGTACTGTTATTTACAACTGTACATTACTTGAAACCAAATGTGTGAACACCTATCATTCACCCTAAAGGGAAACTTGTTATGAACAAGAATGCATTTAGTCACTTAACTGTAGAATATTTAGCAGTGTTCGTGTTCAAGTCTTATGAAGGTGTAAATTATAGTAAAATGAAGCATTATCACCTCTAACATGAAATCGGAAACTGTACTCCTGTCACGCTCCACAGAATGAGGTACACCGCTCCAGCACAACACTCATTTAAATTGCTATCTCTCATAAGTAGAGCCCAGATTTGTATACACTAAATGTTAAGATTGCAACATAGTATAATGATAAGTTAGATTTATGACTGACTTTTGTTTTTTGTTTCATGCAAACAGTTTTATAGTAGTCCGTCGCCGTGGCGTAGTCGGTAGAGTCCCTACCTTCCACTCCGGCGATCCGGGATCGATTACCGGCGGGGTAGGGGATTTTAAATCTCCACCTTGAGTCTGGGTGTGTGTCCTGTCTTGTGTTTGTATGTGTGAATAAGATAAGAAAAAATGTTAACAAAGGTAAAACAAAAAGGAACAACAGTGTTAATGATAGAAAACTGTCCGTCGCCGTGGCGTGGTCGGTGGTCCCTACCTTCAAACTCCGGCGATCCGGGTTCGATTCCCGGCGGGGTAGGGGGATTTCAAATCTCCACCTTGGGTCTGGGTGTGTGTCCTGTCTTGTGTTTGTATGTGTCAATAAGATAAGAAAAAAGGTTAATACAGATAAAACAAAAAGGAACAACAGTGTAAACGATAGAAAACTGTCCGTCGCCGTGGCGTGGTCGGTAGAGTCCCTACCTTCCACTCCGGCGACTCTGGTTCGATTCCCGTCTGGGTAGGGGATTTTAAATCTCCACCTTGGGTCTGGGTGTGTGTCCTTTCCTTGTGTTTATATGTGAGAATAAAATAAAAGTTAACAAAAAAGGTGAAAAAAAGGTAAAACAAAATGTAAAACGAAAGAAGGTAAAAAAAATAGATAATAAGAAGTTTGACTTCTGACTGTCTTTTGTTTTGGTTTCACTCACAAACAGTTGAATAGTGAATACTATCTGATTTGCAGTCTTATCTTTTATTAACAATCGGTCGCGGTGGACTAGTGGTTATACTCCTTGCCTCTGGTTCCGAGGGTCGCGGGTTCAAACCCGGTCGGCGTCGGTGGATTCCTTTTTTATGATGGACAAATCCAAGGAGCAAGTCCCCCGGGAGGGACTTTAAGCCCCGGGTCCCGAGTCTGAAGATTTTCAGGCTCGTAAAAGATCCTTAAAAACGTGAATGAAAAGGTATCTAAGCAAAATTTACCGAATTTTCTTTCTCCCCCCGTCCTAGTACTACCTTGGTTTCCTAGATGTCAGTATGAGGAGGCGGAACGCTGACCACGGACCACTCATATGACATTTACACGAAAACAAGTGTAACTAAATTAGTATGGTTCAAATTCTTCCCTGTAGGGGGAATGCGCTTAAATCTCTGATAAGGGAAAACATGGGCTTACAAGACAAGATATTTTATTACATAAAATTCCTAGCCCTAGTTATAACTACAGCCCTGATTTGCATGCATTAAAACTTAAGATTTGAACATAGTATAATTAGAAGTACGACTTGCGGCTGTCTTTGTGCTCGTTCCACATACAAACAGATTAATAAATATACACCGTGTTGCAATCTTGATATTTAATGCATAAAAAATCCGGGCTCTAAGGGGGAAGCTTTGGATGAACATCGCGTCGCTGTAGCATTAGGACCTGCAGTATGTACAATGAACTATGATGAAGCTTTTTTGTGACATGATGATCAATAAGTGTCGCAATATAGCACACGTGTTTTTTTGTTGTGACCATTGTGTATAGTAAGTAAAGCGATCCCACAACAGGCCCGGAGGCCCTTGGGGTAGTAGGAGGTTAAGGCTCCCACTTTTTCTTGACAATCGGCACTTTGTGTCAGCCGGGTTGTCAGCCCTGCGTGACGGCCGCCTTTACCCCCAGAACAAACGTCTGGTACTCATTTCAGTTAGAGGCTGAGTCGACCCCAGGGCCATAGTGCCGCCAGAGGGTTTGGGTCAGTTTAAAAATCCTGACCCCAACGGGACTTGAACCCTCGACCCTCTGGCTTGTAGCTCAGTCCCTTAACCACCACGCTACGGCGTGCCCCATTGTGTATAGTAGGGACGATTAAATAATATTTAAGTCATTTATTCTGTATGATAGTTATTTTCTTATTGTAACTTACAGCGAGGAAGCTCCAGACCTCTCAGTCATACTGCGGAACACTGTCTTGCAGAACTTTATCCTATAAGACAAAACATATAGTTTTTTTATTGGAACACTAGCTAATACCAGGCGTCCGCTGCTATGCCTAAATAAATTAAAATTAATGTGATTTTACGTTTAGTTGAATACGTAAAAGGAAATATAATTATTAATTTATATTTTTTTTAGATACTCGGTGCCGTTTACCCGGCGTTGTCCGGGAATCTACTCATCCCGATCTTCTTGGCATAAATGGGCTGAAAGAGAAAAAATTAATATACCTCTTAAGATTAGTTGAATAAGTAAAATGAAAAATAATTATAAATATATATATATATATATATATATATATATATATTATATATATATATATATATATCTAGTAATTATTTTATGATTCCTCGTGCTGATTACCCAGTGTTGCCCGGGAATCTACTTATTTCGATGTTCTTGGCTTAAATGAGCTAAAAGATAAAATTCGTAATTTTGAATTGTCGTAAAAGAATACCCACCATGTGCTGTTATGTTTGCAAAAGAATCTACGTACTTGTCTTGATCTCTTTGGCATCAGTAAAAGACAAAATTGGTTAATTGAGTTATCCGTAAGAGATAGGCCTAAACATATGCTGTCGTGAACTTTTTTGTGGAGCTTTTCGAGACATTCTGTGTACATTAATTTTGTGTATTTGTTATGATTTAGGCAGCCTAAGTCATTTAAGCGTCCAAAGAGCTACTTTTTCAACGTTTTACACTACAAAGGGCGATTTTTAAGGGTGTAGGAATTGAGTTTCACAACCCTCTTATAGCCTATGTTCATCCCGGGAATCCCCTGAACATTTTGCAAAAAGCCCCATCACTATCGGATCAACGGTATGGCCACGCATAAAGTACAAACAAACAAACAAACAAACAAACATCTTCTTCTTCTTCTTCTTCTTCACTTCACGGGCTAGGCAAATTGCCTGTTCCGCCTCACAGTTGTTCTGTCCATCTTTTCACTGGCCTTCCTACTTTCCTTGAACTTCTTGGCTTGTAGTTGAATGCTGCTCTTGGTAATCTAGATACATTCATTCTTTCCACATGTGTAAACCATTTCTCTCTATATTCTCTGATTTTCTCATCCAATGGATATATATTTAACTCTGTTCTTATATCTTCATTCATTATCCGATCCAATCTTGTGAAGCCTTTTGTTCTTCTAAGGAAGTTCATTTCTGCGCTTTGTATTCTACTTTGCAATTTTTTGGTCATTGTCCAAGTTTCGCTCCCAGAAAGTAATGCAGAAACTGTCAATGTTTTATAAAACTTCAATCTAGTATCTCTTCTTGTTTTATTTGTTGATGTTTTATGTATAGTTCCGCATATCATTTGAAATGTCGACAGTTTCATATGTATGTCTCTTTCAGTTTTTGTGTTTATAGTAAAATTACACCCAAATAATTAAAATTTGTTACTTGTTCCAGAGGTTTGTTGCCTATTACGATTTTTGATCTTATATGATCGTTTCCCCAAAATGCCATTATTTTTCTTTTTTCTTTTGATATTTTGAAATTATATTCTTGGCATAACTGATTTAATTGATGTAAAGAGTACTGCAAATTATTTTAATTTTCTTGAATAATAACCACATCGTCAGCATACATTAAAACGTTTAATATTTTAAAACGGTCCATTCTTATACCTATATTAACAATACTTTTCCAATTTTGGATGATGTCATTAATATATAGATTAAAAAGGGTAGGTGATAAACTACACCCTTGTCTTACACCTCTATTTATTAAAATAGCTTCGGTCTTTGATGTGCCTATATTTATTATAATTTGAGACTTTACATACAAACGTTTTATCACATAAATTAATTTTGCGGGGTAGCCATGTATTTCCATTATTTTCCATATATCTCTATCAACACGATCAAATGCCTGCTCAAAATCAATAAAAGCAACATGCATCTGTAGGTTATGTTCTCTTCTTTTTTTCAAATATTTGTTGTAATGTGAATAAATTAACTGTTGTTGATGGCCCCGTTCTAAAGCCATTTTGTACTTCTTTAAGTATTGCTTCAGCGATTACTTGAAGTCTTTTATTTGCATAGATTTTATAAATTGAATTAAGTACAAACATTCATTTATGTATATATATATATATTAGATTTGATTTATTAATGGCCGAATACGAATTAATTTTGAACGTTAACTTAGAAATCGAATATAGTATAAGATAATTGACTGAATGCTTAGGATGAAATTGTTGAGCACCTAAGATCAGTTTGACAGGAGATTTGGTGAACGAAATAGTTTGTATTTTGTTCAAAATAATTTTAATATTCTAAAGACGAAACCAGTGATGGATAGAATTGAGGGGAGTATTAAGATCATGAGGATGTATACGAAAGAGGGAATACACACAAGTATTGTCTGCGAAAGAGGCGGTATGGTTGTAACGGAATGGAGGATAGTCTCAAACATACTTTATACGGTACGTAAGAGGAACGAGGGAAGTACACATTGTGAAAATCCGGCCAAGGGAAGCAAATACTCAGAATTATATCCACCACTCGACATAAATTTGTCAATTCGTGAGGTATTTTGGTATAACTTTTATTTGAACGATTTAAATGTTAAATTTGATCTATATATAATAATTCATTTTTGCAAGACACGTCAAAAGCTTTGTCAAAAAGAATATCGTCAATTCACTTCTCTTGGAGTTGAAATCTCTCAATCTCTGGTGAATCGGTCAAGCAAACTGCAGCGGAATAATAGGTTAATTTCTGAAGCCAAATTGATGTTTAGTTAAACGACTTTTCGCAGAATCTTCAGTTTTTAGTCGAGTCAATATACATTATAATTGTTTGTACAATAAATACAAAATGGTACAAATCATAATTAAGATAAATTTGAGAGCAGTATTTATCCTAAGTATACAGTATGCAAGAAGAACTCGCTTAACAGATGAAGGTTAGGTTTTGACATATAGCCTATGTTTGTTAACTATCACAGTGACTCTATCATATTCAGAGATTCATGCCCTCGCGGTCATAAATTCTTCCATGGTCGTGAAAGCCTATGCTTCCATGCATTTTGTTCCCCATTCGTGCCACATGTCCTGCCATTCGCATTTTACGATGACTTAACTGTTCTTATTATATCTGACTTTCTATAAAGAGCATGTTGCGCACGGTTATGTAGTTTTCTCCATTCACTTGTGTCTTCATCTCTGTTTGGTCCAAAAATTGTCCTAAGAACTTTATCATCAAACAATTGTAATTTCCTTTTCTCCCTTAAAGTAAAAGTTCATGTTTCGTGTCCATGTAATGTAACTGGGAGAATAACAGTTTTATATTTTTTTCAGTTGAATGCTTTTTGAAAAGTGTTAGGGATGACAAGAGTCCCTGAAATGCATAATAGCAAGCATTTATAAAATTGAGACTACGTTTAATATTTTTATAATTATTGTTCCTAGATATTTTAATTCAGTAACTTCTCAAAATCTCCCTCATTTGATATTAGCTGTCCAATTCGATTATGTAATGTATTCGTATTTCTATGTGTGAACATATATTTCATCCGTGTCACATATCGTATTTTTGTAACACACAATATTTAATGTAAAAATCTATATTAGGTTTTCTGAGGATAACACGGGAGTTAGTATACTTTACGACTAAGAGGTACTATACCAGTATTCGTAGCTAAATTTTGGAATTCCTTAGATTTGGACAGGGCGAATATATCAAAAATTGCCATCGCTGCCATTATAGGTTCAATTGCAATTTTAAGAAACCATATTTACAACATTTCTACTTTATATTATATATACTTCAATTAAAATTTGATTTTTTAAATGTATTTACAAAATGTATTTCATCTATTTCGAAAATTAATTGTCTGTATCACTTTGTCCTTGAGGCAATCCTCTAATGAGGAAAGTTGTATATAATCAAATACGAAGAGCTATTTTCATGTCTAAAATTTTAAAAAATGATCAATTCTAACAAGTACTTGTTTTTTAATCCTAATGGTGTGTTTTGAATATTTTCTTGTTTGAAATAACGAAGTCCAATGGGGTTCAGTAAAAAATAACTGGGTCAGATATGGACAGAGGTACTAAGTATCAAAATGTTTCATAGAGTTTTGTTTAGTTGGCATGTGTTTTGCTAGATTGAATGTGTCACCGCAAACTTGAATTATCATGAATACATTAATGAATGCAGTCAGTCTGATGTCTGATATAAATAAGAGAACACAAGGAATGTAATGGATTGTTTCAATTACCAAGCAACGTAATGGCGTTGTACATTTACATAATGTCACCTCCATTTAGTTACCAGGTGAAATACATGTGATTGCATTAAGCTTGCTTCATAAACTACAACAACTTAAATTATTCACCACGCTATAATGATTATTTAATGAATATCCGCGCATGCGGATGGAAATTAACATTTACCTCGTATTTTTAATACATGTCACGTATTGAATACAGTTAATTTGTTAAAGTTCACCACTGTAATCTCTAGGTAACTCCGATTCCTCTGTGTAAGTTAGTTGGGTGAAGTTTATCGGTTTTTCATCCTCACTCGTAAGACAAATGTGAGGGATCATTAAGGCCTAAGTAGTGCTGGAATACCATTTGGCTTTCATAATCACACATGCCATATCCTCATTTATTAGTACGATTGAACGAATGAATTATGTATTTTTTCTTAATTGTTCGTGTTGTTTCTGAAATGCCCCCAACATTGGGTAATCACTCATTGTAGGAGACCCTTAATGTGCTTGCATAGTGACTAACGTGTATGTGGTTTAGGCAAGTTTTAAAATTCTGATCCCATCTGGAATCGAACCTGAAACCATTCATTCATTTATAGTGTTCTGCTAGGTCTTTCACTGCGAACTCAGCATTCTCCACTCTTTCCTTAACTCAGCTTTCCTTTTTGTATCTGCATACAAACCATTTATTTTAATATTGTCTATCATCTGATGTCTTTTTCTGCCTCTAACTTTCTTTCCGTTGACCATTCCTTCTAGGGCATCCTTCAGCTGGCAGTTTCTTCTTAGCCAGTGGCCAATCCAATTTCTTTTCCTCTTCTTTATGAGTTCCAGCATTGTTCTTCTTTGACCCACTCTCTCTAGCACATCTTTATTTATTACGCTGTCTGTCCATTTTTATACGTTCCATTCTTCTCCATATTCACATCTCGAAAGCTTCCCGTCGCTTTTCCTCATTCCGTCGTAATGTCCAAGTCTCTGCACCATACAATGCTACACTCCACACAAAGCACTTCATTAGCCTCTTCCGTAATTATTTTGCCAATGGTCCGCAGAAAATGCTTCTCTTCTTGTTAAATGCTTCTTTTGCCACTGCTATCCTCTGCTTTACTTCTTGACAGCAGTTCATGTTACTACTGATAGTACAACCCAAGTATTTGAAGTTCTCCACTTGCTCAATGACCTCATCTTTGATCCTCATGTTTATCTTCCTTGGCTTCTTTCCTATTAATCATTGCCTTCGTCTTATTTATATTTATCTTCATCCTATAATCCTCGCACTTATCATTTATCATTATCACATGTTCCTCAGTGTCATTGCATCTTCTGCTAGCAAAGCCATATATGCAAATCTTATGCACTTTATTCTTCTTTATTCCATGTTTACGCCTCCCGTATTGCTGATACAGTTCTTCATTAGGTCTTCCAGGTAGATGTTGAAAAGAGTAGGTGATAGAGGATATCCTTCCCTTACCCCCCTACCAATTTCTCTTCCTTCTGACATTTCTTCTACCATTACTTACATAAAATATATAACAATAGTGAAATACTGTTATTTTATTTTAAACCTGAATTTTAAACACGTGACCACCTTCAAAAACTATCACAATAATTCACTTACACAAGTGAAATACGCACGCGGAAAATATTAAACTACCACATGATTGGCAAACACGCACAAGTACAGTACAAAACGTATTATCTTACTGGGTGCTGCTGTTGTCAGGTAAGGAGTGTGACGTCTTGTGGATGTGGTTGTTGGCCTGTTTGTCGTCAATGTTGAAGGCCTTAAAGTTATATGTAAATTGTAGTAAAATAAAACAATACACATATTGTTATTTATTATATCACATGATTTTCTGTTAATGGAATATACATATATGCATACATAAGGAAAGGGCTCGTATTGCAGACGTTAGGAGGCCCTTGCGGTAATGGGAATTAAGGTTCACATTTTTCTAAATAATCGGCACTAAATGGTAGCTGGATTGTCAGCCCTGCGCTACGGCCCAGAACAAGCATCTGATACTCATTTTGTTTAGAGGTTGAGTTCACCCCAGGACCATGGAGTCCCCGGAAGATTAAAGCCAGTTTAAAAATCCTGACCCCAAACGAACTCGAACTTCTCGGCTTATAAGCATATCGTCTAACCATGTACGCTATGGCTTATATATATATATATATATATATATATATATATATATATATATAGGGCCTATACGTGTGTATAAAAATAACTCACTGGCACTAGCGCGGTCATCAGTTCTCCACACATCCCTATCCTGATCTAATGTTTTCCAATCACTTCCTGTATAATCTACTTCCCTCAAATCGCAGTTAATGTTATTCTCCCACATTATTCTTGGTCTACCAACTGGGCGTTTTCCTACGAGAAGCTTTCATGCACGTCTTTCATTCCCCATTCGTGCCATATGTACCGTCGATCGCAATCTACGAGACGTAACTGGTCTACAATTACAACTGCCGGAAACATATCTAAAGATATTGCAAGATCTCCCTTAGGGGTTCCCATTTGGAACTGATCATATTTTCTATTTTGTTTCAAGCGAGAAAAATAGAGGGATGCAAGCGATCATAGGATATCACGGGAAATGGCCTGTTACCTGCACTGACTGATGTGCAGGAGCATTGCCATATAGCAACAGTGCACCAAGGTCATCATGCTTACAACAAATGATTCGTGTAGATGGCGAAGCGTGTCCTGGTATCAAATTTCTATTCCTTACGTTAACATCAATTAACAGTCTAAAAGTGCACTGACCCTAACTTAACGAATGAACATATAGGCCTAGTATCTGTAATATGTTAAAGTTGCTCCCCGTGAGATAAATTCTACGGACAATTCCTGACAAGTAGTAAACAGTTCAGGTATTATCTTAAAATCTTATGGAAAACAGAACTTTGTGACATATACTGTTACATTCCTTACAGCTGTAGTGGGGTCAATTACCGATATAGGCTGGTTACCATTCACCAATATTCCAACTTACTGGATATTCCGTTTATGGCACTGTTGTTAGCCGATCAGTTCCCACTTCATCCCCAAAACGACCTCCCTTTGTACAGATTATCTAATTTAAACATAGCATTGCGAGACAATAAATTACTTAATCGTCATCATCATCATCATCATGGATTAGACCAGCTGGTCTGTTCCGATCTCATGTTAGGATTGTTCTATCCATCTTTTACTGGGTCTTCCAACATTTCTTCGTTCTATAGGTTTGTAATGAAGAATCTGTTTTGGAATTAAATTGTTATCTATTCTATTGATATGGTCCATCCATTAATAATCTGTATTGTGTAATTATATCTAATAGTTTGAATATATTCAGTTCTCCTCGTATATCCTCGCTTCGCCTTTGATCCATTCTCAGAAACCTCATTTCTGATGTTTCTATTCTTCGTTCGTGGTTTTTGGTTAATATCCAATTTTCCGATCCATGCAGTAGAGCTGGAACCGCCATTGTTTTATAACATTTAAATTACTTAATAATCTCAAAATTTTCATTAACTGATCTTATTTTTTTGGCAGAATTTCGCACTTTGGACTGACAAACTGAGACACACTCATGTTTTTCTGGCAACAGACACTGCAAAAAGTTGCTATTACCTATTCAGAATGTTAAAAAAGGAGGAACTTTCTTTAATATGATAAACTTATATGAAAGATTCGAGGTGAAACACGACAATGATTGGTTGTAATTAAAAAATTATTGAAATGTGATTGGTCATTGAATCCCATTTGGGGCATGAGTTAAATAGTCACGTAAAAGGCCTGTTTTATCAGAAACTAAAAATGGTAAATGCATGAAACATGTTGAACATATGTAGTACAAACATCTGTTGATATGGAACCACTTTGGTGTTCTCACAATACCTGGTTATTTTTTTTAATGACAACTTGCAAAAAAAAGTAAGTTAAAAATTATATTTGCAAACGTAAGAAGTAATGTGACTCAAAAGCACTTCAGTAGATCTATTAAATAACTGAATAGTGTAAAAAATCACATTTATACATCAAATTGTTTCTGAGAAAATGGGTCTGAAAGTTTTATATTTTAACGTTGTCGAGTTAAGGTTTTTAATCTCTCCGTAAATAACTATCATCCAAACTCTACCCGCTTTAAATGTTGTTTGTTATATATTCTTCATAGAAGCCTATATATTTAGATAACGATGTTTTGTTTCTTGTATATGTCAGGATTTCATAATTAAATATTATTGAATAAATTAATTGATAGTATTTTATGTTGGAAAGCCAGAGGGAAAACGCCCAGTTGGTAGACCAAGAATGAGGTGGGAGAATAACATTAACTATGATTTAAGGGAAGTAGATTATACAGGGAATGATTGGAAAGCATTAGCTCAGGATAGGGATGTATGGAGAGCTTTTGCCCCTGCGGCCATGAATCTACGAGTTCGATAGTGCCAGTGAGTAAGTAAGTAAGTATTTGATGTATAGAACCTCCCAGTGTTGACTTATTAAGACTATTTAACTCATGTCGCAAATGGTAGTCAATGACCAATCACGTTTCAATTAATTCTGTTTTACACCAATGACAGTCGTGTTTCACCTCGCTCTTTATCAGCTCGTGCTTTTGTGATAAAGAAGGCTCCTCCTTTTTTAATATTCTGAACAGGTTAGACCATTATTTTTCTCCAACAAATACATTGAATATAGCAAATAATTAATAGATTCAGTGATTTTACTGAGTTGTTTATTCAAAATATAAATGATTAACCTATAATATTGATTATAATAGTTTGATGTGTTTCATTATTTCTCCACTAGAGTGCATTCTTACAATATTGCGATCCTATTTGGCAATAAATAATATGATCGAGTTGCAGTGAATATACATAACCTCACATTTCTAATTTGTTTTCAAACATCGCCGTTTACATTAACTATATAAATATTTTAAAACACCGGTAACTATATTCAAATAATTATTTTTTTAGTAAAGAGCTTAATTTGATTCGTTAAATAGTCCTAAAAAATTTCATTATCGATTTCCAAATTCTCTACATAAATTCACTCCTCACTTCGTGAGTCGTGAATTTATCGATAATTTGGAAATCACTCATGGTATTACTTATGATAAAGTGATCCCACAATAAGTTTGAGAGGCCCTTGGGATAGTGGGAGGTTGAGGCTTTCATCTTATTAAACAATCAGCACAAGATTTCTGCCTGGTTACTTTTCCTGCGTAACGGCCGCCTTTACACCCAGGATATGTACAGTATTTGGTATTTATTTCCGTTAAGAGCCGAGTCAATACTAGGGCCATGATGCCGCCAGAAATTTTGGTCCAGCTAAAAATTGTGACTCGAATCAAACCCATGAGTTTCCCTCAAAAAACCACGGTATTGCATTACCCATTAACATTCTTTCAAAACATGGATAGGCCTATAATTATTTTGGGTCAGAATTAATAAAAACGAATTAAAATGGAAACCCCTAGAAAATTGTGACTTTTTGAGCCATAAATAAGTTCTGCTAGTCTCATTTATATGCTGGTATGTACTCCTATAAATTATACAGGGTCTGGAAAAAATACTATATATAAAATTTTAGAAAATAATAGTTTCATAATATTTTTGATTAATCATTTTCGTATTTTTCATATTTTGTTACTAAGATTTCATATGTTTGTGAAATTGTCTTCATATAATTCCTCGCTCTACTCTTACCCCTTACTTATAAATTGAATTTTACCATTGAACAAGACTTTTAGCAAGATGAAAACTTATTTAACATTTTTAATACTGTTATTTTAACACAGTTCCAATAATGGATCATATTATAATATTGTAATGATATTGTGAAAAGAAAAATTAATATCTGAACCAGGAATCGAACCGTTGACCTCTAGTCCTTCGTACTAGTGTGCAGCCCACTACACTATTCTAGACATGGCACAAACATTATTTCCACAATATCATAAAAACATTATAAGATGAATACTGATATCAAAATTCACATCTTTTGCAATAATCCTTACTAGGTTCATTAAAAAATTGTATGTTTCTGTTATTTTCCAGTCCTTAATGTATTTTGTATGACAAAATATAATGAACTTGAGTTATAAAGCTACACAATAAAGTACCAGATGGACAAAAAAATAGTAGGATGAAAAGTCGAGGAAGAAAAAAGAGTGGACCTATGAAGTGATTGAACATAGATAAGTTGTGGATAACACTATTCGACAAGGTTTTCTTCACAAGAAATCTGATTAGTGAATTTAGTGCATTTTTTCATACTGAATTCAGATATGTAGTCAGAATTGTTCCATCAGGCACAGTTTTCTTGTGACAGCTACTTTTTTAAAATTGATTTTAGCATTCTCATTGACCTGTCATAGGAACCTTTACCTTATATGTAAAAAGAGTGGACCTATGAAGTGATTGAACATAGATAAGTTGTGGATAACACTATTCGACAAGGTTTTCTTCACAAGAAATCTGATTAGTGAATTTAGTGCATTTTTTCATACTGAATTCAGATATGTAGTCAGAATTGTTCCATCAGGCACAGTTTTCTTGTGACAGCTACTTTTTTAAAATTGATTTTAGCATTCTCATTGACCTGTCATAGGAACCTTTACCTTATATGTAAAAAGAGTGGACCTATGAAGTGATTGAACATAGATAAGTTGTGGATAACACTATTCGACAAGGTTTTCTTCACAAGAAATCTGATTAGTGAATTTAGTGCATTTTTTCATACTGAATTCAGATATGTAGTCAGAATTGTTCCATCAGGCACAGTTTTCTTGTGACAGCTACTTTTTTAAAATTGATTTTAGCATTCTCATTGACCTGTCATAGGAACCTTTACCTTATATGTAAAAAGAGTGGACCTATGAAGTGATTGAACATAGATAAGTTGTGGATAACACTATTCGACAAGGTTTTCTTCACAAGAAATCTGATTAGTGAATTTAGTGCATTTTTTCATACTGAATTCAGATATGTAGTCAGAATTGTTCCATCAGGCACAGTTTTCTTGTGACAGCTACTTTTTTAAAATTGATTTTAGCATTCTCATTGACCTGTCATAGGAACCTTTACCTTATATGTAAAAAGAGTGGACCTATGAAGTGATTGAACATAGATAAGTTGTGGATAACACTATTCGACAAGGTTTTCTTCACAAGAAATCTGATTAGTGAATTTAGTGCATTTTTTCATACTGAATTCAGATATGTAGTCAGAATTGTTCCATCAGGCACAGTTTTCTTGTGACAGCTACTTTTTTAAAATGGATTTTAGCATTCTCATTGACCTTTCATAGGGACCTTTACCTTATATGTAGCGCTTTTATTCAAGCTTTATTTAGGGGCTGTCCCTGATGAGCACGGTGAGCGTTTTCGTCAGCAAATTTCCACTATAGAAGAAAATTTCCAGTCCTTAATGTATTTTGTATGACAAAATATAATGAACTTGAGTTATAGAGCTACACAATAAAGTACCAGGTAGACAAAAAAATTGTAGGATGAAAAGTCGAGGAAGAAAAAAGAGTGGACCTATGAAGTGATTGAACATAGATAAGTTGTGGATAACACTGTTCGACAAGGTTTTCTTCACAAGAAATCTGATTAGTGAATTTAGTGCATTTTTTCATACTGAATTCAGATATGTAGTCAGAATTGTTCCATCAGGCACAGTTTTCTTGTGACAGCTACTTTTTTAAAATTGATTTTAGCATTCTCATTGACCTGTCATAGGAACCTTTACCTTATATGTGGCGATTTTATTCAAGCTGTATTTAAGGGCTGTCCGTGATGAGCACGGTGAGCGTTTTCGTCAGCAAATTTCCACAATAGAAGAAAGGTGCCAAGGTAAGTGGAGTTCTAAAATGCTGGCTGAATACTGTTGGACCAAGATGGGAGATGTTCCAGATCCAAAATATGCCCCAAAAACTCTATCTACCACTTTCTAGGTAAGTCAGAATGAGTTAGAGTTAGATGGATTTTTATTAAAAATTATAAAAAAAATATAAAAAATGTAAATGAATATCACAGAAAACTCTTGCCTGATAGGAAAAAACTGAAGTGATATTTAAATTCAGGATGAAAAATACTTATAAAATCTCATATTTTTATTCTTGTCGACCAGTGAAATTGGACGAAATGTGTCTCGGGTCTGAACATTTTGTTTAATAAAATCATTAAATTCGTCATAATAACAATAAGATCATGTGCATTAAAATAATTTAAAGTGTTTTACGAAATAGTTTCGAAATTCCGATTAACATTTTAATTCATACGTAAACCGCTACTGTCAATCCTTGCAATTAAATAGCTGTTATTGTCCACAATATCAATAAACAGAACAGGGGAGATGAAACAGCAACAATTACAGTAAGCAGTGTTTCTTCGTTATTAAAACATTAATAAAAACTAAACTGAGCACCAGTGTGACAGACCTGGTTTACCAGCCAGCTGCTTGCCTTACATCAACATGTTCTGTCAGTCACAAATGTGGAAGGTTATTCAGCCAGTATAATAGTGACATGTGGTCAACATATCCGATACTCCAGCCGTTGTAGCTTTTTATTTCAGTATAGTGTCGCTACATATTACAGCTCTCTCCAACAGTTAAGCAATGTGTAAAATATGTACAATTTCAAATCTGAAACAAAAACCTCTGAAAAAAAAAATTATCTCCTCTTTCAGGCATCATATTTGAATTGTGATGTGATAAAAATCAAAGTGTGGTTAAATAAAATACACCTATTACTACCATAATATTGCATAATAAAATTAATCTCTCATGCGAAATCGTAGAAAATCCGCGTTATTACACTGGCCAACATGATTTTTGTCTCATGAGTACCAATAGTTGTACTTAATGCAGTTTTTTGTCGTGTTTTCAAATATGTATTCGGAATTTTTCCATCACCCACACATTTTTATTTCAATTTCAATTAATTGATTTAAATAATTATTTCTTTAATAAACCTAGATTTCTTACCGGAAAATCTTGGCGCAGTGAGCGATGAGCACGGGGAACACTTTCATCAGGAGATTTCGGCAATGCAAAAGAGATATCAAGGCAAATGGAATGCTAATATGCTGGCCGATTGTTGTTGGACCATCAAGAGGGATGCTCCACAAACGAAGTATAACAGAAAATCGTCATTTCTTACTTTATAGGTGAGTCCGAATGTTCGAAAATTGTGTAGTTAGGAATGTAGAAAATATTAGTGTTTGAATTTATAATAAATGAATGTCTCTCGGAAACCTTGCGTGAAGGAGAGAAATCGATATCATATTTGAATTCAGGAGAAAAACTACTATCAGAATCATATATTTTTCTTTCAGAGACAAAAACAAAAGTTTCTTTTTTTTTTTGCTCAGTGTTATTGGAAGATCCGAATTCAAATCTGACTCTACTAACATCAATAGTGTTAATTTGTGATTTTGATTAGAAATGAAGACAAATGCTGCTTAAAAACTTATATATCATGATTATTTCCATAATGAAGAATAGTTTGTAGGTATATACCTGATATGTCCCGTGTGCGGACACGGTGAAATGCTCTCTAGCAGTTGCATAACCAAGCTAATGTACCTACAGATGTCAACGAGTGACATGTGATAGCATAGCGCCTCAATGACATATCTGTTTGGAAATTAAGGTTTTGCTTGGTTGGAAGAAGGTCGGTAAAATTTTGCTCACAAACCTTTCTATTCAGAATTGCGGTTATTTTACGAGATTGAAAAATGTTCAGACTCGAGGCCGAAGGCTTAAAGTTCCCCGGAGGATTGTCCCTTGAATTTTTCCAACCTAAAGTTCAACGGCCCCGCTACTGTGGTGAACTCGCCACCTCCGGGTTGAGAAGCAAAGAACATACCCACTAAACCACCGTGACCGACAATAATAATAATAACAATAATAATAATAATAATTATAATATTAATATTAATAATAATAATAATAATAATAATAATTATTATTATTATTATTATAATATTAATATTAATATTAATAATAATAATAATAATAATAATAATAATAATAATAATTTATTTATTCTGACAGAGTTAAGAACATAAGACCTTCTCTTCCACCCAACCAGCACAAGTATATATTTGACAATATACAATATATATATATATATATGTACCATACTAATTATAAAGAATTAAAAATATAGAACTATTAATAGTTGCAATGCAAATTTCATATACAAACAACATATTGTACGATGATAATAATAACAATAATATTGATGATGATAACAATAATAATAATAATAATAATAATAATAATAATAATAATAATAATAATAATAATAATAATTATAGCATAAATGTCCACCGCTGTGGTCTCGAGGTAGCATGCTGCCTTGCCACGCAACGGGCCCGGGTTCGATTCCCAGTCGGGACAGGCTCCTGGGGTTTTTCCTCACCTTTAAGACAAATGTCAGAAAGCTTAGGGTTCAACGGTTCCCGAAAATCATTCGGCCATCATCATCATCATGATCCTTCACCGGTGTGGAAAGCAACGAGAAGCTACCACACATAAAATTCCTTATTAAAGCTGCAAAGCATAGCATGGAAATGCTATGATTGCAGTGAAAGACTTGCCCTCGGGCAGAATTACTATGAATGGATGGATGGATAGTATAAATATGATAAATTATACGAGAAACACCAATTAAAATATATACCTTACACTGGGTATTGATGAAGTCGAGGTTAGATTAATTTAAATTTCTTTTAATAGAAGCCAAGGCCGACAACCCCTTATTTCTTGTGGTAGGAAATTCCAGTTGCGAGAAGTGAAGATAGTATATGACAAAGTGATGTGATGTCCTATGTTGAGGTATATTAAGCAAGAGACTACGTTGTGATCTTACTAACTAAATATATAATTGATTCACACACCGGTAACAATATAACATGATCACACGGTTCCACAATCTTCATGTGAACAGAACAACCATAGATTTACACGTGATATCACACAGATATATAATTTATTTATTGTCGCTGTACAGTTATAACTGTTGTGTTATTGCAAATTTAAATAAGTCCTACTGCAAAATGTTATGAATACTGTAAATTAATTAAATTGAAGATATTCATAGCCTACCTTATTATATAACCTAGGAGTAGTGGACAAAAATTTAAAAGAGAAAACTTTCGGTCTTCAGATAAAAAATTATTGAAATATTTAACTTACTATAAACTCTAAATGTAAATTTTGAAAATGCGTTTGAATAGATCCTATTAGATGAATTTCATACAAACGCTAATTCCATCCATGGTAATTCTGCCCGAAGGCAGGTCCTTCACTGCAATCATAGCATTTTCATGCTATGCTTGCAGCTTTACTAGGGAATTGTGTAGGTGTGGTAGCTTCCCATTGCTTTCCACACCGGTGAAGGATGATGATGATGATAATGATAATGGTAAGGATGATAACGATAAGGATGATGGCCATATGATTCGGGGACCGTTTGGGCCTTAAAGTTTTCCTGACATTTGTCTTACAGGTGAGGAAAAACCCCGATAAATACCTCACCCAGAAAAACTGCCCGACCGAGATCGAACCCGTGTTCGCTGCGTGACAAGGCAGCACGCTACTTCGAGACCACAGCGGTGGACAACGCTAATTAAGGCATTTTATATTCGATTGAGGGTCTTTCCACTTTTCAGCGGCTGCCCTTTTACCAGCCGGCTGCTGGCCCTTCACATCCACATGTGTCAATCACAGAGGTAGATGATCAACAGCCAGTGTAGGGGTGACATGTGGTTAGCATGTCGAGTCCCCCAGCCGTTATAGCTGGTTCCTCAACCTGGAGGCGCTACTTATTGTAGCTACCCAATTGCCTCACGATGCTGGGTGGGCACCGGTCCCATACTGACCGAAATACCATGAGAAAATTTCTTCCCCCATGGAGACTCGAACCAGCGCAAGTCCCGTAGCTCTGCGCCAAAGCTTCCTACCTTAACCGCTCGGCTACGGCGCGTGACATCTTATATTCTTATCTAATTATTTCAATATGAGATTTTGAGTATACGAGTTGCAAGTGATATTAAAATAGAACTGGGATAGTTGAAGTTGTACCATGCTGACATAAGTACAGAAAGCTCAAGGTATAATAATTATTATGGCAATAAACAAATTTGATTTAATTTCGAACCAATAACACACCAACAGAATGGACCGAAATTAATAGGGGAGTAAGACAAGGATGTGGCCTCTCGCCTTTGCTCTTTATCATTATATATGGATAGAATACTTCAAGATTGGCGATAGATCAGACACAGTTCTATTCAAATTAATAGGAACCTAAAAATAGACTCCCTGCTGTTTACAGATGATTTTGTATCAGTAGCTCCAACATAAACAGATTTACGGTATTCTATACACAATTTTAATATGATTGCAAGAAGGTATAATATGGAAATCAATACAAAGAAAACTTAAGTGATGACCTTTTGTGGGAAATACCCTATACCTAGGAAAATTGTTTTTGACGATGAAATTTTAGAACGAATACATGAATTTAAATATTTGGGTTATAGTTTAACATTTCAAGATCAAGCTGATATATCAAAGAAAATCACTAATTTCACAAAAAAACAACGAGGATAATTAACAGTAGAATGAACCCTTTTTAAGTACAAAATAACACACGATTATGGCTTTAAATTGTTCTAGCAAGACCAGTATTATGATATAGTAGTGAAGTATGGACAATACGAAGAAGAGATGAAAACCGAATAACAGCAAATGAGATGCGATTTATGCGCCGTACAGCAGGCTGTACAAAGTGGTACCATAAAAGAAATTGTGAATATTGTGGATATTTTAGATGTAATAACCCTTTGCTCCACTCATAAACAAAAACTACCAAAACAACTGGAAAGTCCATCTTCAACGAATGGTAATCTGATAGAATTCCAAACGCCATGCTTCGTTACTGCCCCCGTGGCAAAAGAACACTGTGAACGTCCCAAGAAATAGCTTGGTTAAAAAATCCTCTTTTGAGACCGTACCAGTCCCACATGACCTAAGTAACTTGCATGCGGAATGTACGATCACAACATCCTGGCGGAGAACGCGAGAGTCCCCCCAAAGTATCTTAGTGCGTCCGCGAATTGTCCTATAGACTCTAATAGTTTATCATTTTAGCCACTATATTAATGTAGTCGGAAGTATAAGTAGTAGTGGTAGGACTTTATTAGACAGAAAGAAAGATACATACAATGTTATGTACAAATATGGGTCGCACGGGCAGTAAGCCGTTCGTGTTTTTCACAGTACGTTACAATAAAATAATATTTAGTAATAATATAACGTAAAAAACACAATAATATTACAATTAGATTATACATTAATTAGGTTATGTAGAATTATTAAGAATTAATGATATTACATTTTGCTAACATATTTATTAATTCATGAATGAGTGTTGTTCTTATTTTGTGCGTTTTGTCCGGAAATTTACCCAAGTTTATCCAATTTTCTGGATTTACCATTAACTCGTAGCATCCCAATATTTCACGATTTGAATTTCAAAATATTTCCGGTAATAAATGACACTTTCAGTATTCTAAATCGTTACATTTTCCTAATACATGTATCTCGTCTTCAAAGCTCCCGTACATTGGACATATTCGCATATCGTGATCGTCGCTATTTTTTTTAATAAATTTAGATGCCTCTAGCCTAAACCAAGCAAGCCCTGATCTTTCTTTAAATCCTAGATTGAGTATATAAGATTATTTTCCCCAAACTTGTTTTAGGTCTCTTTATAAAAACAGTACGCTTTCCTCCGCAAATTCAGCGAAAATACCTTGTTGGTTTAATGTAAATATCTCCTCCTTATTTTCCTCCACACATTCGTGCGATTTTCAGTCCCATTTTCCCATATCCACCCCATTCCGATCTTTAGGAGTTCTCTCCTAACCTCGTCTGCCCAGAATTTCACATGTGTTCCTAATTTGGTGATCGTAACAAATTGCTCTGAGCATTGTTATTAGCCACAAACAGTATACGAATTTTTCACTTTATGTCGTCCTGAAATGAACCAAATTCATATAAAATTCCACAGTTCTTCTTCTTATTCCTTCCAAGTATTAGGCCAAGGCCTGTTACGATCCTATAGAAAATTTTCCCTCCAACGTTTCATAGGACGGCCCAGTGATCTTCGTCCTCTTGGTATATAATTATAAACAGCTTTGGGGATCCGATTTGAACTCATTATTTCAAGATGGTATTTCCAATTTAGTTGGTACTGTTTAATATATTCCAAAATTGGCGTAGTCTTCAATTCTTTTAAGATATCGGTGTTCCTTTTCCGATCCCATCTCGTGTAACCCGCTGTTCTGCGCATGAATCTCATTTCACAAGCCGTTATTCTGCTTTCATGTTGTTTTTTTAGTGTCCATGCTTCACTACCATAGGTTAACACTGGTCTAGCCAAAGTGTTATATAAACGTAATCTGGTGTTTTTTTTTGTACAAGGGATGGTTTCATAACTTGATTAATAATTCCTAACCTTTTATTATAACTAGTAACTTTTTCAGGGATATCCTTTTCATCCCATATAGAGAGATAATATCCAAGATATTTAAATTTATTAGATCTCTCTAAAATTTTATTCTGGAGACAGATTTTACTTTGTATGGGGTCCTTCCCATGAAATGCCATAATTACGAGAATTCCACAGTTATAAACGGCAAAATGTGTATATACCTTATTTAGTATTTCCGTTCTTTGAAAACCTCAGATCTGACTACCATAGTGCTTTACTGGCCTCACCATCGCCCTATACGTTTTATTCTAACGCACTAACTGGAACATCAGACACCCGTTCAATTATAAGTATATAGTATACAGTTTTTATATAATATTCTCGATGGAAACTCCTACAAAGCTGAGTATCATCTCTCCAAAATATAAAGACCTATAAATCAGTTTTCAACCAACCATTGGTAACGATGGCCCGGTTACATTTCATTCGAAAGGTATAAAATAGAACATTAAAAAAAAAAGCTCCACAGCGCGATAGGCATAGAAGAACCTTGGCCTACCAGCCGGCTGCTAGCTTCACACACAGCCAAAGATTTATCCACAGACATAGAGTATCATTCAGCCAGAATAGGAGTGACATGTGGTCAGCATAACGGATCCCCCAGCCGTTACAGCTGGATGTATCATTCTGGAGTCGCTACTTATTGAAGTTATCCACACTACTTACGATGTTGTGTGATCTCCGGCAGTCGAAATATATTCCTTACTTCAATTGCTCCCTTTGTACGTACATTCATACACTTCATTGAGGCATGATCTGTGGGCTCTGGATTACAAACTCCATGGTAAGATAGGCCTAGAAGCGTTTAGTCTACTGGCCTCACATTCTCACAATTATGTTAATGGAAGGAGTGGAAAATCATCTAGCCAGTGTTGAATGATATGTGCTCAGCATGTCGGTCCTCTAGCCATTATAGCTGGTTTTCCCTACCTGAAGCCGCTACTCGTTGTAGTTCCAAATTCACAGCTCATATATTGCCCGAATTTCCATGAGAAAAATTCTTCGCTCATAGAGGTTCGAACCAGTGCCAATCGCGTGTATCGGTATCATGTCACCATACTTTAATCCGCTCGGCTATGACGCGGGATCTGGATTACATGTGCATAAATGTTTTGCCTCGGGAGGAAATGGAGAGCTTATCTAGTGAATATCGTAATGCCAAAGCCACCTCCGAGGCAACACACTACACACCATTCACTCGTAAAGAAAAAGGCGAATATGATGTAGATGGTAATATTAATTATCCTTTAATTTGAGATATAAGTATAAAATAAAATCTGTTTTTTCAATAGTCTTTATAGAAATAATAAAACAATGTTTGTCCCCTGGATGGTTCCAAATGAGCAACAGCAAATTCAAACAGCATTCTACTTATTTTAAATAGCTATTTATAGATATTATTTCATTCATTCGTTTTGAGAATTTTCCTCATCGTTGAGGGTTTTCTCCAACCAATCTTAGTAATTAAAATTAATTTTAAAAAGATAAAAAATATATAATTGACTACGGATTTACAGACTATCAGTTTGCAACAAACATTCACAAATTTCCCTGAATGAAAATTCTGCATCGTTCTCTGTCCTATGTGTCTTCATCTGTTACACCAAATTTCCTCATTGAATTTTGAATGTTTTTCTTCCAGGTTGTTCTTGGTCTTCCTTTTCTGTTCCTTCTTTCAATTTTCCATGCATAGGTGGCCTTTGGTAGTCTTCCATCCTGCATTCTTCTCATGTGTCCATACTATTTTAGCCTTCTCTGTTCAATCTCATCCATTATATTTCTTTCTGCACTCATCCATTTTCTAATTTCTGTATTTCTAATTTTATCCAGTAGAGATTTTCTGGCAGCTCTTCTCCAAAAATCCATTTCAACTGAAGTTATTGTGTTGACATGTTTTTGTGTCATTGTCCAAACTTCCGATCCACATAACATTACACGTTCTAATATGGATTTATAAATTAGTTGTTTTCTTCTGTTCTTTTTTTTACTCCATAGTATAGAGATTTTCATAATAAAGCAATTGAAACCAAGATCATGATTCAAGTTTCATTTCTGCAATTGACTGATGATAGTGTTGTGAATGTTCTCAAATTTCCTTCTACGTGAAAAGAAAAAGAAAATCTGGTTTCTATAAGGAATGTAAGTGTGAAAATGTAATTTAAAGTCTGTACACAAAATTGTATACCATATAGGGGTGTAAAACATGTATACCTATGACAATTTTGTCCCTGAATAACATTATATCTGCATATAAACAGCAATATTTTATTTATGTTCATGTTTCCAGTTGTAAATTTTTTGTCCCCTAAAATTGGTGTCTGATCTGATCAGTAATATTAAAGACAAAGTGATCACACTACACGTCTCAGGAGGTCCTGGGGATAATAGCCGGTCCATTCTAGACAATTAGTTCGAATAGTCTGCCCTGCAGGATGATCGCCTTTACCCTCTAGAAGATATGTATAACACTCATATCAGTTAGAAACCTAGCCAACCCCAGGCCATGTTGCTGCCAGAAGATTTAGAACAGCTTAATTTCATGAACTGATCTGTACTCAAATCGTAAACTTTTACTTTTATAAAATATATAACACTATTGCAATACTGTCACTTTATTTAAATTCTGAATCTATGTTGATAGTTTCTCTTGCACATGATCACCTTCAAAAACCATCACAAAGTATTTCTCAACACAAGTTAAATCTGGAAAATATTAATAAATTACATAATCATATATACCAACAGCCTATTTATACCACTGAGTATAAATTTTGTTGATCATCTAAAGATTTGATGGCATCATTTAGAAACGAAATTGAATAGAGGAGGAAATTGTGTATCTCCTTGATCTAACCCATTGAGAATTTCAGTTATAAGGTAATATTATCAAGGGATTGAATTATAATTCCAGTTGTGTATACTCAAAAGAGAATGATTTAAATAATATTAGCAATATCTAACTTTTCCCTCTTAAATGTGTCGTATCCCTTTTTGAAGTCTACATATAATTGATGCCCAGTGCCATTATATTACCATTTATTTTTACTTTGTCATATAATAATAATCATCAGATCTGTTGTAAACCTGTATCTTCTATCCAAATGGGAAATTCTGGGCAGACGAGGTTAAGAGAGAACTCCAAAAGATTGGGATGGGTTGGGTATGGGAAAAAGGGACTGAAAACCGCAAGAATGTGTGGAGAAAAAATAGGAGGAGGTACTTAGATATAAACCGACAAAATATTTTGGCCGAATGTGCGGGAAAACGATTACTATTTTTACAAAGAGTCCTAAAACAAGTTTAGGGAAAATAATTTTATATACTCAATCTAGGATTTAAAGAGAGATCAGGGCTTGCTTGTTTCAGGTTAGGGGTATGGAAATTTCTAAAAATTAGCGACGATCACGATATGCAAATATGTCCAATGTGCGGGAGCTTTGAAGACGAGATACATATATTAGGAAAGTGTAACGATTTAGAATATTGGAGGCATCAGTTATTACCGGGAGGATTTCTAAATTCAAATCGTAGAAGATTAGCATTCTACGAGTTACTGGTAAACCCAGAAAATTGGATAAACCTGGGTAGATTTCTGGACAAAACGCGGAAAATAAGAACAACACTTATTCAGGTGTAAATAAATTGCATTGTCATGCATTCTTAATAATCCTACATAACTAAATTAATGTATAATGTAATTGTATTGATATCTAATTGTAATATTATTGTTTTATTATTTCTGTTTTTAAACAACTTATTGTAACGGACTGTTAACAAGCACGTACGGCTTACTACCTGTGCGATCTATATTTGCAAATAACACTGTATGTATCTTACTTTTAGTTTAATAAAGTCCTTATGTAATGTATATACACATCAAAGATCTCCTATTATGCCATCGACATACGGGGTAACTCTGCTTACTAATATATTTCTTAGGATTTCATAGGAAGTTGACAGTAATGAGAGCCCTGGAGTTGTTGCATTCAGTTTTATCTTTCTCATAGTTTAATACAATAAAATATTATTTTTCACTCATTTTGAAGAGCTCATTTTTGCCAAAAAAAAAACAGCTAACGCACGTTTTTCATCAATATTTCTCCCCCTGATGGAAATGTAAGTGTAAATGTAATTGTGTTAAATGGAGAAGGAGAAATGGATGATGTGAAGAAAATATATTTTTTAAGTATTTTCACTCACCATGTCTACGTTTGATACATTAACAGCATAGTTTACGAAACTGTGAAGAAGTATTTTTAAAATGGTTATAAGGTATTTTTATTCACCATACACTAGTTTAATACATAAATGGCGTTTTAATTTTTTAGTTATTGGAATGGAAGGGTAATTTATTGCTCCAGTAGTAAATATATTTGACTTAAGAATAAATATACATATTTTTATTTATTTAATTTTTGGTAAATCAATTTTCTTACAAACAATATAGTCAAAACACAGAAACACTTTCAACATAATAATTTACTGACTGAAACACATATTTTTATCAATATTCTTGCACACCATCACACACACATCAATTTCAAATAAAGATTCACATTTCCATAGAATCTAAACTCAAAAGTCATTCAACCGGTTTTCAAGCCACATAACGTAATTTGAAGAAGACATTATTGCCCAAAATTATTACAAATAGTAGGAATAAATATAAATCTGACTTTCAACGAAAACTGCGATTGTACAAATTGTCCTTATCCATCGATTTAGAAATCCTACTAAAATGCAATAACTGAAAACTGAAAAAGGTTTAACTACATAAGAACTAAACCTTGTATGGGTGTACGGCTTCGGAAACGGACCACACTGAAAACTGAAGGTGTTTAACTACATAAGAACTAAACCTTTGATGGGTGTACGTCTTCGGAAACGGACCACAGCGAAAACTCTATTTGCTTAATTATATAAGACCTAAACCTGTGACTCGAACTTATCATTCCTTGATAATGGCATGTGGGATCATGCCGAAACGTCGGAGTCAGTGGCCAGGAGCCGAACTTGAATCCAAGATGCGGAAAACCCAAGAAAACTTTCTTACTCATACTTATATCCGCGAAAATCTGCAATATATATATATATTATAATGAATAAAGAATGTAAAGTCTCGTTACTTTTTTTTAAAATCACAAGGCATAACAAGATTGTTTATTTCCACTACTAATGTAAAATGCGTCTGATTAATTTAAATTAAGACAAGTTAATATATAATTTCATTATACAAGTAAGTCTTGGAGTATTGCATCGCTTCATACAGACAGTTTCTAGCAGGGAACGGTTGTGGTCTAGTGGAGGGAGCTTCCATTTCCCATTCAGGAGGTCGCGTGTTCGACCCCGCTGTCATGCTTTTTTCTCTCTCTCCCTCGTCCTTATCTCAATTAATTTTCTTTGTTTTGTTTTATTTTTTTCTTTGTTTTATTTACAGCATTTACCGCACTATTTATTTACGCGAAATTATTTTCCATTGCACGACACACAACGAAATAGAACGGATTTTAGTTTCTCAAATAGTTGTATACTTGTGAACCAAACAACTGACCTCTGGTCATGCGCAGTGGCTTCGTTCTGGGACTTGAAAATTACCTGTGCGCCAACAATTATTTCAAAGGATGTACATACCCATGCGGTTAGTAGGGCTGAAAAGAAGTATCGGTACCCGGGTAGTAACCAATTTCTATGCACATTGTTTACATAATGTCTTTGTCGAGCGTCTCCACTGCCTGTTCGGAGCGGAGAGTGTGTATATTCAACTTTCCTCAGTAATATACCTGTTTACGTGAGGTGAGGTTGTATCAGAATGCCGAATCAAAAATTGTGCAAAGATGAATCTATTCTTACACAAAGTGGACTGTACTAGAAGTCTGTCCAGAGTAGCGCGTATCACCGTGTAGTTTGTAAACACAGAGGTCTAAGTACGATACAGCCTAGTCTGTAACCCAAACTTTTTTTCCAGCCCTAGTGATTAGCAATTACATAATATTTATTACAATTCAAGGGTATGAACTAAGTATAACATTATGTTAAAATGCACCTGCAAAATTGTTGAGAAGTACTGTAGGACTCCTGTTCCTGAAATATCTCTGCACTTTCCTTCTGTAAGAGATGTATGAACTTATAAATCAACAGATGGTCATGGTCAACATATTTATTTATCCGGTTGTGCCACCACAAATGTGTTGCTCGTGGTAAACTTGCAAGAACTCTGTGTCAGCAGTTCCATGCTGCAGGTCCTCTACCATGACGTCTTTTCGAAAATATAATCAGTTTCTAAATGAAGAACATAATCCCCAGTCAGGATAATGAGTGTTTTCTTCTTCAGTTAACACATCTGTCCTGTTGTGATTATGACACCATAAACATCTGCATTTTATTCCGCTTTTTATAAGCCTATGTTTAAGGTAGACCTACATATATTCTTTATAAAAGAGTTTTTATCTACCTTGATATTTGTGATAAACAGATTTTAATATTCCAATAAAAAAAACAAAATTGCAAATTTCATTTCTGCAAATATTAACTAGTTACCATAGTTTTTGATGTTGCATTATTTTTAATACTATTTCTTAAAGTAGTAAACATTGTACTTTCAGAGTTTTAATATTAAATTCATCACATATGTTAAAGGAAATATTAATATTTTAAGAGAAAGAATAATTACTAAACCGAAATCTGAACCCGGAATCTCTGGAATTCCATTCTACTTTCCAACAAGAAAGTCTTGAATAAAAAGCTGCTAGGAAGTGTGTAGAATAAAGGTTATCGGCTCTGAAAGCACAGGAATATATAAGTAACAAATCGAGTACTGGAACAGAATTCGGGAGTTCCTGAAATCAAATCCTGGTTTAGGTATGAATTATTCTCTTAAAATATTCTTAAATTATTAATGTTTCCTTCATAATAAATTTATTATAATTTTTACCAAAAAAACTATTTTTATATAAAATTCTCTCTTCTAATAATATTGTCGTTTAATATGAGTTACTAATTTAATGTTAAATCACCGAAAAAAGTCTCCACAGAATCTGCAGCCAACAGCATATTATAGTATTTAGTATATTTTTATAGCGGGACATTACATTAATGTAATGCTAAATTAATATTATATAAAATATATGGTAGTTTTTTTTGTCAGAACGTCCAATGACATTTATGATTTTGTGACATCTTGTCCATGTGATACTGCTGTAATGTGTAACGACAAATTCAGGAATCCATAACACCAAGTCAATGACTTCATTCCAGCATTTTGTCTTTAATCCAATCCACGTATTCTGTCACTCTGGTGTACACACCTGGGTAATTTGGATCTCCACACCTCATTCCAAATGAAACAATTCCAATCTGCATCCAACGTCCTTCATACTCGAGCATTAGAGGTCCTCCTGAATCTCCCTGAACACAAACATTACACATATTCTAAAACAGAAGATTTACAATTCTCAAGATGGCCTAAATAAAAAGTGCAGACAAACAAAAACAACGGCTATTTACAATTTGAAGAGAAACATTTTCATCTGAACTGGATTCGAACCCAAGACCTCTGATTTAATGCACCAGTGCTCTATCTTTAAGCTATCTAGGCTCCGAATGAATCTAAATTTGTATCTTACTTATACAAATTCCTGATCGTCATGAGCCAGAACTGCGTTCTCAACATCATCTTGCAGCTTCTTATTCAAGAAAGTCTTTTAATGATATTTTAAACAGCTATTAGAGTTAGTTACACTTATAATTTGTATGCACTTTATTTTAATTATTAACTAACTATAATCTTAGTAAAACACATAATTGTTCGGACCCTTTTTAGTTACAGCATGTTGAGTAGGTAGTATGTGCTTCTAATAAGTGATGTTGCACAATTACTTATCTCAACATAAATTGTTTCTGTCCATTCTAGTGAAAATTGTAGGTCAAGAATTATACACAATTTAGAATTATATTATAACATTATATATATTTTATGTCCGTCTCCTCAACCGTTAAAACATGAAGTTACTGTGGGCTTTCGAAACTGGCCCCATCGTTAGGAGAACGTTCGTCTGCATCCACTAGCTTCGAGTGTAAGACTCGAGTCTTACGCGCAGCAGAAAGTACATCTGCATCCGCTAGCTTCGAGTTTAAGACTCGAGTATTACGCTCAGCAGAAAGTACATCTGCATCCGCTAGCATCGAGTGCAAGACTCGAATCTTACGCTCAGCAGAATGTACATCTGCATCCACTAGCTTCGAGTGTAAGACTCGAGTTTTACGCGCAGCAGAAACTACATTTGCATTCGCTAGCTTCGAGTGCAAGACTCGAATCTTACGCTCAGCAGAATGTACATCTGCATCCACTAGCTTCGAGTGTAAGACTCGAGTTTTACGCGCAGCAGAAAGTACATTTGCATTCGCTAGCTTCGAGTTTAAGACTCGAGTATTACGCTCAGCAGAAAGTACATCTGCATCCGCTAGCTTCGAGTTTAAGACTCGAGTATTACGCCCAGCAGAATGTGCATCTGCATCCGCTAGCTTCGAGTGTAAGGCTCGAATCTTATGCTCAGCAGAATGTACATCTGCGTCCACTAGCTTCTAGTGTAAGACTCGAGTTTTACGCGCAGTAGAAAGAACATTTGCATTCGCTAGCTTCGAGTTTAAGACTCGAGTATTACGCTCAGCAGAAAGTACATCTGCATCCGCTAGCTTCGAGTTTAAGACTCGAGTATTACGCTCAGCAGAATGTACATCTGCATCCGCTAGCTTCGAGTGTAAGGCTCGAAGCTTATGCTCAGCAGAATGTACATCTGCGTCCACTAGCTTCGAGTGTAAGACTCGAGTTTTACGCGCAGCAGAAAGTACATTTGCATTCGCTAGCTTCGAGTTTAAGACTCGAGTATTACGCTCAGCAGAAAGTACATCTGCATCCGCTAGCATCGAGTGCAAGACTCGAATCTTACGCTCAGCAGAATGTACATCTGCATCCACTAGCTTCGAGCGTAAGACTCGCGTATTACGCTCAGCAGAAAGTACATCTGCATCCGCTAGCATCGAGTGCAAGACTCGAATCTTACGCTCAGCAGAATGTACATCTGCATCCACTAGCTTCGAGCGTAAGACTCGGGTATTACGCTCAGCAGAAAGTACATTTGCATCCGTCTGCTTCGAGTGCAAGACTCGAATCTTACGCTCAGCAGAATGTACATCTGCATCCACTAGCTTCGAGTGTAAGACTCGAGTTTTACGCGCAGCAGAAACTACATTTGCATTCGCTAGCTTCGAGTTTAAGACTCGAGTATTACGCTCAGCAGAAAGTACATTTGCATCCGCTAGCTTCGAGTGTAAGGCTCGAATCTTATGCTCAGCAGAATGTACATCTGCGTCCACTAGCTTCGAGTGTAAGACTCGAGTTTTACGCGCAGCAGAAAGTACATTTGCATTCGCTAGCTTCGAGTTTAAGACTCGAGTATTACGCTCAGCAGAATGTACATCTGCATCCGCTAGCTTCGAGTGTAAGGCTCGAATCTTATGCTCAGCAGAATGTACATCTGCGTCCACTAGCTTCGAGTGTAAGACTCGAGTTTTACGCTCAGCAGAAAGTACATTTGCATTCGCTAGCTTCGAGTTTAAGACTCGAGTATTACGCTCAGCAGAATGTACATCTGCATCCGCTAGCTTCGAGTGTAAGGCTCGAATCTTATGCTCAGAAGAATGTACATCTGCGTCCACTAGCTTCGAGTGTAAGACTCGAGTTTTACGCGCAGCAGAAAGTACATTTGCATCCGCTAGCTTCGAGTATAAGACTTGAGTCATACGCTCAGCAGAAAGTACATCTGCATCCACTAGCTTCGAGCGTAAGACTCGGGTATTACGCCCAGCAGAAAGTACATTTGCATCCGCTAGTTTCGAGTATAAGACTTGAGTCATACGCTCAGCAGAAAGTACATCTACATCCACTAGTTTCGAGTGTAAGACTCGAGTCTCAATGGAGTTTGCACTAGATCTTAATAAGAATTATATAATTATTCAAACACAGCAAATCTGCTTCGAATACAACTTGAATTAATTTTCTAACTGATTATAAATTATTAAAATTATTATTATTTTGTTTATTAATTTAATAAGTAGCATAACATATTGTTAATAACATTGCGTGTTGATGAAACAGAATTTTCTTATAACAATCTAAGAGTTTGATAAAATCTTAACATTCATTAGTTAATCCCATTTCCAAGCTCACCTCGGATCCAACCAGAATCAATGGACTTTTAAATACATAACAATTCAGAGTTTGCATCATTTATTGTTAATGTAAGAAAAGTGTGAAATCTGAAATAAGAGCCCTTTGTAGAAACTTTGTTGAATCTTTCATCTCCATTTTTTAAATAATACACTAATAACATGGCTTGTTGACCTTCTTCATGTAGTTTCATGTGCCTATTTCAAGGACCATAGAACATTATTAACCCATTTGCCTCAAAAGAGGAGGTACACTCGCCGGCTTTTTAAATGACCTTCAACTCAGAAGACGAGGTACACTCGTTTAACTCTGCTGTTATATATTTTGTACATCCCTTGGCAGGGTGTTCTTTTGTTAACACTTATGAATAATAGAGGAATGCGTTTTTGCCTTCGGCCTTATTGTAATCTCAAGTAACATTAACTTTTGTTTGTTTTGAATGTCTGAAAATAGACAATATAATTTACGGTAACTTAAATCCGGTTTCTGGGAGGATACACTGAGCATTTAAACCTGAAGCGAATGGGTTAAATAAAATACTTAATAGATATTTCTTGGTGAAACCGGGCATAAGATGATAATAATACATACCTGACAAGTATCCTTTCCGCCTTTTCTATCTCCTGCACAGATGAAGGAAGAATTCACTCGTTCATAGTAACGCGAATCACATTCATCGTTCCGCCAGATAGGAACGTTCGTTTGACGCTGTACAGTGCTTCCATTTCCACCTCAAAACATTTACATAATATTCAGAATGATGGATATTTATTATTTTGAAAAAATGCCTGAATAGAGATTTGAACCTGATACGATAGTGTGCTAACCATTACACTATTTCAGGCTATAACTTATAAAGTAAATTCTGTACTGTCCTCCTCCGACGAGTTTAGCGCTTAAAAGAATGTGGTGTTGGGATGGATACTGAATGACAACACCAGTCAGGAAGGAAGTACAATCATGTTGAAAACATTCGCCCTATTTACGAAATCAGTATGATTAAGACCTATTCAAAACCGAAACTGAAAACTGCATATTTGTGAATGAATAATACTTCCCTTCGGCTCGGCTGTAGAACAAAGAAACTACTTGCAAGGGTAGTGAACCTCAAAACATATTTGTCTATACACGGGCATTGCGGGATATTAGGAAATAAACGTGCGGATATATTAGTCAAGTCTGCAGCAGATTCCAGTTTACAGTATGCATATGATCTCTGCCATATTTCTTTTCTAAAGTCACAAATAAAGGAACATATAATAGCACGATGGAACAATGTGTGGCTCAATAGTACCACAGGTACATTAACAAGACAACTGTTCTTTCCAAGTATTTATGACAGAATAAAATGCAAATATATTGTTCCAAATTTCATATTAACACAATTCCTCATTGGGCACGGAAAATTTGGCCAATATCTACAGAGATTCAACATCATAAAAAATGCAAGCTGTAATTGTGGAATTGGCAATTAAAGCGTAGAACATATTATATTTGATTGTCCATTGTTCTGGAATGAAAGATTTGAAATTACATGTCTTCTAAATAACATCGCCTGTTTAAGTAAACCACCCATTACTTACTTACTCACTGGCACTATCGAACCCGTAGGTTCATGGCCGCACGGACATAAGCTGTCCATACATCCCTATCCTGAGCTAATGCTTTCCAATCATTCCCTGTATAATCTACTTCAAATCATAGTTAATGTTGTTCTCCCACCTCATTCTTGGTCTACCAACTGGGCGTTTTCCTTCTGGCTTTCCTACAAGAAGTTTCCATGCACGTCTTTCATTCCCCATAAACCACCCATTACAGAAGTGATTATGACAGAAATGAACTATAGACTTTTTAATGTTTTATAAATAAAATTCATAAAGAACTTTAATTTTAGATAAACAAAATTATACAAGGGCACAAATTTGACAAAATATAACCCGAATGTACCTTAGGTGAAATAGGGTTTATACGTTTTGGATAAAAAAAAAGGGTAGTGAACCGAATGGCAAGAATACCCTACCTCCCAGCGCTGAACTCGTCGCAGGAGGACAGTACTTGAGGAGCCATTGCAACAACGGGTTATAGGCCCCATAATTATATCTCTATTTTCACTGTATGCAGAAATTTCTAATAGACGGGTGTAGTGATTTAACAATGCCTTGTCCAACGTGCACTTATAACGTACAATGGACACCCTGTACGTTACAAGGTTACTTAATTGAATATTATGTTTTAAGTAATCACAAGGCATTCGTGGTTTATTTCTGATAACGTTTAGTCCCAACGTATGTTCAGCTACAACATGTATATAAAACTTGAATTAGATACGTTTAGAAATTACAATATTTTGTCATGTATTGAATCGGCTAAGGTCTGGTCTACACGTGACGTTTTGTCGTCAGTCTTGCATGATCAAATAAGACTGACACAAAAGTCGTGCTGCTACACTATTCAAGCATGTACTCCGTCTTGTACATACAGCTCCAGTCCATCAATCTGTTGCGAGTTTGTCAAACCTCATTTAGTTCATGCAAAACGTCCAATTTACCATACACACGCAACGTTTTGTTTGACAAAATATTGATCATGCAAGACTGACGACAAAACTTTTACGAGTAGACCAGACCTAAGTGACACGAAACTATTTTTACTTTTCTATTGTAAATTATCATACTTTTAATCCCAGCTTTTTGTGAGTTAAATTTCACTATTACCCTCTCACTACTATAACACTAAATCAGAACTCAATCAAATTTCAAATATATTGCATCACATATCATATCAATACATATAAAATTCATATTAAACCACCGTTAAGATTGCTGTATATTGATAAAATAATAATTTAGCAATTGAAGTCACAGTCGTCCTCAACGATAAAATACGTTTTTGCGGAATAGTGCGTTATGTCGTACTTACAGCAATGGTGATCATGTTTGAAAGTTCAACTTCCTACTTTTCGGGGTTGCCAACCTAAATAACTACAGTGTAATATTACATATTACAATCCACGTGCGGGAAGTGAAACCACTGCCCTTTATGTATATACAAAAATATATCCAAAATGTAGTGTTAATATATATTATACGAAAGAAATCACTGCATTTTAAATGAACAGAACGTTATTTGAAACAATATTGAAAGTTGACATAACAAAATTGTACTGAAAACTTTTAGACTTTTTAGCTTTATGTTCAATATTCGTCTTTTTGAGGAAGCTAACTATGTAACAAAGTCTCCAATATTGATACCTTCTTTTAAATTTATCATCGTCTTCGGCATTGAATATTCTGACTACAAACTCACTGGAGACTTTAATGTTTCACTCCTAAGCACGAAATAAGCAACCATACTTTTTTCACTTACACTGCAATTTTTCTCCTCCAGCCACTTTCTGAATGAAATATATGTTTTTTGATATCTTAGTTTAGATTTCTCTGTCAGTAAAGAAGCTCACCCAACTTCCCACACTTCATCAGTTTCGTCGTTTTGATTAAAATCATTCATACTTGCAGCCATTTTATACGAGATTGGTATCAAGTCCTGCTGTTATCTCAACAATTATTTTCGGCATTTAGTATTTACACATTGGCCAGGCTGCTAACGTCAGTCAATTGCTTAAAATGAACGCAAATATTTCCAACAAAGATGTTATTATTTTACTATTATTTATTATTTTGAAAACACTATCGCGCAAAAAATAATGTACACTGCATGTTTGTGAAGTGGTTTACAGAATCTCGAAAATTAATAACCTCGCTATCGCTCGGTTTATAAACAGTTTCCTCGATTCTGTAAAAACCACTTCCCAATTTCATATTGTAATATACTATTAAAATTATAAGCTGAAATTTTGTGAAAGCCCGTTTCGGAATCGTTTTTGCATTTTCAACATCGGAAGTGGCAGGCTTGTAAGTTGTTAGGTGTGTTCTCATTCAGCAGCTTGTCGTTCGTTAAATAGTCCTAACATTAGTAATGCCACGAGTGATTTTTCTTTCCCTTGTCAACTTTATATTATGTAGCCTATACATATTATGTATGTATTATTAATCAAGTTGTAGATCATTCATATAGTGTTATTGAACAGTACAACTAAAAAAAATAAGACCTCTAACTCAAATGAGTAATGACCTCTTAAATAATGAAAAATTATTCATAGTAATAAAAATAAAAATAAACTAAAAATAGGGGCAAAATAATAAGATATATGTAATTAGAAGTTAGTGATGTCTGTTCCTTTCTAAACAACTTAATCGCATCTCTAATAAATGTTTGCAAAATACCAACAAACCCAACCTTCTACGTATAATTTAACCCTGGTGAAGTGAAGGAGAAGATCGTGCTGTCTTAACTGCAACGATTAAAATATATAAATTAAATAAAAAATACTGATAGGTACAAAGGATGGTTAACGAAGCGAACAAATTCTATCCAAATATAAAAATAAGTTTATTTGCCCTTTATAGACTTCTAAACCGCTCACACAATCTCCGTGAAATTTGTACAAACTGGTTTTCAGGTACGACAAATATTTAGCCAATATCGGTTATGCTATTAAACCATTTCGTGTAGCAGTTCATCTGAAGCGAAAATTTAAAAATTGCTCTAGCGATTGCAATTTTCAATGTTTCACAGTGAACCTCAGTATATCCTATTAAAACTAACCGAGGTACATATAAAAAATCAGACCATTATGAATACTGGTTTATCTGAAATCCGAATTTAAAAATTAATTCAAGCAACCGTCAAGATTGGTTCGCCGCAATGTATACCTTAGTACTTAAAAGTATTAAAACATGGCGAATGTTCAGTAGCTATCTACTATTTTATACAATTTAGATGTGGTAAAGGGAGGTATATTCGTGGTATATGCAATTCCGTGATTGTTAATTTTGAAACATTGTCCCGAAGTTAAAATGCGAGGTTAATATTATATAGAGGTATATAGACTAAAGGCCCTACCTTTAGACAACACGCTTTCTAATTTCAGTATTCTACCTAGAATGATAATACTGTACCAAGATTTCGAAAATAGCAATATCATGAAAACACCTCTATTTACCCTATAGGAATTCATATGTAACAAAATATAAAAAACTGATCTGTCGGTCAAATTTCATAATATTTCACAACGAAACTCAGTATATGCTATCAAAATAAACCGAAGTATATTATAAAAATAATAGTAAAATCTCAAATTGATGTAACGTATCTTGTATAAAATATTGTCAATTTAAGAGTAAAATAAATATTGTATTGCAGCTAATTAATTATAAATGTATTTAAATCACTATACTAAATTAAATTATCTGCACTCGAACATTGAATTAAGATTTACAAAAAAAAGAAATGCATTGCATTTACCAGTCAAACTAATACTAAATACAAACTAAAAAAATAAACTTAAAAATAAAAAAAGTTTATTATTTGAAGAGAAAAATATACAATTAAAATCCTCTTGATACAGCAGCCACTAGAGGTGCGTTGGAACGAATGTTGCCATTATTCTTATTTGAGCAACCGCTCTTAGTACAACTTTGTTTCCACATTGTTTGTCCAACTCTCAAATTCCATTCCTCACTAATAAAACTTGTTGATTTATTCAAGCAGAATAAAACTTTCCATTCAATTAGAAAAAATATACAAATAGACAAATGTATAGATATATTTTAACTAACCAGCATGCAAAACTAATCTGTATTTATTATGACTATTTAACTCACGCTCCAAATGGGAGTCAGTGACCAATCACGTTTCAATAAATTTTGTTTTACAACCAATGCCAGTCGTGAATCGTTATTTATCGAATTCTGTTTGCCATAAAAAGAAAGCTCCTCCTTTTAATATTCTGTACAGGTCTGAACATTATTTTGCAGTGACTGAATCTGCACCAAATAGGTTGAGTATAGCAAATAATAAACAGATTCCTTCGAACTATATATTTGGTAATAGTGTGTTCAATAATTGTGTTTTTAAATAATGATTTTACTGAGTTTTTTCCTAAAAAAAATAATTTACAATCTATAATGTTTGTTATAATATATAGTTTGATGTATTTCATTTTTTGTCTTCACTAGGGTGCATTTTTGTAATATTTCCATCCTCTTTGGCAATGAATATTATGATTAAGTTGCAGAAATGAACAGATGAAATATAACTTAACATTTCTCATTTGTTTTCAAACACCGCTGTTTACATTAAATAAATAAATATTTTAAAGAACTATATTTAAATAATAATTTGAGAGTAAACAGTTTAAATGCCAATAAAAAATCAACATTCCAGACAGTAAGAAATCTGGAATTTATCAAATTAATTATAATGATTGAAGCAAAGTATACATTGGAAAAACGAAAAGGAATTTGGAAACACGCACTAAAGAACATTTTAGAAATATTAAAAATTGTGAAATTGAAAAAATCAGCAATTGCTGCACATAGTTTACAAGAACATCATAAGATTGAAAAAGAAGCGAAACTTTTGAAACAATTGGATAAACAGTTGGAATTGACAATTTGGGAAATGATATTCATTCAGAAAAATAATTATCGATCTATGAATTTCGATATTCCGGTGGATAAAAATTTAATTACAACGTTTATAACCCCAACGAAAGATGGCAGCACAAGAGGTGATGTCACTAAAGAAATCAACAATCACGGAATTTCATCAGTGGACACCATGACTGAAGAAGGACATGATATTTTCTGAAACCGTCGGTATCAAAGAAGTTTGAAAATGTATGAGGTGAGTCGATTAAAATATGTTCTCCACTCACTATTAATTATATTTGTTAAATAATCCTAACAAATACCACTCTTGTTTTCATTATTTTGTGACTCGTGAATTTGTCGATAATTTGGGATTCACTCGTGGCATTACTTATGAAAATTTCATTAGGAAGTAACATTATGAGGTTTTACTTAATAAATAAGTTTGGTCTGTATTCATCTTACCTCATAAGTAGTTGTTTCTTGTAAGATCAGTTTGAAAGCTTCTTAGAAGAAACCAGTAATTATGAGGTAAGATGGATACACACTAAAGTTATTTATTAATCTGTATGCCTGATATAGTTGCTCACAAAACAATGAGAGCGAATTTTATAACGAGTCCAACAGGAAAATACTTCACTGCAAAAATTGTGATTCATATTGAGACTAAATCCCTTAAAATTCCATGGCTGAGTGCTGAAAAAATCAATTATATTTTTCCATTCGGAGATTGTTTTAAATTAAAGGCAAAGTAGCATATCCTGTAAATAAAACTTACCATAGAAG
The DNA here is from genome assembly GCA_030220185.1 of Diploptera punctata. NCBI lineage: Eukaryota > Metazoa > Arthropoda > Insecta > Blattodea > Blaberidae > Diploptera > Diploptera punctata. The sequence goes on from JASPKZ010010698.1 coordinate 1,772,559, forward strand.
GTGTCGCCCCAACCCACCACGGTAGCCATCTCATCCACAAACGTTTTATAGCGTACAGAAGGTGGTGGTAGACACAGTGGCATCACATAGCGAGATCCCCTAGGTGTTCGATCCAATACCATAATTGCCAAATCATTGTAGAAGTATGGAGGTCTGTAGTGGGGATGTGCACGAACTTTTATTACCCTAAATATCTCCGGTGACGATGGTTCATCATCTCTTTTCAGGTCAATATCACCAAGCCTGACACTCAACTGAAGACCTCTGTGCATTTGAAAACATATTTATTATTGTAAATTAAACATTTTATTCGTATCAATATCAAATTTATTTCTTGCTCAGGTATTAACCAGCACAAATGTATAAGAAATACATTAAAATATAATTTTAATATTCTTTAAAAGTAATCTTAAAGAGAATATATAAGATTTTCACAAACCATTTATGTAATCCTTTACAGAAAAACGTTCAAACAAATATTTAATAGAGGCAGTCAATTTATTAATATAAACTAACTGAATAGGAGATTTTTACACTTCACCTAATACAAATATTAATTTCTCACTAATATAGCCTGACTGCTGAGTAAATAAATAAAAAGTGAATGCATTTCTAACTGCGCCTTTATAAATACTTACTTGTATGTACGTATTCATCAACTAATACAAAAGGACATATAGGTCTACTAAATTATTAATATTTAGTTGATGAATTTTGTAGACATTATTAAATATTAATTTTTATAAAACTATGAGAATAATAAATTCAGTAATGAAATCTTCGCTACGAGTAGTCCAATGAGATACCAGAGTACGGTTATACAAAACCTTAACAAGACCTGCACTTTGCTACGGCCGTGAAGCATGGACTTTTAGAAAAGGAGAAGAGAACAGGATAACGTCTAGTGAAATGAGATGAGACATACAGCAGGATATACCAAATGGGATCACAAACGCAATGATGGTATGTTGAAGGAACTACGATTAGAACCCATGCATTTCATCACTTCTCCTATCCAAATCTCATCCTCAACCTACTCGTCGTGCAACCTGCTCTTACAAATGAGGCTCTGAGGACCGAGTACTGGCGGTATAACCACATCACCTTCATGTAGAAGAAATGCTACATTAGTGGGAACCCCACAAAAATACCCCTCTGGGCCAGCAACCCATTCGACGAAAAAATCACATTTGCTTTCAAGTCTCAAACCAAGCCTCGGATGTAGAACTCATTTTACATCATATACAAAACTACCAGAACAACTGGAAAGCCCATCTTCAACGAATGCCGTCTCATAGAATTCCAAAAGCCATACTTCGTTACTGCCCCCAAGGCAAAAGATCGGTGGGACGTTCAAAAAAAGCGCTGGATGGAAAATTCCTCTTTGAGACCGTAACAGACCATACGGCCTAATACTTTCTTGGATGATGATGATGATGACGTTTAGAACCGGTAATTGAATACATGCATAGATACCAGAACAACTTGAAGACTCATTTGCGACGAATGAGTTCAGGTAGAATTCCCAAGGCCATGCTTCGTTATTGTACAACAGGGAAGAGATCTCTGGGTCATCCAATGAAACGCTGGATACAAATTTCATCAGTGAGATCGTAACAGGCTTATAGGCCTGACTTGGTTGCATGAAGAAGAAGATATTTTAAATATATTCCTGTTATTAGTATTTGATCTTCGTATAGTTCTAATAACTTAAACTTCTAGCCAAAAAGGGTAGCAAAATTGTCTACAACCCAACATATATTTCAGTTTCCTGTCACTCTACGAAAATAATCTTTCAAATAAATATATCAATAAACTTATAGAACAATACGCAATAAAAACATCTGGAGAGGAATGGGAAAATTTGCAAACTTAAAAAATTACAAAGAAAAAAATTGCAGCAGCAAAAATCAGACTATTAAAAGGACACGAATGTCTAAATAAACACCTATACAGATTTGGCATAGCAAATTCATCAATTATTTTTGCAATTTAAATGAAGATATAGAACGAAACTATATCCTTCGTTGTCAGGCTTTTGCAGAAGAGACCAGCCTTTTTGCTAGATATTGTAGTGAATTCGTGCAAATGAATTAATTGTCAAGTGTTTGTCATTAGGTACTAGCCAACCAATTTAAACATTATGTATGACACACTTTAATTTTTACTACATTTTAGGATTGTACTTTTTTAATAGTTAAATTCTCTTAAGTTATGGCAAATTATATAATGTAGTATGCTGTGCGTAAAACAGTTTTTTATTATCAATCCAATAGTTTGCTAGAATTGCTATTTGATTCTCAGCTATTTTTCCAAAACAAATGTAATGGATGTACTAAAGACATATGAGAGTATATTTTGACAGCATTTCTGCAACTGACTGAGAACAGACCCATGAAATGGAATAAACCTAAGAACATGTGGGAGTTGAGAATGGAGAGATGTTCTTTGAAATAAGTCCAGGTGAAAACTGTATCCTCTTCATAGAGTTACTTCGCATGAATTATCTACATGCTATTAATAACCTATCATTTGTTTTCTATGCATGTACATAATATAAATTTAATATTCTTTCAACTCATTTACAAAATTACACTTAGCACAACTAACTAACTAACTTACTGGCACTATCGAATCTGTAGGTTCATGGCCGCGCAGACAGAAGCTCTCCATACATCCCTATCCTCAGATAATATTTTCCAATCATCCCCCGTATAATCTATTTTCCTCAAATCATGGTTAACGTTATTCTGCCAGCTCATTCTTGGTCTACAAACTGGGCGTTTTTCCTCTGCTTTTCCTTCAGGAATCTTCCATGCCCGATTTCATTCCCCATTCGTGCCACATGTCCTGCCCATCGCAGTCTACGACACTTAACTCTTCTCATTGTATCTGGCTTCCTATAAAAACTATGTAATTCACTATTATGCAGTCTTCTACCTGTCTGTTCATCTCTCTTTGGTCCAAAAATTTTCCTAACAATTTTATTTTCAAATACTCGTAATCTCCTTTCCTACCTTAAAGTAAGGATTCATGTTTCGCATCGATGTAATATAACTGGTAGAATAATAGTTTTATACATGTTCAGTTTAAAGTTTTTTGAAAGGAGTTGGGAAGTCAAGAGTCTCTGTGATGCATAACAGCATGCATTTCCAGAATTGAGCCTATGTTTAATTTCTTTGTGCATCTCATTCCTATTTGTGATTATTGTTCCTAGGTATTTGAATTCAGTCACCTCCTCAACATTTCCCTCATTTGTCATTAGCTGTCCATTTGCAGTGTATAGTGTATTTCTTTGTGTGACCAAACATTCAGTTTTATTGATATTTACTTCCAGTCCCAATTTCCTAGTGTTTATACTTAAGTCAAGTTATCTTATTCATAATTTATTCATTATGTACAGTAAAGCATCTGAAATAAATATAAAGTAAATACAAAATATCACTGCTTCTCAGGTCACGTCATCTCGGAAGCAACGAGATATTTCTTTGCAAAATGTGGCTTCTATTCTGGACATACGATGAAGTAAACATGACATTCAAACAAGGATAGCATACGTAGCATTCCGTTAGCCTTCTGCATGGCAACAGTTTAGGGTACTGCTATATGCTGCATGTTTGTAACAATAATTTTTAAACCTCATTTGATGACGTGAAGGAACTTTTATAGAGAAAATAAAGTCTTATCATGAATGTTTTAACATGTGGCCTCTACCTGCTCAAACTGGAACAGTGGGCAGCTGTGAGAACATGTCGTGTACCTATAAGTGATCCTCCACACATGAAACATGTTTTAGATCCGTTATTACTGAAAATGGCAGCCATCCAGGGCCATCTCCCAGGCAATGATTCCTCTCCACCTATAACTCGGAATGCTGGAGCTTCAGATTGACCACATTCTGAAAAATCAAATATAATTTTAAAACATGTTTAGTTGTGACAGATTTTCAACACCTTTTTCCAGTTATATGCAATATTGTAATTTAAAAAACATTTAAGGGGGGTGATGGGTCACATTTTCGACATTTTCGGTCAAATTTATCATTAATCAATTGAGTTGGTGTTTACTTGATGAAAATCCATATTTATTAATTAAATAAATTTATCATTTTTTGTTTTTTGTATTAAAAATTACTACGTACCTTAAAGTGTTTATAAGTCTCCCTAATGACTGTAGGAGGGCGCTACATTCTAATTTAACTGCATGCAAACTTTCAAATTGGCTTTTCCACACTTTTATTTTCATTCTATTTCAATATACTCAAATCAAAATAGCATTGCCAAATTTAATAATAGAAGCACGACATTTTAACTGCATGTCCCACACACTATGGATAATAATTCTAAGAATAGATTTTGAAACAACGTTGATAGTTGTTTAAATAAAAAATAAAGTATGTGTAGTAATTAAAAAAACTAGCATTTTTTTATGCAGAGGATGTATATATTTTTTTCTTCCTTTATTATAATGCTATAGAAAAGTTAATGCATTTATTCTAAATACGTTAGTGGTCGGGAAGAAAAAAAAATCAAAAATGTTACTAAAAAATTATGGGACGTATTAAAAATTTTAATATGCTAATGTTTTAATGGATTTGCTTCAGTAACTCAATAACCTTTAAGCCTAGAAGGTTGAAACTTTAATATACTATTACCTATTATGACATGAATGTGTGTACAAAAATCAAGTATGTAGCTTAAAAACTGTAGTAAATAGAAATTTCACCTATCACCCTCCTGCATAATAACCCCGGGTCCCGCGCCGTAGCCGAGTGCTTCAGGCAGGAAGCCCTAGCGCAGAGCTACGGGACTTGCGCTGGCCAGTATGGGACCGGTGCCCACCCAGCATCGTAAGGCATTTGGTTAGCTACAATAAGTAGCGGTTCCAGGTTGAGGAAACCAGCTATAACGGCTGGAGGACTGGACATGCTAACCACATATCACCCCTACACTGGCTAGATGATCATATAGCTCTGTGATTGACACATGTGGATGTGAGGCCAGCAAGCTGCTGGTAGGCTAAGGGCCTTCTAGGCATGTCGCGCCATGGGGGAAAATAATAACCAAGGGATAAAGAATATAGAAACATATGTAATGGAACATATAAATAAAGGAAGTTTATATCACTATATTAGCGTGTAATACAGTAAGAATAAAAGATGGACAATTATCGAGGATGCTACACAATAGACACCAGAAAGAAGAAATAGGGAAGAATGACCAAATTGAATAAGAATGAAGGGAGTGAGACGAAGTAAGAAATTAAAAGTGCTAAAACATTTATATGCATTAATTAAGGGCATCCGCTACTAATTTCGTTGCACTTTTAATTTCGTTGTACTTTGGTTTAAAAATATGTAATATACAAAAATCATTTTTCGAGCTCATTCTTAAGTTATGTGCATGAACATTATGTCACTAATTAAACGAGTCTTTCTGAACATAATGTTACTCTGATTAACTACTTAGACATATTTCTTCATGAGTCATTTAAAATAAAAAATGAAAATAAAAAATCCAACTTCTTAATAGTTTTATCTTGGTACTTTTTTCAAAACTACCTATCCAATTGTTTACAAAATTTAGTATGTTATTGTTCATAGTTTATTTGAGAACAGTAAGATTTGCATATGTTTAGATATGGGTTGTGATTAATTTGAAAACAAAAAATCGAAAAGCAAAATTTTGTTTTGTTAAAACTTTTGCATACATTTTTTTATTTCAAATACTATCAATAGCACACAAATAAATTTACCTTACTTTTATAGAGCGCTTTAAACTGTGTATCTATGCCAAAATTGTTTCTCCCATCTTTCATAGTTTCAGAGAAAAGTGTACCAAAATATGAAGCAAATACAAGTTACAGGAAAATGCAAAAAAAAAAAAAAAAATGTGTACATTAGCAGAACACATAGACACAATTTTTTAAAAAATAATTTTTTATGGGTTTAAATGTCCACAATTAACAAAATAATATACGCATCGATAAAATAGACTTTTCTGGACTTTTAAGCAAAAAGGAGAATACTTAATTTTTCTAAATCCAAATAAGTAGTGCATGCCCTTAAGAAATAACTGACAAAGAATGTTGAAAGACAATTATGAACAGTGTTTGATTGAGTATAACTGTAACATTGTGAAAAGTACAAATAAAACTTTCCTATGCATATAGTTTCAGAATAAGTTTTATATATTTTCAAGAATAACAGTTTTTCATATATGTATATATATTTTTTGAGAGGTGTTAGATTTTAATAATATGCACATACAGAATTGAACCTATAGTTTAATTCTTTGTGCATCTCATTGCTATTGGTAATTATTGTTCCTAGGTATTTGAATTAAATCACATCCTCACAATTTCCCTCATTTGTCATTAACGCTCCATTTCCATTATACAATTCATGTCTATGTGTGGGGAGCTTATTTCCACGCGGCAATGATCCTGCGGGTTCAGAAGTACCAGTGAGCGTGTTAATACGAACATATATTTATTTGTATTGTCACTTTTCAAGTCACTCCTTAAATATTTTTAGGCTATTAAAATCTGGGCTCAATACGTCCAAACATACAATAATATTCATGCTGTGAATAAAAGAAAAGGGTGAAAACAGTTCACAGTTTGAAAGTCTATCAAGTATCTTATTTTTTAAAGTAATAAGGCTAGATTTTTAGAAAAGGGACAATCCCATTAGAAATGGAGTTATCGGTCACTCTACATTTATTAAATTACATATTTCATAAATGTATATACAAGTATTGTTTTTTTTAATATATATTATATTCATGTAACAACATTCCCGTTACAAACTAATAGAAGTAGAAAAGGAGCCTGATAATTAATTTGATTAAAATTACATTTCCGAAATGTAGGAAGTTGAACTTTCAATCATGGCCACCATTGCTGTAAGTACGACAAAAGGCACGATCGCGCAAAAAAGTATAAATTACTGTTAAGACCATTAAGCACATACAAGTTCTGTACAAAATGTATTTACCTTCACTGGGTGCTGTTGTTGTTGTGTCTGGTGAGGTAGAACTTGCAGTAGTTGTTGTGAATGTGGTTGTAGGCGTGCTTGTTGGAGATAAAGTTACATTTCTGTAAATAGTAGTAAAATATAACAATATACACATTGTTTTATAATAATTATTGATTATATCATTGAGATTTTCTAGGAGTATACATATATGTATATAAGGTAATCGGATCCCACTGTAGGCCTTAAGGGACCCTTGTGATATTGGGAAGATAAGATTCGCACCATTCTAAATAATCAGCACTATATGTCAGCTGAATTGTTAGACCTCTGGGACAGCCGCCTTTATCCTCTAAACAAACATTTCATTTAGGGCCGGTTGTACCAACTCGGTATAAGTTCAGAAAACGTGCTATCTTCAGCATTCAGCCAAAGTTCTGTTGTAGCACGACAGTATATCACCTTACCAGGAGTGTAGTCACAAGTAATGCCACGAGTGATTTCCAATTTATCTAGAGAATTTGAAAATAAAAAGTGGCATTAGTTAGGACTATTTAACGAATAAAATTAAGCTGTTTACTCACAAATCATTATTTAAATATAGTTATTTTAAAATATTTTTCATTTAATGTAAACGGCGATGTTTGAAAACAAATGAGGAACGTTATGTTTCGTTTGTTCATCACTGCAACCAGATGATATTTATTGTCAAATAGAATCGTAATATTGTAAGAATGCACCCTAGTGGAGAAAAAATGAAATACATCAAACTGTTTATACCCAACATTGTAGGTTATTAATTAATTTCTGATGTCCTATGATGTAAATTATATTTTCTGGAGGTTACATTCTTGGGAAATAACGCGTTTAAGAAAGTGCAAACAGTGGTTTATTTTTCTTGTCGTATAATAAATTATATATTTCTATTATATCCCACAAACAGTATCTGTTTACATTCATGCACTATATATATATATATATATATATATATATATATATATATATATATATATATCTGGTAGCCGTATTTCTTAGAGAGTCAGAAATAATGCTCTGACCTTTTCACAATGTTAAAAAGGAAGAGCTTGAATTTAATATGATAAAATAAATCTGATAAAATCGAGGTGATTGGTTGTAAATCAAAATTAATTGAAATGTGATTGGTCATTGACTCCCATTTGAGGCATGAGTTAAGTAGTCAAAGTAAATTCTTTACGGCCATTCGAAGCCCGATATTGAGAAATAACCGTGATAACTTTTTAAAGATGACCGATGGAAACATGGCTGGAAATTTATTTATCGATTCCGATAGTAATGACGAAGTTTTATATGTATCTCAACACTCGGAAACTCAAAAAAAAAAAAAAACAGGGGAAGACCGGATCATATGGAAAATTATGATGATAATGAATGTTTCGTTCACTTTCGCTTTGATCTCATCAGGCATCGGTTAGAACATAAAACGGAAAAGTAAGATTTTAACATTTTTTTGTTTGTATTTAATTATTTCCACAATCATTTCTTAATATTTGTAGATTGTTGTTGAAACATATTTATTTAAAGAGGAATGAGCATGAATTAGCATTGGTACTCGTAATTGTACCGGTGGCTACGTTGGATAATATATTTTATAATTAGGATACATGTTAAAACAATAATCTTCTAGGCCCTTAGAGACTGAGTTTATCCCAGACCATGGTATCCCCGAAGTTTGGTCAGTTAAAAACACATGGGGAAACGAACCCCCAACCATTCGTCTTGTAGCGTTTGGCCTTAACCAGCTACACTGCGGTATAATATTTTTTTTGTCTGTGTTATTACTAGGGCTAGGATTTTTATGTACTAAAAGTTAAGATTGCAACGTAGTATAATGAGAAGTTAGACTTATGACCGCCTTTTGTTTTGGTTTCACACACAAACAGTTGAATAGTATAATGAGAGGTTAGACTTCTGACTGTCTTTTATTTTGGTTTCTCATACAAACAGTTGAATAGTATAATGATAAGTTAGCCTTCTAAATATCTTTTGTTTTGCTTTCACACACAAACAGTTGAATAGTATAATGAGCAGTTAGACTTCTGAGTGTCTTTTATTTTGGTTTCACATACAAACAGTTGATTAATTATACTATCTGCATTGCAACCTTACCTTATATTACATAACAATCCTAGCCCTAGTTATTACATATATATTGTATTCTGATTGTCACAATAAAATAAAATATATAAATTATTATTACTATGTTATTACCCTAAAGTTGTGTGAACCTTAATGCATATTCAAACTAGGAACGAAAACCAGCTGAAGATCTATAGATAAAAATCATATTTGAACATATTCATATGACACTCTTTGTATCGCATTACCGTGTTTTGGTGTCCTCTTTGATACCATGCACAGAAATGTCATTTTAACATAAGATATGTGTTAATAATTGTATCAATGATTTGTCATAACTGATTTCCAAATTATCGATAAATTCACGATTCACGAAGAGAGGAGTGAATTTATGTAGAGAATTTGGAAATCAAGAGTGGCATTTATTAGGACTATTTAACGAATAAAATTAAGCTGTTTGCTCACAAATTGTTTAACTATAGTTATTTTAAAATATTTATATATTTAATGTAAGCGGCGATGTTTGAAAACAAATCAGAAATGTGAGGTTATGTTCATTCACTGCTGCTTGATCATATAATTTATTGCCAAATAAGATCGCAATATTGTAAGAGTGCACCCAAGTGGATAAATAATGAAACTCATCAAACTATATATCATAATCAACATTACGGGTTATTCATTTATTTTTTTAATAAACAACTCAGTAAAATCAAGGAATCTTTTCATTATTTGCTATATTCAATGTATTTGTCGGAGAAAAATAGTGCTTTGACTTGTTCAGAGCATTAAAAAGGAGGAGCTTTCTTTATCACAAAAGCAGGAGCTGATAAAGAGAAATCGATAAAGAGCGAGGTGAAACACGACTGTCATTGGTTGTAAAACAACATTCATTGAAACGTGATTGGTCATTGTCTAGCATTTCTGGCATGGGTTAAATAGTCTCGTGTTATTATTATGCACTTTTTTCTCAGAGCAGTTGAAGAACTTTAGTAAAAAGGGTACGCGATGGAGTCGCACGATGTGGATAACAATATTCGTAAAGTCGACGAGCAGCTCTCCCATTACTTGCAGCTTCACCGTACACCAACACCAAGTCGGTGTATTCTGTAGTTGGGCATACAACCGTGGTAAACAAACAAAGATTACGTTCGATGATGTACTTCGAAACGCAGAATAGGTATCAGGTGACTATTGTGCAGATAACGACGTTATCTAAACACCGTTAACCTTGTCAATCTGGTTGCATAATGCTAGTAAACTCCGTACACTCAGCATAACGGCATATTTAAACCATTCATAGGAACTTTACTAGGAGATCGACAACGGTATTTTTCTATACTACAGTTGCTATACAAAACACTATCTACGAGTACCCTCTACAAGTCCTCAGAGTTTTTAACACATTCGCCTCGGAGGACGAGGTATATTCGCCGGCTGTTAAATGGCCTTTAACTCCGATGACGAGTTACACTCGCTTAACTATGCCTGTTTTATATTTTGACTTTTTTAGGCTCAACTGCAGTTCTACTAGCGCTTGATTTTTCAGTTGTATTGTTGTAAACTATAGCTCTTCTTCTGTATTTACTAACATTATTTAATAGTCCACCGCTGTGGTCTCGAGGTAGCGTGCTGCCTTGTCACGCAGCGGGCCCGGGATCGATCCCCGGTCGGGACAGTTTTTCTGGGTGAGGTTTTTTATCGGGGTTTTCCTCACCTGTAAGACAAATGTCAGGAAAACTTTAAAGCCCAAACGGTCCCCAAAATCATATGGCCATTATCATCCTTATCATCATCATCATCCTTCACCGGTGTGGAAAGCAACGGCAAGCTGCAAAGCATAGCATGAAAATGCTATGATTGCAGTGAAAGACCTGCCCTCGGGCAGAATTACTATGAATGAATGAAATTTAATATTTTAAACTTTTTCAAACAATTTTTATATCATTATTAGACAATTTTGAAGTATTTATCTAAATATGCAAATCACAATATTATGGCACTGCTATATAATATTGTGAAGCTAACTGCTATTATCTCCACAGAGTATATTACTTAGTCTGCGATTTTTCTATCGCTATTTTGAGTTATCGCTGGTTGGATCAGCGTTAGGGTGTGATAAGTAAGTGTACGCTCATTTTTAATAAACTTTTGGTAATTTTAATATTATCGATATATTTTTTAAACATAGATTTGGGGATTTATTGCAAATATTGGTCATTTAAATTTCATAGCGACGGATAGTAATCGAGGATGATAATCGATATGTGGTTCGATAGTGGGTTATCGCTGGCTATATAAACTCTGGCGCATGCGCACTCTTGTTCTATAGGACTTTGAAAATATATCACGCTAGCTTATGTGCAGTTTTTTCCTTTTTTGTACATCCCTTCTTAGAATCATATTTTGTTAACATTTATGAATAGTAGATGGGTGTGTCTTGGCGTTCACCCTTATTGAGATCTTATGTACCGTTATCTTTCGTTCGTTTTGAATATCTAAAATATAGACAGTTTAATTTACGGTGACTTAGATACGGTTTCTGGGGAAATGCATTGAGCATTTAAAATGCTGAAGCTCTGAATTTAGAGGCAAGTATGCTATTTCCTTTAGTGGGAAACTAACGGCTACATAAACCATAAAAACAGTTTAATTCATACTCGTTTTTCCCACCGTTAGAACAGTTTGAAAAATGGATCATGCAGTATACTCACGTGGGTGGGTTGGGACAGCACACGCCGAGAGAAAGAAATCTCTTGTAGCAGATTGATTGTCTTAAATTTCTGAGATCAAATATAACTTTCGGACACTTGATAATTCTATCACATATGCCTTCTTGGCCATTAGGTGTGATGCAAGGCTTCCCTAATTCGTCTCCTATTTTATTGCCCAGTGTGAACTTTTTGGGTAGAAGTTTGTCTCCAAAATTTCTGGAGAAGTTAGAATATTCCACATATCTCTGTAATTCAGACTCTCTGGTGTCAATGTTACGTTCTTCGGAATTTCTAGAATTTATGGCAGTGTTAGTTAAATCATAGTCACTTTTAGCAACTTCCGTATCATCCGGAAAAGTAATACGATCCTTTGAATCTCCGATTCCAACACTGTGATTTCCAGAATTTCCCACGTTTATTCCACTGTACATAAAATGTCTCCTTGAATTTGAGTCCCTGCCCTCACTACTTCCATCCTCTTTATTTTTAGACAAAGTAAGATGGGGAATGTCACTGTCGGAATTTCTAGAACGATTGTTTCGTGTTCTCCATACTGATCTTGTTAGTGTGTCCGGTGAATTCCAAGTAACTGTAGAACTAGATATGTTCCACGTAACCCCTCTGCGTGTGAGCTGGTTTACTGAAAAGAAATACAAGTGATTAATGATAAGGCCACATCATGAACTCATATTCTTCCCTTTTTAATGTCCATATATTTAAGGAAAATAAATTACAAGAGGAGCCTGACATCATAGACATTATAGAAAAGATTACAGTTGTATGGCAATGCCAAAAAAAATGACAGAGCAAATATTGCCTAAAATTGTTATGGAATGGATCCGAATGGAAAGGAGGAAGAGAGGAACACCGAAGAAAACTTGGATAGAAGGGGTACAAGCAGCTATGTCTATCAGAGGATTGGAAAAAGATCAATGGATGGACAGAGAGGAATGGCGTTTAGTTTCCGGAAGACGGCTGCAGCTGCCGTACCGGATGATGATGATGATGAAATTATTTTCTCATAGGCTATGAGAATTGTAAATTTTTAAACCAAAGAAATTTTCTTAGTTATAGATGAGATTGAGGCAAGCAACTTGAGATAGGTATCCATGGTCTCAAACCAAAAATACCTGAGAGCTAATTTGTTACATTTGTTTAGTTTTGATCAAAATTACAACAGGAAGTAACCCTATTAAATAATTTAAAATTTATAACATTATCGCTTAATTGCCTTTTCATCTAATTTCATAAAGTTCAGTGTTTTCACGACACCGTTTTCAAAGGCTTTCGCGGTGGGAATTTGAGTGAACGTGTAGGAAAAGGCCTTTGAAACCGGTAGTGTGAAATCACGGAACCTTATGAGGTAAGGTAAAAAACATTTACCAAACTTAATTTATATTTTGTTTGTAGACGTTATCGATTATTAGAATAAAATACGGAGAATATACAATGTTATTGAACTCATTGGGATCTTAAATAAGAACTAATCAGTCAAGAACTAGTTTCCAAAAACATACATTTTATAGATTTTTAAAATGTCATTATTTACCGGTATTTTCACAGACTCCTTACAAGCCAAGTTTGGGAAATATGACTAGGTTTAATTAATATTTGTATTTCTACTTGAACCAATTTTCTATTAAGATGTAAGCCTAACTTATACCGGATTACAAGTACAAAATATAAACAACATTAACATCTGGAAGCATATCTTAAGTTAGTCATTTTGGTAAATACAGTAAATATGTATTATGCATTTTGAATTACAACTCAAATGTTTTCTCTGAAAAGAAAGATATACAATTTTTCGGTGTTTTACTTTATACTGTTCAACAATTATTGGTCTTATTTACATATCGAACAATAGGAGACGTCAAATTAACGTTTTCTTTTTGTATTATATTCCCCTTTCCGTCTTTGAGAGCTCTTGGCATGAGTATGGATATTTATTTAAAAGAATGTTTCTTTTTACACGCTTTATATTAACTTGACCTGTATCTATCTATCTATTATGTAACGGTACCTTTCAACGCGATTTTCACCCACTTAAAATCATTGGATCGACTTGAAACTTTGTATACTTGTAAAGCACCCGTGACAATACAACAATTTCATATTTATTTCCTAAAATCCTGGCCAGAATCGTCAGAAAATCAAAAAAGTGTCTTTGAATCTATGTAACGGAATCTTTGAACACAATTTTCACCCACTTAGAAACATTGGATCGACTTGAAACTTCGTATACTTGTAAAGGACCCGTGACAATACAATATTTTCATATTTGTTTCTAAAATCCTGGCCAGAAACGTCAAATCGTCAGAAAAAAAGTGTCTTTGTATCTATGTAACGGAATTTTTGAACACGATTTTCACCTACTTAGAAACATTGGATCGACTTGAAACTTTGTATACTTGTAAAGGACCCGTGACAATACAATAATTTCATATATTGCTTCTAAAATCCTGGTCCGAATCATCAGAAAATCAAATAAATGAAAACTGGTATAATAGGTTGCGGACTTGTCGACTTTTTAGTCAGTCGTTATAAGAGCTCAGTTGGTAGAGCAGTGAACTCTAGTAGTATATAATTTCAATAATTCATAGGTCGCTGGTTCAAATCCGGCTGGGAGGATCTTTTTTTAGAAGAGTATTACTTTTAGCTCATACTACAGTAGTATCGAATTTAAAGATATTTACATTTTTATCTTATTCTGTAAAACATTAAAACTAAAAAATAAATAATAGTTTTAAAAAACTAAAACAACACGCTTTATTAGAAAACCGAACTAAAAAAATGAAAAATAATTTTAATTTCCAACAGGCTTGGGATAAAATTAAAGTGGTCAACAAAAAATCTTCTCCAACACATATAGAATAAAACTAGAGTTATCAACAAAAGAAAATAATTTTACCGTCAAAAGCGTGGGATGCTTTTTATGATTTTTACATTTTCTTCTTAGAGACTTTACATTTACGCTTTTTATGGTAAAATTATTTTCTTTTCGTTGATAACTCTAGTTTTATTCTATGCGTTGGAGATGATTTTTATGTTGACCACTTTAATTATATCCCAAGCGTGTTGGAAATTAAAATTATTTTTCATTTTTTTAGTTCGGTTTTCTGATAAAGCGTGTTATTTTAGTTTTTAAAACTATTATTATTTTAAATGTGTACAAATGTTACCTCTTTGTTTATTTCAAGAGGTAAGTTTTAATTCTTGGCTTCGAGTGAAAGTGCCTCATCTCAAGAAACTTCGTGTTTACCGTCATCAAACCTAACATGTTTGCATAAATCGTGTAGATTGATGTAAAACTGCGCTTGAAATGTTGTATAGCAAGCCACACTTAATTACTTCTGGCTCTGAGAGGAACCGGATTAAAATAATTTTGGAAACGATTTAATCATGACCTAGACTAGCAAGTGATTCGACATACAAGACATTCTACAAGCAATAGAAAACTTTTGATTAAAGTTTTGACTCACCTGAATCTTCTGTGAAAGAGAATCTCACAGACCACCAGAACCAGCCTGGAACATAGAGACATTAATTTATGTTTCAGGTACGTGAACTGGAAATGGAAAGTCCAATTTGATATAATCTTAGTCAAGCCTATTTACATCAGGAAGATTTAAAGTGAAGTCGTGTGGATGAGTTCAGACATAGATGAATTGGTTGAGATATTTATGACCGAAATGCAGTTTAGGCATAGATTTGGCTCAAGCCTAGTATTTGTCGCTCACGATTTTCCATACAACATTGTTATGCACTAAACACTATTGCACTACACAGTTTTATCATTTGTAATAACGTTTCATACTGTTTTAAAGCATTTAAACAATTTATTAAGCATTCCTCATGATTTTTAATATTTATGTAATTACGCTAATATAGTGAATAAAGTTTTTCAGAATCGCAGTGCGCATGCGCAAGACGCGCTAATGCTTAATGTATCTTCTGCAAGGTGACGTTGGAATTGGTATTATCAACATTCGCAATTAATTCCAAAACATATTTCCAGAATTAACTTCATTTTGTTAAGATTCGATGTTACAATTTTACTATACACATGACAACAACAGGAATAATTCCCTTTAAGGAGTAATTCCTATGCTCTGCCCTGGAATCGAACCTGGGACCCCCTGAAATGTCATCAGAAACGCTGACCACTAGCCCTTGAGGCTGTTCAGTGCCAAATATAAATGTAAATAACTTCAGTTATAATAAACTTACAGATTTGGGGGGAGAAAAAAGAGGACGAACTGTGGAAGAAGTAAAAAATAATGTACATACAGACTGGTTGAACGTGTATAAGTCGTGGACGAAGTGTCTCGGATCTACCGGTAACATATTGTTTATTAAAATTACTAAATTCGGCATAATAAAAGTAAAATCATGTGAATGTGTCTAAATGGCACAAAGAGTAGGGTAGGTGTAGGCAAACAGTTTTCGGATAATTTTGAAATCCACAATGGGTTGAAGCAAGGAGATGCACTATCTCCTCTACTATTTAATTTTGTACTAGAGCAAGCATCAAATCTTTAAAGGATGGAGAAGGCCTACAACTCAATGGTATTAATAAGCTGTTAGTTTATACTGATGATGTAATACTGTTGGCTATATCGAAGAGACACTAAAGGCCAACACGCACACACTATTGAGTAACACTGAGAAATTGGGACTGGAAGTAAATATCAATAAAACTAAATATATGGTCACACGTAGAAATTCATTATATAACGGAAATGGACAGCTAATGACAAATGAGGGAAATTTTGAGGAAGTGGCTGAATTCAAATACCTAGGAACAATAATCACAAATAGGAATGAAATGCACAAAGAAATTAAACATAGGCTCAATTCTGAAAATGCATGCTATTATGCATTAGAGAGACCCTTGACGTCAAAACTCCTTTCAAAAAATGTTAAACTGAAAATATATAAAACTATTATTCTACCAGTTATATTGTATGGATGTGAAACATGGACTCTTACTTTAAGGGAGGAAAGGAGAATACGAGTATTTGAGAATAACGTTCTTAGGGTTTTTTTGGACCAAAGAGAGATGAACAGACAGGTGAATGGAGAAGAATACTTAACTATGAACTACATGGTCTTTATAGGAAGCCAGATATAATAAGAATAGTTAAATCTCGTAGACTGTGATAGACAGGACATGCGGCACGAATGGTGAATAAAATACATGCATGGAAGATTCTTGTAGGAAAACCAGGGAGAAAACGCCCAGTTGGTAGACCAAGAATTAGGTGGGAAAATAACATTAACTTTGATTTGAGGGAAGCGGATTATACGGAGAATTATTGGAAAGCATTAGCTCAGGATAGGAATGCATGGAAAGTTTTTGTACGCGCGGCCATGAACCTACGGGTTCGATAGTGGCAGTGAGTAAGTAAGTACATTCAAATAATTTAAAGTGTTTTCTGAAATAGTTTCGTAATTCCGTCTAACATTTAAATTTATCCGTGAACACATACCTTCAATCCTTGTAACATAAATAACCGTTATAGTCCACGATATCAATAAACACAACAGCGGAGATGAAAATGCCACAATCACAGTAACAAGTGTTTCTATATTATGGAACATTAATAAAAACTAAACGGAACACCTTATGTGACAGGCTTGATTTGCGAGCCAGCTGCTGGCCTTACATCAACATAGTCTGTCAAACACAAAATGTGAACGGTTATTCAGCCAGTATAGGAGTGACATGTGGTCAGCATATCGGATCTCCCAGCCGTTGTAACTTTTTAAAACCTAGAGGCTCTAAATATAGGATCTATCTCTATCAGTTACACAATTACATTGTGTAAAAAAATATAAAACAAAAAACTTTTCAACAAAAATTTGTCGCTTCGGCTGAACAGCACTTATAGTTATCCTAGATTTTTCAGTTTATTGTTGTAAATTATAGTTCTTCTTCTGTATTTACTAACATTTTTTTAATATTTTAAACTTTTTCGAACTTTTTTATATTTTTTAAGTATTTATTTAAATACGCAAATCACAATATTGTGACACTGTACCGAATATTGTGATGTTGACTGCTATTTCCTCACAGAATTTAATACATAGTCTATGGTATTTCTATCGCTGGTTTGGGTTATCGTTGGTTAGAACAGCGTTAGGAAGTGATAAGTAAGTATACACCCATTTTTAATAAACATTTGGTAATTTTAATTTTATTAATATATTTCTTTAACATAGATTTGGGGATTTATTGCAAAGATCGGTCTCTTAAATTTCAGAACGATGTGCTGTCATATAGCGTAAGCTGTATAAACTTTAGTATGATATCAATAATAGTCGATATGTGGCAAGAATGATAATCGATATGTGGTTCGATGGTGGGTTATCGCTGACTCTATAATTCTGTCGCATGCGCACTGTTGTTCTATAGGACTTTAAAAAATATCAGGTAACTTAAAGTGCTGTTTTTCTTGTCCCTTCTTTTAGGCACATATTTGATTTACGATGCTAATACTCAAAGTGTAGTTAAATAAAATACAACCAATACCACCATAATATTGCATAAATAAAATTAATCTCTCATCAGAAATTTTAGAACCTCCTTGTTATCGGAAGATCCGACATTGAAATTCCGACTCGAATATCATCAACAATGTATGTTCGCTAGAAATAATGACAAATGCTGTTTAAAAACTTATTTATCCTGATTAATTTCTTCACTAACAATAGTTTATATATATATATATATATATATATATATATATATATAATATACCCCATATATCTTAGGTGGGGACACGGGAAAATGCTCCCAAGCGGCAGTTCCTTAACCCAGCTAATTTACCAACAGATGTCAACGAGTGGCATGTGGTTAGCACATCATCTCAATGAGACTGCTAGTAAACAACTAAAGTATTACTTGGTTGGAAGAAGGTCGGTTATATTTTGCACAAAGGCATACATTTTCAGGCTTGCGATTCTTTTACGAGACTAAACATTCTTCAGACTTGGTAACCATAGCTTATCTCCCCCCGGATGACACGTTCTTTGGATTTTTCCATTCCAAAAATTAATCGACACCGCCCCTGTGTTGAACCCGGCATCCTCGGAATTGGAAACATGGAATATAACCACGCCGAACTCAGATAAATAAAAACGAAATAAAACTTAATTTTAAATAAAATAATAAGGAAGATACATCACACCCAAGAAAAATTACACAAAAAAGTATTCTCATAAATAAAATTCTCGCATATTCCGCTAAAAAAATTAATGCAAATCCCCCTCTTCTATACTCTACATTAAAACCAGAACCGCGGTAAAAGCATAGTTTACTAACTAAATATATAAATGATTACACACTTCCATAGTCTGCGTGTGAACACAGTAACCGTAGATCTTAGACGTGATATTACACAAATATACCATTTATTTATAGTCTCTGTACTGTTAAAATCTGTTACTGTTGACTTCGTGCAATTTTAAATAAGTCCTACTGCAACATTTTATGAATAACGTAAATTAATTAAAGTGGAAACATGCATAGCCTACATTAATACATAGCCTAGGTGTTGTAGACAAACGATTTAAATAAGAAAGTCCTGGTTTTCAGACAAAAAAAAATATCTCCATATTTAATTTATCACAAATTGTAAATTCCTCCGGAAGCAGTGGTAATTTTAAAATGTAAACTTCGAAAATGTGGTTGATTAGATCATATTAGTTGAATTTCATTCAATCACCAATTTACTTCTGCTGGCATTTTGTATCCTTATTACATTTCAATATCAGATTATGAGTAAACGCATTGCTGAAAAAAGAACCGGATCGTTTAAGCTTGTACCTAGGAACATGAATACAAGGAGCTCTTCGGTAACTGATCATGGTGATAGAATATGGTTTAGTCGTGGAGGAGAGCAGACGTCCCCCCCACAAATATATACGTTCGATTTTCTAGGCGTATTTCCTTCGAATTAGACCTACAATAATAATAAATCAGGAGTCATATCTCTATACATATGATACTTACTCACTTACTCACTGGCACTATCGAACCTGTAGGTTCATGGCCGCACGGACATAAGCTCTCCATACATCCCTATCCCGAACCAATGCTTTCCAATCATTCCCTGTATAATCCACCTCCCCCAAATCATAGTTAATGTTATTCTCCCGCCTCATTCTTGGTCTACCAACTGGGCGTTTTCCCTCTGGCTTTCCTACAAGAGGTTTCCATGCACGTCTTTCATTCCCCATACGCGCAACATGTCCTGCCCATCGCAGTTCTACGAGACTTAACTGTTGGTATTATATCAGGCTTCCTATAAAGACCATGTAGTTCATTGTTATTTAGTCTTCTCCATTCTCACGTGTCTGTTCATCTCTCTTTGGTCCAAAAATTTTCCTAAGAACTTTATTCTCAAATACTCGTAATCTCCTTTCCTCCCTTAAAGTAAGAGGCCATGTTTCGCACCCATATAATATAACTGGTAGAAATAATAGTTTTATATATTTTCAGCTTAACGTTTTTTGAAAGGAGTTGGGACATCAAAAGTCCTCTGCAATGCATAATAGCATGCATTTCCAGAATTGAGCCTATGTTTAATATCTTTGTGCATCTCATTCCTATTTGTGATTATTGCTCCTAGGTATTTGAATTCAGCCACTTCCTCAAAATTTCCCTCATTTGTCCTTAGCTGTCCATTTCCATTATATACTGAATTTCTACGTGTGACCATATATTTAGTTTTACTGATATTTACTTCCAGTCCTAATGTCTTAGTGTTACTCAATAGTGTGTGCGTGTTGGCCTTTAGTATCTCCTCGCTATCGGCCAGTAGTACTACATCATCAGCATAAACTAACAGCTTATTAATACCAGTGAGTTGTAAGCCTTCCTCATTCTCCAAAGATTTAATGGCATGCTCTAGTGCAAAATTAAATAGTAGAGGAGATAGTGCATCTCCTTGCTTCAACCCATTCTGGATTTCAAAAGTGTCCGAAAACTGTATGCCTACACGCACCCTACTTTTTGTGCCATTTAGACACATTCGTATAAGTCTAACTAACTTTTTAGGAATTCCGATATGATATGAAAAGAAAAATGAATGCTTGAATCCGGGTTTAATCCCGAGTCTCTAAACTTTGTACATTTAGTGCTCCAACCATCTGAGCCACTCAAGTAGCCTATTCCAACACAAATATACATTTTTCGTATATATGCAGTATTCTCAATTCACACAAGAGGTAGCGGGAAGTCGTTCCAACTTATATCTAGCGGCCACCATAACAGGTAAGCAAATTTTTAATTTTTTTAAAATATTGTTATAACATCTAAATATACAAGCGCTACTTCTATAAAGTAAACATTCTCTTTAAAAATTTGCTTACTTGTTATGGTGGCAGCTAGATGGCAGTTGGAACGACTTCCCCCTACGTCTTGTGTGAATTGAGAATACTACATATATAAGAGAAATGTATGGATATGCTACACTTAGCGTCGCAAGAAAATTCTTCCAAGTTCTATAGAATCGCAGTGCGCATGCGCTAGTGCTCCATGTAATCCCAGAAAGATAAATGCAACCTTCAACAGTTGGCGGTATATGTATGTGAAATCAGTATGACCAACATTGACATAAAATTCCCAGGACTTTTGTAACAATGTACAATTAACACGAAATGAACTAGTGGAAATATGATTTTACGTGGTAACCGTCCGATATTTTGAATTTTTCATAGAATAACAGATATGAAGAGGTAATTTATTTTACGTATTAAATCACATTTAAAAGCAAGGAACCTAAAAGCTAACCAAACCTAAATCAATTACTGTAACACAAATCAATTACTCTAACGTAGGTGAAATCCAGGGAACGTGTAAATGATGTTGGCAACATCTGGAGTATTTTGGGTTGTTGATGGTGGCAACGTTCGAACAACATAGGAAGAGGAGGGAAAATAGCAGAAAGTAGGAAGGAAGAATGTAGGACGATCATGTTTTACGTAAATATATAAATATAAAGAAAGATCGTTGCAACATTTGAAGATATTTAAACGTGTTTAAAAGTGTTGCAAAATGTTTTAAACGTGTTTAAAAGTGTTTAGTGCAGCAGTGGCATAAGAAATTAAATCGAGGGAAAATAGCAGAAAGTAGGAAGGAAGAATGTAGGACGATCATGTTTTACGTAAATATATAAATATAAAGAAAGATCGTTGCAACATTTGAAGATGTTTAAACGTGTTTAAAAGTGTTGCAAAATGTTTTAAACGTGTTTAAAAGTGTTTAGTGCATCAGTGGCATAAGAAATTAAATCGATTTTTTTTTGCGACGTTAACCATACAACACCCAAATGTATGTTTGTGTTGGAATACTTGAGTGGCTCAGATGGTTAGAGCGCTAAACGTAAGAGTTTGGAGACTCGGATTCAAATCTCGACTCAAGTATTCATTTTTCTTTTCGTATCATATTTGCCGTCATTGCCAAATGTCAAAAATATAGTTAATATATATATATATATATATATATATATATATATATATATATATATACAGTTTAAATGGAATCTCCTATAAATCTGAGTCCCCTCCCCATATTTATTTTTTTTAAATAAGCACTAGAGTAGATGATGCAATTATATTTCATTCGAGAGATATAAAATAAAAGATTTTGAAATCAACACGTCCATAAACTAAAATTTCAAATAAAATAATTCTGAATGGTGTCAAAGAAGCTTATTAGTACCGCGATACTTTTAAGACATTAAAAAAAAGAACCGTAACGCCATCCTGCCCCTCTTCAAGCACCGAGCAACGCCATCCCGCCCCTCTTCAAGCACCGAGCATATATATATATATATATATATATATATATCACATGTAAACAACTTAACAATTGACAATTCAGATTGTTTTCGTTTACGATTCTGGGTTCTTATCACAAATTATTAGACAGAAATTTCGCTATAACATATTTTTTTTCGGATAAAGTAATTTACTCCCTTTTCATACATTTTAAAAAGAGGCAGAAAAATAAAAAAATCTCAACATTTTAAATTATGTTTAATACCAATACTAATTAGAATGACTTAATTAGTGAGATCGTAAACCAAAATCGGTATACGAAACATTAAAAAAGACTCTTTTTTATATACGTCTTTTATTAAGCTAATATACAAGCACATTACTTAATGTAACTATGGCTTATGCATTACAGGGACACTTGTCGTCCCACCTCCTTTAAAAAAAGTTGAACTGAATATATATTAAACAATTAGTCTCTCAGTTATATTACATGAATGCGAAACTTCAACTCTATGCTTTAAGGGAGGAAACGAAATTACGACTATTTGAGAATGAGGTTCTTAGAAAAACTTTTGTACCCAAGAGTGATGACTAGACAGATGGATGGAGAAGACTATATAACAATGAGGTACATGGTCTATATAGGAAACCATATATAATAAGAAAAGCTAAATTTCATAGATTATGAAGGGCGGGATATGTGGCACAAATGAGGAATGAAAGACGCTCATGGAAGATTCTTGTAGGAATAAAAAATAAATTATTGCTTAAGTGTATGTTATCCACACCTATAGAGCACCACTTGGCAACCGCTGAAAACATTATCGCTTTATAAATTTTAATCTTTAGATTCTTAGACATAACTTGAGAAGACATAGAAGATTGATTTGTATATGCAATTATTCACTTCTTCGCGGATAAAGAAAACAGAAACATATTTTAATTCGGATTGTTACTTCTTGATCCAAGATAAAAAGCATTATATTAAGAAATCATTATAATATGTAAAGTAGAAAACTCACCGAAACTGCAGATAATTGCGTGAAGCTTCATGTTAATTGTTCGGCGCTGATTTGAAGACTAAAGACAGGGCCCTGTGATTCAGTTCGGTGATAACCAACAGTAGATATGATCGTCAACAATGTTAGAGAGTGATAGTTAAACACCAGAGACCTCAAGCGATTGGCAGGAATAACTAACAAATTACAACTTACTGCACTATCGACACAAATCATTAGCGACGTCTGGATGAGTCTACCGAAACTGGATATCGGTGAAAACTGGCACTATCATACCTCATGCACTTACGGACATAAGCTATCTATACACCCCTATAAAGAACTAATATTTTCCAATCTTCTCCTTTATAATTAACTTCCTTCAAATCATGATTAATGTCATTCTCCCATCTCATTCATGGCCTACCTTCTCAGCGCTTAGAATCTTGTTTTTGGAACAGGGAGTTTCCAAGTGCCTCTTTCATTCCAAATTTGTGCTACATGTCCTACCCATCGCAGTCTTTGAGACTCAATTATTCTCATTATGTTTTTTTTTTTGCAAATACCCCAGGTTGTCCTTCGACATTCCTGGTTTTCTCTCCTGACATGGCGTACTTGTAACCCACTTCTGAGTTTGGGGCGCCTGGAAGACGGGGTCACGTTGCCCCGATGATATGATGGCTGATGATGATAGTGGTGCTCCAGGAGAGTATCTATTCCTTAGCTTAATCTAGATGAATATGGATGATGATGATTGCGATGGCCATATGATTTCGGGGACCGTTTTGGCCTTAAACGTTTTCCTGGCATTTGTCTTACAGGTGAGGAAAACCCCCGACAAAAACCTCACCCAGAAAAACTGTCCCGATCGGGGATCGAACCCTGGCCCGTTGCGTGACAAGGCAGCACGCTACCTCGAGACCACAGCGGTGGACTTCCTTATTATGTGTGGTTTCCCTCACATAGCTATATGTGAGGTAGTCTTGACCATTTACCTACCTGTTCATCTCTCTTTGGTAATAATGTTTTCCTTTGAGCCATATTCACAAATGCTTGTAATATTTTTTTCCTCCTTTTAAGTTAGTTACCATGTAACATATCCATATAATTGGGAGAATTAGTTTTATATATTTTGAGATTAATGTTTTTTTTATAGAGAAGTTGGGATAACAAGAGACCCTTTAATACATATTAGCATGCATTCCAAAATTGAACCTATGTTTAATTTCTTTATGGAACTCTTTCCTGTTTGTAATTACTGTTCTTTAGTACTTGAATTCAGCAACGTCTTGATGATTTACCTCATTTTACACGCTTTTTATTAGCTTGACCTGTATCTATCTATGTAACGACATCTTTCAACGCGATTTTCACCTACCCAAAAACATTAGATCGACTTGAAACGTTGTATACTTGTAAAGGACTAATGGCAATACAATCATTTCATAAATTTGTTTTAAGATCCTGGCCAGGATCATCAGGATATCAAAAAACTAAAAACCGGTATAATACGACTTTTTAGTCCATAAATTTTTATGGGATTCCGGTTTATGGCAATCAATTAAACTAAAAATTAAAAAGTAAATAATAGTTTAAAAAACTAAAACAACACGCTTTATTAGGAAACGAAACTAAAAAATAAATAAATAATAGTTTAAAAAACTAAAACAACACGCTTTATTAGAAAACCGAACTAAATATGAAAAATAATTTTAATTTCCAACACGCTTGGGATAAAATTAAAGGGTGAAAAAAAAAATCATCTGCAACACTTCTAGAATAAAACTAGAGTTATCTACAAGAAAAATATAATTTTACCATCAAAAGCGTGGGGTGCTTTTTTTGGTTTTTACGTTTTCTTCTTAGAGACTTTACTTTTACCAATATCTGTTTATTATCAAATATATTAATTGATATAGAGCACCCCACGCTTTTGATGGTAAAATAATTTTTTTGTAGACTATTTAACTCATGTCGCAAATGGTAGTCAATGACCAATCACGTTTTAATGAATTCTGTTATACACCAATAACAGTCGTGTTTCACCTCGCTCTTTATCGATTTCTCTTTATCAGCTCCTGCTTTTGTGATAAAGAAAGCTCCTCCTTTTTTAATATTCTGAACAGGTTAGACCATTATTTTTCTCCAACAAATACATTGAATATAGTAAATAATGAATAGATTCAGTGATTTTACTGAGTTGTTTATTCAAAATATAAATGATTAACCTATAATGTTGATTATAATAGTTTCATGTGTTTCATTATTTCTCCACTAGAGTGCATTCTTACAATATTGCGATCCTATTTGGCAATAAATAATATGATCGAGTTGCAGTGAATATACATAACCTCACATTTCGAATTTGTTTTCAAACATCGCCGTTTACATTATCTATATAAATATTTTAAAACACCGGTAACTATATTCAAATATTTTTTTAGCAAAGAGCTTAATTTTATTCGTTAAATAGTCCTAACAAATGCCACTCTTGATATCCAAATTCTCTAGATAAATTCACATTTATCAAGGATCACCCCAACTCTCACTGACTGACGAGAAGATAAATCTGCACATAACCTAATTACATGATATTCAGGGATTATATAAAAAGGAGAGAAATTTTTGTTTGAATTGAGAGGGCTGGGTAGCATAAAGATAGAGCGCTGGTGCGTTAACCCAGAGTTCTCAGGTTCATTTTCCAAATCAGATGTAAATGTTTATCTTTAAATATTAATTTGGAGTAGATACTTTTTTTTCAGTTTTTATAAAACTTATAATGTGCTTGTCTACCAGATGGTGCCCAATGAGCAATAGCGGAGGCAAGAAGCATTCTAGATACAATACATGCCTCATTTTAGGCGCAGTTAGATAAAAAGTCAGAATAAAAAATTTGAAACCAAGATAATGTTTCAGATTTTATTTCATGTTCTACTATGTGAAAATACTTAAAAATCAGTTTTTTATAATGTATTGTAAGGGCGAATTTGTAATTTCAAGATTTGAATGCCAAATTGTACACCACCTAGGTGTCTAAAATATTGATATTTAAGGGAATAACATTCATTCTGCAATGGTCTGCCACAATAATTATATCACAATTATTTTCCCAGAAATTGGTATCTGATCTTACCAGTAATTAAACTACAAGCCTCAGGAGGTTCTTGCAATAATATCAGATATTTCTAAACAATCAGTACGTGACGTCAGCTCTACAGAATAGTCGCTTTTACCTTCAAAACATACATATGGCACTCATTTAATTTAGACGAACAGTCAACAACAGTCCCGTGGTGCTGCGAAAAAGTTGAAACCAGTTTAAAATCCTGACTCCATCTAAACTCGAACTTAAAAAGTTTACTTTAATTAAATATAAAACAATACTGCAATGCTGTTTCTTTATTTTATTCCTGAATCTAAGTTGATAGTTTTAACCACTCGTAACGACCTTCAATACGAGTAACTATCACAATATATTATTTGGCGAAGTTAAATCTGGAAAACATTAATATTTTACATCATCTGATGTACCAATATTGATACCATTAAGTTGTAAATATTAGACTAATAGCTCTAGAAATGGATTATTTACGAAGAAGTGCCAGAAAGTCTAAATTAGAACGTGTCACAAATAAGGAAATTAGAAACAAAATGGAAGCAGAAGAAAGCATAATTGAAAGAATTGAGGAAAAGGAATTAAAGTGGTTAGGACATGTTTTAAGAATGGAAGATGAGCGATGGCCGAAGCAACTATATGAATGGCATCCTAACAGAAAGAAGAAAAGAGGAAGACCAAGGTTAACATGGAAGGAAAACATGAAGACAGTAATGCAAGCTAGAGGGCTAAGCATCGAAGATGCCCAAGACCGCAGGCTTTGGAGGTTTGGCACGGGAAGACGGCAGCAGCTGTAAAAACCCAAAGATAGATAGAAGTTGTAAATATTTTTCACCCTCTAAAGATTTGATGTCATGGTTTAGAACAAAATAAAATAGCAGAGGAGATAGTGCTACTGACTTATTTAACCCATAGTGAATTTCAATGATGAGGTTATATTATTATCAGGGGACTGAACTGTAATTTAGTTAGTATCTCCTGAAAATAGCATCATTATAAATGAATGCTAACATTATTATAAAGCGTAAAATAGAAATGTATATTTTGGCAACGGAAATGGATTTTATACGAAGGGAACCAAGAATTTCAAGGAGAGAAAAAAATTAGGAACTGAGTTACAAGGAAGAAAATGAAGATTGAAGACACCATTTTAGATTATATTAAAACTCAGCAATTAAGATGGTACGGACATGTCCAGCGAATGGAAGAGGATCGACTACCAAAATCTGTTTTGGAATGGAAACCTGGGGGGAAGACGAGGTAGAGGAAGATCTAAAGCCTCCTGCAGTCAAGGAATATGTTTATACATGAAGGAGAAACATCTACAACCAGGAGATTGGATGGACCGTCAAAATTGGCTAATAGGAATCGGACGATGTTAAAGACATTAATCAACCGATGATCTATCTAAATAGAAAAGTCTTCGAGTTTAATTAAGAAGAAGTAAAGGATGATAAGAGAAAAATTGTAAGTTTTTTTAAAATTCACTCACTATGCTCAATTTTTCATAAATTAACAGCACATAAAGAGGGATTTTATAAATAGTACTAAAGTATTTTCACTTACTGTGCACTAGTTTTATAGTTTAATGACGTTGTAATTATTTAACTTATAGGATTGGGAAGAAAATATACCGGTATTGCTTTTGTACCAAAAAAATAATCCTGTGATGCAGTTTTCTTTTTTCTTCAGCACGTAATGCAGCAGTATCTATATATTTCATCTGTTTAAAAATATTCTAAAATTAATTATGTTAAATAACATTATGAGGTTTCAAGTTAATAATTACGAAAACATGGGTCGTATCTCATATCATATTTCGTGTTCTTGAAGCACAAACCAGCTGTTTCGGAGGTCATACCTCACATCTCGGCTTATTTTAAGACGCAATCAGTTACTCAGTCAGTCGTACAGCTGCCTGTGGATGGGGAGGATGCCTACCGAATCGCCTTCGTGCTTGAAGAACACGAAATATGAGGTGAGATATGATAGTTTGGTAATTATTATCTCAAGATATGTCTGATTTAAGAATAGACATTAAAAATTTTAGTTACTATATTAATTTATGATAAAATAATATTCTTACAAACAACGTAGTAAAAAACACACAAATACTTTTAACATAATATTTTACCAAACAACTTGCAGTCTAAGTAGCACGTTTGTCATTATTCTGGATCAATATCACACACACACGCACACACACACACGCGCGCGCACACACACACACACATACACACACACACACACACACACACACACACACACATACACATATCCATTTCATATATGGATTCACATTTCTCTAGAATCTAGAACTTAAAATTAATTAAACTTGTTTTTACACCACACATGATTGCTCAAAATTATTACATATCCTGTAAAAATTTACAATTGACATTTTAAAACACCAATGCATTTTTACCTTCCTCTACATGATTCCTCTATTTTTCAATATAGGCGTATTGACTGTTGATCCCTAAATTTTTAAATATATATAAAGTAAAAAATTATGAGTCATCATTTTTAAATAATAAATTGCAATAGGGAGTAACATTATGAGGGTTCTCTTAACAAATTAGCTGAATCTATAATCATCTTACCTCGTACATTGTGTGTTACGGAAAACCTGATAATTGTATTAATTTCACATTGAAAAAAGTTAAAAGGGAGCACAACAAATATGAGGCAAGATAATTCTGGATTCATCGTATTTATTATCAGTTCTTAAATTTTAAAATATATAATTATTGTATTTGAATATGCATTTAATATGCATTTCGATATATTGATTTTCAAGACATAACCAAATTTATTATAGATAGACGAAAATATTGGAAGGGTCATATAGAAAGAATGGAAGAAAACCGGCTTGCAAAAAGAGCTAAAGAAGATAGACCAATGGACGGGAGAAGAACAAGAGGAAGACCTGCCAAGAGATGGATAGACAGTGAATGCACATCCATTACGTCTTCCTCCGAGGAGTGATTTTGGAAATAAACAGGATGAAAATCCTACAAATTAAGTTTAAGAAGAAGAAGAAGAAGATTTTCAACTACTCTTAAAAAAATTGAAATGCCCATATGACGTTCTATTTATTTTATGTGAGAAACCTTCTTCCCCATTGGGAGTGGAACCAGTATGTATACGAAACCCCTATTTCAGGTTGTGATACTTACATTCTACGATCTGGTATAGCTTATAGATAAATTCATGAATTTCTGTAGATTGTTGGCTTCTGAAATACAACTGTACTGAACTCTTTGTAATTAATATTTTATTTCTTACATAATTTTTTAATAATTTCATAATTACATCTAACATTTCCTACGTTCTTCTGCAAACAACTATAACATTTTCAAGCAAGTTGGTGTAAATTAGCTTTTTGATTATTTATACTTATGCATGATTTTCAAAGTCAGGGACACTTTGCTATTTGAATAGTTTTATAATCACATAATGTCAAAAATGACATGACAAACACATATTCCTGTTTATACAAGACACAGACATAAACAGCTCACTGTTTGGGAAAAAATCCACATTCAGAATAAAGAAGAATAAAAAAAATAACGAATTTGAAATTCCCAGAGAAGCAGACATGATTCAGAGGTTCATTTAGTCCACCAAAGCATGGAGTTAGTAATAGCGATCTTAGACAAAATAACATGGATGGTAAAATTAATATCATGAAACCAGCTAAGTTTTGAAACCTGTCAAATAAGAAGACAGGATACGAGGTGAGGTGAAAACAATTTTATTGGCAGGAAATGACATCATTCCAGCATGTTCTCTTGAATCCAATCAATGTATTCTAAAACTCTGATGAACACACTAGGGACATATGGATAATTGAAATTCATCTCCAAATGAAGAAATTCCAATCTGCATCCAGCGTCCATCATACTCGAGCATTAGAGGTCCTCCGGAATCTCCCTGAACATAAACATTACACATATTTTAAAACAAAAGATACACTATTCTCAAGATGGTCTGACTAAAAAGCGCAGATAAAAAAAGCAAAATTTCCCTACTTTTTTAAATGAAACATTTTCACTTCAAACGGGTTTTGAACCCGAAAACTCTGGTTTAGCATATCAGTGTTCTACATCTGAGCTATCCAGGCTCCCAATTCAAATGTAAATATTTCACTTACTTATACAACTAAATATATGGTCACACGTAGAAATACATCATATAATGGAAATGGACATCTAATAACAAATGAGGGAAATTTTGAGGAAGTGACTGAATTCAAATACCTAGGAATAATAATCACAAATAGGAACGAGATGCACAAAGAAATTAAACATAGGTTCAATTCTGGAAATGCGTGCTATTATGCATTGCAGAGACTCTTGATGTCTCAACTCCTTTCACAAAACGTTAAACTGAAAATATATAAAACTATTATTCTACCAGTTTTATTATATGGGTGCGAAACATGAACTCTTACTTTAAGGGAGGAAAGGAGATTACAAGTATTTGAGAATAAAGTACTTAGGAAAATTTTTGGACCAAAGAGAGATGAACAGACAGGTGAATGGAGAAGACTACATAACAATGAACTACGTGGTCTTTATAGGAAGCCAGGTATAATAAGAACAGTTAAGTCTCGTAGACTGCTATGGGCAGGACATGTTGCACGTATGGGGAATGAAAGACCTAGAATGAGGTGGGAGAATAACATTAACTATGATTTGAGGCAAGTAGATTATACAGGGAATGATTGGAAGCATTAGCTAAGGTTAGGGATGTATGGAGAGCTTATTTCCGCTCTGCCATGAACCTACGGGTTCGATAGTGCCAGTGAGTAAGTAAGTAAGTATACAAATTCCTGATGCTAATGCCATCTGTCATCTTCTTATTCAGGGGGATGTTTTAATGGCGATTATTCATATCTATTAGTTACGCTTATAACTTACACGTTTGTTATAACTGGAAGTTTAATCTTTTATAAGTTTTCAGTTTAACTTTTTGAAAAGAGTTGACACGAAAATACTTCCTTTAATGCATAATAACATGCAAATCCAGAATTCAGACTATGTTTCATTTCTTTGTGCATGTAATTCCTATTTGTAATTATTGTTCCTTGATATTTGAATTCAGATATTTTTTTCCAAAATTTCCCTCATTATTCATTAGCTGTCCATTTCTATTATATAATGTATTTCCATGTGTGGACATATATTTAGTTTTATTGATGTTTACTTCCAGTCCCAATTCCTTAGTGTTAGCCCTTAATATCTCATTTTCCTCGCCTAATAATTGTGCATCAACAGCATAAAATAATATCTTATTAATGCCATTGGGTTCTAGGCCTTCTTCATCATCTAAATAATTGACGGCATGTTCTAGTAGAAGATGTATAGTAGAGGATATAGAATTATACAATTACTCAAATAAGTCATGGATTTTGAATTTCCTGGGGCAATAAATTTTATTTGGAATTACATCAGTCATCCAACGTGGGAGCTGATACCAACCTATGCGATAACCAACCACCAATTCAACAGTTATAAAGTACTGATAATGATAAGTGTCATATTGAAACTGGTCTTCAAGAAGTCTACAAGTATTCTGTGAATCGTTAAAATTCTAACTCGTTATTAATTAGAGCAAATGTGTTTCAGATATATAGGGATTCATTTTACAACCGATAATACTTACTGGCAATATCGAGCCCGTAGGTTCATGGCCGCGCGGACATAAGCTCTCCATACATTCTTATCCTGAGCTAGTGCTTTCCAATCATTCTCTGTATAATCTAATTCCCTCAAATCATAGTTAGTGTTATTCTCCCACCTCATTCTTGGTCTACCAACTGGGCGTTTTCCCTCTGGCTTTCCTACAAGAAGCTTCCATGCAAGTCTTTCATTCCCCATACGTGCAACATGTCCTGCCCATCGCAGTCTACGAGACGAGACTGTTCTTATTATATCTGGCTTCCCATAAAGACCGTGTAGTTCATTGTTAGTAGTCTTCTCCATTCACCTGTCTGTTCATCTCTCTTTGGTCCAAAAATTTTCCTAAGTACTTTATTCTCAAATACTTGTAATCTCCTTTCCTCCCTTAAAGTAAGAGTCCATGTTTCGCACCCATATAATATAACTGGTAGAATAATAGTTTTATATATTTTCAGTTTAACATTTTTTGAAAGGAGTTGGGCATCAAGAGTCTCTGCAATGCATAATAGGACCCATTTTACAACCGATAAATAAAGAATTAAAATGTTAACATAAGGAGAAGAGATTTGTAATTTGGCAAGTAGCACAAGATATATTTTTAATAAAACAAATTGATGGAACGGAATTTTGTTAAAATAATATAACAGTTTGTAATAATCTTAACATCCGCCAAAATCAATTTCGGTTGACTAGTTGGCTCAAACCCAGCCGTAATCAATGCATTTTTAAGAATATATGCATTTTAGTTGGCCTTCATTGAGAAGGTACGTACAGCTGTGAGAACTAAAATAAATGGCCTGTGTGTAAAGTGTATTGATCTTTTCATTTCCAGATTATAAATGAAAAACTAATAACCCGGGTTGTTGTCCTTTTTCATCTAGTCTCATTGCCAATTTCGAGGGACACTATTGAATAAAATACTATATAACTTGATATTTGCTCTTGATATCGGGTATAGTTTGATGATGATACGTACACGATAGGCGTTCTTCCTTTTTTTCTTGTCTCCTGCACAGATGAAGGAGTAATTTATTATTACTGACCCAAGGTAATCACGTTCACAATCATCGTTCAGCAATACATGAAACTGCGCCTCACGTAGTACAGCACTTCTTTCTCCATCTGCAAATATTTAGATAATATATTCATGTAGACTTTCACGGCCAGAGTTGCTATGATGATCTTGATGAAGATCTTCGGGCTGTAGGCCGTGGTCGTGAGGCTTGTAGTTCCCCGACGTTTCGCCAAAGACTGCATCTGGCATCCTCTCAAGGGATGCCAGAAGCAGTCTTTGGCGAAACGTCGGGGAACTACTAGCCTCACGACCACGGCCTACAGCCCGAAAATCTTCATCAAGATCATTATTTAGATAATAGTTCAATACTTCAATATATTCTATTATTGTTGAAGAAACTGTAGTGATCAGCTGTATTTCTCAGTTAAGTGTCTGTAAGACGGAGGATATAACACTTGAGGAACTGAGAACAGAATATCACTTTATCCAGTTACATTGAAATGTGCGCCTTTTTCTATGAAACTGATAACTGTGGTCTGGAATTTTAAGTTCTAAATCAACGGGTTATGAATGTAATTATGCATTTAACCCTTAGGAATTTATGCACTTTCTTATATCGTTAGCATTTGAGCGGAGCGTGGAAACAACCCCAGAATGGAATATAGGCCTACTAAATACATTACCAGTTTTGAGCTGCTAAAATATGGATTCATCTGATACTTTAATTACTAAATTCTGAATAGTATGCTAAATGATATTTTTTGTCATTTATATATATATAGGTATATGGACAGGACATAGACATCATAGAAAAGAAAAGATTGCAGTGGTATGGTCATGTCAAACGAATACCAGAGCAAAGATTTGCCAAAAATTGTTATGGATCCCAATGGAAAGGAGAAAGAGAGGAAGACCGAAGAAAACTTGGATAGAAGGGGTACAAGCAGCTATGAATATCAGAGGAATGGAGGAAGATCAATGGATGGATCGAGAGGAATGGCGTTTGGTTTCCGGAAGACGGCGGCAGCTGCCATGATACCGGATGATGATGATGATATTGCATTGCTCAATGTTAAACATTTAATTATAACATCGATAAAGCGTCACTGCTATAAAGTAAAAATATTCTCTTTAATTTGCTTACTTCTTATAGTCAGCTACTAGATGGCAGTGAAGACCGAGTTCTCGCGACATCTAATAATAATGGAGAATATGATACATATATAAGAAAAATACGTGTTTGAATTGGATTCGCCTGGTGGTGTAATGGATAACACGCTGAGGTACAGACTCAGAGTTCCGGGTTCGAATCCCATCCAGGCATTTATTTTTCTTATCATGCCATATTAAGCTTGCATTGCTCAATGTTAAACATTTAATTATACCATATATATATATATATATATATATATATACACGCGCTCACGCATATGTGAGTTTGTGTCCGTGCGTGTGTGTGTCAGTAGTTAAAATGGATTCAAACTCAAACATCAACAGAGGCTAGGAAATGAACAGTGCTTAACAACAATTACTGTAGATCCAAAGAAATCCCATGTTTGGAAGAAAATACGTATTCAAAAATACAAGGACTAAATTCTGAATTTTGAAATATCCCGGTAAAAGGTATTTATTTCAAAGTTCATTGGTCAACCAAAGGGAGATAGAAGGATGGGTTTACGGGATTAAATGTGGACTTATAGCCCCATTGGTAGTGCCATTGGATGGAATTAAACCGGAGTAATTATATTTTTCTAGATCATTTTATAAAACTTATTGTTGGTCTTTAGAATCTCAATCAAATTCAATGTAACACACTTACAGTGAACACATGAGTGAATGCAATACATTTCCCTTTCCAGGACAATGTTCACTCTGCTGCAATTCTGTTCACAGTTGTATTTGTTCTTCCTCTCATTCCGGGTTGCGGTTTTTCAATCTTACCTCTTCTACTAAATATATTACAAGGAGAAACATAAACTGCCAGTGAGAATGTTTCGCCCCGCAAGTTGACGAAACGATTTCGGTGTTCAAAGATGTTCTGCAATGTAGTACGAGGCAGAACTCATTCTTGTGGTACAGCGCCTTCAACACGCGGTTTCATTCTGGACTGCGCCCAGCGCTGAAGTGAAGAATTTTTGCTGCAACTTTTGGATATTGAGTTTAATTCGCTGGTAGCCATGGCAACTGTGACATCACCCGCTAATAACTAACGTAACAGAATACCACATGTGAGGTAGGGAAAAGAATATACCCTACTCTTTCATAGCTTTGTGCATGGAAACCTTTCATATCGCCCTATTCTATTGTTGTGGTGGTTTAAATATGAATTAATTTTGGGATGGAATGCGTGTTTTATTGTTAACGCCTTTATTAAATTGGTAAGATTAGGATAAAAAGGAAGCATTAAATTGTGGGCGTAATGCTCAATCTCGACGAATATTTTGTAGAAGATAATTTAAACATTACGATAATTCTTAGTTTCAAACCGCCATAGTTAAAGGGACTTCTCTGGTTGTGCATCTCTCATTTTCTGACGAAATTATTTTATTGGCCTTGCTGGCTTTTTAGCAATAAATTAAAATTTAGAACAGAGTGAAATTATAGTGCAATTAAGGTAGGCATACCAAATCCACGATGATACCACCGACAGGTTTGTAGCCTTAAAGAATCGGAGAATCAATTTCATGTAGGCCTATAAGAAATATATCAGTTTAAGAATGATTAAGGTATGCATGAGTATACGTAAATATTTTTCTTAGTACGTCTTCACCTAACTTAAAAACCACAATTCGCCACTGCATGGCTGTAGTTATCATTTTAAAAAATGTAATGTAAAAATGTATTTCCACTAAAAAAAGAACAAATATATAAGTTAGACAGATACACAGATACATGTATTCAAACCCAAGACAATCAGGAATCAAGCTACAGTTGCTGACAAAACATTGAGAGTGAGTTTTATAACAAGTACAACAGGAAAACATTTCAATGCAAGAATTGTGAGGGATTTTGAGACTACACTCCACAAAAGAGTCGATTATATTTTTCCATTAAGAGATTTTTTAAAAACTAAATTCAACATATCCAGTATATAAAACTTACCAATGGAGGTTTGACCCCAACCCGCCACTATAGCCTTCATATGGGCAAACGTCTCAAAGCGTACGGAAGGTGGTGGTAGACACAATGGCATCACGTAGTGAGATCTCCTAGGTGTACGGCCCAGAATCATAATTGCCAAATCATGGTAAAAGTATGCATTATTATAGTGGGGATGTTGACGTACTTCCACTACCCTAATTGTCTCCGGTAACGATGGTTCATCTTCTTCCTCCAAGTCAAAATCACCGAGCCTCACAATCAACGGACTATTACAGAAAAAACACTATGAAGTATAATTTATCACTTAAATTAAAATTCTTTACACTTTTCCTCATATCCAGTCTCTTAATTAAACCGGTTTTATAACCTAGGTGCTTTCATCATCAGTAATTCACTTCAGGGCTAATGCCCTGTTGTCCTGAAGGATTGGTTCTTACTCCATCTCTTCGTGATTCGTTGAACCTTTGAAACGGCAAAAATTATTTTGAAATTTCATGATTCGTTAGTTCTCCTTTCTTCTTTCTTTGAATATGATTTATTATTCAAAACCGTGAGCCCTTCTAGTTTTTCTATTTGTTTAATTAAACTAGCATTTCTTTCAATTTGAATTTTTTCAGAACAAGCATGAGCAGCCAATGCTCAGTTTTCCATATCACCATTTTTTACGTTCCTCGGAACCAATGTTTTTAAATGCATTCTTGTTTTCCGCCTATATAAATTTTGTCACAATCTCCAGATATAATGTCGTAAATTTCCGATTTGCTTTATTCTATTTTTTTATTTTTGTTCGATTCAATTACCGTATTGAGACTGTGTTCATTCTTCGGTGCAAAACGTCTGTAATAACTTTAAAAAATATATACTTGTGGCACTTCAATGGATGGTAATTTATTTTCTTGAAAATTATGTTTTCTGCTGATACTTTTATAAGTGTGCATTCATTTACTACTTTTTGTCTTTTAAACTTATTTTCTTGTGCACCAAGAACTATAACTACATTACTTAATATAACTACATTATTTATCTATAACTACATTAATTATCCACTATTTACCTTTTTAAATAATATTCTTTGCTCACAGGTATATTTACTTATTTGTGTGACATACTATTGAAGACTAACACTTTGTGAGCAAAGTTATTGAATCCATTAGCTTCAACTTATTATATATGTATGTGCTGTGTCTGTTTATTTCAGATTCTGTTTTGTTCATCCCTTGTCAAATTTAGATCCACAAAAAAGGATGTTATTTAAGTTTCACCTTCCACAGTAAATTGTATTGTTCTACTCTGAATTTTCATCAGTTTTAAAACAAAATCTATTTGTTTATGACTCATGATACTATTATAACATATCTACACCAGGAATTAAAAAGAAGTATGCCCACTTATTATCTTTGTTCAGAACTTCCCATAAAATCAGCTAAAGAGAAAGTTAATGGGTTTCCAAAAGAAAGATCAAAATTTTGTTTACAAGAATTTTGTTTTAGAGAATTTTTCATTGTATTGTACATAAAAAAGATTGTTCTATGCATAATCTGGATAAAATAATACATTCCTTCAAGCTTTCCTTGTGTAATTTATTTTTGTTCAAATATTGTTCAAACATTTTCATTGTTGTTTCTCTAGGGACACTACGAAACAATAAAAAATACATCAAATGAAAGTATTGTACCATTTGGATCTAAATACATATTCTATCATTTTTCTACCAGTTGGTTTGATTTGTCAAATGTAAGGATATCAATCCAGCCATTTTTTAATTTACTAAATAACAATTTGAATATTTCGTTCGTAGGTGGCCCTATGCTCTTGATTATAAAATGGTCCTCATTTTATTTCCTTCTTTCTTTTAATTGCTGACTATTTGTATTTTTTGGGTTTGAGTCCTTGAACTGGAACTTTTTTATTCTTAAAATTAGGGTTTGAAGAAAATAAGAAACACAAGAAAGTAAACAATATTATAAAAGACAAAAAATAATTTATGAAAGTTTAATTTTAACAGAAATAGAATAAATTAAAGAAAATCCATTGATGCACCGATAGTTAAAAATAAAACTTAAAATGTTTAACATAAGATTTGGCAACGAAGAATAAATATCGCGTCGACGGGATAATTAAAAGCAACACGCATAACAAAAGTAAAGCAGAAAACTAATCGGAAATTTACCAGATAAAATGCTGATTTTTTAAAATCTGCATAAATAAAATAAAAAAAATATCTGTGCGATGGAACACCTTAGTAACGTCAAAAATGGTTAAGTGGAAAACGCAGCATTAGCTTCTCATGCTTGAACTGATAAAGATCTAATTGAAAGTAATACTCGATTGATTAATCAAATAGAAAAAAGTGCTCATGGTTTGGAAATAAATGCAAATTCAAGAAAACAACAAAGAAAATCGGTCGTGAATTTACTGAAGTTTTAATTGACAGAGCGGATACGAGGTGAGGAGTAAATAATTTTAATATAAATCTTAACCACAGATAATACGTGAAGTACCTTTAACTATTGCAATATAAATATTTTATTCCTCTCAATATCTAGTTTGTAATTCTCACTCTATGACGTATTAGTCAGTTCAGGATCATATGAAATACATTAATGTATTATTTTTTTGTTATTTAAGGTAATATATCAGATTTTTCACTAAAAATTTGTGTAAGTCTTTATAGAAATATGGTTTTCCAAATATTTATTAGAGGCAGTTCATTCTCTAACTTTAACTAATTGTATTGGAAAGTTTTACACCTCACCTAAAAAATAAGCACTTCTCGCCTTCCTATAGCCCGATCGCACACAATATGCCGATCTACCTTCACGTTTTTGAAAAGTTTCAAACATGTATATCCGTTGAAA
This sequence comes from Diploptera punctata, assembly GCA_030220185.1. Classification (NCBI taxonomy): domain Eukaryota; kingdom Metazoa; phylum Arthropoda; class Insecta; order Blattodea; family Blaberidae; genus Diploptera; species Diploptera punctata. The sequence goes on from JASPKZ010010698.1 coordinate 1,811,930, forward strand.
TTTATAGGACGAATCATTGAGGTTTAATTTAAATCTTGCGTATGTGGCATTCATCAACGAGTACAACATAACCTGAGTTTCTGTATTTATTAATATTTTGTTAGTACATATTTTTGAAATGTTCCTATTATTATTTTATCTTGAAACAGCCCTACTATCTTAAAACATGATATATGAGACAGTTCAGTTGACTATATCTAAATGTTGTATTTTTATAGGGAAAATATCTTGAGGTATGGTTAACACATTGGTGACGGGCCACGGAGATCTCCGTGTTTAAATGGCCAGCGCTAGACGACCGGTCACGGAGATTTCCGTGTTTACGTTTTCTATGGCTTCCCTGCCTCTTCGCTTTTGAATGAGGCATTCAGTTTTGTTTCTTCTCATTGTGAAATAATTTTTAGTTGTTTTTGTACCCCTCTCTCTTTTCTTTTATGAAATTGCCAACTTAACAGAAAGAGTTGTTTACAATTTTATGACAGACGGCTGGTGAAATATCGAATTTTAGTGCGGGTAGTTAGGCGATTACGGAATACGTATGTAACCTGTAAATATATGTTGCAGAGCGGAAAAATTAAAATAAACTCAATTTTGCGTTCTGGAGCCGATATATATCTGTGGCAACGTGTCCACCAGGATAATTATTATATTAGTGTGGCTATAGCTGAAAATTTGCTCGAAAGAAAGACGAGAGTTTCTGAAGCAATAAATATTAACAGAGGGCTTCCGAAATCATTTGTGGAAGCAAGAAATAAACTCAAACCAGGAGAAAGTGTTTTTGTATTAAGGGGGGACCTTTTGCTGCAAACATCGAAAGATAAAAGAGGCGTAAGAATGGTTAGAACATTGCCTCAGCAACACGAGAGTGGGAGGAGTAAAGTTGTGAAAATGTCCTATTGAATACTTCAATATAACAAGTATGTAAGGGTGTAGACAGGGCTGACCAGTACCTATCATATTACTCCATCCTTAGAAAAACAGTGAAATGGAGCTAGAAAGTTGTATTGTGGCTTATGGATTGTGCACCCTTTAATGCTTTCAGGGTCTATAAATTTCAAAATTCTAACAGCAAAATGTCAAACAGAAGTTTTTTTGCTTGAAACAGCCTCTTGTTTGGCAGTCGTGAAATTAGGAACAGATGACAGGGAAGACGAGGAAAGACAGAGAGAAAAGAAACCACTTCTAGGAGACCACCTCACGACCCACCAGGCAGGCTAAGACATTTAGAAAAATAAATTAACACCAAACACTTTGTCGCATTTTTGGTGAACACAAGAAAACAAACTCGCTACATATGCTCTTTTCAACTGTGCCTTTACATAAAGGGAAATGTTTCCAACGCTATCAAACCCTCAATTTCTACTAGAAAGTCTGGTGAGAACACTAATAAAGATTTACTTATGCATTATTGTTATTGACTGTAAATATATTGATGTAAAAGCCACACTGTGCTAGCGCGGTTTAAAATTTAAAAGTCCACCCTACTGACAGAATTGTCCGGTCCAGCAGCGGTGGGTGGAACGCAGAGCTGTCGGTCACCAATGTGTTATAATAGTGACATATCTATGTAAAAATATGCTTCTATTTTTTTATCAATCCATTTGAACACACATTTTTGTATATGCTATGTTTACTGTTTGATTCTCAGCTACTTTTCTATAACGTTGTAATGCAAGTGCAGAATATATATGAGAGTATGTTTTGACAATAATGCTGCTGGTGGGGACAGACCCATTACATTGAATAAATCTAAAAGCATGTGGGAGTTGAGAATGGAGAGATTTTCTTAGAAACATGTCTATGTGATATTCGTATTATTTTCATAGCGTCACTTCCTTTGAATTTCTACGAACTTTAGACACTTGTTATCTACATGCAATTAAAAACCAATAAACTATTTTCTTAGCCATGTAAATAACATTAATTTAATAATGTTTCATTAATTTCCAAGTTAGGAATTTATACAATTTATTTCATTTATAAATTATTCAGTCTGTATTGTGAAGTATCTGAAGTTAAAATACAAAAAAATATATCACTGCTATCTCAGGTCACAATATCTCGATTGCAATGAGACATTTTGTGCAAAATGTGGCGTCTGCTGTGGTCATCCAATGTAGTTAATATAACACACAAAGCAAGCATTGGACACATAGCAACAATAGTATACGTAACGTATGGCAGAATTTTAGATTATTGGTATGTGCTACATGTTTGGAACATTGGCATTTAAACCTAATTTGATGGAGTGAAGGAACTTTGGCAGAGAAAACAAAGCATTATATTGGTCGTTCTATCACATGGCCACTACCTGTTCAACATGTTACAGTGGGCAGCTGTGAGAATATGCCGGGGCCCTATAAGTGATCCTCCACAAATGAATTGTTCGATCCCACGAATGTTCAGAAAAATGGCAGCCATCCAAGGCCACCTCCCAGGGAATGACTCTTCTCCATCTATAATTCGGAATGCAGGAACTGCAGGTCGACCACATTCTGAAAAGTAAAACATCATTTGAAAACGTTCTTAGTTTTTACGGATATTGAACTACATTTTGCAGTAGGATGGAGTATCAATTATGTTTTTAATAAAACGTTTGGTTGTATATAAAACCATCATCATCATCAATGGCAGGCATGGATTAAGTCAATTGGCCTGTTCCGCTACAGGAAAGAAACTGATCCCTCCATCTCTTCTTAGGTCTTCCTGGGTCTCTTCGCCCTGTGGGTCTGTAGTTCAATAGTTGCAGAGGTAGTCTATTGTTTGGCATTCTCAGAAGTGTTCATGCCAATTATTTTGATATTTTTGAATGATTTCAGCTATTGCTGGTGTGTTGAGAGCTTTGCGGATATCTTCATTACGTATGTGATCATAAAGCGTATAACCCGCTAAAGGTCTTAATAACTTCATTTCTGCAGCTACTATCCTATTTAATTTACCTGTAGTAAGGGTCCAGGTTTCGGAACCATAAAGTAGAGTTGGAAGAGCCATTGTTTTATAAAATTTAAGAATTGTATGTGGACGTACTTTTCGGAAAAGAATGATTTTTATTGTTCTTTTTTTAAATTTGACCAATTTTATGTCTATGTCTTTACATGTGTCGTAGGAAAGCTTGGTGCCAAGATAAGTAAAGTTACTAACTTGTTCTATTATATTGTTGTTAATAACAATTTTAGTTCGTATCGATATTTTCCCTTGAAACGCCATAGTTTTTGGCATGACGGATTGCATGGTGTAGCAGATTACATGTTTACTTACTTACTTACTCACTGGCACTATCGAAATCGTAGGTTCATGGCCGCGCGGACATAAGCTCTCCATACATCCCTATCTTGAGCTAATGCTTTCCAATCATCCCCTGTATAATCTACTTCCCTCAAATCATAGTTAATGTTATTCTCCCGCCTCATTCTTGGTCTACCAACAGGGTGTTTTCCCTCTGGTTTTCCTACAAGAAGCTTCCATGCAAGTCTTTCATTCCCCATACGTGCCACATGTCCTGCCCATCGCAGTCTTCGAGACTTAACTGTTCTTATTATATCTGGCTTCCTATAAAGACCATGTAGTTCATTGTTATGTAGTCTTCTCCATTCACCTGTCTGTTCATCTCTCTTTGGTCCAAACATTTTTCTAAGTACTTTATTCTCAAATACTCGTAATCTCCTTTCCTCTCTTAAAGTAAGAGTCCATGTTTCGCATCCATATAATATAACTGGTAGAATAATAGGTATATATTTTCAGTTTAACGTTTTTTGAAAGAAGTTGAGACGCCATGAGTCTCTGCAATGCATAATAGCACACATTTCCAGAATTTAGCCTATGTTTAATTTCTTTGTGCATCTCATTCCTATTTGTGATTATTGTTCCTAGATATTTGAATTCAGTCACTTCTTCAAAATTTCCCTCATTTGTCATTAGCTGTCCATTTCCATTATATAATGAATTTCTATGTGTGAATGTGTGACCATATATTTAGTTTTATTGATATTTACTTCCAGTCCTAATTTCTTAGTGTTACTCAATAGTGTGTGCGTGTTGTCCTTTAGTATCTCCTCGCTATCGGCCAGTAGTACTACATCATCGGCATAAACTAACAGCTTATTAATACCATTGAGTTGTAAGCCTTCCTCATTCTCTAAAGATTTAATGTCATGCTCTAGTACAAAATTAAATAGTAGAGGAGATAGTGCATCTCCTTGCTTCAACCCATTCTGGATTTCAAAAGTGTCCGAAAACTGTTTGCCTACACGCACCCTACTCTTTGTGCCATTTAGACACATTCGTATAAGTCTAACTTTTTTTTAGAAATTCCGAACTCCAGCAGGATACTATATAACTTCTCCCTCTTAATTGAATCATGTGCTTTTTTGAAGTCTACATATAGCAGATGTACAGTACCATTATATTCCCATTTCTTTTCTAAAATTTGTCTTATACTAAAAATCTGATCTGTTGTAGACCTGTTTCTTCTAAATGCACATTGATGATCTCCTAGAATGTCATCATATAGGGAGTAAGTCTGCTTACTAATATATTTGTAAGAATTTTGTACGAAGTTGAAAGTAATGAGATGCCCCTGTAGTTGTTGCAATCAGTTTTATCTCCTTTCTTATAAATTGGTACGATAATTGATTCCTTCCATTCATCTGGAAGAGCTTCTTTTCCCCAAATCATAGTTAGCAACCATCGTATTTTGTCCATCTATTATTCTCCCCCTGATTTTATCAGTTCTGCTGGGATCTCATCTGAACCTGATGCTTTATACGTCTTCAATTTTTCAATCGCCATTTCAACCTCTAATGCATTTGGTTCTGCGACTAGCATTTCTGCTGTCTGTAAATTATCCTCGTCAATGTCCAGTTCTGTATGTACATTCAATAGCTGATTAAAGTAACATTTCCATCTATTTAATATACTCCTGGAATCTGCAATCATATCCCCATTTTAATTCCGAATTATGTTTGTTCTAGCCTGAAACCCTTTCTTCTCTATACTAATTCCCTGATATAATTCCCTATTGTTCCTATTTCTTGCGTTCATTTAAAGATCATTAAACTTCTCTCTCAAATACTCCCTCTTTTTACTCTTTAGTAGCTTGGTGGTTTCCCGTCTAATAGTACCCAATTGATCTACATTTGCCTCATTTGGCTCGTGTAACCATTTCATTTTTTCTAGCTCAGCACGGGGTATCTAAAAATATAAATTTATAATTATTATCATCACTGATTGGAATAAACATTGGATAATGAGCGCAAATGGTGCTTTGACTAAAGAGCTTTTGTTTCCTACAGTACACCATAAGCTAAATGTAAAACATTTAATTCCAAATTTTATTTTAGTACAATTTATGACTGACCATGCAAAATTTGGAAGTTATTTTAGAAGATTTAATATTAACCCAGACAGTGATTATAATTGTAAATATCAAGAATCAATACAATCTGTAAAACATGTTTTATTTGATTGTCCTATATTCGAAAGGCAACGATTCTAGTAAAAACGTACATTTAAATTTTGATAAGGCTTCTGCCTCAATGTGTGAATTGATGTTTAAGAACCAAAATTATTAAAAACATGTTATGAAATTAATAACACATATTCATAAGAATATGTAATATTTTCTAAGACACTTATAGACGATTTATGTAATTCAAAACACTCATTCAAATCCATAAGATAATATTTCTCTTTTACAATGACCTACAACTCAATGGTATTAATAAGCTGTTAGTTTATGCTGATGATGTACTACTATTGGCCCATAGCGAAGGGATACTAAAGGACAACACGCACACACCATTGAGTAACACTAAGGCATTAGGACTGGAAGTAAATATCAATAAAACTAAATATATGGTCGCACGTAGAAATGCATTATATAATGGAAATTGACACGTAATGACAAATGAGGGAAATTTTGGGGAAGTGGCTGAATTCAAATACCTAGGAACAATAATCACAAATAGGAACGGGATGAACAAAGAAATTAATCATAGGCTCAATTCTGGAAATGCATGCTATTATGCATTGCAGAGACATTAGGTGTCCCAACTCCTTTCAAAAAACGTTAAACTGAAAATATATAAAACTATTATTCTACCAGTTATATTATATGGGTGAAAAACATGTACTCTTACTTTAAGGGAAGAAATGAGATTACGAGTTTTTGAGAATAAAGTCCTTAGGAAAATTTTTGGACCAAAGAGAGATGAACAGACAGGTGAATGGAGAAGACTACATAACAATGAACTACATGGTCTTTATAGGAAGCCAGATGTATTTAGAACAGTGAAGTCTCGTAGACTATGATGGGCAGGACATGTTGCGCATATGGGGAATGAGAGACATGCATGGAAGCTTCTTGTAGGAGAGCCAGAGGGAAAACGCCCTGATGGTAGACCAAGATAGAGGTGGGAGAACAACATTAACTATGATTTGAGGGAAGTAGATTATACAGGGAATGATTGGAAGGCATTAGCTCAGGTTAGGGATGTATGCAGAGCTTATGTCCGCGCGGCCATAAACCTACGGGTTCGATAGTGCCAGTGAGTAAGTAAGTATTGTCAGTAAATGCGGAACGCATTAAACAGCAATTTTCACCATATTACTAAATTTTCTTTTGTTAGATCAATTATTTTTTTACGTCCTCTTTAATATCATGAGGTATTTATATACTATTGGTTAATATAAAAGTATTTAGCAAATAACTTAATAATAAGTTTTATCCCAATACTTGATCGAATAGAAATATAAATCACTATTCCCAGTTCCGTCTTCCAGAGCTCTTGGCATATGTATGAACAGTTATTTAAAATAATGTTTTATCCAAATATTCACAAATGTAACCTTATTTCTCTATTTCGATGCGTAAGTGGTAATTCTTGGTTTGGAGTGAAAATGTCACATCTGAAGACAGCTTCATGTTTTCCGCCATCGAACTCAACATGTGTTTGTGTAAATCATGTAGCTTTGGATAATGCTGCGCTTGCGCGAGACCATTGTTAAATTTGAATTGTTGTATAGCAAGCCCCACTTAATTACTTCTGGCTCTTAATGGAACCGGATTAAAATAATTTTGGAAATTTAGTCTTCTAATCATAATACACGGGTCAATTAACCACAAATATGTGTACTTTTTAAAAAAGATGATTCAACATACAAGACATTCTACAAGCAATAAGAAACTGTTAAGTTATGACTCACCTGAATCTTCTGTGGAAGATAATCTCACAAACCACCACAACCAGCCTGGAACATAGAGGCAATCATTTATCTTTCAGGTACATCAAGTGGAAATGGAGAGTCCAACTTGATATATTCTTAGTCAAGCCTATTTACATCAATAGGATTTAAAGTGAACTCTTGTGGATGTGTTCAGTCATAGATTAATGGCCGAGATATTTATGACCGAAATGCAGCTGAGGCCTGGAATTGGCACGAGTCTAGTATTTGTCGCACACGATTTTCCAAACAACGTTGTTATGCACAGTACACTTTAGCACTACACATTTTACCACTTGTAGTATCGTTTCGTACTACTGTAAACATCCCTCCATAGTATCTTTACGTAGTCGTGGTGGAGAGGCTTAAATGACCTCGAGAGCTATGCCGGCGGTATCCTTGCTGCAGGAAGGGTTACCCATGCCGGACAGGTCGTAGGCGACAAGCAAGACGAAAAATGTGTTTTGGTAGAAAGAGTGACGATCTTTCACCGTAAAAATACAACCGTCAAGAAACCCGGACATGGGTTCCACTGAGGTAAAATTCTGCGGAGTTGAAATAGTCCCACATTCGGTTCTCCGGGCTGGAACTATTACAGGGAATCCATGCCAAAGCTCAAACAAAGGGGCATGTTCCTATGAACGTGGAATGTTAGGACTACTTTAAATATTTTGAAACGATTTGTAAAACATTTCTTACGATCTTTAAATATCTATGTAATTACTCAAATATAGTGAATGAAGTTCTACAGAATCATAGTTGTAATGCGCGAGACGCGCGAATGCTTAATGTAACTGGTGTGGTAAGCAACATGAAGCTAAAAAAAAAAAAAGTAAAGTGATCCCACAACAGACCCGGAGGCCCTTGGGGTAGTAGGAAGTTAAGGCTCCCACTTTTTCTAGACATTCGGCACTTTACGTCAGCCGGGTTGTCAGCCCTGCGTGACGGCCGCCTTTACCCCCAGAACAAGCGTCTGGTACTCATTTCATTTAGAGGCTGAGTCGACCCCAGGGCCATAGTGCCGCCAGAGGGTTTGGGTCAGTTTAAAAATCCTGACCCCAACGGGACTTGAACCCTCGACCCTCCGGCTTGTAGCTCAGTGCCTTAACCACTACGCAACCTACCACACCTATAATTCCCTAGTAAAGCTGCAAAGCATAGAATGAGAATGCTATGATTGTAGTGCAGAATCACTAAGGATGGATATATATATATATATATATATATATATATATATATATCAATGCGACTCCTGACACTACTTTTCACGAACAAGGCATCAAATATACGGTTTGATTGATGTTGTAGCAACTCGAACCGAACTCTCGAGATGACTGTTCTCGTTGCGCACTTCACATGTTTCATCCTGGAGAACACTTGTTCGCATACGTATGTGCTACCGAAAGGTGATGCGAAACGAAGTGCACGTGTATTAATGCCCGGATATTTTTCTCTGGGAAAGTAGTCGCGATAGAATTGTAGTAAGGGAACATAGTTAAATCTAATTTTTAGATCTGACGCACATTGAAAACAACGCACTCCATTTGCAGATCCTTGGGGATTTCATCTATTTTAATGTTGAAAGGGGAAGAAAACAGATTGAAACTTATTATATTGACCTTGGCACATTCTTAAAAATTTACTGCTGCCCCGAAAGTTTAATTTCAAGTTCGGATACATTGTCTTCACGAAATTGACCCTCAAATTTAACAATTGAAGACGTGTGTTTGACGTCGTAATGTCGCTTTGTTATACTCCTTAAATACTGAAATTGTTTTACTGCAAATTAAACATACTGCTTTTTTTGTTTAATTCAGTAAAATAGTACTGATTGGTCCACTTTATTTAAAGTGATCTACCTTCGTTTCTTACACTTAGAAGCCATAATTGACACTTATAAAATTCACAGAATTAATTATATTCTTCAAATCTCTCACTAACACTGGCACTACAATGTGAGCGAACAACTGTAAACTGGAAAATAACTTGAAATGTACAAAATGTAACAATAATAAAACATCTGACACACACGCGGCTTTGAAAGTAGTAACCGCGCGGTCAACAATGCACGGAGGCTTAAAGCGATGCGCGGTACATAGGATCATGTATAAAAATATGGGCTGGGTGTTTCATAAATCGGATGTTATTTCTCCAATCTTGAGTAAGAGGATGAGTGGGATAAACTTTTGCAAATACATGTGTTGGAAACAGAAAAAGTATTGCTCTTTCAAGCTTATCTCATACCAAATTGAATTATTTCATAAATATTAGACTATAACTTAGAAATGTCACTGCGGGCCGATTGCGATGGGATCGAACGTCACCAGCGGCCCGCGTGCCGCGGGTAGCACACATCTGGACTAGAAGCAATAATGTCAAAAAATGGGCATACTAATTCATAATACGTATGCATATTCCCTCAATATTTCATACGATCAGGTATTAATAGCTCAAGATCATGATGATACAAAATATATGAAAAAAAACTAAAAGAAGAATATGAAAATTGGGGACTTGGAAAAACATAGCGAACACTAAATAAATATCTGTGTATAAGCGAAGAAAGGGAAAATATAAATTTTAACAATGGAGAAGAACTAAAATATAGTATTGAATGCACTTATTTAGGTACAATATTGTACCATTCAGGTGATAACACAGTGGACTTATATATCATGATTCTTCGTGAATAATAGTCTGTATGTATATAGCCAATATGTCCCGTGTAGGAATACAGTGAGATGCTCTCTAGCGGCAGTTCCATAACCAAACTTATTTACCTACATATTTCAACGAGTAACATGTGGTTAGCACATCGCCTCAAAATAATGTTTAGTAGAGAATTAAGGTATTATTTGGTTGGAAGGAGCTCAGTTAAATTTTGCTCAGTAAATCTTTCTCTTCAGGCTTGCGGTTCTTTTACGAGACTAAAAAAATCTTAAAATTCTAAACCGACGGTTTAGTGTTCCCCCAGAGGATTGTCTCTTGTATTTTTCCATCCTAAAAATCTTTCGACCCCTCCCCTGTGATGAACCCAGAACTCTCGGAACTAGAGGCAAGGTATATAACCACTAGACCACGGTGGCCGAAAATTAAAGTTTACCAACTAAATGTAAAATTGATTAAACACACCGATAATAATAAAACAAAATTACACACTTCCACAATCTTCGTGTAAACAGAACTGTCATAGATCTAGACGTAATATAACACAAATATATAATTTATTTATAGTCGCTGTACAGTTAGAACATATAACTGATGTATTATTGCAACTTTAAATACATCATACTGCAAAATTGTATAAATAGCGTAAATTAATTAAATTTAATATATACATAGCCTACCTTTATATATACAACCTAGGTGTTGTAGACAGACAATTTTAATTAAAAACGAGTTTATATGATAAAAAAATAGTTGCAATATTTAACGCTGACCACGGACCACTCAAATGACATCTACACGAAAACAAGTGTAACTAAATTAGTATGGTTCAAATTCTTCCCTGTAGGAGGAAACCCGCCTAAATATCTGTTTAGGGAAATATGGGCTTACAAGACAAGAAGTTCCTTAGGAAACTGTAGTAATTCTAAAATGTAAATTCTGAAAATTCCTTAGAATATATTCTACTAATGAGGTGGGAGAATAACATTAACTATGATTTGAGGGAAGTAGATTATACAGGGAATGATTGGAAAGCATTAGATCAGGATAGGGATGTATGGAGAGCTTAATTCCGCGCGGCCATGAATCTACGGGTTCGATAGTGCCAATGAGTAAGTAAGTAAGTGAGTAAGTATATTCTATTAGTAGAATTCCATTCAGTCGCCAATTATGTTCTACTGGCATCTTATAATTTTATTTCATTTCAGTATTGGATTGTAAGCACACGCATAGCTTGAAGTGAAATTAAAAAGAACTAGACACATAATGTGCTTAACTGTGATATTTACTACATCTATTTTTTTATATCTAGTTCTAGAACAATAAGTGGTATACTTTGAATCTGGGTTAAGTGTCTTCATACATTGCCATAAAGACTGTATAACATTTATAACCATAAGATATTACATGCGTGTTCGTGTGAATAGTTTACGAGGTGTTCTTGAAAGAAATAAAAATGGCATGTTGTTCTATATTGGACAGGTGGTTTAGTCCTATATTGGACCACTTACTAGTAGTGGTCCAATTTAGTATTATGATATGTATAAATGAAGTTACGTTCATTGTTAAACTAACTAATTGGCACTATCGAACCCGTAGGTTCATGGCCGCGCGGACATAAGCTCTCCATATATCCCTATCCTGAGCCAATGTTTTCCAATCATCCCCTGTATAATCTACTTCCCTCAAATCATTGTTAATGTGATTCTCCTACCTCATTCTTGGTCTACCAACTGGGAGTTCTCCCTCTGGTTTTCCTACAAGAAGCTTCCATGCACGTCCTTCACTCCCCATTCGTGCCACATGTCCTGCTCATCGCAGTCTACGAGACTTAACTGTTCTCATTATATCTGGCTTCCTATAAAGACCATGTAATTCACTGTTATGCAGTCTTCTCCATTCACCTGACTGTTCATCTCTCTTTGGTCCAAAAATTTTCCTAACAACTTTATTCTCAAATACTTGTAATATCCTTTCCTGCCTTAAAGTAAGAGCCCATGTTTCGCATCCATATAATATAACTGGTAAAATAATAGTTTTATATATTTTCAGTTTAACGTTTTTTGAAAAGAGTTGGGAAGTCAAGAGTCTCTGCAAGTTCCTCAAAATTTCCCACATTTGTCATTAGCTGTCCATTTCCATTATATAATGTATTTCTACGTGTGACCATATATTTAGTTTTATTGATAAATACTTCCAGTCCTAATTTCGTAGTGTTACTCAATATTGTGTGCGTGTTGTCCTTAAGTATCTCCTCGCTATCGGCCAATAGTACTACATCATCAGCATAAACTAACAGCTTATTAATGGCATTGAGTTGTAAGCCAGGGTTACCAATGTTAAAAATCCGGCCCATGTCCCAAAATTCCCGACTATATATTATTGTGCTAGACTCCTGTTATTTTTACTAAAAATTACAAACTTTTGCATCATAAGTGATTCTTATCCACGCCTATAGAGCACCACAGGTAACCATAGACATTATTATCGCTTTATAAATTGCAATCTTTAGATTCTTAGACAAAAGTAAAGAAAACAGACAAGATGATGTAATTATTCAGGTGACCGCGGATTTAAAAATTTAATTTTAATTTTACTTCGTAATGTTTCTTCTTGATAGGACGCATTATAATCAAATTATTATACTATATAACGTTTAAAACTCACTGAAACTGAATATAGTTGCGTGCAGCTTCATGACTCTTCTTCGATGTCGATTTGAAGACTGAGGACAAAGCGCTATGATACGGTCCACTGATAACCCACAAAACAGAGCAGACAATAATGTTATAGAGTGATACCTAGACACGAAAAACCTCAGGCGATTGGTAGGAATAACTAACAAATCACAACTTACTGCATTTTCATAAGTAATGTCACGAGAGATTTCCAAATCAGCTTTAAATTTACGAGTAACGAAGTGGGGAATTTATTTATCTATAGGATTTTGAAATCAAGAGTGGCATTTGTTAGGGCTATTTAATGAATAAAATTAAGTTATTTAGTCTACAAGCATTATTTAAATACAGTTACCGATATTTTAATGTATTTAATATAAACGGTGATATTTAAAAACAAATTAGAAATGTGTGGTTATGTTTCATTTGTTTATTCACTGCAACTTGATCATATTATTTATTGCCAAGTAGGAATGCAATATGTAGGAATTCACCCCAGTGAGAAAACATTAAACACATCAGACTGCATATTATAAACAACATTATAGATTATTAATTAATTTTTTTAGTAAAGAACTCGGTAAAATCGTTATTTAAAAACACAATTTTTGAACATACAAGTATTGCATGTGTAGTTGAAGGAACCAGTTCATTATTTGCTATATTCAATATTTTTATTCGAGAGTCAGTCACTCCAAAAAATCCTATGACCTGTTGAGTATATTAAATAGGAGCTTTCCTCATCACAAAAGCAGGAATTTTTAAAGATAATTCGATAAAGAGCGAGGTGAATCGCGACTGTCATTGGTTGAAAAACAAAATTCATGTAAACGTGATTGGTCATTGACTCCCATTTGGTGCATGAGTAAAATAGTCAACAAAAATCATTAGCTATGTCAGAATGGATCTATCGAAAATGGATGTCGGTGAATACTGGCACTATCGGACCTGTAAGTGCATGGCTATATGGACATAAGCTATCTGTACACCCCTATAATGAACTAATATTTGCAATCATCTAGTCCCATTGCCTATTTCGAGGGTCGTTATTGAATAAAATATCATAACTAGATATTTACTGGTGAAATCGGATATAGTTTGATGATGATACGTACTTGATAGGGATTCATTCTTCCTTTCTTGTCTCCTACACAGATGAAGGAGGAATTTATTAACCCAGGTTAATCAGGATCACAATCATCGTTCAGCCATACAAGAACCTGGGCTTCACGCAGTACACCGCTTCTTCCTCCATCTGCAAATATTTAGATAACCCAGGGTAATCAGGATCACAATCATCGTTCAGCCATACAAGAACCTGGGCTTCACGCAGTACACCGCTTCTTCCTCCATCTGCAAATATTTAGATAATAGTTCAATACCTAAATATATTCTGTTAGTGTTGAAGAAACTAATGTGATCAGCTATATCTGGCAGTTTAGTGTTTGTAACACAGAGGAAATAACACATGAGGAACTGAGAACAGAATATCATTTTCTCCAGTTACATTGAAATGTGCGACTATTTCAAGGAAATTGATATTTGAATACTGGAATTTAAGTTCTATACCAACTGATTAAGAGTGTAATATTATGCCTCTAATCCATAGGAATTTGTTCACTTTATTATATCCTTAGTATTTGAGCGGAGCGTGGAAACATTATCAGAATGGAATATACTAAACATCAGTTTTGAGCTGCTGAAATATGGATTAATCTTGTACTTTAATTATTAAATTCTGAATACTATATTCAATGAAATTTTTTTCATATGTATATATATATATATATATATATATATAAAGGGCGACTAAATGAATTGATGCAGCAAAAATTTAACTTCGTATAGATGTGTATTATATAATGAATTTAAGATAACGAACTAATGGTCTACGAATAAAAATGTCCGAATTATCATTCAATTTGTAAAATGGATGGCACGCCTCTGATTATTTCAAATTAGAATCTAAATAATATACCACAGAGACTGTAATTTCGACAAGCATGCGCCTTTAGCTCAGTGGTTGTATCAGTCTTACTACCGACGGAAACGTAAGATTGATGCATCAGGTTCAAAACTACGTACATTATGTGTACACTTATTTCCTTTCTACTTTATTATGTATGTCCTGTAAATTACTGTGCGTAGATTTACTTGTGGTTTAATTTTTTATTCACTATTTTATAGAAAACGGTATAGGAATGTCGTCTCAGCACATGAGTTGCAAAACTATCTACGTATGTATTGTACAGACAATTGTTTGAAAGGATGTAATAATAATACCCTAGAGTGTAATAGGTTTCGCAAATAAAATATATAATTGTACTGTACAGTAGTTACGTACTTAAGTAAATGATAGTGCAGCGATTACAAGGTTAATAACATGAAGAGGTACAGTGTATGTACACATGACATACATAATATTATTGGGAAATAAGAAACAATACATGTAAGTAAACCAGAAAAAATAAAGAAAAGCACCTGCTGACTCATTAGAGAAATTGTTCAAATTGGCCGCCTCCATTCTGACAACACAAACGACATTGGCGTCTAAAGGATTCTCGTACCCCGTTCAAGATACCTGGTGACGCGGTTCACATTCACATGCTGCGATTATTCGTGCAACCAACAGTTAATCTCTATCAACAGGGGTCGCATACACCAGTGTTTGCAGATGTCCCCACAAAAATAACAAGTGGACAAAGATATGGAGAGCTAGCTGAACACACTGCAGTTGAACAACCTCTTCATCTATCCAGCGGCCAGGATACACTTCATCCGAGTGATTTCGCACATTCCGGCAGAAATTGGAAGGAGCCTGATATGAAGAGGAACTTCTTCTAACAATCTAGGTAGGACATGCTCTAAAAAGTTTTATAAATGACAACATTTAATCTCTGGAGGAGAAGGTAGGGGCAAATGATGTGGTCAGAAATTACAACTACCCATACGTTCACCGAAAATCTCTGCTGCTGGACCCTGTCAAAGATAATAATAATAATAATAATAATAATAATAATAATAATAATATGTTTATTTTACCTGGCAGAGTTAAGGTCTTAAGGCCTTGTCTACCACTCAACCAGGTTTTAAAAAAAGTAGAAAGAAATAGTCTTACATCTAAATTACAATATACATAAACGATTACATGTTATTAATACAATACAATTAATATTTATAATGTATTTTAATTTACTCTAAATTTAACGAATTAAATATGTACTATGATGATGATGAAATATATAATATGTACAAGATATATAAAAAACGAGGAGAAGATTAATGACATAGTATAAAATTAAATAAATAGAGAACAATTAATTATTAGACAACAGGTAACGGTATAAGCGTGGCTTAAAGGTGCCAAGTGTGCGGCAACCCTTGAATGGTATGAGGATTTTCATAATACCACATATGACTGTTCTTTGAGTTCAGAACGAACCCATCTGTATTTAATATTGCCTCATCAATTAATAACACCAAGGAAAAGAAGAGTGATGGCTGCAGCAAAGCCCAATTACAAAATTGCCTGCGTTGAGCGAAGTCCACTGACTGTAAAGCTTGTACTTTTTACAGATGAAAGGGATGTAGCTGGTCTTCGCGCAGGACTTTCCATATGGTTTGATTGTTCGTGCCCATTACACGTGCGATAACACGAGTACTAGTACAAGGATCATCTTCTACTCTACGAGGAATATTTTCTTCGAACTCTGCAATGCGGCGCGTACGTCTTTCACATGTGACTAGTCTGCTTACTTTCAACGTCCCATGCTCCCGCAAACGCCTATCAACAAACTCGAAGATTGTTAGGTAAGGATGGCTTCAATTCAGATACTGCTAAGCGTAGGCCTACATGCCACAGCTCTTGCACCATTACCTTGTGCTGCACCATAAATCAGACGAATTTCGGGAAGTTAGCATGACTGTAAAAATGTTGTATGATCCTTCATGTAATGCGACTGACACTGAAGTAACTTCTAGTACGATGCTAGTGTAATAATCAATACGGTAATTGGCATTTTGCGCATGTCTATACTGAACAAATTTCAGTGTAAACATATCACAGTACACACGCAGGGAAAAGAAAAAAAAAGACGGAAATAAAAAAAGTAGCCTGACGTGATTTGAACTATCAGTGTTCGAATCTCGAATCCATAGCGTTAACCATTAAGCCACACGTTAACTACACAGATTCTGCCCGTTTCACTCTGAGCTAAGGCACACAATGTACCGATTCCACTTTAACAAATGCGAACTGCTAAGTTCCACATTTTAATAAATTTGATAACCCAATATTACATAAACCTTGTGAACGAATTATTAGGAAAAAGGATCTCGGATTTAATACTACGATCTGAAGTTATCCTAATATAATTTTCTCTCGTACTTTGCTCTTCTATAGTATATATCTGTATTAATTCTCAATTACTATGATCCCCTATAACTTGCCCATTTCCCCTCGTAGACCATTGGCTCCCTATCTCAAATTACTCCTATAATACCCCTCTATAAGCAGTTAAATATATGCGGTTTAAATCATTTACACCCTGTATATATATGCACGCGCGCCCGTGTGAGTTTATGTGTGTCAACAGTTATAGTGGATTCAAAGTAAAAAATCAACAGAGGCAATGAAATTAACACTGCTCAACTACAATTACTGTAGATCCAAAGAAATTCCATGTTTGGAACAAAATACGTATTCAGAAACACAAGGACTAAATTCTGAATTTTGAAATTTCCCAGGAAAAGAATTTAGATGGAAGTTCATTGGCCAACCAAAGGGGGATAGAAGAATGGGTTTACGGGATTGCCCACCATCAAATCATCAGTCAGATGTCAGTTGACAATGAAAGTGATTCGTATTGAAACAGGTCCTCTTTTAAAAAATATATATTGCAAGGTGAAAAATTAAATTAATAACATTTTAAATATGCACATATCCCTATTGTTAGTGCCGTTGGATGGAATTAAGCCGGAGTAATTATATTTTTCTGCATCATTTTGCAAAATTTATTGTTGGTCTTTAGAATCTCAATCAAATTCAATATAACACATTTACAGTGAACACATGAAGGAATAAAATGTATTTTCCTTTCCTCGACAGTGTTCACTCTGCTGCAATACTGTTTACAGTTCTATTTGGTCTTCTTCTCATTGCGAGCTAAGAATTTTCCTTCTTACCTCTTCAACTAATTTTCTTACATGAAGGAACGTAAACTGTCAGTGAGAATATTTCGCCTCGCAAGTTGACGGAATGATTTGGCTGTTTAAAGTTGTTCTGTATTAGTTTACGAAGCAGAATTCTTCCATGTGACACAGCGCCTGCACCACGCGGTTTAATTCTGGTGTTTTTCCAGCGCTGAAGTGAAGGATTTATGCTCCTACTTCTGGGTGCGGAGTCTAATTCCCTGGTTGCCATGACAACTGTGACATCACCCTCTGACTAACGTAAGAGAATACCACAAGTGACGTAGGGAAAATAATGTACCCTACTCTTTCGTGGCTTTTTGTATAGAAACCTTTCTTATCGCGGTATTCGACTATTGCTTTAGTGGTTTAAATATTAATTATTTTTATGGTATAATGCGTGTTTTATTGTTCTCGTCTTTAATAAATTTGTAAGATGAGGATCATAACGAAGCATTAAATTGTGGGCGTTCTACTGAATCTCGACATATATGTTGTAAACGAGAATTTAAACATTCAGATATTTCTTAGTTTCAAACCGTTGTGGTTAAAGGAATTTCTCTGAAAGAATTGTTTTGTTGGCCTTGCTTGCTTTTTAGGAATAAATTAAACTTTAGATCAGAGAGAAATTTACTGCAATTAACGTAGGCATACCAAATCCACGAAGATATCACCGACAAGTTTGTAGCCTTGAAGAACTAGAGAATCAATTTTGATATATAAGAAATATATGAGATTAATAATGATTATGGTAAGCATGGGTATAAACATTTTTGTTAGTGGTCTTCCCCTAACTTTAAAACCACAATCCGCCAATGCATGCTGTAGTTATCATTTTAAAAATGTAATGTAAAATTTTCTTTCCACTAAAAAAAACACAAATATATAAGTTAGACAGATGCACAGGTACAATTTAACTAGCCAGTATTCTAAACCAAGATAATCTGAATGCATGTTACAGTTATTGACAAAACATTGAGAGTAAATGTTATAACAAGTCCAACAGGAAAACACTTCAATATAAGAATTGAAATGGAATTTGAGACTCCACAAAAGAGTCCTCGTTTTCTGATTGCTTGAAAAGTCAATTATATTTCTCTATTATGAGAATTTTTAAAAATTAAATTCAGCATAGCATATCCAGTGTATAAATCTTACCAACGGAGGTTTTACCCCAACCCGCTACGATAGCCTTCATATCCACAAACGTCTCAAAGCGTGCAGAAGGTGATGTTAGACACAGTGGCATCACATAGTGAGATCTGCTAGGTGTACGGCCCAGAATCATAATTGCCAAATCATGGGTAATGGTATGCATTATTGTACTGGGGATGTTGTTGTAGTTCCACTACCCTAATTGTCTCCGGTAACGATGGTTCATCTACTTTGTCCAAGTCAAAATCACCGAGCCTCGCAATCAACAGCCTATTACAGAAAAAATCACTATCAAGTATAATGTATCACTTAAATAAAAATTCTTTAATCTTTACCTAATATCTAGTATTTTAATTAAACCTGCTTTAAAACTTAGGTGCTTTGATCATCAGTAATTTATTTCAGGGCTAATGTAGAACTGAGTGAAGCTTCAACTTAAGGTTTAAAGAAAATCGTAACAATTTCGTATACGCATATGGAGAGTCTAATTACGCTAAGCACATGTTAAACGCTGGTCATAAAACGAACTGAATAGAAGACACCCTTACATTATTACACAAAGAGGGAAACGCAACAAAAATCATCATATTGGAAGACCTGGAAATTATCAAGGAAATAGACAAGTTGTCAATAAATGAAAGCACTCCGATACTATACAATCCACTATACGATATCGTCAATAAAAAAAACTTTAGTCACGACGACACTACATTAGGACCAGCACTATCAACCACCACATCAAGTAATGTAGCGAAGAAAGACCTGCTACAGATGAAATGGAGTTTCTGAAAGGCCTTCAGAAACAAATCATACATATTTTATAAGATGAGGACGACGGCTCTGACCTAAGAAGGTACATTTTAACTTATTTTATTTTAAATCTAACTTTTTAAGAATTCCGAACTCAAGCAGGACACAATATAACTTCTCCCGCTTAATTGGATTGTATGCTTTTTTTGAAGTTTGCGTATAGTTGATGTGCAGTACCATTATAGTCCCATTTCGTTTCTAAAATCTGTCTTATACTAATAATCTGATCTGTTGTAGACCTCTTTCTTCTAAATGCACATTGATGATCTCCTAGAATGTCATCAATATAGGGAGTAAGTCTGCTTACTAATATATTTGTTGGAATTTTGTACGAAGTTGAAAGTAATGAGATGCCCCTGTCGTTGTTGCAATCAGTTGTATATCTTTTCTTATAGATTGGTACGATAATCGGTTCTCTCCATTCATCTACAGGAGCTTCTTATTCCCAAATCATACTATGCTGCCGGCGTATCTTCTCCTCATATTAATTTTCTAGTCATATATTCTAAATCATCATAATCTTGGGCAATTAACAATTGATCATCAGCGAAATGTAAGTTGTATAAAATTTTTCTTGTTTGAAATAGGAATTCCATGCTTGAACATTTTCTCCTCCAATTCTTTAACATTTCATGTACGTACATATATTTTAAACAGAGTCGGTGATAGACAGGGACCTTGACGAAGATCTTTATTTATCGTAAAACTATGTGACAATTTAGTGCTAATTTTAATTTTAGATATGCAATTGTCATATTAATTTTGTATAGCCTTAATTGTTATATTCTTAATTGCCAAGCGTTTTAAAGCAATTCATACATTCTGTATAGGAACGTTGTCGTATGCTTTCTCTAGATCTACAAATAGTAGGGGCTAAGGTTGTCCATATTGCATTTTCTTTTCTATTACCTGAGTAACGCAAAATAAATTGTCGGTTGTGGAACGACCTGCTCTAAATCCGGATTGTTCCTCTAATTCCATATCACTATAGTTTTTTTTCCAAATATTTTAGTATACGTCCATAGAGTCTACTCATAGTACTTGTTACTGTTATACCTCTATAACTTTCACATTGGTCTTTTTTTTTCCTTTTTATGGATTGTCGAAATGTATCCTAGTTTGCTTTCTTCAGGAACATTTCCACCATTCATACATTTTGTAAATAATTTTCTAAGCCGTTCAAATAAATGTACGGATTCATGTTTTAACAGTTCCGCTGATATTCCTCCTGGACCACTAGCTCTTTTATTTTTTAATGATTGAATATTCATTTTAATTTAATTTAATATTAAATTAAATATGAAAAAACTAAGTACAACATTTCTTCATAAGAATTATGAAATTTTAAAGACAATATTAACTTAAAAAAGGCTTTTCTTCCAAAGCTTTTCAACCTCAAATGTCAGAATACCCATAAGAAGTGCGAATAAAAATAATGCAGTTCTTACGAACAGTTTCTGCCAAAATGGTACAGAATGAACTTAAAATGCAAATGTATTATATAATTTTCACTTCAGTGTTATAATGATTGCCAAGTTATAGAAAAAACTGCACAATGCTTAATTTTGATACAAATCAAGGCAGCAGGATCTCTTAAATCAGTGGTGATTTTTTTATTACTATAGTTTTAGAGAAACGTTTATATATTTTCAAGTGCGAAAACGCCTACCGAACAGCACATACTCATTACCAAGTGTCCTTAAGAGATAAAAATAAATAACAGTTTTAAAAAACTAAAAGAACACGCTTTATTAGAAAACTAAAAATGGAAAATAATTTTAATTTCCAATACGCTTGGGATAAAATAAAGTGGTCAACAAAAAAATCATCTCCAACACATATAGAATAAAATTAGATTTATCAACAAAAAGAAAATAATTTTACCATCAAAAGCGTGGGGTGCTCTATATCAATTAATATATTTGATAATAAACAGATATTGGTAAAAGTAAGCTCTCTAAGAAGAAAATGTAAAAATCATAAAAAGCACCCCACGCTTTTGATGGTAAAATTATTTTCTTTTTGTTGATAAATCTAATTTTATTCTATATGTGTTGGAGATGATTTTTATGTTGACCACTTTATTTTATCCCAAGCGTACTGGAAATTAAAATTATTTTCCATTTTTAGTTTTCTAATAAAGCGTGTTCTTTTAGTTTTTTAAAACTGTTATTTATTTTTTATTTTTTAGTTTTAATTTTGCAGAAAAGATAAAAATGTAAATATCTTTAAATTCGATACTATTGTAGTATGAGCTAAAAGTAATACTCTTCTATAAAAAAAAACCCTCCCAGCCGGATTTGAACCAGCGACGTATGGATTACTGAAATTGTATACCATTAAGAGTTCACTGCTCTACCAACTGAGCTCTTACAACGATTGACTAAAAACTCGACAAGCCCTCAACCTATTATATCAGTTATCAGTTTTTTGATTTTCGGATGATTCTGGGCAGGATTATAAAAACAAAATATGAAATTATTGTATTGTCACGGGTCCTCTACACGTATACAAAGTTTCAAGTCGATCCAATGTTTTTAAGTGGGTGAAAATCGCGTTGAAAGATTCCGTTACATTGATACAAAAACCCTTTTTTTTTTTTTCATTTTCTGATGATTATGGTCAGGATTTTAGAAAATAAATATGAAATTATTGTATTGTCACGGGTCCTCTACAAGTACACAAAGTTTCAAGTCGATCCAATGATTTTAAGTGGGTGAAAATCGCGTTGAAAGATTCCGTTACATAGATATATAGATAGATAGATACAGGTCAAGCTAATATAAAGCTTGTAAAAAGAGGACAAATCGAATAAGCCGTTGAAGTTATTTTTAAACCTAAATGCGCTGCATTTCGCAGATATCTCTAACAGTTATTATTATTGAATCTCCAAATATTTAGAAACCCTATTTCGCCACAAGGGCATGTTAGGGTTGTAGCTTATTATAACAATATTATACTATACTTTGAAAAAACATAAATATTATCTTATGGTTTTGAATGAGAGTTATGAATTACATAAATCATCTTGGAAAATACTACATATTGTTATGAATGTTTGTTATGAATTTCATAAAATGTTTATAGTAATTTTGGTTCTTAAAAATGACTTCATACATTGAGGCAGAAGCCTCATCATCATTTAAAAGTAAGTTTAACCAGAATCGTTTCTTTCGAATATAGGACAATCCAATAAAACATGTTTTACAGATTGTATTGATTTTTGACATTTAAAATTATGATCACTGTCTGGGTTAATATTAAATCTTCTAAAATAACTTCCAAATGTTCCATGACGAGTCATAAATTATGTTAAAATGAAATTTGGAATAAAATGTTTTGCATTTAGCCTATGGTGTACTGTAGGAAAGAAGAACTCTATAGTCAAAGCACCATTTGCACTCCTTATCCAATGTTCATTCCAATCAGTGATGATATAGTCAAAAAGATTAATTTTTAACATACGATTTGGACACTCTGAAAATATATCAACAGTTACGAAATTACGTTATGTAAAAAATTCAAATCAGAAACGACGATCTCCGATCATAAATTGTCGCCTCTTTAAAGCTTATATTTAAATTGCAATGCTATTACGAATCAAAGTGTGGTTAAATAAAATAGACTAATTACTATCATAATATTGCATAAATAAAATTAGTCTCTTATGCGAAATATTAGGAACTCCGTGTTAATATTGGAAGATCCGAAATTCAAATCCGACCCCACTAACATCAATAGTACATTGACATAGGTTTCTTACGGCCGGAGTTAGTATGAAAATCTCGAAGAATATTTTCGGGCTGTTATCGTGGTTTGAGGCTTGAAGTTCCCTGGCGTTTCGCCAGAGACTGCGTTTCAAGACAACCCCTGAGGATGCCGGACGCAGTCTCTGGCGAAACATTGGGGGACTTAAGCATCAAGACTACCGTACGGCCAAGAGCCCGGAAATCTTCTTTGAGACCATTATAACATCAATAGTGTTTATTCGTGGTTTTTGTTAGAAAGGATGACAATTCTGTTTAAAAACTTATATATAATTACTCTTCATGAAGAATAGATCGTTTGTACATACCCCCATATGTCCGTGGTTGGGATACGGTGAAATGCTCTCACCGTATGCAGTCCAATAACCAAGACAATTTACTGCTCGGCACCCAGCTTCGTGTGTCTGAAAGGAATATGCTGTCTCAGCTGTTAGTACTGTGAGAAGCAAAGAAGCGTACCTCCTCTCACTCCCCGCACTTCCCCCCGCAAACACACAGAGCTTGGACTCTAGCTACAGATGTCAGCGGGTAGCATGTGGTTAGCACATCGCCTCAATGTGATATTTAGTAGAGAATTAATGTATTATTTGGTTGTAAGAAGGCCAGTTAGATTTTAACTCAGAAAACTTTCTGTTTAGGTTTGCAGTTTTACGAGACTGAATATCTTCAAATTTGAAACCCACGGTGTAACGTTCCCCCGGAGGATTGTCCTTGTATTTTTTACATTCTAAAAATCGATCGACCCCGCCCCTGTGATGAACCCTGCATCTTCAGAAATAGAGGCAAAGTACATAACCACTAGATCACGGTGGTCGAAAATAAAAGTTTACTAACTAAACATAATATTGATTAAACACACCGATAATTAAAACATGATTACACACTTCCATTGAATTCGTGTAAACAGACCAAACACAGATCTAGACGTGATATCACACAAATATATCATTTATTTATAGTCGCTGTATAGTTATCGACCTATAACCGTTGTATTATTGCAAATTTAAATACGTCCTACTGCAAAATTTTATAAATAACGTAAATTAATAAATTGAAGATATACACGGCCTACCTTGTTATATAACCTAGGTGTTGTAGACAGACAATTTAAATGTAAAAATTCGGTTATTAAATAAAATATAATTGCGATGCTTATTAGAAGCTGTAAATCCCTCAGGACATTGTAGTAATTTTAAAATTTTAATTTTAAAATTTCGTTTGAATAGATCCCATTAGTTGAATTTTATCATCATCATCATCATAGTACATTCACGAATTTAGGCCATTTGTTGACCTGTTTCGGCCTCAAGAGAAACACCATCCAGAAGTCTTTTGAGTGGATGTCCTGGTCTTCTTCTTCCTGCAGGTTGATATCTTTACATTTCTTTGGGTATTCTGTGATCTTCCATTCGATGAAAATGTTGCATCCATCTTGACTTATAATCAGAAATTTTGTTTTGTAAATATTCCATGTGTAATTCTTCTAAGATGTCTTCATTTTTTTGTGATCTAGTAGTGTATATCCTGCAGTCCTCCGAAGATATCTCATTTCAGCAGATCTAAGTCTCTGTATATCCTTCTGTTTCAACGTCCATACTTCGCTACCATACAAAAGAGTTGGAAGAGCCAGTGTTTTATACACTTTCAGTCTTGAATGCTTTTGGACTAACTGTGGCTTGAAGATAGAATTTATTAACCCTAAAATTCTTAAAAATGTAGATATTTTTGCATTTACATCCTTTTCTTCTTCATATGAGATATTGTATCCTAGATATGTAAAATTATTCACCTGCTCCAAAATTTTATTGTCCAGTACAATTTTACTTCTGACAGGATCTACACTTTGAAATGCCATAATTTTTGTCTTTTCTGTAGATATCTTTAATCCATATTCTTCTGTAATTTTGTTAAGTTCATTGAATTTTATTCAATAATCAATTTTGTTCTACTGGCATCTTGTAATTTTATTTCATTTCGATATCAGTTTATGAGCACACGCATCGCTTGAAGTGAAGAGAAGTGAAAAAGAGCTAGACAGTTGTAACCTATAATAAGGAACATAAATACAAGTAGCTCTTCCGTAAATGACCATGGTAATAGAACATTCTCTAGTCGTGGAGGTGGGAAGACGTCCTCCACCGTAAAAGTAGGCCTATACGGTCGATTTTATAGGTTATTTCCTTAAAATTAGAACTACTATAGAAATCTGGTACCACCTGTATATAGTATACAATTTATATGGAATCTTCTATAAAACTGAGTCCCCTCTCCATTTTTTAACTAAGCACTAGAGTAGATGATGCAATTATATTTCATTCGAGTTGTACAAAAAATATAATATAGTGAATCAACACATCCATAAACAAAAAGTTGAAACAAAACATTTCTGAATGGTGTTAAAGAAGCTCATTAGTTCCGCGATACTTTTAAGAGATTAAAAAAAAAAGAACCGGGACGTCATCCCGCCCACATCAAGCACCGAGTATAGTTCCACATACAAATAACCTAATAACTGATAATTCACATAGTTTTAGTTTACGATTCTGGGTTCTTACCACACACTATTTTAGCAGCTATATCGTTGTAACATTTTTTTTTTTCGGATAAGATAATTTACTCTCTGTTCATATACAGCAAAGAGAAATAGTAAAATGAAAAAAAAAATATGAAACATTTTAATTATGTATAATATCAACAGAAGTTAGAATGCCTTAATTTGTGTGATCGTAAACCAAACTCGGTATACGAAAAATAAAAATAAAAACTTTTTTAGATACGTCCTTTATTAATCTAATATACAAGCATATTATTTAAAGTATTATGGCTTATGCATTACAGGGAAACGTTTCGTCCAAACTCCTTTCAAAAATCGAGAATCTGTAAATATACTGACATAGTATTCTCCCAGTTGTAGTATTTTGGAAACGAAACATGGACTATTATTATAAGGGTGAAAGTAGATAAAGAGTATTTGAGAAAGAAGTTCTTAGGAAAATTGTTATACAAAGAGTGATGACCATAGAGGTGAATGGAGAAGACTATATAACAATGAGATACATTGTCTTTGTAGGAAGCCAGATATAACAAGAATACCGAAGTCTCTTAAATTCGGACGGGCAGGACAAGTGGCACGAACAGGGAATGAAAGTGGTGATGGAAAGCATGTCGTAGAAAAACCAGAGGGGAAATGCTTGGTAGATTGAACGAGAATGATATGTGACAGTGATATTAAATGATTTGATGGAAATAGATTATAAAGTTTATGATTTAAAACAAAAGCACTGGATAGGGATATATGGATAGCTTATATCCGCGCGGCCATGAAACTATGGGCACGGTAGTCTCAGTGAATTACATATGACTTATGGAACACGTAGGCTCAATAACACATTCAGTCAGGCCCTTCCCACATGATTTGTACCTTTCCTCACACAAATGATTCAATTCATATCTACTGTAACCAGTTCTCTACGATCCATCCTAATATTATCCTATCAACTACGCCTTCCTAATGGTTTTCCATATCCATCCATAGTAAGTCTGCCCGAAGGCAGGTCCTTCTCTGCAGTCATAGCATTTCCATGCTATGCTTGCAGTTTTACTAGGGAATTGTAGGTGTGGTAGCTTTCCGTTGCTTTCCACACCTGTGAAGGATGATGGTGATGATGATGATAGTGATAAGGATGACGACGATGGCCATATGATTTCGGGGACCGTTTGGATCATAAAGTTTTCCTGACATTTGTCTTACAGGGGTGAGGAAAAACCCCGATAAAAACCTCACCCAGAAAAACTGCCCCGACCGGGGATCGAACCCGGGCCCGCTGCGTGACTAGGCAGCACGCTTCCTCGAGACCATAGGGTGGACGTTATACATACAAACCTGAAAATGTAATAAACCTGGCAATATTAGAAACTCAACCAACCAACTAACTCATGGCAATGCTGAATCCATAGGTTCATGGCTGCGGGAACATAAGATCTCCATACATCAATATCCTGAACTAATGTTTAATGTTTAATGTTTTAGTAACTAGTTCCTCAAATCATAGTTAATGCCATTCTTCCACCTCATTCTTAGTCTACCAACTGAGTTTTTCCCTCTGACATTCCTACAAGAAGCTTCCATGAATGTCTTTCATTCCCCATTCATGCTATATGTACTGCTCATCGCAGTCTAAGATACTTAACTTTTCTTATTATATATGGTTTCCTATAAAGCCCATGTAGTTCACTGTTATATAGTCTTCTCCATTCACCAGTCTGTTCATCTCTCTATGGTCCCAAAAATGTTCCTAAGAATTTTATCCTCAAATACTCGTAATCTCCTTTCCTCCCTTGAAATAAGATTCCATGTTTTGCTTCCATATGGTATAACTGGTAGAATAATAGTTTTATATATTTTCAGTTTAAAGTTTTTTGAAAGGAGGTGGGACGTCAAGAGTCTCTGTAATGCATAATAGCACACATTTTCAGAGTTGAGCCTCTGTTTAATTCATTTGTGCATCTCAGTCCTATTTGTAATTAATGTTCCTAGATATTTGAATTCAGCCATTTTCTCAACATTTTGGTAAAATTAGAGTGATACAAATTATGTTCCTCATATAAAAGCTTTCTCCAATCTGTATTTCCACTTTTATGAAACTAAATATGCGATTTAGGATTCTATTTTTTATACTTTACTAAAGATTACAACATTTTTGAAATTTTAGAAACTGCAAATTTTAATTATACTAAATGTGTCACATCACAAAGTTTCCCATTGTGTGTTTCAAGGTTATAGTCTTAGTACTTTACTAAAAATATAAACATTCACTAAAGTATGAAAACAGAACTAATTAGGTGTAGAATGTATATCAGAATTACTAATGTTAAAAATCCGATCCATGTCCGAAATTTCCCGATTATATATTCTGATGTTAGAGTCCTGGTGTTTTTATAATGACAAAATTGTGGGCATATACCATAAGTGAGAGTTATCAACACCTATAGTACACCACTGGTAACCATATAATTCATTATCGCTTTATAAATTTGTAATTTTTAGATTCTTAGAAGTAAAGAAAACAGACAAAAGTTGATGTAATTATTCAGTTCATCGCGGATTTTAAAATTTAATTTTTCAATTTAATTCGTTATGTTTTTTCTTGATAGGACGCATTATAATCAAATTATTATAATATATAAGGTTCAAAACTCACTGAAACTGAAGATAGTTGCGGGCAGCTTCACGTCTCTTGTTCAGTGTCAATTTGAAGACTGAGGACAGAGCGCTATGATACAATCCAGTGATGTCCCACAAAACAAAGCAGACAACAATGTTAGAGAGTGATACCTAGACACCGGAGACCTCAAGCGATTGGCAGGAATAACTAACAAATTACAACTTATTGCATTAACAACAAAAATTATTGGCGACGTCAGGATGGATCTACCGAAAATGAATATCGGTGAATACTGGCACTATCGGACCTGTACGTTTATGGCGGTACGGACATATGCTATCTATACACCCCTCTAAAGAACCAAGCTTTTGCAATCATCTCATTTATAATGTACTTCCTTCAAATCCTGATTAACGTTATTCTCGCACCTCATTCTTGGCCTACCTACTGAGCGCTTACAGACTTGTTTTGAGAACAGGTAGTTTTCAAATCTCTCTATTATTCTCCATTTGTGGTATGTTTCCTGCACATCGCAGTCTATGAGAGACAATTATTCTTATTATATGTGGTTTCCCTGAAATATCACATAGCTGTCTGTTAGGTAGTCTTGTCCATTTACTTACCTGTTTATCTCTCTTTGGTTCTAATGCTTTCATTTGAACTTTATTTACAAATACTCATAGTTTCTCCTCCCTTAAAAGTAAGAGTCCATGAACCAGATGCACGTAAGTATGAGAATAACAGTTTTATGTATTTTCAGTTTAATTTTTGTTTAGATAATTTGGAACAACAAGAGACCCTTTAATAGATTAGATAAAAATATATAATAAGATAAAGTGAAAGTACAATAAATTCTAATCTTAATAAGCATGCATTTCCGGTCCTATTTAAATTTCGTTATGCATCTTATTCCTATTTATAATTAATGTTCCTCATCATCATCATCATAATACATTCACGAATTTAGGCCATTTGTTGACCTGTTTCGGCCTCAAGAGAAACACCATCCAGAAGTCTTTTGAGTGGACGTCCTGGTCTTCTACTTCCTGCAGGTTGATATCTTAACATTAGTTTGGGTATTCTGTGATCTTCCATTCGATGAACATGTTGTATCCATCTTGACTTATAATCAGAAATTTTGTTTTCTGAAGATTCCATGTGTAATTCTTCTAAGATGTCTTCATTTTTTTGTGATCTAGTAGTGTGTATCCTACAGTCCTCCGAAGATATCTCATTTCAGCAGATCTAAGTCTCTGTATATCCTTCTGTTTCAACGTCCATACTTCGCTACCAATACAAAAGAGTTGGAAGAGCCAGTGTTTTATACACTTTCAGTCTTGAATGCTTTTGGACTAACTGTGGCTTGAAGATAGAATTTATTAACCCTAAAATTCTTAAAAATGTAGATATTTTTGCATTTACATCCTTTTCTTCTTCATATGAGATATTGCATCCTAGATATGTAAAATTATTCACCTGCTCCAAAATTTTATTGTCCAGTACAATTTTACTTCTGACAGGATCTACACCTTGAAATGCCATAATTTTTTGTTTTTCTGTAGATATCTTGAATACATATTCTTCTGTAATTTTGTTAAGTACATACAGACCTTTCTGTAGATTATCTTCGGAATTTGCTATTATTATTTGGTCATCTGCAAACAATAGGGTGTTTAATTTTCTATTTTCTGATATTCTTATTCCAAATTTATATGTTTTGTTCCAGCAATATATTACTTCATTGATATAAATTGCAAAGAGTTTTGGGGATAGGGGGCAGCCTTGTCTCACACCACGATTTATAATTCCGTCTTCAGAAAATCTTCCTAGGTTCCTAGGTATTTGAATTCAGCAACTTCTTGAAAATTACCCTCATTTCTCACTAACTATCAATTTCCATTATATAGTGTATTTCTAAGTGTGACTTTATATTTAGGATATCGGTGATGCAAATCCGAATTAAGTTGACTAAGATTAGGGCTCAATGGTCAGTATTATACAGAAGGTAAATATTCAATAACTTAGTTTTATTTAAAACAGAGATAAAACAGAGTATTTAAGTTAAAAATAACAACATGTGGCGTCATAGTTCACATTAACGTGAAGGTGGTCAGATAGAGACAGGTATAAGATTGATTTTGTGAACCATAGAGGAAAATCATCTACTCGGTATTGGAATGATATGTGTTCAGCAATCGATGTTCCAGCCATTATAGCTAGTTTCCTTAACGTGAAGCCCATACACGTTGTACTACCCAAATTCACAGATCACATATTGCTGGAATTTGCATTAGAAAAATTTCTCTCTCATAGGGACTCGAACCAGTGCCAAACTGTATATATACACTACGTCAAAATGTCTCAAAATGCTAGGATTCAGCGCGGGACCAAGATTATATGTACGTATATTTTAGCTTTAAGAAATCATTGATAGGATATCACTGAATGGATGAGCTGGATGGTAAAGCCACTTCCGAGAAAATACAAACCAAGAGACACCATTCACTCATAAAAAACACAACTCTAATGAATTTCTTTGAAAATTGTCCGTAGTATTCACTCCCAATAACCCCCTCATTTATTAAGGGTCACCCACAAATCTCACACATACAATTCACTGCCTGGCGAGAAAATCAATTAGTACAAAACCTAATAACATTATTATCAGGATTTATATAAAAAAAGGAGAGTAATTTGTGTTTGAATTGAGAGGGGTGGTTGGCATTAAGATAGTGCGCTTGTGCGTAAAAATAGCGGTCTAGAATTCATTTCCCAATTCCGTTTTAATTTTTTCTCTTTAAGTATTAATTTGCCCTTTACTGGGGGAGAGGAAATAACAATAAAATATATATTTCTTTTGTTTTTATGGAATCAATAACGTGTCCACCTGATTAATACGTAATGAGCAACAGTGAACGCAAACTGCATTCAAGATACAACACAGATTTATATTTGTGCTCAGCACTCCTTTCAAAAAACGTTAAACTGAAAATATATTAAACTATTATTCTACCAGTTATAGCGAAATATGGACTCTTGCTTTAAGGGAGGAAAGGAGATTATGAGTATTTGAGAATAAAGTTCTTAGGAAAATATTTGGTCCAAAGAGAGATGAACAGACAGGTGAATGTAGAAGACTTGCATAACAGTGAATTACGTGGTCTTTATAAGAAGCCAGATATAATGAGAACAGTTAAGTCTCGTAGAAAGTGATGAGCAGTACATGTGGCACGAGTGGGGGATGAAACACATGCATGGAAACTTCTTGCAGGAAAACCAGAGGGAAAACGCCCAGTTGGTAGAGCAAAAATGAGGTGGGAGAATAACATGAAATATGATTTGAGGGATGTCGATTATACAGAGGATGATTGGAAAACATTGGCTCAGGATAGGGATATATGGAGAGCTTATGTCCGCGCGGCCATGAACCTACGTGTTCGATAGTGGCAGTGAGTTAATTAGTTAGGTAACAACATAAAAATAAAAAAAATAAAAAAATAATGTTATAGATTTCTTTTCATGTTCTTCGATGTGAAAAGAGTTACGAACTCAGTTCTTTACAATGTAAGTAAGGGTGAATATGTAATTTAATTGTGTGAATACCAAATTTTATACCATCTAGGTGTCTAAGAGATTTATATTGAAGCCAAATTTGTCCCTGAATAACATTCATTATGCAATGATCTGCCATAAAAATTTGATCACATTTCTTTTTTTTTCCTGAAATTGATGTATGATCTGATAAATGATTAAAGGTAATGTGACCCCAATACAAGCCTCAGGAGATCCCTGCAATAATAACATATACTTTCCTGACAATCGGTATGTGATGTCAGCACTGCAGAATGATTGCTTTCACCTCCAAACATGCACATGATATTCATTTCATTTACACGCTAAGACAACCAAATGTCCTTGGTGCTGCCAAAAAGTTGAAACCAGTTTAAAATCCTGACCCCCATCTACACTCGAACCTAAAACCTTAACTTTCGTTAAATATATAACGGCACTGCAATATTGTCCCTTTATTTTATTCCTGAATCTTTTTTGAGAGTTTTTGCTACACGTGACCACCTTCAAGAACTATCACAATATATTACTTGCCCAAGTTAAATCTGGAAAACAAAATATTCTACATCATCTGATGTACCAATATCATATTGAAACCTTTTAGTTGTAAATATTTTTCATCCTCCAAGTATATGATGCCATGATTTTGAACAAAAATAAATAACAGAGGAAATATTGCATCTCATTTATTTAACCCATCATAGTGTATAATGCTATTGCGTTATTACCTAATTGTAATATTATTGTGTTTTCTTTATGTAATTGTAATGTTAATGTTTTTAGTGTATAATGCTATTGTGTTATTATTTAATTGTAATATTATTATTGTGTTTTCTTTATGTAATTGTAATGTTATTGCTATTGTGTTATTACTTAATTGTAATATTAGTGTGTTTTCTTTATGTAATTGTAATGTTAATGTTTTTAGTGTATAATGCTATTGTGTTATTATATAATTGTAATATTTTTATTGTGTTTTCTTTATGTAATTGTAATGTTATTGCTGTTTTTGTTTATTTTTCTTTACACTAGTACCAATTATTACTTTATTGTAACGGGCTGTCAACAGCACGTACGGCTTACTGCCCGTGCGACCCATATTTTTAAATAATATTGTAAATATCTTAATTTTTGTCTAATAAAGTCCTACTACTACTACTACTACTACTACTATATATATATATTTAACCCATAGTGAATTTCAATGATGATGTTATATTATTATCAGGGTACTGAACTAGAATTCCATTAGAGTCTCCTGAAAATTGAATCATTGTAAATGAATAATAACAATATTAAAAAGCGTAGTATAAAAATGTCTTCGAGTTTAAATAAAATGGAGTAAAGGATGAGAGGAGAAAAATGTAAGGTTTTAAAAGTAATTTGACTCACCATGCTCTACTTGTGATAAATTAACAGCATTTTGTATAAAAATATAGAGACGGATTTTATAAATGGTACTAAAGTATTTTTACTTACTGTGCAATAGTTTTATGGTTTAATGACGTTTTAAGTTTTTAACTCGTAGGATTGGGAAGGAAATATACCAGTTTTAATTTTGTACCAAAAATTAATCCTGTGATGTAGTTTTTTTTTTCAGCACGTAATGCAGCAGCAGCAGCTATATATTTCAACTGTTTAAAAATATTCTATAATTCATTACGATAAATAAAATTATGAGGTTTTCAAGTTAATAATTACCAAATATGGGTCGTATCTCACCTCACATTTCGTGTCCTTGAAGCACAGAACAGCTGTTTTGGAAGTAATACCTCACATCTCGGCCTTTTTTAAGACTCAATCAGTTTCTCAGTCAGTCGTAAAGCTGCCTGAGGATGGGTTGAATGCCTACCGAATCGCCTTCGTGCTTGAAGAACACGAAATATGAGGTGAAGTGTGACTAATTTTTTGGTAAATATTACCTCAATATATGTTTGATTTAAGAATAGATATTATACTTTATATTTACTATATTTATGATAAAATAATCATCTTACAAGCAACTTAGTACAAAAAACACAAATAATATCTACGTAATAATTCACTAAACAACTTACAGACTAAATAGGATGTTTGCCATTATTCTGGCTCAATATCACACACAACACACACACACGCACGCACACACACACACACACACACGCACACACACACACACACATCCATTTCATATATGAATTCACATTTCTCTAGAATCTAGAACTTAAAAGTCATTCACCTTATTATTAAACCGCAGATGGTTATTCAACATTATTACAAATCCTGTAAAAATATTACAATTGAGATTTTCAAACACGAATGCATTTTCACTTTCCTTTACATGATTAATCTATTTTACAATATAGGCTTATTGACTGTTGATCCCAAAATTTTGAAATATTATATGAATGAACAAACTTTGAGTCACCATTTTTTAAATATTGAATTGCAATATGAAGTAACATTATGAGGATCGTCTTAATAAATTAGATGAATCTGTAATCATCTTAACTCGTACATTGTTGTGTTCCCGAAAAGCTGACAATAGTTTGCATTGCATATTGAAACATGTTCAAATAGAGCACATCAAATTATGAGACAAAATAATTGTGGATTCACCTTATTTATTTTCAGTTCTTAATATTTAAAATTCACTATTATTGAATTTGAATAAGCATTTACTTTTCTTTTCAATATATTGATTTTCAAAACTAAAAAATAAAATAAAAAGTGTACCGTATGATGTTGAATTTATTTTATGTGAGAAAACGTCTTCCCCATTGGGACTTGAACCAGCATGAATACGAAACCCCTGTTTCAAGTTGTGATAACTTTGACTCTCAGACCTGGTACAGCATATATATATATATATATTCATGAATTTCTGTGTACTGTGTACAATGTATGTATACTGCTGAATTCTGAAATATAACTCTACTGAAAACTTTGTAATTCATATTTAATGTATTACATAATTTTTCAATAAATTGATAATTATAACTAAAATTTTGCAAGTTTTCCTGCAAACAACTATAACATTTTCAAGCAAGTTGGTGTAAATTAGTATCTTGATTACTTCTATTTGTGCTTGATTTTCAAAGCCAGGGACACATGGCTATTTGAACAGTTTTGGATTCACATAATGTCAAAAATGATATGTAAAACACATATTCATGTTTATACAAGACATAGACATAAACAGCTCACTCTTTGAAAAAACATCCACATTCAGAAAAAGAAGAAACAAAAATTAACGATTTTTTAAATTCCCAGAAAAACAGATTTCATTCGGAGGTTCCTTAGTCCACCAAAGGATGGAGTTAGCAATAGCGATCCTAGACAAAAAGAACATGAATCGTAAAATTACTATCATGAAACCAGCTAGGTTTTGAACCCTTGTTTAATAAGAAGACAGGATACGAGGCGAGGTGAAAATAATTTTATTGGCAGGAAATTACATCATTCCAGCATATTCTCTTGAATCCAATCAATGAATTCTAAAACTCTGATGTACACACCTGGTACATATGGATAATTGAATATTCTTCCAAATGAAACAATTCCAATCTGTATCCAGCGTCCATCATACTCGAGCATTAGAGGTCCTCCGGAATCTCCCTGAACACAAAATTACACATATTTTAAAACAGAAGATATAGAATTCTCAAGATGTTTTAACTAAAACGTGCAGATAAACAAAAGCAACAAATCTATACTCTTTGAAGTGAAATATTTTAACTACAACTGGGATTTGAACCCGAAAACTTTGGTTTAGCGTACCAGTGTTCTACATTTAAGCTATCCAGGCTCCCAATTCAAATGTAAATATTTCTCTTACTTATTCATATTCCTGATCGGCATGAGGCAGAGAATTGTAACGCCCTTGTCATCTGCCATCTTCTTATTCACGATGACGTTTTAATGACGTTTTTTACACAACTATTAGAGTTAGTTACGCTTATAATTTGTATGTTTTTTTATAACTGGAAAAATAATAGTTTTATATATTTCAGTTTAACATTTTGAAAAGAGTTGAGACGCGAATACTTCCTTTAATCCATAATAACATGCAAATCCAGAATTCAGCCTATGTTTTATTTCTTTGTGCATCTAATTCCTATTTGTAATTATTGTTCCTTGATATTTGAATTCAGACCGTTTTCCAAAATTTCTTCATTTTCGTCAATGTATTTCTATATCTGAACATATATTTAGTTTTATTAATGTTTATTTGCAGTCCCAAATTCCTTAGTGTTAGCCCTTAATGTCTCCTCGCTCTCGCCTAATATTACTACTTCATCAGCATAAACTAACAGTTTATTAATACCATTGAGTTTTAGACCCTCTTCATTCACTAATATGTGATGGTATGCTATTGTGGAAGATGTACTGTAGAGGATATAGAATTATATAATTACACGAATTAGTCATGGATTTTGAAATTACTGGGGAAATAAATTTTATTTAGAATTTCATCGGCCAGCCCACAGAGGGAGCTGATATCAACCTGTGGGATAATCAACCACCGATTCAACAGTTTGAAAGAACTGGTAATGGTACTTATGGTATTGAAACTGGTATTCAAGAAGTCTACAAGTATGCTGTGATTCGTTAAAAATCTAACTCGCCATTAATTAGAGCAAATGTGCTTCAGATATAATAGGGAGTCATTTTACAACCGATAGTAAAGTATTCAAATGTTAAAATAAGGAGAAGAGTTCGATAATTCAGCAAATAGCACAACATATTGTTAATAGTAAAGTGATCCTACTACTGACCTCAGGAGGCCCTTGGGATAGTGGGAGGTTAATGCTCCCACTTTTCTAGACAATCGGCACTTGATGTCAGCCGGGTTGTCTGCCATGCGTGACGGCCGCCTTTACCCCCAGAACAAGCGCCTGGTACCCATTTCCGTTAGAGGATGAGTCAACCCCAGGATCGTAGTGCCGCCAGAAGGTTTGGGTCAGTTTAAAAATCCTGACCCCACTAAGAACAAATATTGAAGAAACAGAATTTTGTTAAATAATCTAACCGTTTGTAAAAAATCTTAACATCTACTAATCAATTTCAGTTAACTAGTTGGCACAATCCCAGCCATATTCAGTGCATTTTCTAGAATATAAGTATTTTAGTTGGCCTTCATTGAGAAGGTACGTACAGCTGTGAGAACTAAAATAAGAAGCCTCTGTGCAAACTTGTTGATCCTTTCATTTCCAGATTAAAAATTAAACACTAATAACCCGGATTGTTGTGCTTCATGTAGTCCCATTACCCATTTTGAGGGTCACTATTGAATAAAATATCATCTAACTAGGTATTTGCTGGTGAAATCGGGTATGGTTTGATGATGATACGTACTATATAGGAACTCCCTCTTCCTTCCTTCTGTCCTGCACACACGAAAGAGGAATTTATTAACACACTGTAATACGGATTACAGTCGTCGTTCAGCCATACAGGAATCTGGACTTCTCGAAGTACAGCGCTTATTCCTCCATCTGCAAGCATATATATAATAGTTCAATACTTCAATATATTCTATTATTGTTGAAGAAACTAAAGTGATCACGTATATCTTTCAGTTTAGTGTGTTTAAGGCAGAGGATATAGCACACGAGGAACTGAGAACAAAATACCATTTTCTCCAGTTTCATTGAAATGTGAGACTTTTTCAAGGAAATTGATATCTGAGGTCTGGAATATTAAGTTCTAAACAAGCTAATTATGACTCTAGCCCTTAGAAATGCATTCACTTTCTAATATCGTTAGTATTTGAGCGGGGCGTGAAACATCCTCAGAATGGAATATACGTACCAAATACCAGTTTTCAGCTGCTAAAATATGGAATAATCTTATACTTTAATTATTAAATTCTGAATTCTATGTTAAATGATACATTTCTGCATATATATATATATGTACATATATACAGGGTGTACATGAATTATACCGCACATATTTAACTACGTATAGATGTTTATTATATAATCAATTTGAGATAATGAACTAACGGCCTACGAATAAAAATGACCGAGTTATGATTCAATTTGTTAAATGAATGGCACGCCACTGATTATTTCAAATTATAATGTAAATAATGTGATACAGAGACTGTTGCTTGCAATAAGCATGCTCCTTTAGCTCAGTGGTTATATCATTATTACTACCGACGCAAGCGTAAGAATGCAACACGTTCGAAACTACTTGCATTATGTGTACACTTTTACTTGCTTTCTTCCTTTATTATGTATATCCTGTAAATTAGTTACGTACGTACATTTACATATAGTTTAATTTTGTATTAATTATTTTACGGAATTCGGTATTTGAATGTCGGCGCAGTACATGTGTTGCAAAACTGTCTATATATGTATTGTACGGACAATTGTTTGAAAAATTGTAATAGTAATACTGTAGAGTATAATAGGTTCCGCAAATAAAATGTGTAATTGTACTGTACAGTAGTTACGTACTTAAATAAATGATTTTTGATTTTTTTTTGGTTTAGTTTTGCAGTTAGAGCAATGAAAGTTTGGTTAAAAATACTTGAAGTGGAGGGCTTTGCTCATTAGGCATATTATCGTTGAGAATGTTTGTATTCTTGGCCTTTTTGATAATTTCGTTTTTTTTCTAAAATGTTAAATTTATGTGTGTTATTTTCTCTGTGTATAATTGGCATTGTATTACCGATATTGTTGAAACTGTGGCCTCTTTCTGAAATGTGTTTAGCGAAATTTGATTTCATTGTTAAAGGAGAAGGCAAATCAAATTTCGCTGTTCACTAGATTTCAGTCCAGTCGAAAATGTGTGGGCTAAGATAAAAATAGGGATGAACTCTAATTGACCTGCAGATGCACGAAAGACGAAAAATAGCTTATGGGTACAAATTCAAGACGCCTGGGATGCTCTAGCCGATCGTCCAAGTGCCTGTAGAAATTTGATTACATCAATGCCCCGCAGATTGAGTGCGGTAATAGATGCTGAGTATTCATACACCCGATATTGACTTTGTTTTTGGTAAAATTTTCATTTTAGAATATATTATTTTCTTTCCTCGTTCTCTTATTAGATTAAGGTTTTAATTCATGTTTTTGTGTGTTTTGTGTGTGTGCATGAAAGCCATAAAACTCAAATGTAAAATTAAATATGGAACTACATAACAGGCAAAATGCTATTATAACATTCCGTTAAAAAAGGTAGCCTAGAACGGGAATCGAACCCGTGAGGTTACGAACGCAGACCTTGTCTGTTAAACCTCTCGACCACGGAAACACGCTAACCCAAACTCTCTCTTTAATGTTGCTTGAGTGTGCACTGCATTAACTAGCAAACAACCCAGTACAATTATTAAAAACGTGTTGATGTTAATGCGGCTTTTGCGAGCGCTCACGAAGTTCCCTGATCGATTGATAGTATCAGCGGATGACTCATTTTTTTTGTCTAAGGGTGTACATATGTTATACAAAATAGTATTGTGAAATGAGAAACAATACATTAAAGTAAACCAAAAAATAAATAAATAAATAAATAAATCACATGCAGGCTCATGAGAGAAATTGTTAAAATTAGCTACCTCCATTCTCACAAGACTGACAACATCGGCGACTAAAGGATATTCGTACCTCGTTCAAGATACCAGATGTCCCGCAGATCACATCACATGCTGCGATTATGCGTGCAACTAACAGTTTATCTGTAGTAGTAGTAGGACTTTTTAGACAAAAAGTAAGATATTTACAATATTATTTACACATATGGGTCGCACGGGCAGTAAGCCGTACGTGCTGTTGACAGTCGGTTACAATAAAGTAATAATTGGTACTAGTGTAAAGAAAAATAAACAAAAACAGCAATAACATTACAATTACATAAAGAAAACACAATAATATTACAATTAAGTAATAACACAATAGCAATAACATTACAATTACATAAAGAAAACACAATAATAGTATTACAATTAAATAATAACACAATAGCATTATACACTAAAAACATTAACCTTACAATTACATAAAGAAAACACAATAATATTACAATTAGATAATAACACATAGCATTATACACTAAAAAAACATTAACATTACAATTACATAAAGAAAACACATTAATATTACAATTAAATAATAACACAACAGCATTATACACTAATAATTTATATATAATTGTTAATAATTAATGGTATTGCATTTTGATATCATATATTTATTCATGAATGAGTGTTGTCCTTATTTTTCGCGTTTTGTCCAGAAATTTACCGAGGTTTATCCAATTTTCTGGATTTACCAATAACTCGTAGCATGCCAATCTTTCCCGATTTGAATTTAGAAATCTTTCCGGTAATAACTGACGTCTCCAATATTCTAAATCATTACATTTTCCTAATATATGTATCTCATCTTCAAATTTCCCGCACATTGGACATATTCGCATATCGTGATCGTCGCTAATTTTTAGAAATTTCCATGCCCCTAGCCTAAACCAAGCAAGCCCTGATCTCTCCTTAAATCCTAGGTTGAGTATATACGATTCTTTTCCCCAGACGTGTTTTAGGTCTCTTTGTAAACACAGTGAGCGTTTTCCTGTACATTCGGCGTAGGTATCTTGTTGATTTACATCTAAGTACCTCCTTCTTATTTTTCTCCACACGTTCTTGCGATTTTCAGTCCCTTTTTCCCATATCCAGCCCATCCCAATCTTTTGGAGTTCTCTCCTAACCTCGTCTGCCCAAAATTTAGCATCTATGTTTTTAATTTGGTGGTCGTAGCAAATTGCTCTAAGCATTGTTTGTTCACCTTGGATTACTCGCAACCAGTATTTGAGTACACGAATTTTACAGTTAATGTCGTCCTGGAATGACCCGAATTCATATAAAATTCCACAGTTAGAAACGGCCTTACTAAGTCCTGTAATATACTTTAGAAAATGCGTGTATACCTTATTTAGTATTTCCGTTCTTTGGAAACCCCAAATCTCACTACTATAGTGCATGACTGGCCTGACCATAGCTCCATACATTTTTTCTAATGTGCTGACTGGAATATCAGGCACTCGACCCAGAATACCGAGTACACTGTTAAGTTGTCCCCTCCCTTTAAATAATGCTATATCAATGTGTTTTTTCCACTTTCCGTTCATTTTCAACGTCGTACCAAGATATTCGAAATGTTTCACGTTTTGAAGAACTTGATCTCTGTATTTCCATTCCTCTGTTCTACCATAAACCGTCCCATTTTTAAATGTCATTGTTTTTGTCTTACTAGCATTTACAGTCAATCCCCAATTCCCACAGTATATTTCCAGTAGGTCAAGACCTCTTTGCAATCCCTTGATTGTCTTGGAACAGATAATTAAATCATCTGCATACAACAGGACTGGGATTCTAACATTTCCTATCTCCGGAGCCTCAATTTCTCCTTCTAGCATTACGTCAACAATATCATCAACGAATAGATTAAATAGCGTTGGTGATAAAATGCAACCTTGTCTCACTCCCCGATTGGCTTCACTGCTCTCTGTAATGTGCCCTTGGTCTACTTTTATACAAAATTTAACATATTTATAAATTGACATTAAAGCATGTATCATTTTACGAGACAATCCTTTCCGATTTAATTTTTCCCAAAGTGCGCTTCGGTCCACAGTATCAAATGCCATCTTAAAATCAATGAATGCACAAAATAATTTACCCCCCTTCATTTTCAGATTGTCATGAATTAATGTTCTCAGAACAAATAGGTTGTCCACCGTGGAGTA
The DNA here is from genome assembly GCA_030220185.1 of Diploptera punctata. NCBI lineage: Eukaryota > Metazoa > Arthropoda > Insecta > Blattodea > Blaberidae > Diploptera > Diploptera punctata. The sequence goes on from JASPKZ010010698.1 coordinate 1,853,888, forward strand.
CCCTTCTCTAAAACCTGCCTGATATTTTGAGAGCCTATTGTTCTCTTTAGCCCATTGTCTGATTCGTTCGTAAAGTACTTTACAATATATTTTTCCGAACACTGACAAGAGACAAATTCCCCTATAACTTTCTGGTATCTGTGCCCCACCTTTCCCTTTGTATAGCGGTTGGATGACACCTGTCGCCCAGGCTTCCGGATAATCCTCCTCCATTAAAAAGTTTGTTGAACGCAGTTTTCAAAACGTCTAATAATTTATTGGATGATATCATATTTTTCAAGAATTCCCCTGGTATCCCATCAATTCCAGGTGCTTTACCATTCTTTAAACATTTAATGGAAGAAACCACTTCATTTTTCGAAATATCCTGATCCAGTAATTGAATATGAATTGGGTCAGGGATATCAACTATATTTCTTTGATTATATCTTAACCTCTCATTTCCCAGCACCCTATCAAAGTAACTTCTCCATTCCCCGGGCGTTATTCTTGTCCGATTTATGGACTTTACTTTGAGTTCCCTTATCGCTTTCCATATGTCCGCAATGTTCCCACTTTCAGTCGCGACTCTCATTTCTTCGGATTTCTTATTTTGCCATGCTAGTTTTGTTTCTGCCAATAAGTCTTTATATTGTATCAGCAGGGGTCGCATACACCACTGTTTTGAGGTGTCCCCACCAAAATAACAAATGGACAACGATTTGGAGAGCGAGCTGGCCATACTACAGTTGAACTTTCTCTTCCTATATCCAGCGGCCAGGATATACTTCATCCAAATGATTTTGCACATTCCGGCAGAAATAGAAGGGGTTTCATATGAAGAGGAACGTCTTCTAACAATCTACGTAGGACGTGCTCTAAAAAAGGTTTATAAAGTACACCATTTAATCTCTGGAGAAGAAGGTAGGGACACTGATGTGGTCAGAAGTTACAGCTACCCATACGTTCACTGAAAATCTGTGCTGGTAGCCCCTGTCAAAGATGGTATGAGAATTTTCATAATACCATATATGACTGTTCTTTGAGTTCAGAACCAGTCCATCTGTATTTAATATTGCCCCATCAATTAATAAAACCAAGAAAAAGAAGAGCGATGGCTGCAGCAAAGCCCAATTACAAAATTGTATCCGTTAAGCGAAGTGCATTGACTGCAGTGGTTGTACTTTGTGCAGATGAAAGGATAGAGCTGGTTTCGCGCAGGACTTTCCATATGGTTTTATTGTTCGTGCCCATTCATTACACGTGCGATGACACACGAGTAACTTACTAGTAGAAGGATCGTCTTCTACCCTATGAGAATATTTTCTTCGAACTCTGCAGTGCGGCGCGTACGTCTTTTACCGGTGTCTACTCTGTTTACTTTCAACTTCCCATGCTCCCGCAAATGCCTATCAATAAACTCGAAGGTTGTTAGTTGAGGGTTGCGTCTATTCGGATACCGCTACGCGTACATGGCTGCAGCTCTAGCACTATTACCTTCTGCTGCACAATAAATCAGATGATTATCAGCAAGTTCAGCATAATTGTAAAAATTTTCCATGATGCCTTCATATAATGCGACATATCCTGAAGTATCTCCTAATAAGATGTTAATGTAATTACCAATACGGGAATAGGTGTTTTGCACGTGTCTACACTGAACAAATTTCAGTGTCAACATAACACAGTATACACTGGGGAAAAGAAAATAAAAAAAGAAGGAAAGAAAAAATATGGCCTGCCGTGATTTAAAATATCCGTGTTCCAATCTCAATCCCTCGCGTTAACCATTAAGCTACAAGTTAACTATACAATTCTACCTGTTTCACTCAGAGCTAACACTCACATTGTAAAGATTCTACTTTATCCAGTGCAGTGGCGTGCTATCATCTGCTATATTCGACACTTTAAGTAATTTGATACCGCAATATTTCATAAACTTTGTCGATGAATTAGTAGATATCAGGATCTAGGAATTAATACTAAGATCTGAAGTTATTCTAGATTAATTTTCTCTCCTGTTTTGCTCTACTGTCGGTTAATTTCATTCCCAATAACTCGCCCATTTTCCCTTCTAGATCATTGGTTCCCTATCTCAAATTATTCGTATGGTACCCTCTATACGCAGTTAAATTTATGCTGTATAATTCATTTACACCCTGTGTGTGTACATATATATATATATATATATATATATATATACACGCGCGTGCCTGAGTGAGTTTGTGTGTGTGTGTGTGTATGTCAGTAGTTATAATGGATTCGAAGTCAAATATTCAACAGAAGCTAGGAAATTAACTGTGCTTAACAACAATTACTGTAAATCCAAAGAACTACCATTTTTGGAACAAAATACGTATTCAGGAACAAAAGCATTTGATTTTGAATTTATAAATTTCCTGGGAAGTTCATTGGTCAAACAAAGGGGGATAGAACAATGTGGCTACGGGATTGCCAACCATCAAATCCATGTAAGATGCGAGTTGACAATGAAAGGGATTCGTATAGAAACCGGTCCTCTCTTAATAAATATATTTTGCAAGGTGCAAAATACAGTTAATAATAATATTTTAAGTATGGACTTATATCCCTATTATTAGTGCCGTCGGATGGAATTATCATCATCATCATCATCATAGTACATTCACGAATATAGGCCATTTGTTGACCTGTTTCGGCCTCAAGAGAAACACCATCCAGAAGTCTTTTGAGTGGACGTCCTAGTCTTCTTCCTGCAGGTTGATATCTTAACATTAGTTTGGGTATTCTGTGATCTTCCATTCGATGAACATGTTGCATCCATCTTGACTTATAATCAGAAATTTTGTTTTCTAAAGATTTCATGTGTAATTCTTCTAAGATGTCTTCATTTTTTTTTGTGATCTAGTAGTGTGTATCCTGCAGTCCTCCGAAGATATCTCATTTCAGCAGATCTAAGTCTCTGTATGTCCTTCTGTTTCAACGTCCATACTTCGCTACCATACAAAAGAGTTGGAAGAGCCAGTGTTTTATACACTTTCAGTCTTGAATGCTTTTGGAATAACTGTGGCTTGAAGATAGAATTTATTAACCCTAAAATTCTTAAAAATGTAGATATTTTTGCATTTACATCCTTTTCTTCTTCATACGAGTTATTGCATCCTAGATATATAAAATTATTCAACTGCTCCAAAATTAAACCGGAGTAATTATATTTTTCTGCATCATTTTATAAAACTTGTTGTTTGTCTTTATAACCTCAATCAAATTCAATTTAACACACTTACAGTGAACACATGTGGGAATAACATTTAGTTCCCTGGACACTGTTCACTCTACCGTAATAACTGTTTACAGTAGTATTTGGTCTTCCTCTAATTGTGGGGTGAGATTTCTCCTTCTTACCTCTTCAATTAATTATCTTACAAGTAGAAAACTAAGGTGTCTGTGAGAATATTTCGCCTCGCAAGTTTACGGAATGATTTAGCTATTCAAACTTGTTCTGTATTAGTTTACGAGGCACATTCTTCCTTGTGACACAGCGCCTGCACCACGCGGTTTCAGTCTCTTCTGCGCACAGCGTTGAACTGAAGGATATTTGCTCCTACTTCTGGGTGCCGAGTTAAATTCGCTGGTTGCCATGACAACTGTGACATCACCCGTGGATGTCTAACGTAACAGAATACCACAAGTGAGGTAGGAATAAGAATATACCCTACTATTTCGTGACTTTGGGTATGTAAAGTTTCATATCGCGGTATTCAGCTATTGTTGTGGTGCTTTAAATAAGATTTCTGTTTAGGATGTAACGTGTGTTCTATTTTTAACGCCTTTAATAAATTTGTAAGATGAGGATAAAAACGAAACACTAAATTATGGGCGTGCTACTCAATGTCGCCAAATATGTTGTCGAAGAGAATTTAAACATTCGGATATTTCTTAGTTTCAAATCGTCATGGTTAAAGGAACTTCTCTGATTTTGTACCTCGCAAACTCTGAAGAAATTGTTTTGTTGGCCTTGCTTACTTTTTAGCAATACATTAATCTTTAAGTCTGAGAGAAATTTTACTGCAATTACCGTACGCATGGCAAATCCACGAAGGTATCACCAACAAGATTGTAGCCATAAAAGCCTAGAGAATCAATTTGATGTGTAAGAAATAGAAGCGTTTAATGATGATAAAGATAAGGATGGGTATTAATATACTTGTAGTCCCGCGCCGTAGCCGAGCGGTTAAGGCAGGAAGCCTTGACGCAGAGCTACGGGACTTGCGCTGGTTCGAGTCTCCATGGGGAAGAAATTTTCTCATGGTATTTCGTCCAGTATGGGACCGGTGCCCACCAAGCATCGTGAGGCAATTGGGTAGCTACAATAAGTAGCGGCTCCAGGTTGAGGAACCAGCTATAACGGCTGGGGGACTCGACATGCTAACCACATGTCACTCCTACACTGGCTGTTGATCATCTACCTCTGTGATTGACACATGTGGATGTGAAGGGCCAGCAGCCGGCTGATAAAAGGGCAACCGCTGAAAAGTGGAAAGACGCTCAATCGGATTAATATACTTGTTAGTAGGTCTTCACCTAACTTCAAAAACACGATACGCCACTGCAAAGGTTACATTAAAAAAATTTAATCTAAACATTTCTTTCCACAAAAATGAACACAAACGTAAAAGTTAGACAGATGCATTGATACGTTTTAACAAGCTAGTATTCAAAAGCAAGATAATCTGGATGCATGCTATAGTTGTTGACAAAACATTGAGAGTGAATTTTATAACCAGTCCAACAGGAAAACACTTCAATGTAAGAATTGTGATGGATTTTGAGACTACGCTCCACAAAAGAGTCCTCGTTTTCTTATTGCTTGAAAAAGTCAATTATATTTTTCCTTTGTGAGAATTTTTTAAAAAATTAAATTAAACATAGCATATCTAGTAAATAAAACTTACCATGGGAGGTTTGACCCCAACCCGCCACGGTAGCCTTCATATGAGCAAACGTCTCAAAACGTGCAGAAGGTGGTGGTAGACACAGTGGCATCACGTAGTGAGATCTCCTAGGTGTACGGCCCAGAATCAAAATTGCCAAATCATGATAATGGTATGCATTATTGTACTGGGGATGTTGACGTACTTCCACTACCCTAATCATCTCCGGTAACGATGGTTCATCTACTTTCTCCAAGTCAAAGTCACCGAGCCTCACAGTCAACGGCCTATTACAGAAAAAATCACAATGAAGTATAATTTATAACTTAAATTAAAATTCTTTACACTTTACCTAATATCTAGTCATTTAATTAAACCGGTTTTAAAACTTAGGTGCTTTCATCATCAGTAATTTATTTGAGGGCTAAAATCCTGTTGTCCGGAAGGATTGGTTCTTACTCCACCTCTTCGTGAATGGATGAACCTTTGAAACAATTAAAATTATTTGGAAATTTCATATTTCGTTAGTTTTCCTTTCTTCTTTCTTTGAGTATGGATTATAATTCCAAACCGTGAGCTCTTCTAGTTTTTCTATATGATTAATTAAACTAGCATTTGTTTCAATTTGAATTTTTCAGAACTAGCTTGAGCAACCTATGCTTATATTTGCATTTCACCATTTTTGACGTTCCTCTGAACCTTGGTTTTCAAATTTATTCTTGTATTTTCCCTATATAAATTGTCACAATCGCCAGATTAATCTCCTAAATTTCCGATTTGCTTTATTAGTTTTTATTTATTGTTTTATTTAATTACTCTATTTAGAATATATTCATGCTTCGGTGCAAATCGTGTGCAAAAACTTTAAAAAATGTAAACTTGTGGTTCTTCAAGGCATCGAAACTGAATTTCTAGAATATTATGTATTCTTCTGTTACTTTTATAAGTATACTTTCATTTACTACTTTTTGTCTTTTACGCTTATTGTGCACCAAGCTTTCTGCAATCCCGTTTTCTATTTACCTTTATTAAATTATAATCTTTTCTCACAGGTATATTTACTTACTTATGTGTCATATTATGAAGACCTAGTTTTTGTGAGAAATTTTTTTAATTCCATAAGCTTCAACTTACCATATGTGTGTGTTTGTCCTATCTGTTTATTCCCAATTCTATTTTGTTTATTTTTTGTCAATTTTAGATCCACAGAAAACGAATGTATATAAACTTCAGTTTCCACAGTATATTGTATTGTTCTATTCTGAATTTGTAACAATTTTAAAACAAAATCTATTGGTTTATGACACACGATTCTTGTAGCAACAATATATCTTTACCAGAAATTGAAAATAAAAGTCCTCTTATTATCTTATGTTGAAAAATACCTCTAGAAAAGTAGCCAAAAGACAGATAGAGGGTTGGCCAAATAAAGACCAGAATTTTGTTCACGAGAATTGTGTTTAGAGAATTTTACATTATACGTGAAAAAATCTATGCATAATCTTCATAAAATAATGCATTGCTCTAAGCTTACTTACTTACTCACTTGCACTGACCTGTAGGATCGTGGCCGCGTCGACATAAGCTCTCCATATATCCCTATCCTGATCTAATGTTTTCCAATCATCCATGTACAATCTACTTCCCTCAAATCATAGTTAATCTTAATCTCCCACCTCATTATTGGACTACCAACTAGGCGTTTTTCCTCTGTTTTCCTATAAGGAGCGTCCATGCACGTCTTTCATTCCCCATACGTGCCACATGTCCTGCCCATCGCAGACTTAACTCTTCTTATTATATCTGGCTTCCTATAAGAACCATGTAGTCCATTGTTAAGTAGTCTTCTCCATTCACCAGTTTGTTCATCTCTCTTTGGTCCAAAAATTTTCCTAAGTACGTTATTCTCAGATACTCGTAATCTCCTTTTCGCCCTTAGAGTAAGAGGCCATGTTTCGCAACCATATAATATAGCTGGGAAAATAACAGTTTTATATATTTTGAGTTTAACGTTTTTTGAAAGGAGTTGGAACTTCAAAAGTCTCTGCAATGCATAATAGCCAGCATTTTCAGAATTGAGCCTATGTTTAATTTCTTTGTGCATCTCATTCCTTTTTGTTATTATTATCCCTAGGTATTTGAATTCGGCCACTTCCTCAAAATTTCCCTCTTTTGTCATTAGCTCTCCATTTCCATTATATAATGTACTTTTACGTGTGACCATATATTTAGTATTATTAATATTTACTTCCAGTCCTAATTTCTTGGTGTTACTCAATAATGTGTGTTTTGTCCTTTAGTATCTCCTCGCTATCGGCCAATAGTACTCCATCATCTGCATAAACAAACAACTTGTTAATACCATTGAGATATAGGCCATCATCTCTATCGATTTGATGGAATGCTCTAGTACCAAATAAAATAGTAGAGGAGATAGTGCATCTCCTTGCTTCAACCAATTGTGGACTTCAAAAGTGTCCGAAAACTGTTTGCCTACACGCAACCTACTCTTTGTACCACTAAGAAATATTCGTATAAGTCTAACTAACTTTTTAGGAATTCCGAACTCAAGCAGGATAACTTCTCCCTCCTATGTGAATCTTATGCTCTCTTGAAGTTTGCGTTTAGTTGATTACAGTACCCTAATATTCCAATTTCGTTTTTATTCGGTTTTATACTAAATATCTGATTTGTTGTAGACCTGTTTCTTCAAAATCTATATAAATGATCTCCTAAAATGTCAACCATATAGGCAGAAAGATTGCTTATTGATAAATCTTCTTAGAATTTAGTACGAAGTTGAAAGTAATGAGATACCCCTGTAGTTGTTGCAATCAGTTTTATCTGCTGTCTTGTAAATTGGTACGATAATCGAATCGGAAGATCTTCATTTTCCCAAATAATACTAAACAACCGGCGTATCTTGCCCCTCAAGTTTTCTTTGCCTGTTTTTTTCAGTTCTGCTCGGAGCTCATTTGAACCTGATGCTTTATACATCTACAGTTTTTATATCGCCATATCAACCTCTAAACCACTTAGTTCTGTGGCTAGAATTTCTGCTGTCTGTAAATGATCCTCTTAAATGTCCTGTTCTGTATGTACATTTAATTGCTGATTAAAGTAACTTTTCCATCTAATTCCCGGTATCTGCAATTATATCTCCATTTTCATACCGAATTATGTTTGTTCTAGCCTGACACCCTTTCTTCTCTATCCTAATTCTTTGATATATTACTCTAATTTTCCTATTTTGTTCATTCATTTTAAGATAATTACTCTTCTCTCTCAAATATTCCTTCTATTTATTCTTTAGTAACCTGGTGGTTTCCCATCTAATACTACCGTGGCTGTAAATGTACCTCATGTGGTTCGTGTAATCATTTCATTTTTGCTGGCTTTCTTTTCTTTACATTTACAGTGTCAGCACATTCCTCATCAAACCATTTATTGTTTTGCATATATATATATATATATATATATATATAAATAAAAATAATCTATTTTTTCTGATACTGACAATTTAATAGTATATCTTATAGCCTTCCATTCTTTATTTATATCTTCTTCGTTTGTCACATTGTCATCTGAAGGTAACACCACTTCAAATTTCTACCAATTGGTATGATTTGTCAATTGTAAGGATATCAAATCAAGCCATTTTTAAATACACTACATAACCATTTGAATATTTGATTTGTAGATGGCCCTATACTCTTGAAAATGGACTCAATTTATTTCCTTCTTTCTTTTTTCTTGCTGACCATGGATATTTGTATGTTTTGTATGTGATTCCTTCAACAGGAAATTTTTTATTCATGAAATCATGGTTTGAAGAAAATGAGAAACACAAGAAAATATATAATTGCAAAAGACAACAAATAATTTATGAGAGTTTACATTTCAAATAAATAGAAGAATTAAAAAAATCAGGAATTTCACCTACCATCCACTGAAGCACCGATAATTAAAAAAATAAAAGTTAAAATGTTTAACATATGATTACGCAAACGAAGAATAAAAATCGCGTCGATAGGATGATTGAAAGTCACAAACATAACAAAAATAAAGCAGAAAAGAAGTCGGGAATTTATCAGATAAAATGCGGAAATTGTTATAAAATTTAGAGGTGATACAAATTAAATTGAAAACCTGGGTGATGGAACACCTTAGGAACGTCAAAAATGGTACAGTGGAAAAGTCAGCAGTAGCTGCACATGCTTGGTCTGAAAACATCGAATTGTAAGAAAAACCGGATTCATGAAACAAATAGAAAAGAAAAAAGCGCCCTTGGTTTGGAAATAAATGCAAATTCACGTAAACAACTAAGAAAATCAGACATGAAATTACTGAAGTTGAAACCGCCTGGGTTTTGAAACCGGTTTAATTAAGGGGACCTGATTTGCGGTGAGGAGTAAATAATTTTAATATAAATCTGACCATTGAATATATGTAAAATACCTTTAATTATTGTAATATAAATATTTTATTCCTCTCAATATCAAATTTGTATTTCACACTCTGTATGGTATTAGTCAGTTCAAGATCATATGAAATTTATTAATATATAATTTTGATGTTCTTTAAGAGAATATATCAGTTTGTCACTAATAATTTGTGCAATTCTTTACAGAAATGTGGTTCTTCAAATATTTATTAGAGGCAGTTCATTTACTAATTTTAACTAATAGTATTGGAAAGTTTTACACTTCACCTCTAAAAAACGTGCACTTCTCACCTGACTATGGCCCGATAGAGACAAAATTCAGTTCTACCTTCACATTAAAAAAATTACAAACATGTACGTACGTTGAACTTTATTGGAAAAATCACTATGAGTCTTAATTTAAATCTTACGTATGTGGTATTCATCAACGAATACAAAAGAACCTGATTTTCTGTATTTATGAATATTTTGTTAGTACATACTTTAGATATGTTCCTGTTGTTATTTTATCTTGAAACAGCCATACTAACCTAACCATGATATTATAAACAGTTTAATTTACTACATCTAAAAGTTGTGTTTTTATAGGGAAAATTTATTGAGGTATGGTTAAACATAGTGATATATGCTATGTAAAAATATGCTTGTTTTATGATCAATCCTATTGACCACACAGTTTTTTGTATGCGATGTTTACTATTTGATTCTCAGCTACTTTTCTGAAACATTGTAATTCAAGTGTAGAAGATATATGAGAGTATGTTTTGACAATAATACTGCTGATGAGGACAGATCCATTAAATGGAATAAATCTAAAAGGATGTGGGAGTTGAGAATGAAGAGATGTCTTTAGAAACATATCTAAGTGATGTCAGTATTATTCTCATAGCGTCACTTCCTTTGGTTTTTTACGAACTTTAGTCATTTGTTATCTACATGCAATTAATACCTAATCATATATTTTCTTAGCCATGTAAATATCATTAATTTAATGATATTTAATTTCCTAGTTGGGACTTTATAAAATTTATTTAATTTATAAATTTTTCAGTCTGTAATTTAAAGTATTTAAAATTCAAATAGAAAACAATATATATATATATATATATATATATATATATATATATCACTGCTATCTCAAGTCGCAACATCTCGATTTGAATGAGACTTTTGTGCAAAATGTAGCTTCTACGAGGGCGGATCGGAAAGTAACGCACAATAATTTTTTTCTGCCTTGGTATTGCAGCTAGAATGTTGACATTTCACAGAGATATAGTTTCAAGTTTTCACTACAGATGGTATATTTTTCTCAGGTGCACCTCTTGCGAAAGAAGCTTGAACTATGCAACAAAGATGGCGCGCATGCTACAGTAGTCCACCTGTGAGGAACAGAGAAGTGTTGTTCGATTTTTGTGGCCCAAAGGACATAAACCCAGTGAAATTCACAGGGACATGCGTGGCGTGTATGGACCCTAGCAATGTCTCCAGGTGGTGCACATTCTTCCAAGAGGGATGCGTGAACCTTAGTGATTCGCCACGCTCCGGCCGGCCGACAACAGCAGCAATCCCGCAACACGATGGGAAAAATGTGTTGAGAAAGTTGGTCACTATGTCGAAAAGTAGGTAAAAGATGTAAGTTCATTTGTGATTTTTTTCCTTTTCTTTACTGTTAAACTTTTTAAAAAAAATTATTGTGCGTTACTTTCCGATCCTCACAGGTGGACGACTGTAGCATGCGCGCCATTTTTGTTGCATAGTTCAAGCTTCTCTCGCATGAGGTGCACCTGAGAAAAAAATACCATCTGTAGTGAAAACTTCAAACTACGTATATTTCTGTGAAATTTCAACATTCTAGCTGCAATACGAAGGCAGAAAAAATTATTGTGCATTACCTTCCGATCCGCCTCGTACTTTGGTCATCCAATGTAGTAAACATAACACACAAAGCAAGTATTGGACACATAGCAACAATAGTATACGTAGCGTATGGCAGAATTTTAGATTATTGATATGTGCTACATGTTTGGAACATTGGTATTTAAACCTTATTTGATGAAGTGAAGTGTCTCTGACAGAGAAAATAAAGCATTGCCTCTACCTGTTCATTATGGTACAGTGGGCAGCTGTGAGAATATGTCGGGGCCCTATAAGTGATCCTCCACAAATGTATTCTTCTATCCCACCAATGTTCATAAAAGTGGCAGCCATCCAAGGCCACCTCCCAGGCAATGATTCCCCTCCACCCGTAATTCGTAATGCAGAAAATGCAGGTCGACCACATTCTGAAAAGGTAAATACAACATTAGAACGACGTGGTTAGTTGTAACGGATATTTAACTACATTCAACAGTAGGATGAAATATTGTAATTAATTTGTTCATTTTGTAATAAAATATTTGGTTGTACAGCTGATTTTTCGTCCAGAGTTTTCACACTGAGCTATGGATGGACCACACCCGTATAGCATGAAATCTTTTAATATAATGAATTCCAAAAATTCATATTAAAGCGCCGTTGAGGTTATGTAATAAAATGTTAATTATAAAATTGGTACCTGGTAAATCAGTCGTCCTCAACTAAATTATTCAATTTCATCTAGTTATTCCAATATGGAAACCTTTAAAAACAATGTTTCATCTTCTGCAGAAGAAAATAATAAATTCCTGCAATGATAATGTATCAGCCAAAGGAAGGTTTCATAATTTTAATTCAACTTACTTTTTTCATTTTTTCCATTTGGTCATTCTTTCCCATTTCTTATTTGTGCTGTCTATTCTGTTGTATCCTCCATAATATTTCATCTTAAATTTCAGTTACAAGAAAAATATGTAGCAGAACTTCTAAATACAAGAATATAATAAAATAATGTTATTCTACTAGAAACATCTTGTTGGTTTGTTTTCTTCGGACACATATAATAAAATAATTTGTAACAGAACTTGAAGATATAGTTCTATTTGTTCTTTATATTACATTTCTATTCCAAAGCACCAAGATCAACATACCAATGATTCTTCCTACATCAATTATTATTTTTCTATTTCAGTATTTGAATTCTCACCTTTATCTAAAATAGATAACTTTACTATCTAACCTCTCTTGGTTAACTCTTGTTTTTTTTTCGACACCGATGCTATTAGGCCATCCGAGGGCTAGGGAGTCTTTCCTTTCTTCCATTTCTTCTTTCCTTTATTTTCTTTTCTTCTCCAGAAAAGCCTGACCAGAGGCTATAAGATGGCAACCCCATCACTGGTCTTGCCTTCCTTTGGCCAGCAACCAATCGAAGGGACTATTATTATGCTTTCAAGTCTTACATGAAATTTTCCCTCAAACGCTGGAGGGAAAATTTTCTATAGGATCGTAACAGGCCTTGGCCTAATACTTGGAAGGAAGAAGAAGAAGATCCTATATATTTAAAACAGACCACCTATGTGGTCTCGAGGTAGCGTGCTGCCTTGTCACGCAGCGGGCCCGGGTTCCATCCCCGGTCGGGGCAGTTTTCCTTGGTGAGGTTTTTATCGGGGTTTTTCCTCACCTGTAAGACAAATGTCAGAAGGCCCAAACTGTCCCCGAAATCATATGAAAATAATTTCCATCACTATCATCATCCTTCACCGGTGGTGTGGAAAGCAACGGGAAGCTACCACACCTACAATTCCCTAGTAAAGCTGCAAGCATAGCATGAAATTGTTATATTAGCAATAAGTTAAATAATTTCACAAAAAAATGGGGGCACGCCGTAGCGTAGTGGTTAAGGCACTGAGCTACAAGCCGGAAGGTCGAGGGTTCAAGTCCCGGTGGGGTCAGGATTTTTAAACTGACCCAAACCTTCTGGCGGCACTATGGCCCTGGGGTCGACTCAGCCTCTAACAGAAATGAGTACCAGACGCTTGTTCTGGGGTAAAGGCGACCGTCACGCAGGGCTGACAACCCGGCTGACATCAATTGCCAATTGTCAAGAAAAAGTGGGAGCCTTAACCTCCTACTACCCCAAGGGCCTCCTGAGGCCTGTAGTGCGATCACTTTACCTTTACCTGTGATATTTTACAGTTTTCCCCTGTGTGATGAATTCTACGTGAACAATTCCTGACTGTTACGAAACAGCTCAAATATTAACTGAAAATCTTATGAAAAGAGAAATTTCTGACAGATACTGCTACAATCGCTACAGCCGTTTTGAGGTCAGCTATTGATTTGGACCGGTTACCTTACTCCAGTTTTTCAACTTAATGGATATTCCTTTTATCGCACTGTGTTGGCCTATCAATTCACTCTACATCCCCAAAAATCCCTCTTTGTATAGATGAAATATCCTTTTAAAGTTAGCGTTACGTCACAGTAAATTACTTATTAATCTCAAAATGTTCATTAACAGATTTTCTTATTTTTAACACTATTTCGCACGTTGCTATTACCAACATGCGACATTCCCATGTTCTTTTGCTAACATTTAACAGCGGATTCTGTAAAACAGGCAACAGCGTCTTACTGGAACAAGAGAAGAACTAATATTGTGTTATCCTATGATGCAACATATGCCAGACACTCTGTGCGCGAACTTTAAGTATGTATGGACTAACATTGTAGGTGTCTACTGGTGTCAACTAATAATTGCTAATATCAACATAAAAAAACAAAATATAATGGAACCATTCTACCTCCAAGGGACAGTCTAGGCATTATTTCAGGATGTCACCAAATTATTATAACTCAAAGCAGAGCATCTTTAACTCAAGTTTAAATAAAAACTTTTTTGGATATCAGAATTACATCTGATGCTTTCTGAACCATATCTCCACGTTTTCATTTTAATAAAATTAATGAGGTAATATTGATGCATATAAAGTATTTAGCGAATTGCTTAATAATATGTTTCATACTAATAAGAAAAGAATACTTGGTTAAAATAAAGAAATATAAATCAATATTCCCCTTTCCATCTTTCAGAGCTCTTCGGATGAGTGTGGATATTTATTTAAATTAATGCTTCTTTTCAAATGCACACAAATTAAACTTTTTTATTCTAAGTCGTTATTCGTAATTCGTGGTATGATGTGAGAGAGTCACATCTCAAGTATGCTTCATGTTTTCCGCCATCAAACCCAACATCTGTTTGCGTAAATAATGTATCTTTGATTAGTGCCGCGCTTGCGCGAGACCATTGTTAAACTTTGTTTGTAGTTTACAAAGCCACACATAACTACTTCTCGCTCTTAGTCTAACCGGAATAAAGTATCTTTGGAGACGAAGTAATAATGGCCTAGAGTGGCATATCTTTCACCAAACTTCTCATTCTACCGGGCAATAAGAAATAAGTTTTCATTAATGAGTGACTCACCTGAATCTTCTGTGGAAGATAATCTCACAAACCACCACAACCAGCCTGGAATATAGAGACATTCATTTATGTTTCAGGTACGTGAACAGGAAATAGAGTGTCTAAGCTTGATATCTTCGTTGTCAAGTCTGTATACATTCGGGGAATTTAAAGTGAAGTTTTGTGAATGAGATCAGGCAAAGGAGAATTGGGTGAGGTGTTTATGACAGATATGCAGCTGGGGTCTAGATTTGGCTCAAGTCTAGTATTTGGCACTTACGATTTTCCATACAACATTCATATTCATTACACGCTATTCCACTACACAACTTTATATTTAATAATAACGTTAGGTATTCTTTTAAACATTTTGAAACGAGTTGTTAAACATTTCTTACGATTTTTAAATACTTACGTTATAACGCTAATATAGTGAATGGAATTCTACAGAATTGCAGTAAGCATGTGCGAGACACGCGAATTACTGCATTAACTTCCGCTAGATGGCCGTACAATCAGTATTAACTATATTCGCAATTAATACCTAATCCTATCTGCAGAAATTGACGTAATTTTGTTATATTCCGATGGGACAAGTTAGTGTACACAAGACTAATTTGTAATTTATTAAATAATATGCATTTTTTGTTAGGTTAGAACGAGGGAATTTGGTTTTATGTCCATGTATTATAACCATTTGGGAATTTATTGCGAAAACTGGTTACAATCATTTCACTGCAAGTTTGCAGAACCTACATAAAAGATTCGAACATCTCGCGCATGCACACTTACATTCTCTAAAATTTGGGAAAAATTCGTGAGTGATAAATATTATATTTAAAAACTAATTTATGAATCGCTATCAGTTCTTGCAACATAAAAAATTAATTTCAATTTTTTTTTCATTAGAAATAAGCCAAATTAAATACCACACATGAACCCATGCAACATCCGACACAGAAATATACCCACATAATATGCTTAATTAACTTAATGCTCACAATAAACCGACAGAGTTGCCTCTAACTCTAACGTATGATAGCTTACATTCGGGAAGTTGTGGGTCAAATTCTGATTCCTACCAACCTGGCTAAGTATTTTTCTGCTTTTCGGCAATCATTGAGGCAAAATAATGCTGAGTTGGAACTGTACTGCCAGATCCCATAAAATATATATTTATTTATTTATTTAAATTAAAAAGAATAAACACAGTACTAATATGTGATGTCAGTCGTTTGCAATATTAAGTATATTTGTAACAATGCAATGAAATTAATGATTTCAATTACTACTGTTCAGTTCTCACAATATGGACAATGAATTAATTAATGCTGATGATAAAACTCCTGTTTTTCCATACTATTTTCTTGTTGTATTTTTTTCTACGTTGTTTTACTAACATTTTGTACCATTTTAATTATTTTGCAACAATAGTTTTTACATTTTTCTTAAAGAAACTTCCGCTAAATGTCAGAGATATTTGTAAAATCACAAAAAAACAACATTCCCAATTGAAATTATGTTTAGTGTTTCGAGTTTTTAAAGTACTCATACTTTGGACTTTACTAGAAATAACACAATGAATTTTATGTGAAATTTAAAATAAACTATTTATCACCTTATCTCATAATCAGTCTTTAATTTAGATCGCTATCAGAACACAATAATTTCAGTATTTGCACTATCCAGTCTTTCTATCGTTCAGTCGTCACGATGAAGCATAACTTCTTCCACCGTCCGTTGGTAGGTCAAATCAAATTTCCGGCAATTTGAAAATTTGTTAAGGAACTTCGTAGTGAGTATCAGCTTTACAGTAATTTTTTCGTTCTTGAAAATAAATTGAAGTTTTCCTAAACCTTTATTGGTTAACTAAACAAATACTTCAGAACTCATTAAACTGATCCAGCTTAGTTGACTGATAACCAAATTAAGTTATACTTTTTATTTCCTGATACTTAATCTAAATGTATGCAAACGACTAAGAAACAAACCCAATCAATTAATGAGAAATGCTAAACTAAGTCATACATATAGATTAATTGACCCCGGTATTACATCCTCGGAAATGTGGAAAAATCTAAAGACAATGAGCCTTGGGAAAGAATTTCAACAGACAAATGACAACAGGATTATTTTGTCTATTGAACATCTGAACGAATACTTTACAAACATTAAGACAGGTAACACTATTACGATAGACTGCTCTAACAATAGACCGACTGAACTTGCTCCCTCACCAGATAAGTTTTTTTTTCTTACATAAATATTGATGACGTGAAGAAAGCATTGAGGAAAATTAAATCTAAAGCCATACGTGAAGACCATATCAATATTAGTCTTATTAACAAAATCTTGGACATTATCTTACCAACTTTGACACACATATTTAATGCCTCTATCATGATTGCAACATATTCTAACATAAGGAAGAAATCACATGTACGTGCTATCACCAAAGTAAACACTCCTTCTTCCCCTCAACATTATAGACCTATCAGTATCTTACCTACCGTATCAAAAGCACTGGAACGGATTAAAAATAAACAAATAACCGACTATTTAAATGAACACGAACTTCTTGACTCTTACCAATCAGGATTTCGGGCTGGTTAAGCACGGAATCTGCATTACTTAACATTACTGAGGACATACGTGAGGCTATGGATCAGAATAAATTGACAATCCTAACTCTAATCGGCCTTCCAGAGCCTTTGACACGGTTAATAAAACATTTCTCTGTCAAAATTTAAGTTACTAAATTTTTCTGAAAATTCGATTCAGTGGTTCCACTCCTAATTTACTGGCCGCCAACAATGCGTTGTTGTAGGTGATTGTTCTTCCTCATGGAGGTCAGTGGAGTGCGGAGTACCACAAGGATCAGTATTAGCTCCAATTTTGTTTTCTATATACATCAACGACACAAGTGACTGCATTAATCACTGTAAATATCATATCTATGCTGATGACTTACAACTTTATATACATACTACGTAGACCGGAACTGATTAGCGACACAATTAAATAACTTAATGAAGATCTTGACTCCATAGCAACGTGACGAAACAAACAGACGTTATTACAAATCCTGAGAAGACACAAGCAATTGTCATTGGCCATCAAAGTCTATTAAACAAAATTGATTATTCATCGACAATTTCTGTAAATATAAATCAAACTGAAATTCCGTTTAAACCTTCCGCGAGAAATCTTGGTGTATATTTAGACCAAAATCGTAATTGGCAGGTTCATTTAAGAGAAACTTGTAAAAAAATATATTCAATCTTCCATTCCCTAAAACGTTTGAAAAATGTCCTTCCTTCTTCATTGAACAAAGAACTTGTCTCAACTTTGATTATGCCGCATTTCGGTTATTGTGACTTGCTCTTAACTGGCACGAATATTACATTTGGTCAAAGACTACACTGAGTTCATAATGCTTGTGCACGATATATATTTTACCTCCGGAAATCAGACCATTTAACTCGAGTATTTTAAATGTTGTCTTGGCTCCGATTGGAAAACAGACGAAATATACATTCGTATACAACAGTTTGTCCACCTCATTACCCAGTTATATTTCAACTCGCTTTCATTCGCTATCCTCCCACAATTACGTAAACACACGATCGAGAGAATATTTAAATCTAACTATTTCTCTACATCGAACATCTCACTATTCCTCATCCTTCCTTGTTTCAGCCACACGATTCTGGAATTCCCTCCCCTCGAATATCAAGGACTGCCTGACTCAAAACAGTTTAAAAAGAAACTCACCTCATATTTCCTTAGACAATATAATATATAACCCTGTTCCATGTATACTTTTATTGTTTCTGTACATTTTAACCTTTTTTGCCAAGCTATTTACTTAATCTAATTATAGGTTATTACGTTTTGTTATTATTATTATTATTATTATTACTACTACTACTACTACTATTTTTCTTTCTTAGCCTTGTCAAATTTATATTGTGTAGTCTATATCTATTATGTATCAATAATAATTCTTATTGTATGTATAATTTAACCCTGGTGAAGTGGAAGAGAACTCCTTACGGTCAAAACTCCATCAGGTAAAATAAATAAATAAATACTAGCTAATCATTATAGTATTGAAGATAACATTTTCCGTAACTTTGATTTTTCAATTCTAGGTACACTTTTTTTCCGGAAATTATTATAGATATAAATGTATATTTTGAGAGGATATACCTATTTAACATTTTTACGTCAAGAATTAAATTGACAAATTTTAAAATAATTAAGAAAAAATAAGTAGAAAAAAATGTTCATAAGAATTATAGCCTTCTTTAAAGCAATTTCCAAACTTAACGATGGTTTTTCTTTTAAAAATTTAACCTCAAATGTGAAACAATTTACAAAGTGAGAAAATAAAGGAATTCAGTTCTCACAAACAGTTTCTGCCAGAATGTTTCCAGATGAACATAAACTGCAAATTTTCAGTAATTTTCACTTGAATGTTATACTGATTGTCACATAATAGAAAAATATGCTAATTACTTAATTTTAATATACATCAACGCACAAGGATGTGTTAAATTAGTGGTGAAATTTTTATCTTATTATAGTTTTAGAGAATCCTTTATTTGTTTTCAAGTAAGGAAATGTATACCGAACAGCAGATACTCAATACCAAGTGTCCTTAAAAGATTAAAAGATAAATCGAGGAAATATTTTTCCTAGCTTTAAAGAATATCGTCAAAATAATAACATAACGAGCCCCATAAATCTCACCCAAAATTCAATCTTCACTCCGAACCTGAACTACACCCTCAGCAAGATGAATACTGATTTCAAATGTCTCTTAATTAATTCCTTATGATTTAGCGACGTATGGACGTTGAAACAGAAGGATATACAGAGACTTAGATCTGCTGAAATGAGATACCTTCGGAGGACTGCAGGATACACACTACTAGATCACAAAAAAATGAAGACATCTTAGAATAATTACACATGGAACCTTTAGAAAACAAAATTTCTGATTATAAGTCAAGATGGATACAACATGTTCATCGAATGGAAGATCACAGAATACCCAAACAAATGTTAAGATATCAACCTGCAGGAAGAAGAAGACCAGGACGTCCACTCAAAATACTTTTGGATGGTGTTTCTCTTGAGGCCGAAATAGGTCAACAAATGGCCTAAATTTGTGAATGTACTATGATGATGATGATGATGATGATGAAAAATGTATGCAGTATAAATTAACGGTTTTTGGAATATACGCACTGTTATCGTTAATGGAATTACAAATTCAAAAAATGATTTTTTTCGAAGACAAGGATGAAATAGGAAACAAATAGTGCTGAAAAACAATTTATATTGTTCGGAGATACGAATTGAAGAAGAAAAAGTAAATTTCGAGATACAGTATTAGGAACGTTTGGAGAAAACATTTTAAATGATAGTGGAGAAGGTTAACTGAATTATGTTGACAATCATCTATAAATTATGGAATGACTTTTCAATTATAAAGATATACATAAATAGGCGGGAAAGTACGTCCAACACTAAATCAAAGATCCAATATCGATTACACATTTACAAACCAAATTTCAAAGATGAAAATACAATATACCAGATCTTATAGAGGATGAAATTTTGGGTAAAATCATAAATTTGTAATTGAAAAATGTGTAATCCTTTATATATGTAATAAAGGAAACAAACACACAAAAAGAGAAGAAAATGCTAGAACAGAAACAAATCATAATATAGAAAGCCTACAATACGAAAGTGTAAAACATTTATATCAACAATGAATGGAAAAAAAAAACACAAAGGGAATTCAGATATACAGAAGAGATGTATCAATACCTAAAGAATGCATTTATAAAAATCCCATGAAGCAGTGGGAGAAAAAGGGGACAATAGAAGAAGGATAGCACTGTTTTGGAACGATGAAATAGGGAACGTAATACGGAATAAGAGGCAATTTTTTATGATGGGTTAGTACAAAGAACCAGAATGACAAAATACAATATCAAAAAACACAAGCAAAAGTGAGAAGAATGGTTACAATACACAGAAATGAGATTTGGGATAATAATTTTACAGAAATACAAATATATTTAGGAAGCAAGGAGAGTTCTGAATCGTCTAAATTTTAAAACGTATACATTCACCGAATAGAATTAAAAATCTTCCTAATCTAATAGGGACATATGACTGGAAAGAATATTACAAAAATATTTTAGTAGAGGGCCGAAAAGAATTTTTGGGAAAAAATAACGATTGATCAGAAATGTAAAGAGGGAACATAATTTAAATTTATATAATTACTGAAAAAATAAATTATGAGAATGAAGAATGATACTAATTAATCAATAGACTTGGCGTTGCTTGATGAAAATCCATGTTTATTTAATTAAATAATGATAGCAATGCCGGTCTAGGATATATAGCTTCTTTTTCCAAATGCCCCAGATTTGTTTTTCGACATTCCTGGTTTCTCTCCTGGCATGGCGTACTTGTAACCCACTTCTGAGGTTAGGGCGCCTGGAAGGCGGGGCTACGTTGCCCCGATGATATGATGGGTGATGATGATGATAATGGTGCGGCAGGAGAGTCCATAATCCTAAGCGTAACCTAAGATTAATATGAATGATGATGATTGCGATGGCCATATGATTTCGGGGACCGCTTGGGCCTTAAAGGTTTCCTGACATTTGTCTTACAGGTGAGGAAAAACCCCGATAAAAACCTCACCCAGAAAAACTGTCCCGACCGGGGATCGAACCCGGGCCCGCTGCGTGACAAGGCAGCACGCTATCCCGAGACCACAGAGGTGTTGAATTGATTAAAAGTGGCATCTAGAAATTATTACAAATGTTCATTGTACTGTTTAATAAAATTATAAATGGCGAAGAAGAAAAGTGGAAAGTAGTTATTATAACATCGTTAAATAAGAAGATAGACAAGAGTGAGTACGAAAATTTTCAGGAAGGCAACGGCAGTTGTCATGATACCGGATGATGATGATGATGATGATGATATGAATTGTATGATTCTGTTCTTTTTCAGCCCTGATTAAATTTGGTGTAATAAAATATTTTTCTTTCTTTTTGTCCACTGTCACCTAGTTGTCTTTATGACGTTTCGGGCTTTGTGTCCTGCATTGGCGGAACTATAATAAGCAAAATCTCTGGTTGGATTAACTGGAAGGCGGAGTTACATCACTGTGATGATATGATGGGCGATACATAATGATGAAACGCAAGGAGATTCCTCAAATTAAATTAAGCTAAATTCCACACCATTGACAACCATAGAAATAATTCATTTAAGGTATAATTCTTATAGTGTAACCGGGAATCGAACCCAGGACCTCATGAACTGTTGTCAGAAACACTGACCACTAGCCCGTGAGGTTGATCAGAATGACAAGATTTAAATGTTAATATCTCACCTTATAATAAACTCGGGGGGGGGGGCGAAAAAATAAGAGGACGAAAAGTGGAGGAAGTAGAAACGAGTGGACATACAAGGTGATTAGATGTATATAAGTTTTGGATAATTGGATGAAATGTGTCGAACGTCTGATATTTTATTTATTCAAATTATTAAATTCGGCATGATAAAAATAAGATCATGTAGATTAAGACTATTTGAAGTGTTTTCTAAAATAGATCCGACATTGCGGTAAACATTTAACCCTTAAATTCGTAATGTATCAATTTTGATACATCAGTTGGTTTAATTAATTTAATATTTTAAATACATCAGAAGAAAACGAACAAAAAAGAAACCACTTAAATGTGTGTCTAGTTATTCAATATACCTAATAATAACAGTTATACAAGATTCCGTTTTCACTGCGGTCCGCCACATTCAAATAACTAACAGACGAAATTTGTGTTTTGCCAATTTAAGGGTTAAATTCGTCCATAAACACCTACTTTAAATCTTGCAACGTAAATAACTGTTATAGTCCACGATATAAAAAACAGGACCGCGTTAATGAAACGGCAACAATAAAAATTAACATTGTTGATTCAATATAAAAAAAATAATAACTAACTGAGCACCAGTCTGACAGGCCCGATTTATCAGCCAGATGCTGGCCTTACATCACAACAAATATTGTGGTTGGCTATTCAGTCCGTAAGAGAGTGAAATGTTGTCAACATATCTGATCCCCCAGATGTTGTAATTTTTTTAACCTAGATGCGCTACATTTTACAGCTATTTTTAACGGTTAAGCAATTACGTTATGAAAACAAATTCAAATCTGAAACAAAGACCTCTGAAAAAAATAGTCGCCTCTTTCAGGCTCATATTTGAATTGCGTTTGCTATTACTCATCAAAGTTTGGTAAAATAAAATACAACTAATACTACAATAATATTGCATAAATAAAAATAATACCTCATGCGAAATCGTAGAAACTCCGTGTTATTATCAGAAGATCCGAAATTCAAATCTGACTCCACTAACATCCATACAGCTTATTCGTGGTTTTCGTTAGAAATGAAGACAATATTGTTTAATAACTTACATAACATGATTCGTCATGAAGAATAGTTTTTATGTATATACTCCATATGTCCGGCGTGGGGATACAGTTTAATGCTCTCTAGTGGCAGTTCTATAACCGAGCAAATTTACCTACAGATTTCAACGAGTAACATGTGGTTAGCACATCGCCTCAATGTGATATTTAGTAGAGAATTAAGGTATTATTTGTTTGTAAGAAGGTCAGTTACATTTTGCTCAGAAACCTCTCTGTTCTGGCTTGCGGTTTTACGAGACTGAACAGTCTTCAGATTTGAAACCTACGATTTAAAGTTCCCCCGGAGATTGCCCTTGTATTTTTTCATCCTAAAAATCTACCGATACGCCCCTGTGATGAACCCGGCACCCTCGGAAATAGAGGCAAGGTACATAACCAATAGATCACCGTGGCCAAAAATTAAAGCTTGCAAACTAAATATAAAATTGATTAAACACACCGATAATAAAACTTGATTACATACTTTCACAGAATTCGTGTAAGCAGAGCAACCGTAGATCTTAGACGTGATATCATACAAATATATTATTTATTTATAGTCGCTGTATAGTTATCGACCTATAACTGTTGTATTATTGCAAATTTAAATACGTCCTACTGCAAAATGTTATAAATAACGTAAATTAATAAATTGAAGATATACATGGCCTACCTTGTTATATAACCTAGGTGTTGTAGATAAGCAATTTAAATGTAAAAACTTCAGTTATTAGGTAAACCATAATTGCGATACTTATAAGAAGCTGTAAATTCCTTAAGACATTGGACTAATATTAAAATTTAAATTTTGAAAAATCGTTTTAATAGTTCCCCTTAGTTGAATTACTTTCACTCATCAATTATGTTCGGAAAAACAGCACTTTCGGTTACCTGATATATTTTCAGAGTCCTATAGAGCAACAGTGCGCATGCGCCGGACTTTATAGAGCCTGCGATAACCCACCATCGAACCACATATAGAATATCGCTCTGAAATTTAAATAACCAATATTTGCAATAAATCCTCAAATCTATGTTTAACAAATCCATCCATCCATAGTAATTCTGCCCGAAGGCAGGTCCTTCACTGCAATCATAGCATTTTATGTTATGCTTGTAGCTCTACTAGGGAATTGTAGGTGTGGTAGCTTCCCGTTCCTTTCCACACCGGTGGAGTATGAAGCTGATAATTTTAAGGATATGATTTCGGGGACCGTTTGGGCCTTAAAGGTTTCCAGACATTTGTCTTACAGGTGATGAAAAACCCCGATAAAAACCTCACCCAGAAAAGCTGCCCCGACCGGGGACCGAACCCGGGCCCGCTGCGTGACAAGGCAGCACGCTACCTCGAGACCACAGCGGTGGACGTTTAACAAATATATTAATAATATTAAAATTACCAAACGTTTATTAAAAATGAGTGCACACTTACTTATCACTCCCTAATGTCGATCCAACTAGCGATAACCCAAACCAGCGATCAAAAAATCATAAACTAAGTAATATACTCTGTGGAGAAAGTAGCAGTCAGCATCACAATATTGTCTAACAGTGTCATAATGTTGTGATTTGCGTATTTAAATAAATACTTAAAATTTATCAAATAATGTTATAAACATTGTTTCAAAAAGTTTAAAATATTAACAAATCTTAGTAACTACTGACGAATAGCTATTATTTACAACAATAAACTGAAAAATCAAGGGTAACCATATCTGCTGTTCAGGCATTATGTTCTACTGGCATCTTATAATTTTATTTAATTTTGATATCAGATTAAGAGCACACGCATTGCTTGAAGTGAAATGAAAAATAACTAGACAGTTAGAGTCTGTAATAAGGAACATTGTTACAAGTAGCTCTTCCGTAAATGATCGTGGTAATAGAACATGCTATAGTCTTGGAGATGGGAAGACGTCTCACCCCTCCGCAGAAGTATACCTTCTATTTTGCAGGCATATTTCCTTCGAATTAGATCTACTATGATTATTAATCTGGTACCACCTGTATATAGTATACAATTTGTATGGAATCGCCTATAAAACTAAGTCCACGAAATAGGCGTGGCAACATCACACAGCCTCATGATTGGCTCAGAGACACTGCTGCTTTTTAGGCATTTTAAATAATCAAACTTAATTGAAAATACATCAAATGCATTCAAGTACCACATAATATATCACAGAAAAGAAATAATATAATTATATATTTCGAATCCAACAAAATAACACTTTTTCAAAAAAGGGGCGTGGCATCCCCAGACAGCCACGCGAATGGCTAACACATAATTCGCGACAATAATAATTTTAAATTAAACTAAACTAACAATATCTCCGTATTAGCTTAAAACAATCATTAAGAACACCATGGATATCATTTGATTACGATATCCTAACAAATTAATACAAAAAATCACACTTTAAAAAATCACCAGCCTCTGATTGGCTGACGGCCACAAGCGCCATATTAAAAAATTACGAAATCATACACAAGTCGGAGCACATTGCCACTACCATGCAGGTTGGAATACTGGTTATTCGTTTTTATTTATTATTATACCGGTATCTAATCATATCTAAATCACACCGGGGCTAATGCTTAAGCAGGAACCCGGGGTTCTCCTTTCTAGGACATCCAGGAGAACCAAAAGGAATCGCTCACCGCTTGTCATTAAATTTGGCTAGCCGCAGGGCCTTTCCACCAAGATTACTTACTTACTTACTTTAGAGAGTCCCCTCCCTCCAATTATTTTCTTAACTAAGCACTAGAATAGATTATGCAATTATATTTCATTTAAGCTGTACAAAAAAATAAAGTAGTTTGAAATCAACACATCCATAAACTCAAAGTTCAAATAAAACATTTCTTAATGGTGTTAATGAATCTCATTAGTTCCGCGATACTTTTAAGACATTAAAAAAAGAACACGGCCGCGTTCCCACCCCTCTTCAAGTAACGAATATACGTTTCACATGCAAATAATGTAATAATTGATAATTCACATAGTTTTAGTTTAAGATTCTGCGTTCTTACCACACTTTATTTGGCAGCAATTTCGCTATAACTTTTTTTTCGGATAAGTTAATTTACTCTCTGTTCATAGGTGGGAGAACAACATTTACTACGATTTAAGGGAGGTAGATTATACAGGGAATAATTGGAAAGCATTAGCTCAGGATAGGGATGTATGGAGAGCTTATGTCCGCGCGGCCATGAACCTACGGGTTCGATAGTGCCAGTGAGTAAGTAAGTAAGTAAGTACTCTCTGTTCATATACAACAAAGATACATGGCAAAAAAATTTGAAAATTTTAAATTATGTTTAATATCAATAGAAGCTAGAATGTCTTAATTCGTGTGACCATAAACTAAAATCGATATACGAAAAATAAAACTCTTTTTCAGATACGTCCCTTATTAATCTAATATACAAGCACATTATTTAATGTATTATGGTTTATGCATTACAAGAAAACTTGTCCAAACTCCTTTCAAAAACCGTGAAACTGAAATATACTGAAACATTATTATCCCAGTTAGAGTATTTAGTTGGGAAACATGAATTTTTACTTTAAGGGAGCAAAATAGATTGCGAATATTTGAGAATGTAGTTCTTAGGAAAATTTTTGGACCAAAGACTGATCACCAGACTGGTGAATAGAGAAGACTATATAACAATGATATACATTGTCTTTGTAGGAAGCCAGATATAACAAGAATACCGAAGTCTCGTAAACTCATACGGGCAGGACTACTGGCACGAATAGGGAATGAAAGTAGTGCATGTTATAGAAAAACCAGAGGGAAAATGCCGGTTGATAGGAAAAATATGTGAGAAAATTATATTAACCATGATTTGAGGGAAGTAGATTATACAGTTTATGATTGAAAAGCGAAAGCTCGGGATAGGTATGTATGGATAGCTTATGTCCGTGCGGACATGAAACTACGGGCACGATAGTCCCAGTGAGTTACATACGACTTATGGAACACGAAGGCTCAATAACGTAAACAATAAGGACCTTCCTCCTTGATTCGTACCTTTTCTCACACAAATTACTCAATTTATATTTACTGTATCCAGTTCTCTACGATCCATCCTAATATTATCCTATCAACTACGCCTTCCTAATGGTTTTCCTCAAATTAAAAAAAAATGGAGCTATACTTATGAAACCTCTAAATTTAATAAACTTGGCAATATTAGAAACTCACTTAACCAACTAACTCGCTGGTATTATGGAACCCATAGGTCCATGGCTACGGGGACATACTATCTCCGTGCATCCATTTCCTGAGTTAATGTTCACCAATCATCCCCTATATAATCTATTTCACTCAAATCATAATTAATGTTATCCCCCCACCTCATTCTTGGTCTACCAAGTGGGCGTTTTCCCTCTAGTTTACCTACAAGAAATTTCCATGCACGTCTTTCATTCCCCATTCGTGTTATATGTGCTGCCCATCCCAGTGTACGAGACTTAACTGTTCTTATTATATTTGGCAGCTCAACTGCACTTCTACTAGTGCTTGATTTTTCAGTTATATTGTTGTAAACTATAGCTCTTCTTCTGTATTTATAACATTATTTAATATTTTAAAGTTTTTCAAACATTTTTATAACATTATTAGACAATTTTTAACTATTTATTTAAATATGTAAATCACAATATTATGACACTGTTAGACAATATTGTGATGCTAACTGCTATTTTCTCCACAGAGTATAATACTTAGTCTATGTTTTTCTTTCACTGTTTTGGGTTTTTGCTGGTTGCATCAGCGTCAGGGAGTGATGGGTAAGTGTACACACATTTTTAATAAACGTTTGGTAATTTTAATATTATTAATACATTTCTTTAACATATATTTGGGGATTTATTGCAAATATTGGTAATTTAAATTTCACAGTAATCGAGGATGATAATCGATATGTGGCTCGATTGTGGGTTATCGCTGCCTCTATAAACTCTGGCGCATGCACACTGTTGTTCTATAGGACTCAACAATTTCACGTTAGTGTAAGTGCAGTTTTTCCTATCTGGCTTCCTATAAAAACCATGTAGTTCACTGTTATGTTGTCTTTTCCATTCACCTGTCTGTTCATCTCTATATGGTCCCAAAATTTTTCCTAACAACATTATCCTCAAATACTCGTAATCTCCTTTCCTCCCTCGAAGTATGAGTCCATGTTTTGCATCTTTATAACATAACTGGTAGCATAATAGTTTTATATATTTCCAATTTAACGTTCTTTAAAAGGACTTGGGACGTCAAGAGTCTCTGTGATGCATAATAGCATGTATTGTCAAAATTGAGCCTATATTTAATGTCTTTGTAATCTCATTCCTATTTGTGATTATTATTCCTAAGTATTTGAACTCAGCCATTTCCTCAAAATTCTGGCAATATTAGAGCGATAGAAATTGTGTTCCTCAAATAAAAGCTTCCTCCAATCTCTATTTTCAATTTTATGAAACTAAATATGCGATTTAGGATTCTATGTTTTATACTTTACTAAAAATTTCAACATTTTTGAAATTTTAGAAACTGCAAAAATTAAGTGTGACACACCCCAATTTTCCCCATTGCATATTTCAAGGTCTTAGTGTTTTACTAAAAATGTAAACATTCACTGAATTTTGAAAACAGAACTAATTAAGTCTAGAATGTACGTCAGGAATTCCTAATGTTAAAAGTCCGATCCATGTCCGAAATTTCCTGATTATATATTCTGATGTTAGAGTCCTAGTGTTTTTAGTAAAAATCACAAACTTTTGCATCATAAGTGACTGTTATCGGCACATGTAGAACACCACAGACATTCACAGACATCGTTATCGCTTTATAAATTTTAATCTTTGGAATTGTAGACGAAAGTAAAGAACACAGACAAAATTTGATTTAATTATTCAGTTGATCGCGGATTTAAATATTTAATTTTAATTTTAAATCGTAATGATTATTCTTGATAGGGCACATTGTAATCAAATTATTATAATATATAATGTTTAAAACTCACTAAAACTGAAGATAGTTGCGTGCAGCTTCATTGTCTCTTGTTCGGTGTCGATCTGAAGACTGAGGACAGAGCACTATGATTCTGTCCACTGATGTCCCACAAACCAGAGCTGACAACAATGCTATAGAATGATACCTAGACACCAGAGACCTCAAGCGATTGACAGAAATAACTAACATTTTGCAACAAAAATCATTGGCGTCTTCTGAATGGATTAAGTGAAAATGCATATCAGTGAAAACTGGCACTATCGGACCTAGCCGTACGGACGTGAGCTATCTACACACCCCTATATCGACCTAAACTTTTGCAATGATCTACTTAATAATTTACTTCTTTCAAATCCTGATTAATAATATTTTAATAATAATAATAATAATAAATTGGTAAAAGGCACTCGAAAGAGCATTAAGTTATAAGTTTATGATTTGTCTTTTATGAGTTCGTTCAGTGATCCTGTCCATATTCTGCATTGTTTGTAATGGTATCGCTCACACTTTTGGTCTCATATCTTGCATTCACACGAATCACTCGGTTGGTGGAATTTTGTATTTTTGCACATTTTGTGATGATATCCGTGTGTTGCTAAACCTATGATTCTGTGCCTTTGTGGTTACTTCCAGTCCACTCTCTGTTTACCATGGCATCTGAGGCGTAGAAATCCTCGTCGATCTCTTTTTCTCTCTGTTTCTTTTTTTCGATGACTTTCTTATATGGCTCCGTTGCTGGCAGTAGTATCCTTTGCCTCAGGTCCTCTAGGAAGAAGGTTTCTCTGGCTAGCATATAGGCCATTCTATTTGGTGTGTATTTGCTTGCACCTAATGCCTTTTTTATGAATCTTGGTTTTACTTTTTCTAACCTCTCCAAAACGCTGGTCGATAGTTTCTCCCATATCAGTTCTATCCCTTAGGTGACGATCGGGATGATGACTGATGCGAATAATTTCATGGCTGTGACTAATTTTAACGATGTGATGTCTTTGATACTGCACATAGCTCTTATAGCTGCTGCTGCTCTCTCCTGCACATGTGCGCTGAAAGACTTAATACTATTTTCGCACCTAATTCTTGGCCTACCTACTGAGCGCTTAAAATCTTGTTTTGGGAACAGGTAGTTTCCAAGCCCCTCTTTTATTATCCATTTGTGGTATCTGTCCTGCCCATCGCAGTCTATTAGAGTCGATTATTCTTATTATATGTGGTTTCCCTTAAATATCACATTAATACCTGTTAAGTATTCTTGTCCATTCACCTAACTGTTCATCTCTCGTTCGTTCTAATGTTTTTCTTTGAACTTTATTTACAAATACTCGCATATATTTTCTCCTCTCTTATAGTAAGAGTCCATGAACCAGATCCCTGTAAGTGGGAGAATAACAGTATTATGTTACCACACCTGGTTGAGTGGTAGACAAGGCCTTAAGGCCTTAACTCTGCCAGGTAAAATAAAGCTATTATTATTATTATTATTATTATTATTATTTTGAGTTTAATGTTTTTTTTAGAGAATTTGGAACCACAAGAGACCCTTTAATACATATTAGCATCCATTTCCAGAATTGAGCCTATTTCAATATCTTTATGCACCTGACCCTATTTATAATTATTGTTCCTAACTAACTTTCTCACTGGCACTATCGAACCCATAGGTTCATGGCCGCGCGGATATAAGCTCTCCATACATCCCTATCCTGAGCTAATGTTTTCCAATCATTCCCTGTATAATATATCCATACATCCGTATCCTGAGCTAATGTTTTCCAATCATTCCCTGTATAATCTACTTCTCTCATATCATAGGTAATATTATTCTCCGACCTCAATCTTTGTCTACGAACTGGGCGTTTTCCCTCTGGTTTTCGTACAAGAAACTTCCATGATTGTCTTTCATTCCCTATTCGTGCCACATGCCCTGCTCATTGCAGTTTACGAGACTTGACCATTCTCATTATATCTGGCTTCCTATAAAGACCATGTAGTTCACTGTTATGCAATCTTATCCATTCACCTGTCTGTTCATCTCTCTTTGGTCCAAAAATGTTCCTAAGATATTTATTCTCAAATACTCGTAATCTCTTTCCCTCCATTAAAGTAAGAGTCCATGTATCTGATCCATATAATATAGCTGGTAGAATAATAGTTTTATATATTTTCAGTTTAACGTTTTTTAAAGGAGTTGGGACGTCAAGAGTCTCTGTAATGCGTAATAGCACACATTTCCAGAATTGAGTCTTTGTTTAATTTATTTATATTATACTTTTTAAAACATGTTTTTCACTGAGAGTAATTAATAATCATAATTACAAAGAAATAAACGTTATCTCAGTCAAAACATATATTTATTATGTCGACGTTTCAATCTCCTTATGTGAGATCATTTTTAAGACATGGTTGTTTATAAATTTATAATATGTAGTTCATATGAGGAGATTAAACCTGGGTCCAAAATAACACAAACGTGCCAATTGTTCTCTCTAACATATCAAACATAACACTAACTTGCCAATTTTTTCACCCTAGTGTGCCCAAAATAACACTAACTCGCCCATTTTCTCACCATAACGTGCCCAAAATAACATTAACATGCCAATTTTCTAACCCTAACTTCCCCACAAATGTAGATGGAGTCCTGGGATACGACCCCATTATATGTAAGTTAACTTGTTGCCATTGGATCTAGCGGGAACGTGTGTTATCACGTTGGCCAACGTGACCCTAGCAGTTACTCGTTCCCCGATCGAAGATTCACAGGTGGTATCCTGCCTTAGAACAATTAAAATTTAATCGCCTGAATTAATGATACGGACTGAAAAAGTGATTAAAAAAAGAGAGATTTGTTACGGGTATAATTTCGAACATTAAGCAGAGGAGGTTCGGTGCTCTTTTATAATAATTCGCAGGGTCATCAAATCTTAATAATCAATTCCATCCACAGTAATTCTGCCTGAGGGCAGGTCTTTCACATCAATCATAGCATTTTCATGCTATACTTTGCAGTTTTTTTACTAGGGAATTACAGGTGTGGTAGCTTCCCGTTGTTTTTCATTCTGGTGAAGGATGATAATGATGATGATGGCCGGATGATTTTTCGCGGACCGTTGGGCTGTAAGCTTCCTGACATTTGTATTACAGGTGAGGAAAAACCCCGAAAAAACCTCACCCAGGAGCCTGTCCGGACCGGGAATCGAACCCGGGCCCGCTGCGTGACAAGGCAGCACACTACACACTACGTACCGCGTGACCACATCTGTGGAAAACTAAATTTATACGTTAAATGTAATATATTGTTTGATAGGTTTGCTCCATTTTTGGTCGAATATAATAATACTTCTACATTTTCTGGTATTTTGCCTACGGCTCTTTCATAAATAGGCCTATCCTGGAGTTTGCTGATACTCTTTTCAATATTTCCATCACGTTCAACAAGTTCCTGGCTGTTACCGTGTATATCTTTGTTCGTTGTCAGTGTCTCTTGTCGTCTTAACGCTTGTAAATATACATATTGCGAGTGCGCGTGGGTGCGTTTACTAGATGGAGTAAACGGCATATACGAATATTTGGGAATAACGATCTTAGGACTAGATTTGGGACGAAGGAAAGATGAATAACCGGTGACTTCATAACAGTACTACAATGATCATTATTGTAAATCTAATATAATAAGAACAGTTATTCTCTCGTAGATTGGCGATATTCCCAAACCTTGTGGAACGAATGGAAAGTGAAAGAGGGGATTTGGAAACTCCTTGTACCGAAAAGTAGATGAAAGACGCCCCAGTGCTTATTGGCGCGTGAATGATGTGGGATGGAGATATTATTAACCATGAAGTTGATTATACAGGGGATTATTTATTTATTTACTTTACTTGATGGAGTTAAGGCCGTAATGTCTTTTCTTCCACTTCACCAGGTTAAATTATACATCAACTTTTTAATTAAGTTCAGGAGACGGACCTTTCAGGTGAATATTCCATAATTATATATTAATTTTAAATTATACATATAATAAAAATCATGAACTACTACGTGATCAATGGTACATAGTATAGGCCTATGTATAGACAAGCTACACAATATAAAGTTGACAATGGAAAAAATAAAAATAGTACAAATAATAATAATAATAATAACAACAACATATTATTATTACTATTATTATTATTATTATTATTATTATTATTATTATTATTATTATTATTAATGCCCACCGCTGTGTCTAGGGTTTTAGCGTGCTGCCTTGTCCCGCCGCGGCCCGGGTTCGATTCCCGGTCGGCACAGTTTCCTCCTGGTGAGGTTTCTTCGGGGTTTTCCCTCGACGCTGTAAGACAAATGTCAGTTGTGCTTAGTGGTGTCGCGCCAACGGTCCCACGAAAATCATCCGGCCATCATAATCATCTTAATCATTATCATCACCATCCTTCACCGGTGTGGAAAGCAACGGGAAGCTACCACACCTATAATTCCCTAGTAAAGCTGCAAAGCATAGCATGAAAATGCTATGATTGCTGTGAAAGACCTGTCCTCGGGCGGAATTACTATGAGTGGATGGAATAATAATAATAATAATAATAATAATAATAATAATAATAATAACCTATAATGTGATTAAGTAATTGGCTTGGTAAAGGAAATTTAAAATATAAATATAAAAGTATATATGTAACACGCGTATATATTATATTTTGTAAGGAAATATGTAGTGAGTTTTTTGTTGAACTATTTTTGAGTCGGACAGTTCTTGACAAACGAGGGGAGGGAACTGAATAGTCGGGTGGCTGAAACAAGGAAAGATGAGGAATAGTGAAATGTTTGGTGTAGAGGAACAGAGTTAAGTTTTCTCTCGATCGTGTGTTTAAGTTATGGTGGGAGAATAGCGAATGGAAGCGAGTAGAAATATAAAGAGGTGACGAGGTGGACAAAGTGTTGTATAAGAAGCGCAGGCAATGTATCTTCTGCCCGTCTTCTAATCGGAGCCGAGGCAACATTGGACAAGTTTAGTTCAGGATAAGCTTATATTGACAGCTTATATACGTGGATTAAATACGTCATTTTCATCCATGATATAATTCTTCTAACACTTTACAGAAGCTGACATATAACAACAGCGGGATAGCATCAGGTACTTCGTTACGGTCATTGAAATGTACGTCCGTCTATAACCTCACATCCGCCGATAATGAAAGAGTCCTAGACTCTTGGCCGTGTTTAAACCCGCGATCCTCGGAACCGGAAAAGCAAGAAAATGTCACCTAAACAACAGAGGTATTCTTCTTATTCATACTTTGTAGGATTAGCACCCTGTTTATTTCCAAAAGAAGCTGACATGTAACAACAGCGGGATAGCATCAGGTACTTCGTTACGGTCATTGAAATGTACGTCCGTCTATAACCTCACATCCGCCGATAGTGAAAGAGTGCTAGACTCTTGGCCGTGTTTATACCCGCGATCCTCGGAATCGGAAAGGCAAGAACATGACACCTAAACAACAGAGGTATTCTTCTTATTCATACTTTGTAGGATTAGCATCCTGTTTATTTCCAAAATCACTCCTCGGAAAAAGACGTATTGGATGTTCATTCACTGTCTATCCATCTCTTGGCTGGTCTTCCTCTTGTTCTTCCCCCGTCCATAGGTCTATGTTCTTTAGCTGTTGTTTGAAAATCGGTTGTCTTCTTTTCTTTCTACATGACACTTCCAATATTTTCGTCTATCTATAATAAATTTGGTTATGTCTTGAATATGAAACTTGTCCCCAATTTATGTATTGTGACTAATCAAATATTTGTTTCCCTCAATAGTTCTTATGATCTTCATTTCACATGTGTTTATTATTTGTTTAGTTTTTGTTGTATCAGCCCTAGTTTCTGCTTCATATACGATAACCAGTCGAACAGTCGCTTTGATTATGCGGATTTTGCTTTCTATTGACATATGTTCGTTGCGCCAAATTAAATCTTTCATATATCTTGATATTTGTGCTGCTTTATCAGCTTGTGTTAGACTATGGGCCATGTTTAAACCCGAGATCCTCGAAACCGGATAGGCAAGGAACATGACTCCTAAACAACAGAGGTCGATAAATAAATTCGCTTACAGCAAGTGATGTTCCCTATGTAACTATACACGTATTAATTAAAAAAATAAAACGTAGTTTTATTTGATTTTCATATTTATTATATAATTCAGTGACAGCTGTTTCGGTACACTGTACCTTCTTCAGACATGTTATCAAATTATGAATTGTGTTCCAACTGATCTAAGCAACAATACAACAATATTTATTTAAATTTTTAAATTCAACAAAGGGGATTCATTCAAATCAAGTTGAGAATTTAACAGCTTTTTACTACTTTTAAATTTATTAATTTTTACAGCCTCCAAAAGATCTAACTTCTTACCCTTATCACAAATATGCAAAATTTCAAAACTTGGATCGAAACAATGATTAAATTGGAATAGGTGGTTAGCATATTTTGAATTTTCTAAATTTCTGTTATATGCTCTCATGTGTTCCTTTATCCGAGAGATTTACCAGTTTGTCCTATGTAGACATTGTCACATGTGCCACACTTCAATTTATATACACCTGGTAATTTTTCTTTTTTTGTTTTGGTTTTATTGTTTTTTATTATATTTTGTAGAGTTTCATTAGTTTTAAATGCCACATTAATGTTCAACTTTTTAAAGTGTTTACATATTTTATTTGAAAGTGGGCCTATGTATGACATTACGACATATTTCTTTGTGTTTTCTTGGGTAAAGGAAAAACTTTGTTAATTGCTTTTTTGTAATGAACCTTCTTAATTACTGAATTATATAATAAATATGAAAATCAAATAAAACTACGTTTTATTTTTTTAATTAATAAATATGGATTTTCATCAAGTAAACACCAACTCAATTGATTACTATACACGTAGTTGCTTTGCTTCGGTGATCGAAAGAGATCTGATATTTTCAACATGGTATGCTCGTTTTGTAATTCAAAAATATGAAATGCAATTTTGTAGTTATTATTTAATGTAGAAAATGTTAGTATTTAAGTTAAGCAGTGTTTATTGCAGTTTAATACGGTGTGTAAACCAGGTGAATTATTTTTTATTTGTTTGTTGTGTTAGTGGAAGCAGATATGACGTCATTTAGCAGGATTACACTGTATGGGACATGATAACGCAGTAATACAAGGTATTCATAGCCACAAAGCTGTGTTCAACAGAACATATTATCAGTACCAAAGCTCTCCACACTATCGTGTGTACTCTGTTGCTACTAGCGTACTGGGTTAAGTATTTCATATTAAAGTCGGAAGGTCATGGATATACGTCCAGATGACGTCAGGCGTGAACCTTCTGGAAGCACCATCTCCCTAGGATCATTTCTGACTCTAACGGAAATTAATTCCAGACATATTTTCGGGGGACTATTTAACTCATGTCCCAAATGGGAGTCAATGACCAATCACATTTCAATGATTTTTAATTTACAACCAATCACAGTCGTTTATCACCTCGAATTTTATCAGTTTAATTTCATCACTTTAAAATCAAGCTCCTTGTTTTTAACATTTTGAATAGGTCATAGCATTATTTTTCAGTGACCGAATGTGGCTACCAGATTGTATATATAGTGCACGAATGTCAGTAATTAGCGCTTGCAGGAGATAATATAAAAACATTTGTAGCAATTGATTATAACATAAAAAAAGAAATCACTGTTTGCACTTTCTTAAACGAATTATTTTCCAGGATATAACGTTGCAGAAAAATATAATTGACATATTTACATCATAGCACATCAGAAATTAATTAATACCTATAATGTTGGTTATACATTTCTCCACTAGGGTGCATTCTTACAATATTGCGATCCTTTGGCAATAAATAATATGATCTGGTTGCAGTCAACAACAAAAGAAGCAAATAAAGCGTACCAATCGTTTTTCATTTGTTTTCAAACTTCGCCGTTTACATTAAATATATAAATATTTTAAAATAACTATAGTTAAATATTGATTTGTGAGTAAACAGCTTAATTTTACTCGTTAAATAGTCCTAACAAATGCCACTCTTGATTTCCGAATTCTCTACATAAATTCACTCCTCACTTGGTGAGTCGTGAATTTATCGATAATTTGGATATCACTCGTGACATTACTTATGATAAATAAGGGTGTCATACAGGACTGGTATCTGGTGTCGATTGTCTAACCTTTTTTATTACAACATGTGGAATCACTTTATTGTTGCTGGACACTAAGTTTGTGAAGATTTTTTTGCAACAAGCGTTCGTCACTATTTTATCAAGTTGAATGGTTAATACTATATACTACTTCTACTACTACTACTACTACTACTACTACTACTACTACTACTACTACTACTACTACTACTACTATTATTATTATTATTATTATTATTATTATTATAGTAGGTGTCGATGAAGGGCATCGTCCAATGTCTTGTATCCTGGAACCATTTCTGGCTCCATTTGGGAATTTGACATGGGAATTTTACCCTTGCTGATGCGTTATACATTAATTAGTGATGATCTGTAGCTTTTCTATATTTATTTAGTTGAAGTTTAATACCCCTTTTTTCAACAAAACGTTTAAACCGCTGTCTAGGAAAAGAAAATTAATATGGTTTGTCGTCTGCTGTATTTAACTTACTGTGACTTTTGTACTTAGAAAAAATCCGCGATGCAGCAACTGCATTATGTAAGTACATTCCTGAACAAGTAGAATGTAATGTCCGATTATATCTTTGTTTTGTTAATTAAATAGATGTATACAGTTACGTTGCATGAATTCAAACATAGCGGGCCTTACAGAGTTTTCTAAATTACAACTGTTGGTAAACCCACCGCTCTAATATATGGATATCATATAATTTTGTAATACTTTTCACTTTTATTTTAAATTACGTGTATACCGTGTTTCGTTGTAAAAAACTGAAAATTGGGTTCACTGGAGCGATATTTAAATACGTATACAAATCTGCTCAATCTCCACTCAAAATGCACCGATTTCGCGGCTAACGAACTCGATCTCCAGATTGTTAATTTATTGCTACAGGCCGACGACTTAAGAACCGGAAAAAAAAAAAACGTTGCGACCGCTTCATGCATCAACCCTCGGTCCGTCACTGTATATTTTGCCTACACCATGGCGGTCGACATTTCGAATAACTGCTTTAAAACGAAATTGAACGTGCTGTATTAATGGTTCAAATACATTGTATATTACAATGTTTTTCAAGTATGTGCACTGTCTTTCTATTGTTTTATTACTCATGATACTTTATTTAGATTGTTTCTATTGTTTATTATGTTTACATAGCCTATTTCACGTGATAGATGTATTAATTTATAATATTTCCTTCCAAATCTATGACGCATAAACTCAGAATTTTTACGAGCTCAGTAATTCATCGAATCCGGCAGAATTAATGAGTTGTTTCTAGAGACAGACATAATTATAGAGATATCTCTGTTGTTACATGAGCTAATTACAAACCTAAAAATATTTTTTTCCAGAAACCTATATCTCCGCCTCAGCTGATACGAATACAAGCCGAAGGAATGCGTTAACGCACCTTGAGGAATTGTACTGATTCACATTCCTTATTAAGCCACAGAGCGGGCGTGAAAAGTAAAATAAAGGAAATTGCGTCAAAATGAGATGAAACAAATTGACCTCCTAAATAGCAATATGCTTTGAATTAAATAAAATTATATGTTTTGCGCGATAGTGCGTTTTGTCGTACTTACAGTAATGGCGACCATGATTGAAAGTTCAACTTCCTACATTTCGTGGTTGCCAACCTAAATAACTATACTGTAATATTGCAGATTACAAAATGCTTGTGGGAAGTAAAACCATTGCCCTCTATGTATACTAGATTCAATGTATATAAGTGATCCCACTACAGGCCTCAGGAGGCCCTTGAGGTAGTAGGAGGTTAAGGTTCCCACTTTTTCCAGACAATCGACACTTGATGTCAGCCAGGTTGTCAGCCCTGCGTGACGGCCGCCATTGCCCCCAGATCAAGTCTCTGGTACTCATATCATTTAGAGGCTGGGTCGACCCCAGGGCCATAGTGCCGCCAGAAAGTTTAGGTTAGTTTAAAAATCCTGACTCCACCGGGACTCGAACCCTTGACCTTCCGGCTTGTAGCGCAGTGCCTTAACCACTACGCTATGGACATACAATGTATATACAAAATATATCCAAAAGGTAGTGTTAATATATATTATACGAAACAAATCACTGCATTTTTAATTAACTGAACTTTGTTTGAAATAATATAATACAATAAATACGTACTTGCCGCCATTTTATGACTATATTGGTGTCACGGCCTCCTGAGTATCAACTAATAAACATTGCCCACACTGTTAACGTTAGTAAATATTTTATAATGAACGCAAATATTTCCTACAAATATGTTATTATTCTACTATTATCTATTATTTTGAAAACACCATCATACAAAAAATAATGTAGTAGTAGTAGGACTTTATTAGACAAAAAGTAAGATATTTACAATATTATTTACAAATATGGGTCGCACGGGCAGTAAGCCGTACGTGCTGTTGACAGTCCGTTACAATAAAGTAATAATTGGTAATAGTGTAAAGAAAAATAAACAACAAAAACAGCAATAACATTACAATTACATAAAGAAAACACAATAATAATATTAAAATTAAATAATAACACAATAGCATTATACACTAAAAACATTAACATTACAATTACATAAAGAAAACACAATAATATTACAATTAAGTAATAACACAATAGCATTATACACTAAAAAAACATGAACATTACAATTACATAAAGAAAACACATTAATATTACAATTAAATAATAACACAACAGCATTATACACTAATTAATTTATATATAATTGTTAATAATTAATGGTATTGCATTACAACGCACGACTGTGAAATGTTTTACAGAATCTTGGATGTTAAAACCCCTGATATCGTCGGTTATTAAACATTTTCCTTGATTCTGTAAAAACACTTCCCAACCTCGCATCGTAATATACTCTTAATTATCCTCCTCGAACCTTCTAACAGTGTTAACAATGCTTTTGTCTAACTTTATATTGTTTAAGTTAACATTTCCAGTTGAAAGTTTTCATTGTAATTTTAGTAAGAGATTTAATATTAATATAGTAAAAGCTAGTTAAGAGGAAGACATGTCCTTCGTAACAGAGGATTGAGTTGGTTGAATCAGTAACCCCGGAGTCGGAATTCGTACCAGCCGACTGCAGAGCACGCGGACCCACGACCCGACCCCGGACGGATCAATGCTTCAGCGCCCGGAGGTGCTCAGGGCAAAGTGTTTTCACCAATTAGTCATAAAACTGTTTGTTATGTTATGTTTCTATAATTTATCTCACAAAATATTGTGTTAACATTTATTGAAATAAATCTAAAATACGAATAATATTAAAACAATAATAATTTAAATATCAATTAATATAATGATATTATGTTTAATAAAAATTCATAATGATTTCTGGAAATGCATGTTATTA
The DNA here is from genome assembly GCA_030220185.1 of Diploptera punctata. Lineage (NCBI taxonomy): Eukaryota > Metazoa > Arthropoda > Insecta > Blattodea > Blaberidae > Diploptera > Diploptera punctata. The sequence goes on from JASPKZ010010698.1 coordinate 1,894,638, forward strand.
TGCATTACAGAGACTCTTTTGACTTCCCAACTCCTTTCAAAAAACGTTAAACTGAAAATACATAAAACTATTATTCTATCAGTTATATTTATGGATGCGAAACATGTAATCTTACTTTAAGGCAGGAAAGGAGATTACGAGTATTTGAGAATAAAGTTCTTAGGAAAATTTTTGGACCAAAGAGAGATGAACAGACAGGTGAATGGAGAAGACTGCATAACAGTGGTCTTTATAGGAAGCCAGATAGAATGAGAACAGTTAAGTCTCGTAGACTGCGATGGGCAGGACATGTGGCACGAATGGGGAATGAAAGACGTGCATGGAAGATTCTTGTAGGAAAACCAGAGGGAAAACGTCCAGTTGGTAGACCTAGAATGAGGTGGGAGAATAACATTAACTACGATTTGAGGGAAGTAGATTATACAGGGGATGATTGGAATACATTGGCTCAGGATAGGGATATATGGAGAGCTTATGTCCGTGCGGCCATGAACCTACGGGTTCGATAGTGCCAGTTAGTTAGTTAATCGGACATCATTTATAGAGTGGATCCGGGACGATGCCTAATTTTTTACTTTGATTGGAGCTTTTAGTATTACATGCCTTTATGCTTTTCATATTGTAATATGTAATTCTATGACGTTTTTGAATTAGTATCAAATTGCAAATATTAATTACTTTGCTTATGTTAACGGGTAATTATTTATTCTTGCATTTAGGCAACTTTCCCCGAAAGTTTGAATAAGATGCAACAATTAATTATTACATTATACTAATTTATTTCATAATTTGTAACTTAATTATACTTACATACTTGCTCATTGGTTTACTGCCCTTTGAATCTAGCCTTAACCTGTATTTTTTTTAGGAGTTTCTAGACCAAGCTAATTTAGTTACGCGTATTTCCCCATATCCTAATGGTGATATGTGGTTAACATACCGGCCAAATTATACGTTCTGTTAGGTAACTAAGGTATTTTTTATTAGGAAATGTGCACTCAGTTGAGCATTAGTGGTAGGACAGGACACACACCCAGACCCAAGGTAGAGATTTTAAAATCCCTTACCCGCCGGGAATCGAACCCGGGTCGCCGGAGTGGAAGGTAGGGACTCTACCGACTACGCCACGGCGACGGACATTAACTAAGGTATTACTATGGTGATGGAGATCGGCATATATTACTAAGAATATTTTTTTTCAGACTTAAGGTTCTTTTACGAGCCTCAAAATATTCAGTCTCGGGACCTAGTCTAAAAATCCTACTAGGATTTTTCTATCATAAAAAGTGTATCTACTCTGGCAGGCTTCGATCTCGCGACCGTTGGGACTAGAGACAGACAACATATCCAATAGCCAACGGAAGTGTACTTGATAATTACAGTCCTGCTAGAAGAACTTATATTATTTTCAATTTGCGACCCTCCATATAATTCTGGCCTCCAGTTTCATTACATTAGGACACCACTAATCTTGGAAAATACCAAAATCCTACGCATGAGGAAGTTGTCAAGCACCCCATTCAATTAATTGTTTCATCTCGATATTGTCTAAAAATATAAAGATAAAATTAACAAAAAGGGTCATTGTGTCTAATTAATTCTATCAGCGCCAAATAAGAAATGTTGATCCCATAGCAAATTGCTCCTGTGTCTAGCGGATTATTCTTTAAGTTTTATGTATAGATTCTGAAATTTCAGTTCTCTACTGATTATTTACTAAACTCAAATCAATTTTGTTTTCTTCTGGGGATGTGTGAAATTTGAGTGAAAATTGACCAAAATATACATTTTGTGTTTTATTTACCATAAAATTCTCCTAAGCTTCCTTTTCCGATTGAGGGTCTTTCCACTCTTCAGCGGTTGCCCTTTTACCAGCCGGCTGCTGGCCCTTCACATCCACATGTGTCAATCACAGAGGTATATGATCAACAGCCAGTGTAGGGGTGACATGTGGTTAGCATGTCGAGTCCCCCAGCCGTTATAGCTGGTTCCTCAACCTGGAGCCGCTACTTATTGTAGCTACCCAATTGCCTCACGATGCTGGGTGGGCACCGGTCCCATACTAGCCGAAATACCATGAGAAAATTTCTTCCCCCATAGAGACTCGAACCAGCGCAAGTCCCGTAGCTCTGCGCCAAGGCGTCCTACCTTAACCGCTCGGCTACGGCGCGGGACAGCTTCCTTTTCAAGAAATTATATACCTTATTGCTATTTCGCCATTATTAAAGCCCTGGCGGCTATTTTTAAACTCCCGCAGAACTAGGGGTAAAAATCATACCAATATATCAATTGCAATTAAATCGATCGCATATATTAGTATCACAGGAAAAGTGGAAATTTACGTATATGAAGAACTTTTGAATTCACAACATTAAATATTTTTCTCAAATTAGGAATGCAAATATGAGAAATATGTCGCTGTAGAAGGACATAATTTTCAAAAACTGTGGTGACAAAGTGTTTTTTAATCAACTCACTGGCACTATCGAACCCGTATGTTCATGTCCACGCGGATGTATGATATCCAAGTATCCCTACCTTGGGCTAATATTTTCCAATCATTCCCTGCATAGTGTACTTCCCTCAATCATGGTTAAAATTATTATCCTACCTAATTTTTGGCCTCCCTACGGGGGACATTCCCTCTGGCTTTTTTTACAAGGAGTTTCCATGCCCCTGTTCATTCCCCATTCGTACTATGTATCCTGCCCATCGCTGTCCAGACATGACTCTCCTTATTACATCCGTTTTTTATAAACGCCATTGAGTTCACTATTATGTAGCTTTCTACATTCTCCTGTCTGTACATCTCTTTGGTAAAAAAAATCATAAGGAATGTATTTTAACATACGTATTTTCTTGTCCTCCCTTCAAGTAAGGAAATGTTTGGCACCCATGTAAAGTAACTGGGAGAATAACAGTTTTATATATTTTCAATTTAATGTTTTTTTGAGTTACGTTGAGACGACAGGAGACCCTGTAATGCATAATAGCATGCATTTTCATAATTGAGGCTATGTTTAATTTATCACTTCACTTCATTCTTGTACGGAATTATTGATCCTAGGTATTTGTATTGAATCACTTCTTCACAATATCACTAACTTGTCATTAAATGTCCATTTCCGTTATAATAATGGAAAGTATGTGTTACATATATTTAATTTTATTTATGTTTACTTCCAATCTCAATTCTTTTGTGTTACTTAATAGAGTATACATGCTGGCACTTAGTATCTCATAGCTATCTTCTAACGGTATTTCATCATCCATGTCATATACCATCTCCACTTCTCGCAACTGGAATTCCCTACCACAAGAAATAAGGGGCTGCCGGACATTGGCATCTTTTAAAAGAAATCTAAATTTATATTTGCTCTAAACTCGACTTCATTATTATCCAGTGTAAGATATATATACCGTATATTAATTGGTGTTTCCCGTATAATGTATCATATTTATATTAATATTATTATTATTATTATTATTATTATTATTATTATTATTATCGTATCATTATTGTTATTACCCTATAAAATGTTGTTTGTACATGACATTTACATTGCTGCATTTATTGTATCTTTAACTGTTTATAATTAGTATAGTGTATATCTATATTTGTCGAATATTTATTTGTATTTGTGCTGGTTGAGTGGAAGAGAGGGCCTTATGGCCTTAACTCTGCCAGAATAAATAAAGTATTATTATTATTATTATTATTATTATCATCATCATCATCATCAGCATTATCTAAGAACTTATAACCATTTAGTTGTAAACTTTCTTCATTCTCCAAATATTTTATACCATGTTCTAGTGCAAAATTGAATAGTAGAGGAAATAGTGCACCTCATTTCTTTAATCTATTGTGAATTTCAAAAATATTCGAAAAATATATTAACTTACGCTTTCATGACTGGAGTTCATATTACGACTTTGTAGAAGATTTTCGGGCTCTTTATCTTGGTCTTGAGGCTTGAAGTTTTCGAAAATCTTCTACGAGGTTATATCGAAAAATTGTTTGTCTACATGCACTCTACTCTTTGTACATATTCGAGTAAGTCTAAGTTTATAGGGTTTTCTAGTAACTGAAATAATTTAAGTTGACAAATCGGCGTCCTTGAATTCAGGGATATGTCAATGAGATATTACCGGTCGACACCTTCCTTCTTGTCTCTCGCGCCTTCTCGGTAAGTCGTTAAAATAATATTAAAAATCTTGAGTTTTTTTCCCCCAATTTTTAATGTTAGAACATGAGTGTACATGTACGGCTTGCTATTATTACCAATAAATTAATTTTTAACAAAACGTTTATCAATTTATTTACTACAGTTGATTAAGTTTAATTTATATACAATTATAAATAAATCGTGTAATTGCTAAATAATTGATACAGCATTTTCTTCAATATACAAATGTTTCAATATAAATATAACCATATGAGTGTTAGTTTGCATTCACGTTTGTGCCGATAATACATCAGACCCATGGATCAGGTGTGTGTAGGGGCACAGATGTGCTCTAAAACACTTGTTACGTTACATGATTCTACTGAAAGAATTTACTCCATTTTCTTTGTTCTCCTTATATGTACATCCTGATTTCTTGCAGGATTTTAAAGGCACGGGATCTTTTCATGGTCTTATTTAGATTGGATTCGATATGAACCCGTTTATTACACGCTTTATATTAGCTTGACCTGTATCTATCTATCTATCCATCTATGTAACGGAATTTTTCAACGCGATTTTCACCCACTTAAAATCATTGGATCGACTTGAAACTTTATATACGTGTAGAGGAGCCGTGACAATACAATAATTTCATATTTTGTTTCTAAAATCCTGGCCAGAATCATCCGACAATCAAAAAAAAATTAAACTGGTATAATAGGTTGCGGACTTGTCGAGTTTTTAGTCAATCGTTGTAAGAGCTCAGTTGGTAGAGCAGTGAACTCTTAGTGGTATATAATTTCAGTAATCCATAAGTCGCTGGTTCAAATCCGGCTGGGAGGGTTTTTTATAGAAGAGTATTACTTTTAGCTCATACTACAATAGTATCGAATTTAAAGATATTTACATTTTTATCTTATTCTGTAAAATATTAAAACTAAAAAATAAAAAATAAATAATAGTTTTAAAAAATTAAAAGAACACGCTTTATTAGAAAACTAAAAAAGGAAAAATAATTTTAATTTCCAATACGCTTGGGATAAAATAAAGTGGTCAACAAAAAAATCATCTCCAACACATATAGAATAAAATTAGAGTTACCAAAAAAAAAAAAATAATTTTACCATCAAAAGCGTGGGGTGCTTTTTATGATTTTTACATTTTCTTCTTAGATAGCTTACTTTTACTAATATCTGTTTATTATCAAATATATTAATTAATATAGAGCACCCCCACGCTTTTGATGGTAAAATTATTTTATTTTTGTTGATAACTCTAATTTTATTCTATATGTGTTGGAGATGATTTTTTTGTTGACCACTTTATTTTTTCCCAAGCGTATTGGAAATTAAAATTATTTTTCATTTTTCTAATAAAGCGTGTTCTTTTAGTTTTTATAACTATTATTTATTTTTTATTTAAATTATATTTCATGTCTAGTTTTGACACCTTAATTAACTTTACGTGACTAGTTCTTAGAAAAACGGCATGGGAATCAATTGAACATTTACAAACAAATTATTATCATGGTTCAATTAATAATAAGAATATAAAGAAGGAAATTTGAACCAATTGATGAGAGTTTATAATATTTAGTTTTAACTTAATGCGGTTAATTTTTTGAATAAATAAATCTCGCTGGAACATGAAACACAAAAATCTGTGATTTTGTTTTGCCAATCACGGTACGTTTTGTGCTTTTGGTTCCGCTCTGGGTGGATATCCAGGCGTTAATATGGCATATTTGCAATTTATGCACCTCTTCGGTAGACCTCATTATATAAATAATGTATTCTTGCATTTAGTACAGAGACAAATGCAAGAATGTGTTTGTATAGTGTAAAGTGTATTATGGGGGATATGATGAAGGAATGAAGAAAGTCATATTTCAATTCCTTCTGGATTTCTTCGTGTTGATACTTGAAAACGAAAATTATGGCATTTCAAGGTGTAGATCCTGTCAGAAGTAAAATTGGAGCAGGTGGATAATTTTATATATCTAGGATGCAATATTTCATTTGACGAAGAAAAGGATGTAAATGCAAAAAATCTCATTTTTAAGAATTTTAGGGTATACATTATATCTGCAAGCTACAGTTAGTACAAACACATTCAAGACTAAAAGTGTAAATACACTGGCTCTTCCAACACTTTTGTATGATAGCGAAGCATGGACGTTGAAACAGAAGGATATGCAGAGACTTAGATCTGCTGAATTGAGATACCTCAGGAGGACTGCAGGATACACACTACTAGATCACAAAAAAATGACATCTTAGAAGAATTACACATGGAGCCTTTAGAAAACAAAATTTCTGATTATAAGTCAATATATGGATAATTTTATATATCTAGGATGCAATATTTCATTTGAAGAAGAAAAGGATGTAAATGCAAAAAATCTCATTTTTAAGAATTTTAGGGTATACATTATATCTGCAAGTTACAGTTAGTACAAACACATTCAAGACTAAAAGTATAAAAACACTGGCTCTTCCAACACTTTTGTATGATAGCGAAGCATGGACGTTGAAACAGAAGGATATACAGAGACTTAGATCTACTGAAATGAGATATCTTCGGAGGACAGCAGGATACACACTACTAGATCACAAAAAAATGAAGACATCTTAGATGAATTACACATGGAGCCTTTAGAAAACAAAATGTCTGATTATAAGTCAATATATGGATAATTTTATATATCTAGGATGCAATATTTCATTTGAAGAAGAAAAGGATGTAAATGCAAAAAATCTCATTTTTAAGAATTTTAGGGTATACATTATATCTGCAAGTTACAGTTAGTACAAACACATTCAAGACTAAAAGTATAAAAACACTGGCTCTTCCAACACTTTTGTATGATAGCGAAGCATGGACGTTGAAACAGAAGGATATACAGAGACTTAGATCTACTGAAATGAGATATCTTCGGAGGACAGCAGGATACACACTACTAGATCACAAAAAAATGAAGACATCTTAGATGAATTACACATGGAGCCTTTAGAAAACAAAATGTCTGATTATAAGTCAAGATGGATGCAACATGTTCATCGAATGGAAGATCACAGGACACCCAAACAAATGTTAAGATATCAACCTGCAGGAAGAAGAAGACCAGCACGTCTACTAAAAAGACTTCTGGATGGTGTTTCCCTTGAGGCCGAAACAGGTAAACAAATGGCCTAAATTCGTTAATGTATTATGATGATGATGATGATGATGATGAAGTAGAAAGTGAAATCCGGTGTCCGCACCCAGCCTACTCCTGTCAAAAGACACCAAGGAGCCGCCAGTTTTAACACCCCATCCGGCGGATTAATCGTTATCACGACTCCTCAGCATTAGTATTGCGGAGGAATTTGCAACTCAACGCAGGAATTTACTTCAGACTCCAATGATTAAACTTTTACATCACCACCATTACAGCACCTGATTTTCTAAATTTTACAATGAAATTTATGTAATTAATTTTACAATGAATTAATATTATTAATTTTACAATTTAAATTTTCAATCCAGGCGGGTATCGAACTCGGGCTCTCTAGTCAGGAAGCACCTGAGCCAGCATGGCGAAAAAAAGTTATCTAACTTAATACTTAATACAGGCTTTCCACTTTACAGCAGTTTACCCTTGATTCCTGCTTTCCAGAGATTCCTATCTTCCCATTGACCATCTTCCATACCCCTCTTCATCATGGCATCATATATTCCCTCATACCATGCTCTTCTACTTCTCCCCCTCTTCTTTTTGCCTGGTACCATCCAATCCAAAACCTGTTTAGGCCACTGGTCTTCCGACATCCGTTGTACATGTCCATACCACTGTAGAGCTCTCTTTGTTATCCTATCGATAACAGTTTCTTATGCATCCATTTCTTGTCTGGTATATGTATTTCGAATATTGTAGCCTGGATATTCTCATACGTCTCCATCCATTTCTGTCGCCAAGATTCTTTTCTGCACCCTGTCATTTATTGTCCAGCTTTCTGATCCATATGTAAGTATACTTTCTATTATTGTCTGTATAATGTCTTTTTTTGTTTTTCTGGTCAAATTTATATTCCATAAAATACCATTCAGGTATCTAATCGCCTTCCTTGCACAATTCACTCTGTTAATTATATCTTTTCACAGAAAAATATTAAAATATTAAAAAAATCAGTAATCCAACCGTCATTATTTCATGAACGATATACCTGCTAGTGAGAAGCAACGAAATATGTATCATAATTTCTGTAGAGATGAAATGTTTTTCTAGCATAACAAGAAAGGCAAGAACGGATAGAATGAGGAATTAAATATCATGAAGGCTTAAATTATTCGATTAAATTTAAATTAGAAATAAAATAATTATGTTATGGTTTGGATATGTTGTCAAAATTCGAAAAATACATGAAACCTAAGCAGTTATTGGAAGCATTTTACAGAAGGGAAACGTGGAAAAGGAATGCCGATAAGAGGATATAAGAATAGAAAAGAAAACTTAGCAAGAAGAAACAGGAAAGGGGACTGGATCATTCAAGAGACTGACAAGAAAGAGAGAACAGAGAGGAAGAAGGGTTTGACGCTATAATTACAGAAAAGGAAACGAAGATTAAGAATTAGAAGAAGTAAAACTTTGTGGATAATAATGTGAACATTGATTATTTTAACATGAGTAATAATAATAATAATAATAATAATAATAATAATAATAGTAATAATAATAATAATAATAACTTTCAAGTAGTGCACCTAGTGGCCTATGTTAGGGTCGACTTCCCTAGCTCCAATTGTCGATCGAAAGTTATTTTTCTTTAAGATATATATCTGAGAATCTGTCGACGAAACTCAATAAAAACATACAAATTTATATGCCAATGTCAACAGGTACTAAGGGACATTGTTAAATAAAAAGCAAAATAAATAAAAATACATGTTACATTAACGGACTGTTAATAAATAAACATTTGGTCCTGACAATATTATGCTACGAAATGTGAGGGAAGAGTGGCTGCAATATTTCAACATTTAAAACTTGGTTTAATGCGAATTTCATGTAGTGAATCCTTTATGGAATAAATCTTTCAAAATGGATACGTAATCCTGCATAATAGTGTGGGATGGCTTTTCGAAACCTACTTAAAATTCCATTTCCCACATCCATTTGCATTAAAATAAGCAATATTAACTGCATCTACGATAATTTTAGTTTGAAAGTAAAAATATATAAATAATTAATCTAATATATAAAAATCAATGTTTGTTTATTTGTTGGTTTGTTTGTTCGTATTCTATGCATAGCCATACCGTTGATCCGATTTTGATGGGGATTTTTGCAAAATATTCAGGAGATTTCCGGGATTAACTTAGGCTATAAGAGAGTTGTAATGTTCAACCCCTTCACCCATACAAATCACCCTTTGTAGTGAAAAACGTGAAATAAAGTCCCTATTTTGACGCTTAAATGACTTACGCTGGCTAAACCATAACAAATGCACCAAATTAATGTACACAGAATTGAATATCTCACACAAATCTATAAACCTTCCGCGACATCACATGTTTATCTCTTACGGATAACTCACAATAACCATTTTTGTCTTTCATTGATACCAACAAGATCGGGATAAGTAGATTCCCGGGCAAGCTTGCTCTGCCGTACCGTTCATCCGATTGAGATGGGGCTTTTTGAAAAGTGTTCAGGATATTCCGGGGATGAACATAGACTATAAGAGAATTGTAATACTGAACCCCTTCACCCCTAAAAATCACACTTTGTTGTGAAAAACGTGAAATAAAGTCCCTACTTTGACGCTTAAATGGCTTACGCTGCCTAAACCATAATAAATACACCAAATTAATGTACACAGAATTGAATATCTCAACAAACTCTACACAAACGTCCGCTACACCATACGTTTATCTTCTACGGATAACTCACAATAACCATTTTTGTCTTTCATTGATGACAAGAAGAATACGCAGATTCTCGGGCCAAGTCTAACAGCACACGGCTGGTGGTAAAAGCACATTAACATTTATTTAGGAGTAGCACCGCACGCCGGGTATTAGCTAGACAGTTATATAATATACGCTTCCTTATGTAATTCCTTTGCTTGGAGAACATTTAATTACATGCTATTACATAATGCAGATTTATTTAGTTGTAATAATAATAATAAAATATATAGTAGTAGTAGTAGGACTTTATTAGACAAAAAGTAAGATATTTACAATATTATTTACAAATATGGGTCGCACGGGCAGTAAGCCGTACGTGCTGTTGACAGTCCGTTACAATAAAGTAATAATTGGTACTAGTGTAAAGAAAAATAAACAACAAAAACAGCAATAACATTTCAATTACATAAAGAAAACACAATAATAATATTACAATTAAATAATAACACAATAGCATTTTACACTAAAAACATTAACATTACAATTACATAAAGAAAACACAATAATATTACAATTAAGTAATAACACAATAGCATTATACACTAAAAAAACATTAACATTACAATTACATAAAGAAAACACATTAATATTACAATTAAATAATAACACAACAGCATTATACACTAATTAATTTATATATAATTGTTAATAATTAATGGTATTGCATTTTGATAACATATATTTATTCATGAATGAGTGTTGTCCTTATTTTTCGCGTTTTGTCCAGAAATTTACCGAAGTTTATCCAATTTTCTGGATTTACCAATAATTCGTAGCATGCCAATCTTTCCCAATTTGAATTTAATAGGCAACATGGTATTATGCATAACAATGTTACATGCTAACTACAGATAAACCATTAAATTGTAAATTATATTGATAATTTCCAATAACTTTGTGCTACATAATATCACCAGTAATATCACAACACAGGTTACAGTTTAACGTGGTGTGTACACTTAAATATCTTCATAATTATTACGGACTTAAGATTTTTACAGATGTTGCCTCATAAGTGGAGAATACATGTATTCTTTACGCATTAAAACGTATGCGGATATGATTTACATGTTAAGTGGTCCCTTCACAGAAAATTTGAGCGGAATTTGATAATGCATTGAAATGCATATTCTGGGGAAAATGTTTATTTTAGATTTTTAATGCATAAATGTATATTTTACTTCTAAAATGTGGTATTAAATTATAATGTTTCCTTCAGCTAATTACTAGTATGTAATTAATTAATTATTCATTAATATTTTCTTAATTAATAAAGTTTCTGCAATCAATTGGACATTAGCGAAACGTGTATATTTACATCTGTGTAAGAGGGGAATACCCGTGGGCCTTGGGAAATAATATTACGCAATTAAGATTAGGAACGAAACTAGGGAATCCCCACGATCTGTCGTAAAGTCAAAACACATCCAACCAGTAAAAATCGCATTTGACAAGCTTAGTGAAGTATTAAATAAAAATGCTGATTACAATAGAATTAGTGAAATTAGTAAAATGCTCTCTGGTGATAACGAAAAATCTGTAACTGAAGATGAATTCACTGAAGAAGAACTGTGGTGTTTTCACATGGATCTGTGACATCACGTGATATAAAAAGGAAATTTTCATTGCATAAAATCTTCTTCGCTGACAAATGAAGGAGCTTCACACACGAAAACTTCATGAAAACCTTCCTCATCCACTGTAAAACAGCCAGGAATAAGGTAATATTACCTACAAACCAAGTGACATTTGATTGTATTACAATCTGTTTTGCATATTTACGGTGCATATTTTCTACATTCTTCATGCATATTTGCATGCATATTTATTAATTTAAAAAATGGTTTAGACATGTAGAATTAATGTATGTAACAAGATTACCAAAAGCAGCATTTAACTACAAACCAAGAGGTTCAAGGTATGTAGGAAGGCCAATGAAAAGATGGACAAAACAACCGTGAGGCGGAACAGGCAACTTGCCAAGCCCGTGAAATGAAGAAGAAGAAGAAGAATGCATTAATTTATTTTACATACGAATCCGAACTCTACTCATTAATAATGCTTTTTTTAAACAAAAAAAAACTGTGAACGCATTTTGGCAATAATTTAAACTCCACTTCATTCTGTAGTTTTGAATCATGTTTCAGCGAGGTCTATTATCCTGTGAATGTATCAGTCTCTTGTTTCTGATGCAAATAATTATTTGAGACTCACTTCCACACATTCAAAGTTTTCGAAATTTCTTCCACAAAAGAAATTGGCCATGGACTGAAATACTGACAGTTTGAAGCCATTAGATGATTGCTATTTTCTGGGCGATGGTGCAGTTTGATTCCCCCCAGTTCCTGAATATCTGTTTTGGTTGTTCCTTGAGTATAGGGTCTCGCATTGCACTACAGCAGAAACCTATTTCTATATCCCCGTCTTAACATTTCATGAACTCGCTTCAAATGTTAGGAATGAAGATCCGCATCGACTAAACGCCGGTTTGGAACAAATTCCCAGTGAATCACGCCTTTAAAATTCGAGTAAACACATTATTTTGGGGTGGAATGCATTTTGAACTATGCCTTCGGCAGTAGACGGGAACCTAGTCATTGTCTTCAAATGTGTAGGATGCGGTAATAGACTCATTTTTCATCACATGTGACAATTCGTGAGGAAAATCTATCTTCCATGTGATTACAGTTAAGCTGGCGATAGATATCATCTCTACGTTGATTCTTATGAGGTGTTAATCTATAATCTACAGCATCTGTATGGTTTTGGAAATGTTTAATGGGGTGATGTGTGATATCGTTTGATACGCCAAGTTCTTCTGATAGCTTGCGAGAGTTTTGATTGGAATTTCCGCCAAAACTTTGTGTGTATTCTCGAAATCCATACATTCTGTGTTCCATAATGCGCTAAATGATTAGTGTTTTAATTTCCAGTGTTGAAGCCTTTGAACCACCGTTATGCCATACTCACCGAGTTCATGTTCTCCTTCCACATCACATATTCTTCGTCTCGCGGAAGCAGAAGCAAATTTACAATCTTGTTTCTGGTAGTGCTCTGGAAGGATTATATTCTCAGTCTTTTTAACTTATATTTTGTAATTGTGAATAACAGATGGGTGGTAACACATACTTCCAATATGTGCAATGGTGGCCATGACATCCTGTAAATAGAATTGGGGAACAAAAGAAGACCAATAATTTGTTGTAAAACACTAAACCTAATAATACCCGACATTACTCATGTTATCAACTAATAATATGAGGAATGAGATGAGACGAGATGAAGCCCCTATATATATATATATATATATATATAGAGAGAGAGAGAGAGAGAGAGAGAGAGAGGTCTGTGAATGGCAAGGGTGCCGGACGACCACTCCTGACGCACGGTCACAAGGGCAGATGAATGAAATGAAACGAAATGGATGAGATAAGTATGGAGAAATGGTGGATTGAAATTCGTGGCAGGGGAAAACGTGAGAAACCCTGAGAAAAACCTGCCCAATCTCTGTTTTGTCCAGCATGAAACCCACTTGGAGAGACCAAGACTCGATCTGGAGACCCCAGTGGTGAAAGGCGACCGTCTAACCGCTTGCGCCACGGAGCCGCCTAAATATATTAATGTAATGACACTAAAAATAACAGTAATAATAATTGATTTATATTTTTTTATATGAGGTTACAGTAGTCTAAATAATGAACGCCTGTTTTTTTTGTGCGAAACCAGATGTGATAGAAAATGATATAATTTGTTTTTAGAATCAGCATAATAATATATTACGTAGCGAGGTTGGGAAGTGGCTTTTACAGAAGCGAGGAAAACTTTTAAAAACCGAGCGACAGCGAGATTGTGTAAAACACATCATATTGTACATTTTTTTTTGCACGATGATGTTTTCAAAATAATAAATAATAGTAAGATAATAGCATCTTTGTTGGAAATATTAACGTTCATTATATACAACTGACTAACGTTAACAGTGTGGGCAATACTTATTAGTTGAAACTACAGGAGGCCGTGACACCAATAAGGAATAAAATGGCGGCAAGTACGTATTTATTGTTTTATATTGTTTCAAATAAAGTTCATTTCATTTAAAATGCAGTGATTTGTTTCGTATAACATATATTAACACTACCATGAGGATATTTTTGTTGTGTATATATATATATATATATATATATATATATATATATATATTGTATGCAGTATGCATAGAGGGCAGTGGTTTACTTCCCACACGTGGTATGTAATAAGTAATATTACAGTATAGTTATTTAGGTTGGCAACCCCGAAATGTAGGAAGTTGAACTTTCAATCATGGTCGTCATTGCTGTAAGTACGACAAAACGTACTATCGCGCAAAAATATTATTAATGGTAATTTGTTTCTGAAAAATCATGTGAAAAATGTTTCAATATGTGGACTTATTTAACGATTAACAATAATTAATCATAGTAATTATGCAGCAATCATTCATACCACGTCTATTCAGGTAGGTGCTCTCTGTAGGACATCAGGCTGTTTCACTTCAAGTTGTATAAATAAAATTAACCCACGAAAAGTATTTTTAATTTATCCACAATTGTATTTCAAGATAACGAACTACAAGTTTTAGTTAGACAATGGAACAAGTGTTGGGATTCCCTCGTGGACTTAAGAAGGATAATTACAGAGGATTAAACTACATTACCAACAGGATCTGCAGCTCGGATTACGCGGGAAACAATGCGTCTTTCTTGTTAGAGAATGCGGTAAAATAAACTCTTACCAGGGAAACATCACAACAGATGACGTTTCGTCATTTGTCACACATATAAAGATATATATTTGTCTCGATGATTAAGAAAAACAGAATATAGTTTATACTTGAGGCGGTTAGAGGACAAGGCGTATAAGTGACATTTTAAAAAACGAGTTAAGTGCAGAAATGGTTAGCTAATATGACAAACTGTTTGGTGTCTGAGAGGTATATGTGTAAGTTTGACAGGTTCTGACATACAGGGTGTAACATAACTCAAAGGCAAAATTTCAGGAATGAGTTCATCAAATGCAGGGAATAAAAAATGTGTATTACAACATGGGTCCGGAAATTGATAGTTACAGAGGTATTCGAACTTTTACGAATGTTAGTACATGGCGACAAAAATGCAAAGGACTTGTTGTAGCGCTCTGTTCTATCAGATGGAATATTGAAAGTGACCTCGTTGTGCCTCAATACAGGCATATTCTTCATTTGTGTACATCACATCAGCCTACAATCAACAGAAAACAGACTGTCAATAACTACGGTAAACCTTAATAACCTAACATTCATAAAAGTTCGAATAACTCTGTAATTATCAATTTCCGGACCCATGTTGTAATACAGTTTTTTTTATTCTCTCCATATGAGGAACTCATTCCTGAAATTTTGCAGTTGAATTATGTTACACCCTGTCTAGTGGAGTCTTAGAAAATCACTCATAAAAACAGCCTTCTACTTGGAGGACAAGGGGTACATCTGTAGTTGTACTCCTTGGCTTCTAAGAGGTAGGTGGACTCAAGCTGAGAGCGATTAATGTTTTAATGTTTCTAACAAATTTTACGTGAAGATTGTTATTGTATTATTAGTGTTTAATATAGTGCTGATGATACTTGGAAGTTTATTAATGTCATCATCATCATCATAGTACATTCACGAATTTAGGCCATTTGTTGACCTGTTTCGGCCTCAAGAGAAACACCATCCAGAAGTCTTTTGAGTGGACGTCCTGGTCTTCTTCTTCCAGCAGGTTGATATCTTAACATTAGTTTGGGTATTCTGTGATCTTCCATTCGATGAACATGTTGTATCCATCTTGACTTATAATCAGAAATTTTGTTTTCTAAAGATTCCATGTGTAATTCTTCTAAGATGTCTTCATTTTTTTTGTGATCTAGTAGTGTGTATCCTGCAGTCCTCCGAAGATATCTCATTTCAGCAGATCTAAGTCTCTGTATATCCTTCTGTTTCAACGTCCATACTTCGCTACCATACAAAAGAGTTGGAAGAGCCAGTGTTTTATACACTTTCAGTCTTGAATGCTTTTGGACTAACTGTGGCTTGAAGATAGAATTTATTAACCCTAAAATTCTTAAAAATTTAGATATTTTTTGCATTTACATCCTTTTCTTCTTCATATGAGATATTGCATCCTAGATATGTAAAATTATTCACCTGCTCCAAAATTTTATTGTCCAGTACAATTTTACTTCTGACAGGATCTACACCTTGAAATGCCATAATTTTTGTTTTTTCTAGTTTATTAGTGTAACAAATATTATTATGTCTGAATCAGATTGTGATGAACATGAGCATGGACCTAACCTCAGCCTTCATGGTAAGTAAAACATTTGCACTAGTTTATTTATATTTTCACAATTGTGTATTATAAAATAATACTTTTTAGCAATGCGTTTTGAGATATTTGGAAATTATTTAACATCTAAAGTTATAATAAGATTTAGATCTACAGGATTTGCAATCTAATAATGTTTGTAACAAAGGTATGTTTTTTAAATATGAAGATTAATCATTGGTGTTGGTTTTTGTTTTCTTGTCAGATTCCAATGAAGATGGCGTTGAAGAACCCGGTATTACAGGACATACAGAAGATGAAGATGCTTCAGAATTGCACGTTGGCAGAAAGAGGATTAGTAAACCAGAAAATTGGATAAAAAATAAAGCAAATAGAGTATGGAATGAAGGCTAAAGGTTTACAGGCAGGGATGAAAACATTCATATGGAGAAGCGGTTAAGAGAATGTATCCATAAATGCAGGTTTAAGCGTAATGAACGTTAAGATTGATTTTATCAATTAATCTTTTCGTAATATGTAACTCTTTGGATAAGTATGTACGTATTTACAGTCATAATGAAAACTTCGGTATAAATCTACTTTTCTTGGATAATTTATTTTAAAATTAGTGACTCTTAATGCAAAAAAAGTTATAGAATGGGCTAAAGTTTATATTGAATCTGTTCGTATTTTGCGGATAATGGACTCATATATAAGGAACACAAACACAACTTATGAGAGTTGTCAGATATTCCTGGAATTTTATCTTCTCATTGAACTTTAAATTTAATTCTCTCCAAACAAATTTTTGTCACTTGTACCCCTTGTCCTCTGACCCCCTCAATTAATCTAGACAGTTTCCCCAGATGTATTTCTTTAGGTTTAAGGCTTTTACGTGGCAAAATCAAGTTCAGTTCCTTTCTCCAAATCTGCACACTCAAATTTGAATATAATATAAACAAAATATTAAATTTAAAATTTAGAGAGTAATTAAAGACGAATGGATTGCAAGACAGAGATTGAGAGGACATGTGAAACGAACTAATTCAGGAAAATATTAAAGAATTGTTTAATTAAAAACAAAGGATTAAAATGTCAAGAATAAGGCTATCCTAAAGAATAGATAAATAATTATCTAATTTGAAAACGGTGTCCGCCCAGCATCGTGAGGAATTTGAGTAGATACAGTAAGTACTGCTCCAGGTTGAATAGACCAACTGTAACGGCTGGACGCCTCACATGTCATCCCTGTACTGGGTGGATGTTCAATCAACTATATGATAGCTGGATGCAAGGCCAGCAGACGAATAACGTAGACCTGTCGTGCTATGGAGTGTGGATATATCTTTTAAAAGTAGTGCCTTGTCTATGGAAACATTCTTCTCTTCTTTCAGCTACTTCAGGGCAATTCATTTGTTGAAATATTATTGTGAGAGAAGTTTAAAAATATAGGTCCTAAAATAAATACGGAATTACCGTTTCTTATAACTATTAACTAAGTTAACTTATTTTTTGGCACTATCAAACACATAATCGTGACCAAGCGGATATAAGCTCTCCTTACTTCCCTATCCCGACCTAATGCATTTAATTATCACTTGTAACATCTACGTCCTCAAATTATGATTATAGTTACGCTCACACCTTATTCTTGGCCTTCCTACTGGGAGTTTTCCCTCTGGCTTTCCTTAAAAGGAGTTTCCAACCACACTTTAATTCCTTATTCGTGCCACATGTCCTGCCTATCGAAGTCTACGATTCTTAACTGTTCTTATTATGTCCTGTTTTCCATAAAATGCATGTTGTTCACTGTTATGTAGTCTTCATCATTGGCCTATCTGTTCTTCTCTCTTTGGTCAAAATGTTTCCTAAGAAATGTATTCTCAATAATTTGTAAACATTTTTTCTCTCTTAAAGTAATAGTCATTGTTTCACATTTTTTATAATATAACTGAAAGATAAACAGTTATATATTTTTTCTGTTTAATGATTTTTTAGAGGAATTGGTTCGACACAAGTGCCTGTAATGCATGATAGCTGTATTTCCAGGTTTCAACGTCATTCTCTTTGTAATTATTGTTCCCAGGCATTTGAATTCTGCCATTCTTCAAAATTCCTCTCATTTGTCATCAACTGTCCATTTCCATTACATTATTTATGTCCTTGTGTTACCATATACTTAGTTCTGTTAATGTTTACTTCCAACTACAATAATTTATGACAAAGAAATATCACCAGTCTTTAAATATAGGTTATGCTGTACAGTGACATACGTTCTCTTGAACTTGTTTCAAATGTAGCTTAAAACATTTCTCAGTATTTATATTTTTTTATTAGGAATATTCCACAATACAATGTTTCTCCTTCAACCCAAAGTGATTTGTCGCCAGAGGTTTTTGTCTAAAGAATCTTCTTCCCTCAAATCTCTAGCTTCCATACTTCTCTTCACTCCATCTATCCAACGTTCTCTAGTCTGCCTCTTTCACATTTTCCATTAGCTTTTCAACTAAGTATTTTCTTTGGTATGCTCTCTTCTTCCATTCTTATGAGTTGTCTATACTATTTCAACGTTTTCAACTTGCATAATCTCCCTTATTGTGCTGTTTCTGACCTTTTCTCCTCTTGAAATTCTTGTCGATCCCCTCCAAAAATGTATTTCTACAGCTAACAGCTTGTTGGCTTGTTTTTCTACTTGCTGTCCATAATTAAACAGCAAAAGAGTAAAATTAATTATAATTACGTGTTTATTTTATGAGCTACCCTTTTCAATCCACCATGAATAAATTACAAATCATTAATTAAACCAAAATCATAGGATTTATATTCAACATAAATATCGCAACGTAATAACTTATTCCCTATATTTTCCCAAATTCGGCTAGAAAGTAAGTACAAAGTCCATATAACTACAACATAAGCCTGCTTTTAGGCTAGAATATGTTTCAAGTTGTGATCATGAAGCGGAATCCTAGGTACCCCTTGAAATATTACTTTTCTCCCTGTATTTTTGTTATTTGAATGGAAGAATA
Organism: Diploptera punctata; assembly: GCA_030220185.1. NCBI lineage: Eukaryota > Metazoa > Arthropoda > Insecta > Blattodea > Blaberidae > Diploptera > Diploptera punctata. The sequence continues at coordinate 1,914,111 of JASPKZ010010698.1, forward strand.
ATCTAGTATCGAGGTTTACTGAATGGTGTTCATAATTATAGTGACATAGTTGCACATCGTGCCCTTTACATTTCTTTAAATACTTAAGACGATCTGCAAGAGTACTGGAGAACAAGTAATTCACTCCTTCGATCTAACAAAAGAATCCACCTACTTTAAAAGTATATGTTATGACTAATTAACTCATGCCCCTATTGGTAGTCAATGACCAATAACGCTTCAATGAATTTTGTTTACAAACCATAACAGCCGTGTTTCACCTCGCTCTTTATCGATTTATCTGTATCAGCTCTTGCTTTTGTGATAAAGAAAGCTACTCCTTTTTTTTTTTCATAATCTGAACAGGTTACAGCGTTTTTCTTCAACAAATACATTGCATATAGCAAATAATGAACAGATTTCGTGATTTTACTGAGTTGTTTACTAAACAAAATAAATGAATAACATATAATGTTGATTATAATATACAGTTTTATGTGTTTCATTATTTCTCTACTAGGGCGATTCCTACAATATTGGTAAAAAGTAATATGATCAAGTTGCAGTGAACATACATAACCTTATATTTCTGATTTTTTTAAACATCGACGTTTAAATTAAATATATATATCTATCTTCGGGTTTTTACAGCTGCTGCCGTCTTCCCGTGCCAAACGTCCAAAGCCTACGATCATGGGCATCTTCGATGCTTAGCCCTCTAGCTTGCATTACTGTCTTCATGTTTTCCTTCCATGTTAACTTTGGTCTCCCTCTTTTCTTCTTTCTGGTCGGATGCCATTCATATAGTTGCTTCGGCCATCGTTCATCTTCCATTCTTAAAACATGTCCTAACCACTTTAATTCCTTCTCCTCAATTCTTTCAATTATGCTTTCTTCTGCTTCCGTTATGTTTCTAATTTAGACTTTCTGGCACTTCTGCGTAAATAATCCATTTCTAGAGCTATTAGTCTATTCTAACTCCGCCATGGCCGGTCCCAAGCCCGGATGAGAAAGGAGGAGGGGGAGGAGTAACAACCTCGTTAAAAAACCAGGGTTCAGTTGGTTCCGACTGATAGTACTCTGTAAGGGTCCCTAGCCAGGGTTACGGTGAAGACCTCAACGGCAGATTCGGCGAAGTAGGAGTCCTTCATCGCGGCGTATCTGGCGGAAGAGGCAACCATATCTCTAGGGGAAATAGAGAAACGCTGCCTTGCGGTGAAGAGGGATCTTCAAATGCTATGGGAGGAAAGCCCAGACAGAAATTTTCCTGGTCCTCCAGGTTTGGGGTTTATGCTGTGGGCCAGCTCCCCACACATTAAAAAAAACATAAAATGCTAAAAAAGACCAAATCAGTCAAAGCCGGACAGGATATTAAATATATAACTATTATAAAATACCGTTAACTATATATACTTACTTACTCATTGTAATGTTAATGTTTTTTTAGTGTATAATGCTATTGTGTTATTACTTAATTGTAATATTATTGTGTTTTCTTTATGTAATTGTAATGTTAATGTTTTTAGTGTATAATGCTATTGTGTTATTATTTAATTGTAATATTATTACTGTGTTTTCTTTATGTAATTGTAATGTTTTTGCTGTTTTTGTTGTTTATTTTTCTTTACACTAGTACCAATTATTACTTTATTGTAACGGACTGTCAACAGCACGTACGGCTTACTGCCCGTGCGACCCATATTTGTAAATAATATTGTAAATATCTTACTTTTTGTCTAATAAAGTCCTACTACTACTACTTACTTACTTACTCACTGGCACTATCGAACCCGTAGGTTCATGGCCGCGCGGACATACGCTCTCCATACATCCCTATGCTGAGCTAATACTTTCCAATCATTCCCTGTATAATCTACTTCCCTCAAATCATAGTTAATGTTATTCTCCCACCTCATTCTTGGTCTAACAACTGGGCGTTTTCCTTCTGGCTTTCCTACAATAATTGTCCATGCAAGTCTGTTAACTATATATAAATAATGATTTTTGAATAAACAACTTAATTTTATTCGTTAAATAGTCCTAACACATGTCGCTCTCAATTTCCAAATTCTCTAGATAAATTCACGAGTCACGAAGTTTGGAAATCACTCGTGACATTAATTATGATAAATATTACGCTAGCGTGCAATTAAGTGCTGGATAAGTCCTGTTTATATCACACTGATAGTCTGTTACACAAATAGATATATTTTTATAGACAAACATGTTGGATTTTGACATAGTGGATATGTTGGACTCAAATTATAATAATAATAATAATAATAATAATAATAATAATAATAATAATAATAATGATTTATTTTAGCTGGCAGAGTTAAGGCCATAAGGCCTTCTCTTCCACTCAACCAGCGAATAGTAAAATTATACAAAAATTACGTACATATTACAATTTTAAGATATTAAAATACAGACTAAACAAAATACAATGATGATGGATCTAATACTAGCTAATGCTAACAAAAACATAGAATATAATAAAATTAAAATTATATAAAATAAAGTAAGTAGCTTCCTACATGATTATTAATAGAATGCTCTATATAGTTGTTATGTAGTTAATGTTTTCATTGTGTCGAACTTAAGATATCAGTTAATTTGGATTTAAATAATGATAGCGATTGACAGTCCCTGACATGACTGGGAAGTGAGTTCCATGCTCTAGCCATAGATATTGTGTAAGATTCAGAGTACAGACAGGTCCTGTGTTGTGGTATCAAAAGTAAAGAAGAGTCTTGTGATCTTGTTCCTAAATTGTGATGAGCCGATAAATGTTGAAAACGTGTTGTTAAATAAGTTGGTAAATATGTGTGCAGAATTTGGAATAGTAAGGTATGTGAATGTAAAGTTCTTCTGTCATTTAGGCGTAGTGAATTAATTTGATCGAATCAAGAGCTAAGGAAAGAAACAATATAGATTTAAGAAACACATTAAATTAATTATTTAAATATTTAAAAAAAAGTAAATTTAATGTAGTATTTTATGTTTATATTAATATTTACTTATTTTCTTTAGTTTGGTATTAACCTACTATAATTTTTGTTTTGTTTTATATGATTCTCCTTTACATTAACTCTTTATGTGTCAGAGCGTGTTTTATGTTTTGAAACTTCCTCCTATATTTGTTTTATTTATATTATTACCCAATTCATATATTAATATTATTTTTCTAATAGACTGGATCTTTAAATAGTTAGAGTTGACCATGAAATGAAGTTGAATTAATTTCATTATCTAACGTTCATTTCTGTTTTTCGTATAATTTATATTCAAACCCTCAGATGTTCCCTTAAATATATGTACTACGTAGACTTCCTAACATCCTTATAATTATCACTTCCAATTCTATAGGGAATTAAAAGAAAATGCTTCATCTATGAACACCAAGTCAGGTAAAAGTAATTCACAATTGGAACAAACTAACTAACTCACTCGCTCACTCACTCAATTTATGTATTATGAAACTTGTAAGTTCAATTGTACATTTAATATTAATCTTCAATCGTGTTCATGCAATGTATACCGATTTTGAATAGGTTTCATCTTTTCACTATCCTCCCAAAAATGCCCAGGTCTTCCTCATGGTCCTTTTTCTACCCAATAAGTATTGGAAAGTAATAATTAATTGGAGCTGATTGGCATTTACATCTCAATATAGATACATGTATTTATGTGACTCCATATATTTATGAGTCCACCGCTGTGGTCTCGAGGTAGCGTCCTGCCTTGTCACGCAGCGGGCCCGGGTTCGATCGCCAGTCGGGGCAGTTTTTCTGGGTGAGGTTTTTATCGGGGTTTTTCCTCACCTGTAAGACAAATGTCAGGAAAAATTTAAGACACAAACGTTCCCCGAAATCATATGGCCATTATCATCATCATCCTTATCATTATCATCATCATCATCATCCTTCACCGGTGTGGAAAGCAACTGGAATCTACCACACCTACAATTCCCTAGTAAAGCTGCAAGCATAGCATGAAAATGTATGATTGCAGTGAAGGAGCTGCCTTCGGGCAGAATTACTATGGATGGATGGATATATTTATGATATCTCCCAATCAAATTTTAGTTTACTAATATTAGTAAATTGTTGTAATTTTATATTCTTATGGAAAGAACACAAAAGTATATTCCTGTGGGATAATTGAAGAATCGTGCGATACATGCTGTATTAACTTATACCGCTATGTACATTAATTCTGTAAAATTCCATGATATTATCTACAAATGTAAATAAATTACAGTTATTTGGGGTACGAAATGACAGCATTACCTAGAGTTATCTTTACATCACACCAGGTAGGAGACCGCTAAACAAGACTTCTCTCGAAGAAGCCGACAGTTTTCCATCCATCGAATGTATTTTCTACATGAATCTAACTACCTCTTCTGAATTTTAATTTCTGCTACATTTGTCACTAACTACTAAGGCTCTTTCATTAATTTATATTCTTCAAATCTTCATATAATACACGAGTAATTTAACACCCACCATCCAGCTGCATAGAGATCTATCTTACCTATGTCTTGCATAGTGGTAACATGACAGCGATTTTCAAAACCCAAAGTTGATCATTTTCTATATTATTAATAATCTGTAGCGTAACATTAGTTTAATTAAATTTCTATATAATATATCCTGTTTGGCGTTTTGATCTTTTCTCTAAATTTAATATATTTATTGAGTTACTTTATTGTAACTAAAAGCAATATAAATAGTTTTTTCCATACTTTGTTGAAAAACTAAAAACACAATTGTGTGTTGTGTACTATTTATAGTTTATGCTAGAATGGTGGATGAAGCCTCATTGATTTAACCCTGGTATCAATTAAGAAGGAAGGTTACCTAGCAAAACATTGGAATGGTGTCCACCTGGAAGAAGAAGGAAAGGAAGACCTCGAAACTCGTGGATGCAAGAAATAAGAACTGTAATGAGAACACTGGAGGACATGGAGTGGATGGATAGAGAGGAGTGGAGAAGAAAAATAAAACTTTAGGCGTAGAAAGATGTGCAAACATTAAAAATCTGTATATAAATAAAAATGAATAAATTAGGGTACATTATTGTTATTATAATTGTTGTTGTCAGTATAATAATCATAATAATAATAATGATAATAATAATAATAATAATTATTATTATTATTATTATTATTATTATTATTATTATTATTATTATTATTATTTTTATTATTGCCTAATATTTCATTTCCTGAGTATTTCGTCTTTCTTTGTGTTAAAATTGCCAAATCTAGTTTCATTGCATCTACTTCTTTAATTACATCCTCCATTTTATTTCTGCAGGCTTAAATATTCCATGTGCCAATTTTCAAAGTACTTTTTCTTAGCTTTAATCATCCTAGGGTGTTTTTCCGAGGCATGATGTTTATTTTTTTAGCATTTTTTTCATTATATGATGAACGAGGAGCTGGCTCGTTGCATCAACCCCCAACCTGGGGACGGGTAATTTTAGTTCAAGATTTCCTTCCTCTAGCCTTTGATAGTCCAGTATCTTACTGCAGAGGCAGCAGCGCTAGTTTTGGTCCACCGTGAGTATTTTATTTCCCCAGTACCCGTCATATATGATGAGAATTCCCCTATCCGCCACATGGGGATGCGCCCGATGGGAGACTGGCAACCCCACACGGGAAATAAATAAATGAGGGAAGTTATGGCTGTTCAAGACGAGCCGGACATCATAGACATTATAGAAAATAAAATATTATAGTGATATAGCCATGTGAAAAGAATGCCAGAGCACAGATGGCCTAAAATTGTTATGGAATGAACAATGGAAAGGAGGAAGAGAGGTAGACCGAGAAAATCTTGAATAGAAGGGATACAAGCAGCTATCAATATCAAGGGATTGGAGGAGGATCAATGGATGGAGAGAGTGGAATGGCGTTTGGTTTCCGGAAGACGACGGCAGCTGCCATGATACCGGATGATGATGATGATGATTATTATTATTATTGTTATTATTATTGCCATTATTACTCGAAATATTAATGTTCTGTAAATATTAATAAATATTTTATTCAAGAGTTTAATTTTGTTAAATATAGTTACATAACTAACTAACTCACTGGCACTATCGAACCCGGAGGTTCATAGCCACGCGGACATAAGCTTTCCAATCATTCCCTGTATAATCTACTTCCCTCAAATCATAGTTAATGTTATTCTACCACATCATTCTTGGTCTACCAACTGGGCGTTTCCCCTCTGGCTTTCCTACAAGAAGCTTCTATGCGCGTCTTTCATTCTCCATACGCGCAACATGTCCTGCCCATCGCAGTCTACGAGACTTAACTGTTCTTATTATATCTGGCTTCCTATGAAGACGATGTGGTTTATTGTTGGGAAGTCTTCTCCATTCACCTGTATATTCATCTATCTTTGGTCCAAAATTTTTCCTAAGAACTTTATTCTCAAATACTCGTAATCTAATTTATTTATATAAGGAAACTGCAATGCCCAAACAATGCCCTAACATAATCTGTTCATCGTATTCGACATATTTAATATAATCATAATCATCATCATCATCCATGCAAGTATTAGGCCGTGTGGCCTGTTACGGTCTCAAAGGGGAATTTTCCATCCAGCGCTTTTTTTGGACGCCCCAGCGATCTTTTGCCTGGGGGTAGTAGCGAAGTATGGCTTTTGGAATTCTATGAGACGGCATTCGTTGAAGATGGTCTTTCCAGTTCTTCTGGTGGTTTTTTATGTGGTGAAGAATGAGTTTTATGTCCAGCTCTTCCATAATTTCCTCATTTCTTTTATGGTCCCACTTTGTGTAGCTTGCTGTTCGGCGCATAAATCGCATCTCATTTGCTGTTATTCGGCTTTCATCTCTTCTTCGTATTGTCCATGCTTCACTACCATATCTTAATACTGGTCTTGCGAGAACCTTATAAAGCCGCAATCTTCTATACATTTAATATAATAATGTGCCTAAGTGGTGTGTTTCGTCTTAATGTTGTGTTGTCTTGGAGGGGACCCTGGTATTAAGATACTCCCTCATTCGGAGAGACCCTTCATGTTCTTGTGTGGTCAAAAAGTATGTGTGTGATCTACAGTTTACAATCCCTCTCCCGACAGAACGTGTCATTCTACGGCCTGGGTGGCACATGTCATATAAAAAGTACACATAAGGTGAGAGGTTAAACTGCGTTAACGCAATAATAAATTTGCAGTTCCGCTCATTTGAATTGTAGATTAACAGTCTTACTAATAAAAATCTCTTATACAGGTTTTCATCAGTTGTTTAATTATACAGTATATAAGCCTTATGTAGATCATGTATAATTTCCTTACTAATAAACGTTGTGACGGAGCTATATAACAATACAACCGTTACACATAATACGTCACATATTCGTCATCATAATGACGTCAGAACAATATTACGCACAGTTTGCAACAGAAATAAAACAACATCAACTAGTGATTAATTGTGTAAGAAATGTATATGGATAAGAATTAATAGAGATTCCCTTATTGGGGAAGTACGGAAAAAATAAGTGTGTTTTAATTTATATACATTTTCCTTTACGCTATGTCATATATATATCGTAGAATTGGTTTCACAGATAATGTGCTGCCATCTAACGTCAAGAATTTCGAACAATTCTTGGAAACTAATAAAAGTTTTTCCCATTACTTATGAATTATGTGCAATGTTTTAAGATGCGTTACAAAAACGTTCAAAATAGTAGGAAATGTTATCGACAACAGAATAACGCTTTAAGCGAAAAAAAACATTGTAGTTTGATCGGGAATGGAACCTATAACCTCACGGACCGTAGTCAGAAACTCTAACCACAAGACTATCAAGCTAACATGTAGCTTGCTGCAATAATAATAATACCTCTATAATTAAATACATTTTATATCGGTATGTGTTATGTATTAATAATGCAAGAAAGTTTTCTTAAAATAATATTGTGAAGCATTTAAACTACATTCAGGTTAAATCTTGTCTACAGTAATTATTGTAGAATATATTCTTTTGTGAATCAATGTTCAATTCAAAAATATTATTAGGCCTAATCGAGAATGAGTGTAACAAAAGGCATTTTATGATGCCATTATTTTCCTACCCAGAGCTTTATTAATATTATTTATGTCCTGTGCATCCATCAAGCAGACGTTGAAATGTTGCATTTTGCGTTCAATTTAAGGAAACTTCGATCAATATCATAAGAAAACAATCAGTTGATCTTGAAGTCCGACATTTTGTCTAGTTATACAATCCTTAAACAAGGCTGGAGGCATATATAACGATTCCCATATAAAGTTGTACACCTCTTATACACTGAACAGCTAACACCGCGTTTATTAGTAAGAATTTTCAACTGAGATGTGTATAAAACTTGTATAAAAGTTATATATGGATTATTAGTAAGAAGGTAAGTCTATGAATTGTGTGAGGGGTATTTTCAGATAACAGAAGTATTTTGTACTTGTGAGGTTGGCTTGATGTGTGATAGCTGACACAGGCGGTCGATAATGCTCGGGTCCACCCACAAGTGTTACAACCTCAACAGGTTGAGTCTGTGGGCCTGCAATTTATCACAAACTTCAATAACATTACGATATGTTGTAAGGAGTCCTAAATATAATGTATATCGCTGAATTACTCAATTATATAAAGAAAATTTAAAAATAACCTATTTGTTTCTTTCATAATTTTCTAATGATAAAAGTAACTTGAATTTTCCCATTATGTTTGCCGTGTCCTTAAAGTCCGGTAACACTTTTCTTATTTAATTACTCAAAAACGAACCATCATACAGGTTTCGATTATATTTCATATGAAAGAGTATCTCAAATGGTTTTTGTGCTATGTCTGAGTTCACAATCCCTTAATATGGGAACCACGTGTAACTCGGCATATGTCTGCACGGTAATTCAATTCTTTCAATGTTTTTATTATTCGTTTTTAAACATCTTAATGATGAGAAAATTATATTTGAAAAGAAAAATATACGCCTTGACTGGGGTTTGAACCCAGGACCTTTGACTCTCTATGTCAATGCTCTTCCAAATGAGCTACCTAGGCCTCCAATCTAAACGCGTATTTTTCTCTTATACGTAGTTAATTTCCTAACTCCAAATGCTACGAGCCGTTGCTAAGATGTTTGCAAATGGCGGCTTTTTATTAAGACCACTTTTTATTGGGAACTTAATTATTACTTATAAAGCCAGTAGCGCTTTTTTCAGTGTTTTTATTATTCGTTTTTAAACATCTTAATGATAGACAAATTATATTTGAAAAGAAAAATACACGCGTAGACTTGTGGTTTGAACCCAGGACCTTTGACTCTCTATGTCAGTGCTCTTCCAAGTGAGCTACCTAGGTCTCCAATCTTCAAATATAATTTGTCCATCATTATGTTCATTGATTATTGCCTGTAAAAACACACCAAAACCAAACCCATCTGAGATACTCCTTCAAACGACATATAAACGAAACCTGTATGATGTTTCGTTTTTCGAGTAATTAAATACGAAAAGCGTTACCGGACTTTAAAGACAAGGAAGCGTTACCGGACTTTAAAACAAGGAAGTGTTACCGGACTTTAAAGACAAGGAAGTGTTAACGGACTTTAAAGACAAGGAAGTGTTACCGGATTTTAAAGACAGGGGAGCTAAGTGTACCGGACTTTAAAAGAAAGACCAAGTGTTATCGGACTCTTTAAAGACAGAGACAGGAATAGTGTTACCGGACTTTAAAGACAAGGAAGCGTTACCGGACTTTAAAGACAAGGAAGTGTTACCGGACTTTAAAGACAAGGAAGTGTTACCGGATTTTAAGGACTCGGTTTATATACTTTAAGGGAGGAAAAAATAATACGAATATTTGAGAATGAAGTTCTTACACAAATGTTTGGACCGAAGAGTGATGCCCACACATGCGGATGGAAAGGAATATGCCTACATATTAGTATGCTATATGATCTTTATGGGGAAACGAGACGAACGGTTTAGTCTCATTGCCTCCAAGGTGCAGGACATGTGGCACGAATGGAAAATGAAGGAAGGAGATGGAAACTACTTGTAAGAACAGCAGAATGATAGTGCCGAGTATAGAAGGCCAAGAATGAGGTAGCAAAAGCTAATTGTAAGAAAACCATAAAGAAATTGCGCAGTAAATAGGCCAAAATTGAGGTGGAAGATTAACTAATCATGATTTTAAGAAAGTGAATTTTACAAGGATGATTGGAAAAAATGGTTCATGATAGGGATTTTTGGAGAGCTTCTCTAATTTCTAATAATTCAACTAAAATAATTTTCCTCGGCCAAATTATTATAGATACCTAGGTTTATAGATGTTTCTCTCTACGGCTGTGATCGTTCTCGCACTCCTAGTATCCAATTGTTTCTATTGAACGCGTCTTCTGATTCTCATATATCAGCGTATTATCCTTCATCTTCAATCCAGTTCTTCCTCTTTTATTCTTAACCAGGATGTTGCCAATTGAATATATTTTTGGATATCTTTCGTCTCTTATTCTCTTTATATTAGGCAACCATTTAAACGAATTATTAAATTCGTTCCGAAATTATTTCTTCTGCAACTTTTCTGTTTCTTATTTCTCGACGTATAATTTGGTCCATTTATGTTAATTCCACACTTCTTCCCATTTAACTAATTTCAAGCGAGAGCCAATAATAATAATAATAATAATAATAATAATAATAATAATAATAATAATAATATAATAATAATAATAATCTGAATGGTATTAATAAGCTGTTAGTTTATGCTGATGATGTAGTACTACTGGCCGATAGCGAGGAGATACTGAAGGCCAACACGCACACACTATTGAGTAACACTAAGAAATTAGGACTGGAAGTAAATATCAGTAAAACTAAATATATGGTCACACGTAGAAATACATTATATAATGGAAGTGGACAGCTAATGACAAATGAGGGAAATTTTGAGGAATTGGCTGAATTCAAATACCTAGGAACAATAATCACAAATAGGAATGAGATGCACAAAGAAATTAAACATAGGCTCAATTCTGGAAATGCATGCTATTATGCATTGCAGAGACTTTTGATGTCCCAACTCCTTTCAAAAAACGTTAAGCTGAAAATATATAAAACTATTATTCTACCAGTTATATTATATGGGTGCGAAACATGGACTCTTACTTTAAGGGAGGAAAGGAGATTACGAGTATTTGAGAATAAAGTTCTTAGGAAAAATTTTGGACCAAAGAGAGATGAACAGACAGGTGAATGGAGAAGACTACATAACAATGAACTACATGGTCTTTATAGGAAGCTAGATATAATAAGAACAGTTAAGTCCCATAGACTGCGATGGGCAGGACATGTTGCGCGTATGGGGAATGAAAGACGTGCATGGAAACTTCTTGTAGGAAAGCCAGTAGGAAAACGCCCAATTGGTAGACCAAGAATGAGGTGGGAGAACAACATTAATTATGATTTGAGGGAAGTAGATTATACAGGGAATGATTGGAAAGCATTAGCTCAGGATAGGGATGTATGGAGAGATTATGTCCGTGCGGCCATGAACCTACGGTTTCGATAGTGCCAGTGAGTAAGTAAGTAAGTAAGTAATAATAATAATAATCCATATATTAATACGTGAAGAAAAAATTTTGTACCCTTTTTAAGCACATTTCGCGCGCACGGATGAGTGTGATATTTGGCATAATTAAAGTTCATATAGAGAAGAAGTGCGAAAAATATAATTTATGAACAACATGTGTTACACATAAATTAGATTAAACGTAATAATGTAAATTATCTCCAAGGAATTTTTGTGTATTACTCATTCGTGTACACATTAATTTACGTTCATTTTGAAAGTGCATTGTTGCAAAAAAGAAAATTGTGCAGAAGCAATGTGAATTGACTTACTCTCGCGTATTTATTATTAGTGTTTTAAAAAAGTGAGTACATTTCATTTTTTAAATTTAAATTAAACCCTGTCTAATCTTGGTATCAGTATTTTCTATACATATTTCTTTTTGTATTTACATATTCGCACCTATTTCCATTATGCCTCGACATAGAACACTGACGGGTTGAAGTGAGGCACAAAGAAGAAACCCTACTTATAGTAATAGACCAAATGAAAATTTAAGTAGTATAAGTAGATTACAAATGTCAAATGACGCGTTATTATTTTTTAAATACTGTTTAGCCAAGCTATACCACATAATTTCTATCGTTCGTAGGCTAATTAGTATTTTTGCAGTTTTTGAAATTTCGAAAATTTTGACATTTTTTGGAAAAACATCAAGACTATAGACTTGGAAAACTCAATTATGGATATAAACAGGATTTTATGAATTAGAAATCCCGGACACCTCCTTTAGGTAGTATTTCCGCAGTATTTGCAATTTGGAAAATATTTTGACATTTTTTGGTGAAGCAACAAGACTATAGCCGTGGAAAACTCAATTCTGAAATTTTGGATTTAGACCGGAGTTTTTAATTAGAAATCCCGGACACACCCTCTAGATAGTATTTCTGTTGTATTTGAAATTTCGAAAATTTTGACTTTTGGATAAACAGCAAGGCTATAGCCTTGGAAAACTCAAAATTCAAATTTTGGATTTAGACCGAATTTTTAGAATTGGAAATCCCGGACACACATTCTAGGTTGTATTTTTGCAGTTTTGAAATTTCGAAAATTTTGACATTTTTGGAAACACATCAAGATTATAGCCTAGGAAAACTCGATTTTTAAATTTTGGCAGTTTTTGGGAAAACACCGGGACTATAGCCTATGAAAACTCAAGTCCAATTTTTTTAATTTAGACCGGATTTTTTGAACTAGAAATCCCAGACAAAACCTCCAGATAGAATTTTTGCAGTTCTTGAAATTTGGAAATTTTCGACATTTTTTGGAAAAACACCAAGACAATAGCCTTGGAAAACTCAAGTTTGAAATTTTGGATTTAGACCGGATTTTTTGAATTCGAAATTCCGGACAGGCCCTCTAGATAGTATTTTTGCAGTTTTTAAAATTTCGAAAATTTTGACATTCTTTGGAAAAACATTATAGCCTTGGAAAACTCATGTTTGAATTTTTGGATTTAGACCGGATTTTTGAATTAGAAATCCCTGACACAACCTCTAGATAGTATTTTTGCAGTTTTTGAAATTTGGAAAATTTCGACTTTTTTGGAAAAAAACCAAGACTATAGCCTATTAAAACTCAAGTTCAAAATTTTTGGATTTAGATCGGATTTTTTGTATTAGAAATCCCTTACACACCATCTAGATAGTATTTTTGTAGTTTTTGAAATTTCGAAAATTTTGACATTTTTTGGAAAAACACGAAGACTTTAGCCTTGGAAAACTCAAGTTCCAAATTTTGTGTTTGAAATGTTGGATTTAGACCGAATTTTTTTAATTAGAAATCTCGGACACTCTATAGATAGTAATTATGCAGTTTTTGAAATTTCGAACATTTTGACATTTTTTGGAAAAACACCAAGACTATAGCCTATGAAAACTCATTTTCGAAATTGTTGGTTTTAGACCGGATTTTTTGTATTAGAACTCCCGGACACACCCTCTAGACAGTATTTTTGCAGTTTTTGAAATTTCGAACATTTTGACATTTTTTGGAAAAAAACGAAGACTATAATCTTGGAAAACTTTAGTTTGAAATTTTGGATTTAGACCGGATTTTTTGTATTAGAGGTCCCGGGCACACCCTCTAGATAGAGTTCTTGCAGTTTTTGAAATTTCGAAAATTTTGACATTTTTGGAAAAACGCCGGGTCATAAGATTTGGAAAACTCAAGTTTGAATTTTTGTACATACACATGTTTTTTTTTTAAATTAGAAATCCCGGACACAACTTCTAGATAGTATTTTTGCAGTTTTTGAAATTTCGAAAATTTCGACATTTTTCAAAGAACACCAAGACTATAGCCTTGGAAAACTCAAGTTCCAAATTTTGTATTTAGACCGGATATTTTGTATTAGAAATCCCGGACACACCCGCTAGATACTATATTTACAGTTTTTGAAATTTCGAAAATGTTGTCAATTTTTGGGGAAAGACCGGGAATAACCTTGGAAAACTCTAGTGTGAATTATTGGATGTAGACCGGATTTTTTGAATTAGGAGTCCCAGACAAAACCTCTGGATAGTATTTTTGCAGTTTTTAAATTTCGAAAATGTTGTCATTTTTTGGAAAAACAACAAGAATATAACCATGCAAAACTCAATTTCGAAATTTTGGATTTAGACGTGATTTTTTAAATTATAAATCAGGGACAAACTCTAGATAACAATTTTGCAATTTTTGAAATTTCCAACATTTTGACATTTTTTGGAAAAACCCCAAGACTATAGCCTTGAAATCTCAAGTTTGAAATTTTGGATAAAGACCGAATTTTTTTTATTAGAAATCCCGGACACACCCTCTAAGACAGTATTTTTACAGTTTTTGAAATTTCGAAAATTTTGACAGTTTTTGGGAAAACACCTGGACTATAGCCTATGAAAACTCAAGTGCGAATTTTTTAATTTTGACCGGATTTTTTGAATTACAAATCCCAGACAAAACCTCCAGGTAGAATTTTTGCAGTTTTTGAAATTTGGAAATTTTCGACATTTTTTGGAAAAACACACCAAGACTATAGCCTTGGAAAACTGAAGTTTGAAATTTTGGATTTAGACCGGATTTTTTGAATTAGAAATTCCGGACAGGCCCTCTAGATAGTATTTTTGCAGTTTTTAAAATTTCGAAAATTTTGACATTCTTTGGAAAAACAGTAGAGCCTTGGAAAACTCATGTTTGAATTTTTAGATTTAGACCGGATTTTTTGAACTAGAAATCCCTGACACAACCTCTAGATAGTATTTTTGCAGTTTTTGAAATTTGGAAAATTTCGACTTTTTTGGAAAAAAACCAAGACTATAAGCCTATTAAAACTCAAGTTCAAAATTTTTTGATTTAGACCGGATTTTTTGTATTACAAATCCCTTACACACCATCTAGATAGTATTTTTGTAGTTTTTGAAATTTCGAAAATTTTCACATTTTTTGGAAAAACACGAAGACTATAGCCTCGGAAAATTCAAGTTTCAAATTTTGTGTTTGAAATGTTGGATGTAGACCGGATTTTTAAATTTAGAAATCTCGGACACACTCTCCAGAGAGAAATTATGCAGTTTTTGAAATTTCGAACATTTTGACAATTTTTGGAAAAACGCCAAGACTATAGGGTATGAAAACTCATGTTCGAAATTTTTGGTTTTAGCCCGGATATTTGGTATTAGAAATCCCGAACACACCCTCTAGACAGTAATTTTGCAGTTTTTGAAATTTCGAACATTTTGACATTTTTTGGAAAAACACGAAGACTATAATCTTGGAAAACTTATGTTTGAAATTTTGGATTTAGACCGGATTTTTTGTATTAGAGATCCCAGCACACCCTCTAGGTAGAGTTCTTGCAGTTTTTGAAATTTCGAAAATTTTGACATTTTATGAAAAACGCCGGGACATTAGATTTGGAAAACTCAAGTTTGAATTTTTGGATATAGACCGGATTTTTTGAATTAGAAATCTCGGACACACTCTCTACATAGTAGTTTCGCAGTTTTTTAAATTTTCGAAATTTTTGACATTTTTTGGAAAAACAGCAAGACTAAACCCATGGAAAACTCGGTTTTGAAATTTTGGATTTAGACAGGATATTTTGAATTAGAAATCAGGGACACAATCAAGATAGCAGTTTTGCCGTTTTTGAAATTTCCAACATTATGACATTTTTTGGAAAAACACCAACACTATAGCCTTGAAAAACGCAAGTTTGAAATTTTGAATAAAGACCGAATTTTTTGTATTAGAAATCCCGGACACACCCTCTAGATACTATATTTACAGTTTTTGAAATTTCGAAAATTTTGTCAATTTTTGGGAAAAGACCGGGAATAACCTTGGAAAATTCTAGTGTGAATTTTTGGACTTAGACCGGATTTTTTGAATTAGAAATCCCAAACAAAACCTCTAGATAGTATTTTTGTAGCTTTTGAAATTTCGAAAATGTCATTTTTTGGAAAAACAACAACAATATAACCATGCAAAACTCAATTTTGAAATTTTGGATTTAGACGTGATTTTTTAAATTATAAATCAGGGACACACTCTAGATAACAGTTTTGCAGTTTTTGCAATTTCCAACATTTTGACATTTTTGGAAAAACACCAAGAGTATAGCGCTGAAATCTCAAGTTTGAAATTTTGGATAAAGACCGAATTTTTTTTATTAGAAATCCCGGACACACCCTCTAAGACAGTATTTTTACAGTTTTTGAAATTTCGAAATTTTTGGCAGTTTTTGGGAAAACACCTGGACTATAGCCTATGAAAACTCAAGTGCGAATTTTTTAATTGTGACCGGATTTTTTGAATTACAAATCCCAGACAAAACCTCCAGGTAGAATTTTTGCAGTTTTTGAAATTTGGAAATTTTCGACATTTTTTGGAAAAACACACCATGACTATAGCCTTGGAAAACTGAAGTTTGAAATTTTGGATTTAGACCGGATTTTTTGAATTAGAAATTCCGGACAGGCCCTCTAGATAGTATTTTTGCAGTTTTTAAAATTTCGAAAATTTTGACATTCTTTGGAAAAACAGTAGAGCCTTGGAAAACTCATGTTTGAATTTTTAGATTTAGACCGGATTTTTTGAACTAGAAATTCCTGACACAACCTCTAGATAGTATTTTTGCAGTTTTTGAAATTTGGAAAATTTCGACTTTTTTGGAAAAAAACCAAGACTCTATCCTATTAAAACTCAAGTTCAAAATTTTTGGATTTAGACTGGATTTTTTGTATTAGAAATCCCTTACACACCATCTAGATAGTATTTTTGTAGTTTTTTGAAATTTCGAAAATGTTGACATTTTTTGGAAAAACACGAAGACTATAGCCTAGGAAAACTCAAGTTCCAAATTTTGTGTTTGAAATGTTGGATTTAGACCGAATTTTTTTAATTAGAAATCTCGGACACTCTGTAGGTAGCAATTATGCAGTTTTTGAAATTTCGAACATTTTGACATTTTTTTGGAAAAACACCAAGACTATAGCCTATGAAAACTCATGTTCGAAATTGTTGGTTTTAGACCGGATTTTTTTATTAGAAATCCCGGACTCACCCTATAGACAGTATTTTTGCAGTTTTTGAAATTTCGAACATTTTGACATTTTTTCGAAAAGCACGAAGACTATAATCTTGGAAAACTTAAGTTTAAAATTTTGGATTTAGACCGGATTATTTGTGTTAGAGGTCCCGGGCACACCCTCTAGATAGATTTCTTGCAGTTTTTGAAATTTCGAAAATTTTGACATTTTTGGAAAATCGCCGGGACATTACATTTGAAAAACTCAAGTTTGAATTTTTGTATTCACACAGGATTTTTTTAAAATTAGAAATCCCGGACAGAACTTCTAGATAGTATTTTTGCAGTTTTTGAAATTTCGAAAATTTCGACATTTTTTTGAAAGAACACCAAGACTATAGCCTTGGAAACCTCAAGTACCAAATTTTGTATTTAGACCGGATATTTTGTTTTAGAAATCCCGGACACACCCTCTAGGTACTATATTTACACTTTTTGAAATTTCGAAAATTTTGTCAATTTTTGGGAAAAGACCGGGAATAACCTTGGAAAACTCTAGTGTGAATTTTTGGACGTAGACCGGATTTTTTGAATTAGAAATCCCAGAGAAAACCTCTGGATAGTATTTTTGCAGTTTTTGAAATTTCGAAAATGTCATTTTTTGGAAAAACAACAAGAATATAACCATGCAAAACTCAATTTTGAAATTTTGGATTTAGACGTGATTTTTTAATTATAAATCAGGGACACACTCTACATAACAGTTTAGCAATTTTTGAAATTTCCAACATTTTGACATTTTTGGAAAAACACCAAGACTACAGCCTTGAAATCTCAAGTTTGAAATTTTGGATAAAGACCGAATTTTTTTTATTAGAAATCCCGGACACACCCTCTAAGACAGTATTTTTACAGTTTTTGAAATTTCGAAAATTTTGGCAGTTTTTGGGAAAACACCGGGACTATAGCCTATGATAACTCAAGTGCGAATTTTTTAATTTAGACCGGATTTTTTAATTACAAATCCCAGACAAAACCTCCAGATAGAATTTTTGCAGTTTTTGAAATTTGGTAACTTTCGACATTTTTTGGAAAAACACCAAGACTATAGCCTTGGAAAACTCAAGTTTGAAATGTTGGATGTAGACCGGATTTTTTGAATTAAAAATTCCGGACAGGCCCTCTAGATAGTATTTTTGCAGTTTTTAAAATTTCGAAAATTTTGACATTGTTTGGGAAAACATTATAACCTTGGAAAACTCATGTTTGAATTTTTAGATTTCGACCGGATTTTTTGAATTAGAAATCCCTGACACAACCTCTAGATAGTATTTTTGCAGTTTTTGAAATTTCGGAAATTTTGACATTTTTTGCAAAAACAAGAAGCCTTGGAAAACTCACTTTTGAAATTTTGGATTTAGACAGGATTTTTTAATTAGAAATCCCTGCCACAGCCTCTAGATAGTATTTTTGCAGTTTTTGAAATTTCGAGAATTTTGACAATTTTTGGAAAAACAACAAGACTATCAATTACCATGCAAAACTCAATTTTGAAATTTTGGATATAGACCGAATTTTTTGTATTAGAAATCACGTACACACCCTCTAGATAGTGTTTTTCAAATTTCAAATATTTTGACATCTTTTGGAAAAACATGAAGACTATACCCTTGGAAAACTCAATTTTGAAATTTTGGATTTAGACTAAATTTTTAGAATTACAAATCTCGGAGACACTCTCTAGATAATATTTTTGCAGTTTTTGAAATTTCAAACATTTTGACATTCTTTGGAAAAACTCCAAGACAATAGCCTTGGAGAACTCAAGTTTGAAATTTTGGATTTAGACCGGATTTTTTGAATTAGAAATCCCTGACACACCCTCAAGATAGTATTTTTGCAGTTTTTGAAATTTCGAAAATTTTGACATTTTTTGAAAAAACACGAAGATTATATAGCCTTGGAAAACTGAATTTTGAAATTCTGCATTTAGACTGCATTTTTTGAATTATAAATCTCCGACAGGCTCTCTAGATATCATTTTTGCAGTTTTTGGAATTTCGAACATTCTGACTTTTTTTGGAAAGACACCAAGACTATAACCTTGGAAAACTCAAGGTTGAAATTTTGGATATAGACCGGATTTTTTGAATTAGAAATCCCGCACACACCCTCTAGATAGTATTTTGGCAGCTTTTGAAATTCCGAAAATTTTGACATTCTCTTGAAAAACACCAACACTATAGCCTTGGTAAACTCATGTTTGAATTTTTGGATTTAGACCGGATTTTTTTAATTAGAAATCCCGGACACAACCTCTAGATATTCTTTTTGCAGTTTTTGAAATTTCGAAATTCGACTTTTTTTGGAAGAAACCAAAGGAATATAGCCTATGATCTCTCTTTCAATTTCGA